>JAHRIK010000001.1:2898723-3485661 GCA_020085045.1 Pythium oligandrum | reverse complement strand
AGGGTTTAGGGTTTAAAGGGTTTAGGGTTAGGATCTCTCTCAAAACCCTAAACCCTAAACCCTAAACCCTAAACCCTAACCCTAAACCCTAAACCTAAACCCTAAACCCTAAACCCTAAACCCTAAACCCTAAACCCTAAACCCTAAACCCAAAACCCTAAACCCTAAACCCTAAACCCTAAACCCTAAACCCTAAACCCTAAACCCTAAACCCTAAACCCTAAACCCTAAACCCTACACCCTACACCCTAAACCATAAAACCTAAACCTAAAACCTAAACCCTGGACATGACATCCGATCTTCAACAGCCCCAGATAATATTCGCCGACTGTAGTGTAGTGTGTACCACGCTAATCCTCTGCTCGACTAAAAATGTGCAAGCCGACTGACTAAATGGATGACGTGGATCGCCGTCCACCCGTGGCAACATGCACATACACGAGCGCCAAGTCGTGTAAATAGCGATGTCAAGTGCGCGTGCCAAGCGCCAACCGCCAACGTCGCGCATCCCCACAGATTTGTGATGCCTGCGTCCCTCGCGCTCATTGGCTCAAGGCACGGGCCTCGTGACAACCAGTCGGCCGAGAGACGAGACGAGCCAGTGATAGAAGATGGAATGGACCCCCGAACGCACGCTATGGGCTCTTCGAGATAACGCCATGCGATTCTCATTCCCCGACTCGCAATGAAGGACGCAGATCAGCGCGACTCCGGTGCGTATCATCTGGTGGAGACGCCGCGTGCGTCCGCTTCCGTACGTCAGATCACTGGCGACGATGATGCCGCCAAGACCAAGAAGTGGAGCGCCTCGACAGCCGCCATCGACATGACCAAGCCACACGAAGGCAGTGAGACAGACGCTAGCGACAAGGATCCGGCCAAGGCGACGCGCAAGTACGGCTTCTTCGAGTTGTATCGCTTCGCGACTCCATTTGACAAGGTCTTGCTTTTCCTCGGCGTCCTCTGCTCGGCTGTGAACGGAGCCATGTTCCCGCTCATGGCGATTGTGCTTGGTGACACGATGCAGGGTTTTGCGTCGATTCCAGTTGATCGAGATGCCGTCAACCGAGCTGCTCTCAACTACTTTTTGATTGCACTCGGTCTCTTCTTCACGCATTACTTCGGCTACGTGCTCTTCCACGTCAGTGCAGAGCGTCAGATGCAGGCACTGCGTCGCGAGTCTCTAAAGCACATGCTCTACTTGAACGTCGCGTGGTATGACAGCAACGATGCGCTTCAACTCTCAAGTCGACTGACTGGTGACACTGTTCGTATCAAGTTGGGCATGGGACAGAAGCTGGGTGAGGCAGTCGGCTTCACAAGTCAGTTTGTGGTGGGAGTGATCATTGGTTTTGTCCGAAGTTGGGATCTGAGTCTTGCCATGACGGCTGTCATGCCTGTTGTTGCCGTCTCACTTGGTTGGGTCATGAAGAAGACACGTGAGAAGGCTGAGTGGGCTCAGAAGAAATATGCGGAAGCTGGTGCGATCGCAGAGGAGACTCTTGGCTCTATGCGAACTGTGGCCTCTCTCAATGGCCAAACGAGAGCGATTGAAAACTTTAAGGCCAAGACGCTGGAGACGGAGACGGAAAACATTGCTCTTGCGAAGGTCGTGTCGCTCGTGATGGGCATTTTTCTCGGAAACATTTGGCTCATGTACGCTGTCGGCTTGTGGTACGGTGGAAAGAAGGTGTCAGATAACGAAGCGGAACCTGGAGCCATTTTTGCGGCGTTTTACGGCACTCTGTTTGGTACAGCGGCGCTGGCACACATCTCACCGAACGCAACGGCAGTCTCTCAAGCTGCTGGTGCTGCCGAAGAGCTTTTCAAGATTCTGGACACGCAATCTACTATTGACGCATCGAAGGACGAAGGCGTGATCCCCGAGTCGTGTGAAGGTGCTATTGAGGCCATCGATCTCAACTTCACATACCCGAGCCGCCCTGACGCCCCGATTCTAAAGAACTACTCTGTGAAGATCGAGGCTGGACAGACGGTGGCATTCGTCGGTGCTAGTGGTGGCGGCAAAAGCACGCTGATCTCGCTTCTTGAGCGGTTCTACGACCCAGACAGTGGCTCGCTGTTGCTTGATGGCCGCGACATCAAGACGCTGAATCTTCAGTGGCTGCGCTCGCAAATCGGCTTGGTTTCGCAAGAGCCAGTTCTCTTCGCGACGACCATTTTCGAGAACATTGCGACGGGTTGTGGTAAGAGTGTGACGCGTGAAGAAGTCGTCGCGGCTGCAAAGCTCGCAAATGCTCACAACTTTATCATGTCCTTGCCTGAACAGTATGACACTCTTGTGGGCGAGAAGGGTGTGTCGCTTTCTGGTGGTCAGAAGCAACGTGTTGCGATCGCTCGAGCAATCGTCCGAGAACCCAAGATTCTCGTCTTGGATGAAGCTACGAGCGCACTTGATGCTGAAAGTGAGCGCGTGGTGCAAGCAGCATTGAACGATCTCATGGATAAGACTCGAATGACAACCTTGGTGATCGCCCATCGTCTCTCGACAGTTCGACGTGCAGACAAGATTGTGGTGCTCGGTGATGGTCATATCGTTGAGAGCGGTACTCACGATGAGTTGCTGAAGATCGAAGGTGGCATTTACCGCAACATGTTTACGCTCCAACAGCTTCATTCGCACGAAGAAGACGAGGAGATTGCCCTCGCTGGTGTTGCCGACATTGAAGCAGCCGACGCTACTGATATCCAACGCTCCAGTTTTGTCTCGGCGAAGACGGTCATCTCCGAAAGTGATGTGGAAAGCAACGAGTACGAGAGCAAGCAGTTCGGTTTTACGCAACTTGCGCACCTAAGCAAGAACGAGAAGCGTCATTTCGCCTTGGGTGTCTTCGGTTCGGCTGTTATTGGCACAATTATTCCAGTATCAGCCGTCTTGGTGGGCGGTATGATGACGACGATGACCCAAGACTATGCTCTGTTTCAGAATACGCAAGACCGCTCGCATCTTGACAAGATCTACGACGACGTGGTCGTTTACGGTATCTTGTATTTGGTTGGTGCAGCCTTGATTGTCTCGTTCCTCTGGCTCCAAACCTACTCGTTCAAGTACATGGGCGAGAAACTCACGAAGCGACTGCGCGACATGAACTTTGCTGCACTTTGCCGTCAGAACGTTGGTTTTTTCGATGACAAGAAGCACGGAACTGGTGCCTTGACCGCTGATCTCGCAACAAACGCGGCAAAGGTTGCCGTCTTGTCCGGTGATTCGCAGTCACGACTGTCCCAAGGTCTGTTTTCTGTTTGTGCTGGTATCGTGGTTTCGTTTGGTTGGGGTAGTTGGGAGCTCACGCTGATCATGTTGGCCGTGTATCCGCTCCTGCTGCTTGGAAACTACCTCCGCTTTATTCAGCTTCAGAAGCAAGATGCTGCATCCGATGAGCTTGCTCTTCCTGGTTCACTTGCGTCCGAGCGCCTTAGCAACATTCGCACAGTGATTTCGCTTGGAATTGAGAAGGAGTCCTCCGACCGTTTCGAGGATTTGCTAATGGAGCCACTTCGCAAGGGTAGTATGGAAGCGCATATCAATGGTCTGGCTCTCGGCTATAGCTCGTTTATCATGCTTGCAACATACGCTTTGTGTTTCTGGCACGGTGGCAAACTCGTTGATGAAGGCAAGATCACTTTCGGCGAGCTTATCAAGACATTCATGGCGATCATGTTGTCGATCGAAGGTGTTGCAGGTGCTACGTCCTACTTGAGTGATGCCCGTACGGCGTTTAAGGCTGGCTCAAACATCCTCTCGCTCCACGAGCGCTCTGTTCCGATCGACGCGTTTGACGAGTCCGGTCTGCAGCCCGGCCAGGTTGAAGGCAAGCTCGAGTTTGAGGACGTCTACTTCCGCTACCCAACGCGACCAGATGTGACGGTGCTGAAGAACTACAACCTGACTGTCGAAGCAGGTCAGACCGTGGCATTTTGTGGACCCAGTGGCGGCGGCAAGAGTACGGTCATCTCGCTGATCGAGCGCTTCTACGACCCTGTGCGTGGTAGTGTTCGCCTGGACGGTCGGGATTTGCGTGAGTTGAATCTCGGATGGTTGCGTCGCCAAGTGGGACTCGTGGGTCAGGAGCCGACGTTGTTCATCGGCACGATTGCAGACAACATTGCGTGGGGTCTGGGCTCTGAGCCGTCACAAGAGGAGATTGAGGCAGCCGCCAAGATGGCGAACGCGCATGACTTTATCATACAGTTCCCTGACGGCTACCAGACGCAGGTGGGTCTCAAGGGTGAGCAGCTCTCTGGTGGCCAGAAGCAACGTATCGCCATTGCTCGTGCCATCCTCAAGGATCCACCAATTTTATTGCTGGATGAAGCGACCAGTGCACTCGATTCTGAGAGCGAGAAGATCGTGCAGGCGGCACTGGACAAGGTGGTTAGTCTCAAGCGCCGCACGACGCTCATCATTGCCCATCGCCTCTCGACGATCCGCAATGCTGACTTGATCTGCGTCGTCAGTGGAGGCAAGATCATGGAGAAGGGTACGCACACAGAGCTGCTGACTCTCGATGGACTGTATGCTGAGCTTGTGCGGACATCTTCGACATCAGCGTAACTAGGACAGATAACTAAAACGGATAAATAAGCGTGAGCGCCACATAGATCACAGTATCCAGATACCAAGCTGTTGTCGACCCATTCCATCATTCCTTCGGTGTGTCATAATATGATTCACTTGAATGACCACTTAGACATCCTGCCAAACTAATTGGAAGCAGTGGCGATGAGCAGCTCGGTGCGCTGGCATTTTCTCAATGACTGGCTCACAGAACTGCGCCCACAGTTGTCGCCGATCGAACGCGAAGAAATTGCTTGTGCGTCTTTGCACAATGAGCTCCAGAACCATCTACGTCCCATGGCCTCCTGCAGTGACCGCGACATACAAACGGAAGCTTCTCAGGCTGCGCGAAGCCGTTGAGTTAGTGGGTCTGGCGCTACGCCTCGATCGAGCTGCTTGGCCACTACTGGCGGACGAAGACAATCTCTCTCTAAAGTGGTTCGATCCCAACGATTATCACGAGAGTGACCTCACACCACGTTTCGTCTGGAAGGCCTACTCAAGGTGGGATACGCTCGGTGACAGCAGCGAGTCCATTGCCGTGTGTGCTCAGTTGCTCGTGGATATCAAACCGATGCATCTTAGTAACGAGTATCGAGTTGCTCGTCAGCGCATCCTACGTATGACTCAGCTGGTTGCCTACAAAACTTTTAGATTCCAACTGCTCTGGTATTTGGACCGAAGCCCATGGACCCCGACAATGCCGATACATATCTCCAGTTGACTAAGGATCTGGTAACGCAAGTTTGCGCTCTCGGACGCGAGGCCAAATCAACAAATGGATCTTTGGATGACAACTATCCGTTTCATCTCTCGGAAGTCATGTTTTATCCATGGGAGCGACCCGTAACAAGGGCTATCGTTGATTTCGTCGAGTCTGCGGTGTCCCAGCCCCAATTTTAATCTTTTCTTTATTTTTCCTCTTTTTGTTTTGTTTTGTTTGTTTCTGATGTTTTTGTGGTACGTGGTTAGGCTCAGTCAGATTTACTCAAGCTCAAGGTATGTGATATCCAAGAATCAAACATGTCATCCCTCGAGCTTTTCATCACAATACAATCCGGACATGCTTTCTATTAGCAGTTGTGGACCTTTCACCTCGGAACTTCCGTCACGGCCTACCAAGTCACGAACGAGACCATTTTTTTTCTAGTAGAAAGAATGACGTAAATAGCTTTACAATAATGTGTTAATTAACAACCGTGTGTTGCCCAAAGAAACTATGGATACTTATATCGAGGGATATAAGATCTAACAGTTCTTATAATTTTTGGTCATAGTACGGCCCTACATTGAAAAATCAAGTCTATCCGCATGTGTAGAGATATGTCTGGAGCACGAGCAGCAACTCGTGCAGTCCAGAATGTGACTTTCTAGCGAGAGACCTACCGGAGCTGTCGCTCCAGTACTAACCCAAAAGGACACCGACCCGTGCACGATCAAACATGGTAACATATACAGGTGGTGTTGATTTCTCCCTCTCCGCGAAGTCTTCTTCCTCTTCTTCAAGCTGAGGTTTGTTAGGTGCAATTACTGTGCCCTAATAGCCGTGACGAGGCCACTACAGAGCTAGTCTTGTGTACAATTCGGTGTACCCTTGACTTTTCCACATGAGCCAGGAGATGTTTTACTCTCTCTCTCATTGAAGTCTAGGGTCGTTTTACACGTGCTCTATAGCTGTTTGAACTACACCCTGTCAATTTACCGCAGGAGATGTTTTAAGTCCTGTACCCCTAATAGCTTTGGAAATGAAAGAATATGTGAGTTAGTCAAATCGGTCACAAACCAAGGACATAAATCGTTGCTGAGAAGGGCATGGACGTTGACATGCGCAGATCGTGTCGTAGGGTGCATAATTAATGAGCTGCGTTGATGATCCATGGCGTGGTCGGCTAATGAGTCCTCCATTTTTGTTGGACGCTTAAGGATCAAGTGCCCGATTGTCAGGAATTCGGACTCAAACATTCCGATTCGGACTGTGCGCTACGTCTTGTTCTTTGGTGGAGGAACCCGCGGAAACCCAAGGCCTGGTGAATCAGGATCGACGATTGTGACGACAGATGCTACAGCAACTGAAACGACGCTTGTGTGGAGTGCGTCCATGAGTTTCGCCGGAGCACAGACGACAAACAATCCAGCGAAATATCAAGGCTTGGTGACCGGACTTGCGGCAGCGCAGAAGCATGGATGGGGCCCACCAGAAGTGGCCAGAGACAGTGCACTCATCATACGACAGCTCAGCAAGCATCGACCCCCACGGAATTAGATTTTGTTGGGGCTCTACGCGGTGGCACGCAGACTGGCTGACTCAGTCGGTGTGGCGCACTGGCACTACCAACTGTGGACTTTCAATCGAATGACAGGTGCCGCGGCAGAGAGCGCAATGGACAACAGAGCAAGTGTTCAAGGGCACCATCCCCACCATAGACAGGAGCTTGATCAGTTGCGCTCTTTCCTGCCAAGTGAATTTTCGCGCTGGCAAATCACCTATTGGCAAAGACTGCTGAACCCCACTTAGTAGGGCAGGAATTTTGCTATGGAGTTTCGGTTAACTCAATAGACGTCACAGTGAGAGAGAGAGAGAGAGAGATTTTTGTTGGACGCTTTTGGATAATGCATCCATCGTCGGATGTAGAGAAGGTCTGCCAGACGTCGTGCGATCGCGTACAGCCCGAGTAGACAGCGATTTGGTTAACGGCGAGAGAGTAGCTGCTGGAGGATGATGGTGCTGTCCCGACCACTTCAAGCTGAGCATGTCTCATGGCGGCACTCCAGAGGATTGTTGCTGTTCCTGTTAACAAGTCGACATAGTCACACATGCGCAGGATCCACCTTCGCGGATCTTGCGTGAGGCGGTAAGCTAGAGTATCGAGAACTCTCTTATAGCTTGCCGCGTGGTGTCAATTGCGCGTTCCGTCGATCATGCCCGCTCTGGTCTGTCGTCGATTGCCAAGAGAAGAGGGGTGAAACGAGATTTTCGTGCTCCAATACAGTCTGCAGTGTATTTCGCGATCGAAAACCCGTCCATGTTGATGAGGGGCACTCCTGACGGGGCTGTATGTCGTTTGGTGAAGCCGTTTCACTCGACCTTCATTGTGTTCACACTCAGCTGATGCGCTGATGCCTGAAGAGTTTACCTGATCGTAGTTGTTACTCGGCTCCATAATGGTGAAGCTACGATCAACCGCCCTAAATGATGTTCGTAAACCCCCCTACCAAGGATGAAAACCCCGCAACCCCGCAACCTCGGACACTCACCCCTGTCAATGCCGTGACTTTTGGAGCTTTCGACGTGCAGTGTCCCCTCCCCAGCGATTTCAATCCTCTGCTCTGCCCCGGAAACGCGGCATCAGTCACCCCCCCCCCCCCCCCCCCCCCTCCCCCCAACATGTTAGAATATTCTTGTGATGGCTTTCTGGTGCTAGAGGGAACACCACTCCCTCCGCCCCGTAGTGCTCCCACCAGCGTCAGTAAGCCCCATCAATCATCATTTTTGCGTAGCTCACATGGAAGGATCTTATGCTAGTCATGTGAAGGTCTTGTCAGTTCTGGATCTGACAGTAAAACACTCGACTTTGAACACAAGCCCCACGAAGGGGGTAGCGAGCGTGAGCGAGACCTACCACCGAAGCTCCAAAGACTGACCTGACCCGTGTTTTACTTGAAGAAAAAGTAGTCGTTCACACACGTTTGAAACCTGCAGTGAATTGATCTTGGCTAGTTTCTATCAGATGTACCTAACAGCTGACAGCTCATATCGCCCATGTCGAGCTCCGCGTCCAACCCAGTGCGCAATTGAAAGCATCACGACCGATAGATATTTTTTTGGTCACTAGCGCCCGTCACGCATGTACTCTTCAGCAATGTTACTTGAACGAATGAGGTCGCGTGAATGTTATTCTAGTATCACTGGAGCAACCCACAAAACATGTTACGCGAAGGTGGTTCTAGCCCGACACAGGCAACATTCACCCAACGAGATAAAATAACAAACGTTATCAATTATCACGACAGTTTGTTGACGTTTTCGTGAGATTATTGTTTTTCATAGTTAACGTAATCCAATCGATATACGTTTTAACAAGTATTAATTAGCGTGAATGAAACTGGATATCAATATCCAGAGAACACCCGACTAGAGTGTAGTGTGTACCACGTTAATCCTCTGCTCGACTAAAAATGTGCAAGCCGACTGACTAAATGGATGACGTGGATCGCCGTCCACCCGTGGCAACATGCACATACACGAGCGCCAAGTCGTGTAAATAGCGATGTCAAGTGCGCGTGCCAAGCGCCAACCGCCAACGTCGCGCATCCCCACAGATTTGTGATGCCTGCGTCCCTCGCGCTCATTGGCTCAAGGCACGGGCCTCGTGACAACCAGTCGGCCGAGAGACGAGACGAGCCAGTGATAGAAGATGGAATGGACCCCCCGAACGCACGCTATGGGCTCTTCGAGATAACGCCATGCGATTCTCATTCCCCGACTCGCAATGAAGGACGCAGATCAGCGCGACTCCGGTGCGTATCATCTGGTGGAGACGCCGCGTGCGTCCGCTTCCGTACGTCAGATCACTGGCGACGATGATGCCGCCAAGACCAAGAAGTGGAGCGCCTCGACAGCCGCCATCGACATGACCAAGCCACACGAAGGCAGTGAGACAGACGCTAGCGACAAGGATCCGGCCAAGGCGACGCGCAAGTACGGCTTCTTCGAGTTGTATCGCTTCGCGACTCCATTTGACAAGGTCTTGCTTTTCCTCGGCGTCCTCTGCTCGGCTGCGAACGGAGCCATGTTCCCGCTCATGGCGATCGTGCTTGGTGATACGATGCAAGGTTTTGCGTCGATTCCAATTGATCGAGATGCCGTCAACCGAGCGGCTCTCAACTACTTTTTGATTGCGCTCGGTCTCTTCTTCTCGGATTACTTCTCCTACGTGCTCTTCCACATCACCGCTGAGCGTCAGATGCTGGCGCTGCGTCGCGAGTCTCTAAAACACATGCTCTACTTGAACGTTGCGTGGTATGACAGCAACGATGCACTTCAACTCTCAAGTCGACTGACTGGTGACACTGTTCGTATCAAGTTGGGCATGGGACAGAAGCTGGGTGAGGCATTTCGCTTCACAAGTCAGTTTGTGGTGGGAGTGATCATTGGTTTTGTCCGAAGTTGGGATCTGAGTCTTGCCATGACGGCTGTCATGCCTATTGTTGCCGTCTCACTTGGTTGGGTCATGAAGAAGACACGAGAGAAGGCTGAGTGGGCTCAGAAGAAATATGCGGAAGCTGGTGCGATCGCAGAGGAGACTCTTGGCTCTATGCGAACTGTGGCCTCTCTCAATGGCCAAACGAGAGCGATTGAAAACTTTAAGGCCAAGACGCTGGAGACGGAGACGGAAAACATTGCTCTTGCGAAGGTCGTGTCGCTCGTGATGGGCATTTTTCTCGGAAACATTTGGCTCATGTACGCTGTCGGCTTGTGGTACGGTGGAAAGAAGGTGTCAGATAACGAAGCGGAACCTGGAGCCATTTTTGCGGCGTTTTACGGCACTCTGTTTGGTACAGCGGCGCTGGCACACATCTCACCGAACGCAACGGCAGTCTCTCAAGCTGCTGGTGCTGCCGAAGAGCTTTTCAAGATTCTGGACACGCAATCTACTATTGACGCATCGAAGGACGAAGGCGTGATCCCCGAGTCGTGTGAAGGTGCTATTGAGGCCATCGATCTCAACTTCACATACCCGAGCCGCCCTGACGCCCCGATTCTAAAGAACTACTCTGTGAAGATCGAGGCTGGACAGACGGTGGCATTCGTCGGTGCTAGTGGTGGCGGCAAAAGCACGCTGATCTCGCTTCTTGAGCGGTTCTACGACCCAGACAGTGGCTCGCTGTTGCTTGATGGCCGCGACATCAAGACGCTGAATCTTCAGTGGCTGCGCTCGCAAATCGGCTTGGTTTCGCAAGAGCCAGTTCTCTTCGCGACGACCATTTTCGAGAACATTGCGACGGGTTGTGGTAAGAGTGTGACGCGTGAAGAAGTCGTCGCGGCTGCAAAGCTCGCAAATGCTCACAACTTTATCATGTCCTTGCCTGAACAGTATGACACTCTTGTGGGCGAGAAGGGTGTGTCGCTTTCTGGTGGTCAGAAGCAACGTGTTGCGATCGCTCGAGCAATCGTCCGAGAACCCAAGATTCTCGTCTTGGATGAAGCTACGAGCGCACTTGATGCTGAAAGTGAGCGCGTGGTGCAAGCAGCATTGAACGATCTCATGGATAAGACTCGAATGACAACCTTGGTGATCGCCCATCGTCTCTCGACAGTTCGACGTGCAGACAAGATTGTGGTGCTCGGTGATGGTCATATCGTTGAGAGCGGTACTCACGATGAGTTGCTGAAGATCGAAGGTGGCATTTACCGCAACATGTTTACGCTCCAACAGCTTCATTCGCACGAAGAAGACGAGGAGATTGCCCTCGCTGGTGTTGCCGACATTGAAGCAGCCGACGCTACTGATATCCAACGCTCCAGTTTTGTCTCGGCGAAGACGGTCATCTCCGAAAGAGATGTGGAAAGCAACGAGTACGAGAGCAAGCAGTTCGGTTTTACGCAACTTGCGCACCTAAGCAAGAACGAGAAGCGTCATTTCGCTTTGGGTGTCTTCGGTTCGGCTGTTATTGGCACAATTATTCCAGTATCAGCCGTCTTGGTGGGCGGTATGATGACGACGATGACCCAAGACTATGCTCTGTTTCAGAATACGCAAGACCGCTCGCATCTTGACAAGATCTACGACGACGTGGTCGTTTACGGTATCTTGTATTTGGTTGGTGCAGCCTTGATTGTCTCGTTCCTCTGGCTCCAAACCTACTCGTTCAAGTACATGGGCGAGAAACTCACGAAGCGACTGCGCGACATGAACTTTGCTGCACTTTGCCGTCAGAACGTTGGTTTTTTCGATGACAAGAAGCACGGAACTGGTGCCTTGACCGCTGATCTCGCAACAAACGCGGCAAAGGTTGCCGTCTTGTCCGGTGATTCGCAGTCACGGCTGTCCCAAGGTCTGTTTTCTGTTTGTGCTGGTATCGTGGTTTCGTTTGGTTGGGGTAGTTGGGAGCTCACGCTGATCATGTTGGCCGTGTATCCGCTCCTGCTGCTTGGAAACTACCTCCGCTTTATTCAGCTTCAGAAGCGAGATGCTGCATCCGACGAGCTTGCTCTTCCTGGTTCACTTGCGTCCGAGCGCCTTAGCAACATTCGCACAGTGATTTCGCTTGGAATTGAGAAGGAGTCCTCCGACCGTTTCGAGGATTTGCTAATGGAGCCACTTCGCAAGGGTAGTATGGAAGCGCATATCAATGGTCTGGCTCTCGGCTATAGCTCGTTTATCATGCTTGCAACATACGCTTTGTGTTTCTGGCACGGTGGCAAACTCGTTGATGAAGGCAAGATCACTTTCGGCGAGCTTATCAAGACATTCATGGCGATCATGTTGTCGATCGAAGGTGTTGCAGGTGCTACGTCCTACTTGAGTGATGCCCGTACGGCGTTTAAGGCTGGCTCAAACATCCTCTCGCTCCACGAGCGCTCTGTTCCGATCGACGCGTTTGACGAGTCCGGTCTGCAGCCCGGCCAGGTTGAAGGCAAGCTCGAGTTTGAGGACGTCTACTTCCGCTACCCAACGCGACCAGATGTGACGGTGCTGAAGAACTACAACCTGACTGTCGAAGCAGGTCAGACCGTGGCATTTTGTGGACCCAGTGGCGGCGGCAAGAGTACGGTCATCTCGCTGATCGAGCGCTTCTACGACCCTGTGCGTGGTAGTGTTCGCCTGGACGGTCGGGATTTGCGTGAGTTGAATCTCGGATGGTTGCGTCGCCAAGTGGGACTCGTGGGTCAGGAGCCGACGTTGTTCATCGGCACGATTGCAGACAACATTGCGTGGGGTCTGGGCTCTGAGCCGTCACAAGAGGAGATTGAGGCAGCCGCCAAGATGGCGAACGCGCATGACTTTATCATACAGTTCCCTGACGGCTACCAGACGCAGGTGGGTCTCAAGGGTGAGCAGCTCTCTGGTGGCCAGAAGCAACGTATCGCCATTGCTCGTGCCATCCTCAAGGATCCACCAATTTTATTGCTGGATGAAGCGACCAGTGCACTCGATTCTGAGAGCGAGAAGATCGTGCAGGCGGCACTGGACAAGGTGGTTAGTCTCAAGCGCCGCACGACGCTCATCATTGCCCATCGCCTCTCGACGATCCGCAATGCTGACTTGATCTGCGTCGTCAGTGGAGGCAAGATCATGGAGAAGGGTACGCACACAGAGCTGCTGACTCTCGATGGACTGTATGCTGAGCTTGTGCGGACATCTTCGACATCAGCGTAACTAGGACAGATAACTAAAACGGATAAATAAGCGTGAGCGCCACATAGATCACAGTATCCAGATACCAAGCTGTTGTCGACCCATTCCATCATTCCTTCGGTGTCATAATATGATTCACTTGAATGACCACTTAGACATCCTGCCAAACTAATTGGAAGCAGTGGCGATGAGCAGCTCGGTGCGCTGGCATTTTCTCAATGACTGGCTCACAGAACTGCGCCCACAGTTGTCGCCGATCGAACGCGAAGAAATTGCTTGTGCGTCTTTGCACAATGAGCTCCAGAACCATCTACGTCCCATGGCCTCCTGCAGTGACCGCGACATACAAACGGAAGCTTCTCAGGCTGCGCGAAGCCGTTGAGTTAGTGGGTCTGGCGCTACGCCTCGATCGAGCTGCTTGGCCACTACTGGCGGACGAAGACAATCTCTCTCTAAAGTGGTTCGATCCCAACGATTATCACGAGAGTGACCTCACACCACGTTTCGTCTGGAAGGCCTACTCAAGGTGGGATACGCTCGGTGACAGCAGCGAGTCCATTGCCGTGTGTGCTCAGTTGCTCGTGGATATCAAACCGATGCATCTTAGTAACGAGTATCGAGTTGCTCGTCAGCGCATCCTGCGTATGACTCAGCTGGTTGCCTACAAAACTTTTAGATTCCAACTGCTCTGGTATTTGGACCGAAGCCCATGGACCCCGACAACGCCGATACATATCTCCAGTTGACTAAGGATCTGGTAACGCAAGTTTGCGCTCTCGGACGCGAGGCCAAATCAACAAATGGATCTTTGGATGACAACTATCCGTTTCATCTCTCGGAAGTCATGTTTTATCCATGGGAGCGACCCGTAACAAGGGCTATCGTTGATTTCGTCGAGTCTGCGGTGTCCCAGCCCCAGTTGTGTATTGCAGAGCTTAGTTTGGAGCTGGCTGCCTGCGATCCACAAGTATCAACACGTCTTCTGCGGCTAATCACTGGTTTCTCGCGGCTGAGTAGCCCAACTCAGGTCCGCGCTGTGATGGTCACATCAAGTTCGCTTGAATCATTCGTAGGGCTTTGCTCTGCATTGGTCGACTCAAACTCAATTCCTCGACTGCAGCTCTACTCGGCTTTTAACGATCCACTCACGGCAAATCGACTGGAGAAGTGGAGATGGCTGGGATACGCACTTTTCAGGCCAGTCTCGCGGTCGAGTATCCGGGAGCTATACATCGACGAGGACGCGTTATCAGTTGCTGATGTCGGCGCAATCAAGGATGCATTGCTTCGGAGCGCACAGCGCAGGCTCTAGGGGTGGAAGGAATGGAAGAAATCGATGGAATTTATGAAGAAGCGGACGTGGCGCGCTTTGTCCAGCTAACCCCAGACGCCGAAATTCGAGTTGGCAGCCGTCAAGGTGATGCTTATCCGCTTTCCAAGAGTCATGTCAGCCCCGACGATCGCTTACGCGTTGTGAAAGAAGACACTGGGACAGAATGGCTACAAATTCTCTTCCCCGGATCAGGGTTGGCTTGGGCGCGGTGTAGTGATGTGGCTGACGTTGAAGTCGCCTCAGCAAGACGCGACTGTCAGTCCAATATCACGTCCCTGCCCCTCGCATTCGACTATTGCGAACCCGACGCACTACCGATGCTTCTTCGTCTAATTGGTGCTCCTCTCAAGTCGCTCCACATCGACATGAAAGACTCTAATCTCATTTCTGGGTCAGACGTCAAGGCTATTCTCCAAGCTTGCCCGGAGTTGCGATTTCTCTACTTACACCGAGCGCGTATCGGAAGCCTGGACGTATTTGAGGATGCTTACTCGAGAGGCGGGTGTCGTATTTCTGCTTTGTCTCTAATGTCGTATTTCTGCTTTGTCTCTATGGAACGTTGAAGTGAGCAATGGCAGTCTCACGAGCTTTGCCGCAATTCTTGCCGATTCAAACCATCCAATGACTGAGAAGCTCCGACAGTTCGCTACATCTGGGACGATATTGGGTGCCATGGTGACCAGCATCGACCAAATACGCGAGGCATCCAAGCATTTCGATCCATGCTTGCTCGTAACAAGCGGCTGGATTTTTTTGAGCTTGGGATGGGCGAAGGACTCTACCGCAAGTATGCCAAGAGCTTTGAAGTCTTCGACAATACCAAGTTGGACGGTGCAACGACAGGCTTGCCTTGGAAATGCAAAGCAGCATTCTTGAGTTGTATGCACATCGTGGAAGCAGGTTTTAGCACACGTGAAAAGAAACGTCGAAGAGTGTACACGATGTTGGGGCCAGTGCGTTTCACTCTTGATCACCAAAGCGTCATAGTGATCCTTGACTTTGCTCGGTCAACGAGTGTACGGGTTGTCCAGATTACCAAGATCCTGGGCGATAAAAGAGTAAAACGAGTCGTCATGTGATGGCATTCAGTGCTTCAACCTTGTTTGTCGATGATGAGTACGGAAATGCGTGGAAACTCTTGGGCATGAGACTAATAGCACTGCTAGTTCTTAGCTTAGTTTGCACTGACAGCCAATCCATCGTCATATTCGACTATGAGCATGATGGTGCAGAAGCGACCGCGTCGTGGGGTCAAGCCGGTTCCCTCGGGTGAATCGAGGGTCGAGGCACTATTCCAAGCACTCCATGCGGGTGCGCTCGCATTTCTACCGCTATCGGACGCAGTCAGCGTCCTGAACTCGAGCAGACTATTGCGATTCGACCGGGACCTTCCACTTCTTGCTCTGGCATTCACCGGACGGGGCGGGCATTTGCTTCGACATTGCACAAGTGACTGGATGGACGCACGCCCTTCCTTCTTCCAAGTTGCCGCGCTTCTGGATGATGTGTGTACGGAGCACGATCGTGATGCGATTGCTTCAGAGCATCGTATTCGTGATGTCAAGCGCTTCAATACGGAGCTGGATTTCCTCGACGAGCGCCGTGGCCAGGGAGCTGCGCTCATGACGGCTCTTCATATGATTGAGACCCTGATCGTTCCAATCTGCTACCGAGAAGATATCATGAACAGATACGGCGACACGTGTACTGCGCGACCAGTGGTAATTCCGCTCAATCTCCGACGCTCAAACCGGCAACAGTTGACAGCGACGGACGTGCGGGACGCACTCAATGAATGGGATCCCAGCCTTGGAGATAACTTCACTGGTCTCCCTTCCGAGTATACACATGTTTCAGATCTTGGTGCCCATTGGGAATCTGTGAAAGTGGTGACAGCGCGACGATCAACCCAGACGACATGCGAGTTCTGTGATTCAGCCAGACACGCCATCAAAGAGTATCGAAAGGAAGCTCGAGCTGCACTACGCCGATTCAATGAGTTTCTTCGGGACAAGCGACAAGAATGGCGAGCTGAAGGTCTAGATTCGGCTGAGATGCACCAGCGACGTAGCGAACTGAAAGCTGAGTTCTTTCCTGAGGATTCGTACCCAGACATCAACTTTGCTGATGGCCAAGACGACGTCATCCTTGCGGATATATGTGAGAGCAGCCGTTTCGAGATGAATCCTTTCAGTGGCATGTGCAGTGGATTTGACCGCTTCGACGATGATGTGTACAACGCCTTACGCGAGGAATACATGGGGCTATGTGAAACTCTTTGCCAGCCACTCTGCAGAACGTTGAACAAGTCGTGCTTCCTCATCGGTCGTCGCGTATATCGTGAGTGGATGAGCGATGATGAAGGTGGAATCAAGGGCGAGTTGGTTGCCGGGGTCACAACAGGAGGAGTTCTTGTCGGGGTTTTTGTGGCCACGAGGCGTGCAGAGTAATTGGTTCGTTCACCCCAAACGTTACATGCTTAGGAACGTTGTGATTTATATTGTTGTGTTGCTATGGTAGGAGTTGGAAAGTCACCTGAACACCAGAGAAGATGCCTGACGTGCATTCGACACCGCCGACAAGTTCCATCAGAACCTCAGAACTGTTAGCTGGCTCTCCATTGGCTTTTGTCGGTGGGACTCGTAGTCGCTGGATGGTAGCGTGTGGAATTCTGCCAATAACATGACACTGGTTGTGTAAGCTCTTCTTCAAGGGCTGGTAGAATGTACGACACTGATGTTGATATTTGAGAGAGACCGCCCGCAGTAGTGCATCGACAGACGAGATACCGCGTGCTTTCGCATCCCCGATCTGCCACGCCTGGAAGTTTCCATGCTCACAAATATGGCGAAGAAGCTGGTGTTCAGGCCACTCCAGACACTCGGGACGAACGTAGGCTGTTGCTGGAAAATGCTTAGCATGAAGCTCCTTTGTCAGAGATTCGAGCTCCTCTGAGGTAAGTTGTTCGGATTTCTTCCATTGATCTTGCTTCATACGCAATACGAGTGCGTATTGACGAAGTGCAGTGTCCACCTGACGCTTGTATAGCACGATAGCATCACGGGCCGCATCGCATAGTCGACAAGAGATTCGCCCACTCACTCGATCGATATAGATCGAATCCCAATGCGCAGCGAAGCGCGATTCTGCAGCGGATTTCTTGTCGAAGAATGCATCACCTCCTCCATCGCAGAGGTTGTTGAGAGCTACAGTGATCTCTTGGCGCGACCAACGCGGAGAAGAAGCACCTCCCGCATCACCTTCGTAGAGCTGAGCCAGTGGGATAATCACCGGACGCACGCTGCAGAGCACATCATCGTCTTCATCACAATGCGGCGAATCGTAGGCGAAACACCAGCGAAAGATGCGTGTTTTGAGAAAAGCAGCGGCCGCGAGAACTTGTGCGGGCTTCTCAGACTCACTGTCGCCAAGGTCTTTTACCCAGTGATCGTGGAGGGTTAGCGGAGTCTTGGGATGAAGGGTGATTGTGTCGTGGAATACTCGGAAATCTGACGAGAACTCTGGTAGTGCGCGCACCCCGAAGTCCACAAACTGGGCGTCTGTTCGTAGCAATCGACAAGTTCGCAAGACGGCGGCGGCGTCTTCAACAGACAGGAACCGAAACACACCAATGCGCAGAATGCTCTGAAAGTACTCGTTTCCACGTAGATCTTGACGTCGAACGCATTCCTGCGACTCGGCAATGCGCTGGCGCTTAACATGAGGTGGGACGGAGCTGCTGAGAGGCGTCATGGCGGTAGGGATAACTTCGATCAATGCGCCTCGCACCTGGCTACTTGCACTGCGAGAAGCCCCATTACTACCAAGTACAATCACCCATCTATTATATATCGTAGACAGTTGACACTGCGACGTGTGAGCACTTGATTTCAGTATTGAGAGATTGCGCAATGTGTTTGCACAATTGCGATCTGACTCGGATCGGGAGGGAGATGGACGACTGTTCGCTGCGAGAAACTGGGCGACGCGTGCGTGGCACGGCCCTATGGGGTTGAACACGGGCGGTGTTTCAGCAGACACTTCTAAGCCGGTTGGGCGCTGATGCGCTCAAGTACAGCAATAAGTCGTGCATGTCGACAGCTGTATCGAGTCCTCTAGAGAGCACTCAGCTTTGGACTGATGCACCATCTCAGTTTGACTGATACAGTACTGTAGGTTGCACTTACTAGCAGTAGCTAGTCTTCACCGCGACGCGAGCCGAGCCGAGATTACATAGACATACGTCGATAGGCAAACATGATCTTCTTACTCTTCAATGTCTAACTACTGTAGTATTCGAACGCTCGAAGGCACAATCATGGTGGCACAAAATCACAATTTGGTCGACTGATCAAGAAATCAACCGAAATTCAAGATGATCTATTGCCAACACCTCATGCCTATTGAACGAAACACCGCAACCTACAAGAATTTGTCTTCAGTGAATTCCTGGATAACACATCGACGATTTTTGTTGCGCATTGGGAGAGCGTTGCGGCGTCTGACCCATCCGGTTCATATTGTGAAGTGTATGGCGACTCTTGATACGGTTCGTGAGTGTCGAGAGGCAACAAAGAGGTTCTTGACAGCCTTCGACGATACTCTGGTTCGAAATGAAGCACATTGGGAAGCTCATGGAAGATCTACCGACGAGACAACTAATTTGGCGTACAAGTTCGATGTGACGTACTACCGTAACGATGTGTATCTTGACCCGTACGTTGCGAGCTCTGACGACATGACAGTGCTCACCCATATTAGTGCTCACCCATTTTCATGCTCACGGCAAGTTTTCGCTCAACCAGAATTCGTCCGAGATTCCAGCAGCATCTTTCCTGAGTGATGCGCCGCCAATGGATGCGGGAGCGCCGTCTCACAACGTATCATATCGTCTGGCGACGAATCTGGTGTGCTCTCTATGTTCTTTGGTTTCTCGCTTCTCTATTCATTTGAGTGGTTCGCAAGAGAGAGTCGACTATATTGTTGGAATTCTAAGGCTCTTATGGACACAATGTTTTAGCAGAATATTTGGTGTTCCAAAGCTCAACTTTTTGCCCTTCCTATCTACGTGTGCTAATCGGAATGTAGGTCGTGCAAGGTGCTGTTAGCGTTTCTTCTGATGGCGGAGATGAGTTGAACCTCACGTCAAATGTAGCCATGTATAGGTACGCAATTCACATCGAAAGTATCGAGAACCATCATAACTCTGGGTTACATTGAGTGACCAGATCACACATGAAAAAATCACATCAACCGTATCTTTCAGTGTGCAGGATTGCTCTTAGCATGAGAGGGAAGCGTGAAACCTAGAAGCAGTCGCTCTTTCCCCCACGTCACGCGCCATCCCACGGTGGTTGTCAATCGTGTCAGAGGAGAACCAGTCGTTCGGCTGCGTAAAGTCATATCCTGTTAAAGTCGTTCGTTAGTCTGCAAAAGTCGAGCTTCAACAACCCTTCGACCCATCA
The DNA here is from genome assembly GCA_020085045.1 of Pythium oligandrum. NCBI lineage: Eukaryota > Oomycota > Peronosporomycetes > Pythiales > Pythiaceae > Pythium > Pythium oligandrum. Next base: position 3,465,923 of record JAHRIK010000001.1, on the reverse strand, counting down.
TCAGACTCTTCGCTTCGGGTTGACCGCAAGACTCCATTGAAAGCAGCGGCTCTGCTGTTCGAGATGCTTTTCGCGGCAGACTTCGTCACGCCACCTCTATGACATCCCCGACAGATGCTGGGTGCAAGTCAGTTCGTGCCGGCTGTTGCTGCCTCAACCAAGAGGGCGACGTAAGCTGTCTCAACATAGGCCCGACGTGCAGCTGACGAAAAACCTCGTCTCGTTCCGCCAAAACCTCAAGGTTTTGATAGATTAAACCTCCCCCGGATTGTGATTTGCGCTCCTGTTGTATTCTCAGCGTCGACACCAGCTGAAGCCCGATCCCAGCACATCGGAAGCCAGGACGAAGGAGAAGAACGTTAGGTGAGACGGCGTCTTCGGGCGACGGCGCGCTGCAGCATAGATTGCTGTGATGCGCTTTGATGTCCTGTGTGCGCGTGTCGCTGGAGCTCGATCTGACGGTTATCGTTGACTCGTTGTAGGCTTGTGTGTGGCTGCGAACACGTTGCGTCAGCGTTCCTGAACACTCCACAAGAGAATCTAGATCTGCATTGAGGGTACGATGCGTCTTCTTGCCATGCTACCGCGAGTATACTCATGACATATCCTGTTGATTGATCTAGCATTTCACCCAAGATGGCGAGCCCTGCAGCGAAGAGCGCATTGCCACCCACGATGCCTGTGGCAATCAAGAAGGAGAAGGATGACAAGTCGTCGCGCAAAGACAGCATCGGCTGGGGCGCGGATGACTTCCTCGGCATGATCTCACATACCCCTCCAGCATTCTCCCCTGGTAGTCTCACCATGCCGATGACGAAGCGTGGACGAAGTGGGAGTATCTCGAGTCGGTTGCTCAGTGCAACTGATTTGGAAGAGCGTGGCATCATCGACCGATACCAAAAGGGTGTTTTGAAGGATCTTATTATCAGTGGTGATGAGGCTTTGCAAAAAGCTTTGGAGAAGTTCGACGCCGGAGACCCGTCATCTCTTGAAGCCATGCTGGACAGTGGCGCACTGAACCGCAAGTCCTCGATCGATTTGTTGGACGATCTCGACCTTGGCTTCTTGAACGTTGGTTCACTCGGCGATACTCCTAAAGATGAGGTATGGTGCACACATGAGCGGAATTACGATTCAACGGTGCTAAAAGCAATCTGTATTTGTATGAACAGTACTCTTCGTCCTCTGCGCGTAGTCAATCGATGGATGAATGGGACGAGCTCAATTTCGAATCGGCGTTCAACGATGTATCCACCCGCGATATTCTTGACGGTGATTTTTACGGATCCTCACTCGGCACATCACTCCCAAACTCGCTTCCCTCTATGGGACTTGGAATCACCCCTCCAGCATCGTTCAGCTTCGGAGAAGATTTCATGGAGAGCAAAGTGAAAGCCGAAGCTAGCGCAAAGGCCGAGTCCAAGGCAGGTGCTGAATCGACAAACTCTGCGTCCGCTTCCGCATCGACGACACCATCTTCGTCAGCTTTGTCACGACCAATTGGCATTCCAGGTGCCTCAGGAGCTTCGGCAGGAGCTAGTCGCACGTTTACTGGGCTCGATGCGTCGAAGGACAAGACAGGACAGAAGAAAACGTTTGTTGGCGCGTACTCACCAGACTCTCGTCGGAAGCGAATCGAGAAGTTCCTCGACAAGCGACAAAAGCGTGTGTGGAGAAAGGAAGTCAAGTACGACGTGCGAAAGAATTTCGCCGACTCGCGGCTTCGAGTAAAGGGACGCTTTGTGAAGAAGGAAGACGAACAACTGCTGCGCGAACTGCTCAGTTTCACATAAATGAACATTCGACCTTCCTCGGGTTGCTCTCGGCTTCCTCAAATGTAATGGGTGATAGATGAAGAAACAGCCGAGCAAGAAAACCCACGGCGGGAGGAGAGAGCTCGGTCTGCGTCGGGCGAGGGCGATATTGTACAAATAGCTACCAGTGGTACTGAAGCACAGTCAAGACCCGATCAGCGGACAACTTGTGATCAAATAAGGAAGAAAAGGACATGCGCAGGTGGCTGCTGGGCCGTTCTAGCAGCATTAGATGACCAATAGATGCGTTGTCGGGAATTTATCAACCGTGTCAACTGTCGTAGTCAAATTCATGAACCATGCAGATTCTGGGTTACGTGCACTTAAGTACCTCAGCAAAGCCAACTGTACCAACCAACACCAAGATCAAAAGTCTCCGCCAAAATCTCCTACACCACTGTCAACGGCTCCTCCTCCTCCAAAGTCACCACCATCATATCCTCCGTAGCCATGATCTCCAGCATCAGCGATGGCTTCGCCAAGTAACACACCACCAAGAAGCCCGGCGGCACCACCCAAAGCAGCTCCAGTTCCAGCGCCCATACCCCCTTGTCTGTACCCACGATCAGCGTAAACCGGAGCAGCATATCCAGGAGCAGGCCCCGGCGCGTACGCAGTTCCCATTGCTGCAGGCGCCACGGGAGCTGTCCCAGAAGCACCGTAAGTCGTCACTGGTGATGCACCACCCACAGGATACGCCACCGGCACAGGCGATCCTGGCGATTCATCGCGGTACGACGTCTGCTTGCACATCCAAAAGATGCACCCACCACAGAGAGCGACAAATGCCAAGACTCCAAGCAGCCACCACAGCCAGAGCAGAGGATCCTCGCGGTACCCGTCCCGACGGGCATAGGCGCAATTGCATGCGTAGTTGGACACGCGACAAACGGCATCGTTCGGACAACAACAGCTCTGTCGTTGATCGGCGCGATCCAACCAGTTGCCGCAGTATTGCCCGGGACCACCTAAGTATGCCCGTGAACAATCGCCGGACTGCGCACAGACTTGGCATCCCGATAACGCTGCATGTGTGACGGCGATGGCGCCAGCGCTCCAGAGGACACTGATAAGTGCCGACAACCCCACGGCAGCGGTCATTGCTGTTGTGCGGTTGCCATCTCATGCGGCTTGCTTCTCCTTCGCCATTCGGCGGAACACACAAGACATGACGAACCCTTTCGCCCATCGTCGGCTCCCATGCCTGCACTTCCACTTGCACTTCAACCCCGTTCTTCGCGCGTGAATGGCCGCTCTCGCGGCGCCTCCAGCTGGCCGTAGGTAATGCCACGGCAGACCTCTGGTGATCAATCTCGGGGATGGCGTGCCGCCTCGCCTCGGAAAGATTCGGCACCCTACGCGGGTTTTGGCGGCCCTCGGTGCTACCCATCCTCGTCTTTTCCCCTCCACGTGCTGGCGTATCCAGCCCTAGTCCCGCTCCCGCGAACCCTAGTCGATGTCATTGGATTGCAGTGGGTCTTTTTCTTGTTGGGAACTAGAGCATCTGGGCACCAGCTGGTAGGGGCATGGTAGAAAAGAGCCAGCTGCGGGCAAGATGGGCGACAAGGGGTGTGGGTCCTCCGACAAAAGCGCCAGTGGGCGAGTGCGTGCCTGTTTGATGGCCTTGAACGGCCGGACGACAGCAGCGCAACACGTCGAGGGCAAGGGGGCGGGTTCGACGGACGACAGTGCTTCTGTGTGGGGTTGTCGCCATTTTCGAACTTGCCGCTCGACGCATCGAGTCCTCCCGAGTAACCGAACCGAACGTCGTGGCATTGAGCATGTCTTCAACCACATCTCCCGCGGATTCGCCTGCGCCCGAGCCAACCGCCGCCACCGACAAGAGTGTGCCCAAGTGCAGATTCAACGACTGCGACAACCTCTCGGTCGACGGCACCGACAAGTGCGCCTTCCACAAGAACCGACGCCAATGCTGCGTCGACAACTGCACCAACCAGGTCTACGCGCGCAAGCTCTGTGTGCGCCACGGAGGTAAGAAGCAATGTCAAGCCGATGGATGTGAGGCCCATGCCCGCGGCGGGGGATACTGTCTGCAGCACGGTGGATTCGTCGTCAAGCGCTTCTGTATCGTGGAAGGATGCTCGCGACAGGCCCATGCGCGTCAAAAGTGTGTGCGTCACGGTGGTGGCCGTCGATGCAAGGTCGATGGCTGCATGCAGCACGCCCGAGCCGGTGGTCTTTGCAACCGTCACTCGCACGGCCATCAGTGCCGTATCGAAGGATGCAAGAAAACGGCCCAGCACTCTGGATCGATCTGTTTTCGCCACGCTATGGAGCTTCGTGCTCACGGTGAGCAAGTGCCTGAGTTGAACATCTCGAAGGGTGGTCGATTGTCGAGCAAGAAGCGCCAGCAGCTCCAGCGCGAACAGCAACTCAAGCAGGAACAGTTCCATCACCAGCAACTCCAGCAACAGCAGCTCCAACAGCAGCAGCAGCAGCAGCAGAGCTCGACGTCGACTGCTTCAACGACCACTCAGTCTTCCCAGTCTTCAGCTGCTCCTGGTCCATTCGGTTTGCCTCTCAAGATCAATGTGCCTACCACAATGCCAAAGTTCACAAGTCTGAAGACCCCACTTGGTGGATTCCCTACTCCACGCAGTCACGAGTTCTCGCTTCTTATGGGTCTTCCATCGCCACAGATCGACCATTCCCAGCTGCCTTCTGTTCTCGCTATGGCGAACCAGCAGCGTTCGATTTATGAATCAAGTGGTCTCACCCCAAGCTTCATGGGTCCTCCAAGCATCACACGTGGTCAGCGTACCCCAGGCACGAGTTTCTTGTCGCTTGGCATTTTCCCAACTCCAACTGGTGACAAGTCGCTGAGCTCAAGCTCTCATCCTGTGGAGGAAGATCTGGATGCCATCATCAACAACTACAACAAGTTCATGGGCCCAGGTACCGCCTCTCCGATTGCTTACCATCATCAGACCCACCAATACGCTCCTCCTCCACCTCTTCTCGAGAACATTGGTCTCAATGTGTTCGACCAGAATGGACAGCCAGTGCACCCTCACGCGGCGGCTCTCCACGCAAGAAACCAGCTTGCTGCACAGGCGGCTGCTGTTCATGGTGCCTCGCACCTGCAGCGTCTCAAGATGGACTTCCCACCACCGCAGCAAGGAGGTGTGCCACAAGCCTACGAGGGCTACTCAAATGGTCATGTGGAAGGATCCAATGACTACACCGCGCAGTTCTTCGCGGACAACAACGCCGCTGCGGCGGACAAAGCTCGTGCTGGAGTCAAGGTGTCTGCGGCTGCTCCAAAGGCAACTGGAGTCGCCGCCGCATAAGCCTGTGAACATATAGACGACTTAGGGATAGAGCAAAATGTTTAGAGACAGCGCCCCCAGTGTAGTAAGGGACGCGTCCATATTACCATGGCATCTATCGCGATGGCTGCCATGAGGATAAAGTAAAATTGTATCAAGTGATTAGTTGAGCTGCATTCATCACGGGCGTTTTCTTCAGTTTAGCTCCTCACGTTCCAGTCTGTGGCAGGAGCCGTATCCGTCACCCATGTGGGTCATACTTCAAGTAGCAAGACGAGGACGAAGTAGAACGCCGGAGATGGAGGAGAAGCGCACGCTCTCGATCGGTGTCATCGTGTTTGACGACGTCATGACACTGGATTTTGTCGGCCCGACATCGTATCTCGAGCAACTACCGAGCATCGATGTCCCTGTCGAGTTTGTGACGATCTCCAACAAGGAAGGACGCATCCAACCTGGAAACAAAGTGGCCCTTCATGCCACGACACACTTCAAAGACGCCCCGACGACGTTTGACATCTTGGTAGTTCCAGGTGGAAAAGGACGTGAACAGCTTGTGAAGGATCAGGAGTTCCTCGACTACATCAAAACTGCTGCTGAGGGAGCCACATATGTGCTTTCTGTCTGCACAGGATCATATATCCTCGCTGCTGCCGGTCTCCTTGACAACAAGAACGCAACCACGAACAAAATAGCGTACAATTTTGTCGCTTCCTCCTTCCCAAATGTGAACTGGGTCCGTCAAGCTCGCTGGGTTGTGGACGACAAATGGTGGACCAGCTCAGGTGTCTCCGCTGGTCTCGATATGGGATACGCATTCATTTCCGACAAGTACTCGAGCAAGGTCGCTGACGAAATGGCTCGCTACCTGGAGATCGTTCCAAACAAGGATCCGTCCAACGACCCCTTTGTGTCATCGATCGATCATTGAGGTGAAAAGCTCACATGGAGTTGGTTGCCTCTGCGTAAACCAAGACTTTGATTACGTCGTGCCTATACGTAGCATTCAACAATAACATGCTGATGTGGCTTTGGCCCCAATTGGTTGACCTTCCCTTGAAGAGATGAAAGCACATGGTTATCCAGCACTATCTTGATTATGCTCTTTGCATCCAGCAATCGACGGTGAAGGATACAGGAGCTTGTGAATCTTCGACGACTCGCCTCTCTTGTCGTGGTCGAAATCTCAACTCATTCTGGGATTTACCCAACCAAGCACAAGACCTCCCAACATCGCTCTTGGCCGCAGTCGCTCTCCTTCTCTCTTACTCCTAGTAAAAACTATGGCTCTCGACCGTGCTCTCGTCATTGGCATTCTGCTCTTCAACAACATGACTTCGTTGGACTTTGCTGGTCCAGGAACGTATCTCGAATACCTCGGTGTGATTGGACAGAAGGTGGAAATCCACACCATTGGTGAGAAGGTCGGCCCTCTTCAGCCAAGCAACTTGACTCCGATGTACGCCTCGGTGTCTATGGATAATGCTCCTCGCGCGTGGGATATTCTCATTGTACCGGGCGGTCTTGGCGCAACCCCATTCGTACAGAACCAGAAGCTCGTCGACTACGTTCGAGGTGCGGCGGAGAATGCCACGGACGTGCTCACTGTCTGCACGGGTGGACGCATCATGGGCGCTACGGGTCTCTTGGATGGCAAGAACGCGACGACCAACAAGATGGAGTTCTCGAAGATCGCCAGCGAGTATCCTGCTGTGAACTGGATTGAGCATGCGCGTTGGGTGGTTGAAGGGAAGTACTGGACGAGCTCTGGTGTGTCGGCAGGTCTCGATCTGGGTCACGCGTACGTGGCTGCCAAGTTTGGCGAGGAGGCTGCAACGAAGATCCAGCGCACGCTCGAGTACGTGGCGAACAAGGATCCATCAAATGATCCGTTTGCTCCACAACTCTTGTAGTTAGGTTGATGTTCTCTCTACGTATACTTTAGTGATAAAACGTGAGAGTGATTGTCGTGTTTTGCTTGTGCGGCTCCTTATCTTGCTTGTTGTTTTACTCTGACGTTCGACATCCATATCTGTGGACGGAAAAGCGGAAAACCTGACAATTGTCAGCTTAGCAATATTCAGGTTAACAGTAACAGGTTTTTAAAGTTACGAACAAATGTGAACTTTCCGTTTTTGAGAAATCCACATTCGCACAGGACACACAGACACACCATGGAGGACGAGGACAAAGTGATGGAGGAGGAGGAAGAGGAGGAGGAGAAGGAGCACTTCTTCGCGGATATCGTGACGTCCGATCGCGACCATGACGACCAAGAGGAAGGCGACGCCGATCTCGACGCGGAGGGCGAGCGCGATGTCGACATGACCGAGGGCGAGCCCCGCGCTGCGTCCACTGGCCCCGAGAGCAGCGCCACGCCGGCTGCGACGGAACAAGAACGACGAGCGCAGATCGGAGCGAGTCCGTACCTCGCGCCTTTTACGCCCCTGAGCTCACCCAACCGACCGAAAACGCCGTCAAGTGTCTCGGCATCACAGCGAAGCGGGTCCAAGAAACCGCAGCTGGTACCGATGAAAAACGGGCCTGCGGCGCTTGGTGGCAGCGGTAGCGCATCAAAGGTACTGAAGGACGACGTGGTTGAGCATCTTCCAAATGAGCTGGTGGACTCGTTGATGAGCGCCGTTCAGACCCTCGACAAACTCATTCTGGGAGTAGAGGATTTCAACGCCGAACAGTTGGGCTTCCTTACTGAGAAGGCGAACGCTTACGTGGACCTGCTGAAGAAGATTGATGCGGCCGGGGCGGACTACAACGCTCTGATTCCCCTTCAAGTGCTTGAGTAAGTGGTGCATGCCTTGTTCTGGCGCTGATTGTATTGGACGAGCTGGTGTTAACGATCTTGATCATATGTAGGATGCTTGATGGTGATTCCAATACGAACCCGGAACTATTTACGAAGGCTCAATTAGAGAGATGTCAAGATGAAAGTGAGCGTACCGCTGGAAAGATCGAGATGCTTGAGCTGCTTAAGTCTGAGCTGGAGAGCGGCGTTGCCGAGATGCACTAGATCCAAGAGAAGCGTAGTTGTGAGATTAGTCGTTCTGACATTTCGGTTAAACGCGGCGTTTGATGAATGAAATGCCCAAGCGGATACCACTCGCACTTTACGCGTTCCATCGAAGAGTCGCTCCTCTCTGTTTAAGTGCAAGGCCAAATCCGAGTAGGCCACCAGGACAATGCCGCCGCTGAAGTTGTTGATTGTAGGCCCGAAGGAGGCTGGCAAGACCACGGTACACACACTTGCTGGGATAATTCTTGTATCTGAGCTCTGAGCTCTGATCACTGTGTACTAGATCGCCAATTTCCTCAGCGAACAGTCCGACCGACTTGGTGGACAAGAAAGGTACCAACCGACAATGGGTGTCCGCATTCTTGAGTTGGAGCGGAACAAGACCAACATCGAGCTGTGGGACGTGTCGGGTGACCAAGTGTACGAGGGCGATAGGCAATATTTGTTCGTTCCTTTGTTCTAATGGTATTTATTTGCCCAGATATGAGGCATGCTGGCTAGCAGTGATGAAGGACGCGAACGGTGTGATGCTAGTGTACAATCCCGAGTCCCACGTTCATGAGAGCGAGGCGATGCTATGGTACGCCATTCCGCTGTCAGTTACGGTACTCATACGGCATGATCGCTCACGTTACTACAGGTACGAATGGTTCATGCAGAACCCAAGCCTAGACCCAGCGCAATGCCTCGTTTTCGAACACTCGGGCGGATCTTCAGGCGGCAATAACGGCAAAAGAGCCACCAAGCTTCGCCTACCACCCGCCCTGCGCTCTGTTGCAACAACATTCGACTCCCCGAACGTCTTCAAGGCTGAGTTCGATAAATTCGTGTATGGTGTTCATGAGTTTGTCGCTCGGCAGCCTCGAAGCCGCAAGTAGCTGAGATAACTTGTCAGCGCTCCGATCTCAAAACAATATCAATGCAGCTGCCAGTGTACAATCTGTTGTGGTTCGTACTCATGTCTTGCTCTTCATGTCTTGCTGAAATACTTTTTCGTGATCTCAAGTGCATCACGATATCAAAGCTTGCTGCATACCAAAGAATATTGGGGACATGGGGTTGTTTAATGGAGATACTACATCAGTGGGTGATGCGATGTTTGTTCTTCGAATGAAATAAAAATCTGGATCGAAATGAGTATATTCTCCGTCTAACGCAACGACACGGAAACAGTGGTGTCCCAATCTACACAAGCTTGAGCTTGCACTTGGAAGGACGCGACGAGCTTGGAGCAGGCGAGGTCACTGGCTTGGCTCCAGGAGCAAACGGGTCGTCGTTTGGGTCAGTGTGAGCCACGTACTCGCCGAGTTCGGACATGCGTTTAGCCATCTCCTCACCATACTTGGCAGAAATGCAAGCACGACCCATGTCCATACAGGAAGCCGAACCTGAGCTTGTCCACCACTTGCCGTCCACAACCCAACGAGCCTGCTGCACCCAGTTCACATCAGGGTATTCAGCCGCAATATCGCCGAATTCCATCTTCATCGTCGTGGCCTTCTTGCCGTCCAACAGACCAGTGGCACCAAGAATGCGGCTACCAGTAGCCACTGTCAACACATCCGTAGCCTTCTCGGCCGTCTGGCGAATGTAGCTCATAAACTTCTCGTTCTCGACGACTGAATCAACACCTAGGCCACCTGGGATCACCAAGATATCGAACTTTTCAGGAGCAGTCTCCGTAGTGGCAGTCGCGAACAATGGCATCATGTTGAGTGGATTGATTCCACCCACCAGCCTTCTCAGCGATTGTGTAGAGTTCCGACTTCTTGCCAACCATAGACTTGATGAGTTCGAGGAAGTTGACGAGACCCGAGTAGTCCATTGTGCTGGTGTTCTCGTAGATGAGAATACCGACGCGGAATGGTCCATCGTTTGGGTCAGGACTCTTCATAGTTTGTGGCACAGGAGAGCCCTGAGTAACGTAATAGAACGGATCGTCCGATGGATCAGTGTTTGGAACGTACTCCATCGTCTTCGACATCTTCTCCGCAACATCCTTGCCGTACTTCTCCGAGATGTACGCGTGGCCCAAGTCTATACCAGCCATCACACCAGAACTCGTCCAGTACTTGCCGTCCACAACCCAACGAGCCTGCGCCTGCCAGTTCACCTCAGGGACCTCGGCAGCAATCTCGTTGAACTTGACCTTGTTGGTCGTCGCACTCTTTCCGTCGAGCAAACCAGCGTTCGCCAAAATACGAGAACCAGTGCACACCGTCAACACATCCGTCGCACTCTCCGCCGCAGCACGAGTGTAGTCAAGTTACTTCTGATTCTTCGACGCTGGTGCAGTTCCAAGGCCACCTGGGATGATCCAAACGTCCCATTTGCGAGGAGCATCTTCGAAACCGACCAAGGCGAACACAGCACTGAGGTGCCCTGGCTGGATTGGCCCACCAGACTTCTCCGAGATGGTGTAGAACTCGGTCTTCTGGCCGACCATCGGTTCGAGGTACTCGAGGTAGGAGGCTGGTCCCATGTAGTCGATGGTGGTGACATTTTGGAAGAGGAGGATACCGATGACGAGAGCGCGATCAAGCACCATGATGACCAGGCGATGAAGCGCAGAGACTGGGATGTCGAGTGCAAATTGCCGAATGATTTGAGTTCGGCTCCCTCCAATCTCTTCACCCTTGAAATGAAAGAGACGTGATACCTTCTTTCAAAACTAGACTAGTAGCTATGTATCCGCAGGCCTTGACCTGCTCTTCCCGAGTGAATAATCATACCGGTGGAACTAACAGATGTTTTGTTTCGTCTGTTTACTCTGCTTCCTGCTTACTCAGTCGGACAGTGCGACGGGGATAGACGTGTGTCTTCCTCAAGTACTGTGGCCTATTGGTAGTTCCCAAACCAGAGATTCTGCTCACTCGAATGTACCGGTAGGGTGCTAAGTATGCTTGGTGCCAGAAATCAAGAGTGGTCACCTGAAAACCCTCCAGCTATTGTGAGTGTTAGAATTCGATCCTTTTCTGATACTTCTTGATCTCCAGCTGCAAGTCCATGGGAAGCCGTTGTACACATACCAATTGGCCGAGACCATTGGCTTCTCGGAGGTGGACGCCTTGTGAGTCCGAAGTCCATCAATCACCTCGCCATCCACGTCTCCAATCAATACGTCTCACCATTCTATTCATCTTTCCAGATCGTCATTGAGTGTCTTCGCTATCACTACAAAACTCGGGCTGTACTTCAATTTTTCTGGCGGTACTGCATAACTATATGTACAAGGATAACGCATGCTGCTGGACCCTTTCGAAGAAGAGGGTCATCCATGATGGCCCTCAGCTGTGAAACATCAGGTGGAGGTCAAGCGCTCATGCTTACGATCACTAGAGGGTCCTCCTCACTGAGGACCCTCACTGAGGACCTCTAGTGATCGTAAGCATGAGCGCGAAGACTCCTCAGACAGCCATCCCGCATTTTGGCGCTGACGACGACTCTCACCACAATTCGAGTCAATCATGCACACCGCAATCAGACAATCGTATACTTGACGCCCATCTACATGTAGAACCGCCCATTTTATGTCACATATGGGATTGATCAAGTTGTGGCTTGAAAAGCGGTGTAGCCATGTATACTCGTGGGTGGGCTTCGTCTATCCCATCCATTGCCCGCCTCTGTACTGTCCGAAAAAGGAGAAGTTTATTCTGCTCCTGCTGAGCCACCTGAAGATTATCGAACCAGTACCGACGCTGCATCTCTTTTCTGGTGCAAAGGGAGTCCCACAAATTATTGTGTGGATACCTGGCGTTTCGAAGGATACCCAGCCGACCAGCAAACAGATCCTACAAGGCAACTCCTCTAGACGCTGAGACCAACCAGTTTGAGCTCAGCTCACACCTCACTCGGCAATTTGCACTCGACCCATCAAGGCTTCAAGTCAACCGCTGAATCACGATGATCCTCGATCGCGCACTCGTCATCGGTATCATCCTGTTCCAGAATGTCACCACGCTCGACTTCATGGGTCCAGCGACCTACCTCGAGATGATCCAACCTATGCTGGGTCAGAAGACGGATTTCTACACCATCTCTGACAAAGTGGGTGGTCCAATCCAGCCAAGCTACTTGATGCCATTGCATGCGTCGGTTACGATGGAAGAAGCCCCACGCAAGTGGGATATCTTGATCATCCCTGGTGGTCCAGGTGCTACCCCGTACGCTAAGAATGAGAAGCTTGTCAGCTACGCTCGTGCTGCGGCCGAAAACGCCACTGATGTGCTAACGGTCTGCACGGGTGGTCGTATCCTCGGTGCCACTGGTCTCCTCGATGGCAAGAGCGCCACGACCAACAAGATCCGTTTCAATGAAATCGCCGCTACCTATCCAAACGTGAAGTGGGTTCCACATGCGCGTTGGGTCGAAGATGGCAAGTGGTGGACGAGCTCGGGTGTGTCTGCTGGTCTCGATATGGGCCATGCGTACGTTGCGAAGAAGTTCGGAGCTGAAGCTGCGACCAGAATCGCTCGTACGATTGAATACGTTGCCACCACCGATGGCTCTGAAGATCCGTTCGCAGAAATCACCACTGGTAGCCCAGCTCCAGCAGCGTCGTTGCCACCCGTCTCTGCGGAAGCTCCGATTCGAGTCGGCGTCATCCTCTTCAACAATGTCACGACGCTGGATTTCATGGGCCCTGCTACCTACCTCGAGTTCATCCAGACCATGCTTGGTCGCAAGGTCGAGTTTACGGCAATCGCAGAAAAGGCTGGAGCTGTTCAGCCTCTCAACTTGGTGCCGTTGCACGCGACTGTTTCCATGGATCAGGCGTCGCAAGAATGGGACATCCTCATCATTCCTGGAGGACCGGGTGCCATTCCATTCGCTAAGAACGAGAAACTTGTCAGTTACGTGCGCGGAGCGGCTGAGAAGTCAAAGGACGTGCTTACTGTTTGCACGGGTGGTCGAATCCTCGGTGCTACCGGACTTATCGACGGCAAGAAGGCCACGACCAACAAGCTTCGTTTCAAGGAAATCGCGAAGGACTTCCCGAAGGTCAATTGGATTGAGAAGGCCCGCTGGGTTGAAGACGGCAAGTGGTGGACGAGCTCTGGTGTGTCTGCTGGTCTCGATATGGGTCATGCTTACGTCACTGCGAAGTTCGGAAAGGCGGTTGCAGAGCGTATTGCGCGCACGATCGAGTACGTGGCTGACACGGACTCTCTGAACGATCCGTTTGTCTCGTCGGTCACGGCGAGTCCTGCGCCATTGCCAGGCTCCGGATCCCCAGCTCCAAGCACTGGTACTCCAACGCCAGGTGTTCCATCTCCAAGCTCGGGGGCTCCAGCGACGAGCGTCCCAGGTGCCAGTTCTGCTGCTCCAGCTCCAAGCTCTGGTGCGCCGGTCCCAACCACTGGTGCTCCTCTTCCAAGTTCGGGCGTCCCAGCTCCATTGCCAAGTGCCACAACAGCTCCTGGCACTCCAGCTCCGAGCACCGACTTGCCTGGTGTCGTCAAGCCAAACCCAGGCGCCACGACCTGTGTCCGTGGATCGCAGGGTCGCAAGGATCTTGATGCCTGGTGTACCTCCAACTGTGCGATGAACTTCTGTCCTCAGAGCCACTGCGAACCTTGCGCTTAGGTTAGGTTGGGTTCAGCCCTTTAGAACTTTAGCACACATTTGCCCATGTCACTTCATGTTGCGTCTTCAAAAAAGTGAATAACAGCACTCGCGTTTCGTATTGTCACTTTACGCTTGGTTCCTCGTTTTGTTGAGCACTTTTTCACTCCTACTCGATTCATCATCCCGCACCCTGTGAGTTGCGTCCTCCGCTTCAAAGGGGCAGGTTTCATGCATCGTATGGTCTCACCACCCTACGTTTCCCCAAGGCAAGCAGGATCGACCAGCCTCTCCGCCGATAGTGGGTTATCTCGCAGTGTCATCTCCCGTCCGCAACTCCGTCGTGCTTCCTGATGCAGTTGCGGTGTCGTATGGGATCAGTTGCGTATACGTATACGATATTACCATCTGGCTCGACTAGATCTCGTGTACAGGCGGGCCAGTGTATGGTCCTCACTGAGTAAACAATGCCAGTAAACAGCAACAGAATGGTCCATTCTACGCACGTCAGCGAATGTCGGGGATCTTCGTTAAAGTTGACGTCGAACTGTTCGACAAACTCACCAATGAGTTGATGGTGGAGTTCTTCGTCGCAGTCGTTTTCATCATCCGACTCTGAGTACTCCGCGACGTCTCCGTCGGGTTCGAAACCATTGTCGCAGGTGCTATCGGACCCGGGGTCGTTGTTGTCAGCGCATGTTTCAATGCGTCGTCGAGGTGCCGGGAGTGTATGAGTGAAGGCCGTAAGAGTGGAGTTCTGGACTACTGTGCCTTGGATACCCTTGCACTTCTTGCCGCACTGATAGTGTCCAATTCGGCGGCAGCCGCCGCATCTTCGCGTGTTCTTTCGGTTTGGTCCAGGTAGCTCACCTGCACTTGTAAATCTCTTCGTAGTAGGTCGTCCAATTTGCTGGTATGATGGGGCAGGCATCACTGACTCATCCGGCTCGTAGGTGCCATCCACCGCGAGCTTGATACACCTCCCTTTGAATGCGTTCGAATACACTCGGGCCAGATAACTGGGGTGAAATGCTTTGAACATGAGTTCGTGCTTTCGACGAGCGGATGTCTCACTCATAGGAAGATGGTGAAGCCGCTCATCACTACCGATGGCCTTGATAATATGCCGGCAAGGAATACGAAGCTGTTCGAACGTTGGGCAAGAGCACGACGGGTTGGAGTACTTGGGCAACACGACTTCACGTGTCTTTTCAGCCACGTTTCTTGGTCTGTACTCTGTGCTGGTGACATAGAACACTTCCTCCGAGCAACGGTCGACTCTGTGGTTATCGATCAAGCTGCGCTCATTGTCGAAAAGAGATTGGTGATGATGAAGGTGAAGTCTATAAGCGCAATAATTGTACCCTAATAGCTTGGAAAAGAAGAGATTGGGCGTAAGGAGTAAGGTTGAAACCACTGTCGACCCATTTTTTCTGAGTGAGAACGTCTCTGTTGCTTGCTCGTGCCATTTCAACTTTCGTGAGTGTCTCAAGGGCCTCGACAGGACTGCAAGTTCGGACACCGTGTCCGAGAAGCGCGTTGTTGTCGCTTTCCACGAAGTTCGTCGATCTCCATCCAAAGAGAGGTAGAGGGCTAGTTGGTACGTCAGGACGATAATCGTCTTCCGGGACGAAGGCCGACATGTTGCCATACACCGTCCACTGAGGCGCGCCAATGTTGCGGAGGTATTCTTCTGCGTCTGCACCATACGTATCCTCAACATGGGTGAGAGCCGACTTGTACTCTTCTCGTGTCGTAGCTGCTTGAACTCTCCAAACAGCGTTTTTGAAGGCAGGATCCCTGAGACTGAACATGGTGTTGAGATTGCGCAAGAGGCGAACCGTACAATAGCGCAGTGCCACATGAAGGTCCTTCTAGTGCAACAATTTCTTGGCGGCGCCACGAATATTTCCGCGGTCACAGAACACGGCTCGACCCGACAGCTCGATTTTTGCCTCAACACACGTCTCAAGGAACCACATCACGTTCTCTTGGTTCTCTGAGTTGACAATAGTAGTGGCCAGGTTGACGTTCTGGTTGTTTCCTTTCGTCTTTGTTCTACTTAGGCTGTAGTTACAAGCTTATCACATGCCATGTCTTTCGTTAGTGTAAACCACACTACGTGCATCTCTGCCTTACACCTTTTGGTTCGCCCTGTCTATAACCTTGCACCTTTTGGGAATTTCCCTGGACTAAAACCGACGCACCTCACACACTCACACAGTCTTCGTACGCTCTACAGGCGTAGTGGAGACCCACTCAATTCTTGTGGATGCCCAATAATGAGTGAACAGCGCATCTCCTTCGTGCGAAGGTGTCATACTGGCGAGGTCGGAGCGTCAGATCCTGCAGCAGGATCGACCAATTCCAACTCATTCGGCAATTTACGCTCGAGACACCACCACAAGTACAAGTCTCTACGCTCATCGCCTCGTCATCATGGTGCTCGATCGCGCTCTCGTCATCGGAATCCTCCTCTTCCAGAATGTCACCACCATCGACTACATGGGACCAGCGTCCTACCTCGAGTACCTCGAGCCGATGGTCGGCCAGAAGACCGAGTTCTACACCATCTCGGAGAAGGCTGGTGGACCAATTCAGCCAGTGCACTTCAGTCCTGTGGTCGCCTCGGTTGGCTTCGAAGACGCGCCCAAGAAATGGGATATCCTGATCATCCCAGGTGGTACTGGTACCACGTTGACGTCGAAGAACCAGAAGTACCTTGACTACACTCGTGCTGCGGCGGAGAGTGCGACGGATGTGTTGACGGTGTGCACTGGTTCTCGTATTTTGGCGAACGCTGGTTTGCTCGACGGAAAGAGTGCGACGACCAACAAGGTCAAGTTCAACGAGATTGCTGCCGAGGTCCCTGAGGTGAACTGGCAGGCGCAGGCTCGTTGGGTCGTGGACGGCAAGTACTGGACGAGTTCTGGTGTGATGGCTGGTATTGACTTGGGTCACGCGTACATCTCGGAGAAGTACGGCAAGGATGTTGCGGAGAAGATGTCGAAGACGATGGAGTACGTTCCAAACACGGATCCATCGAACGATCCTTTCTACTCGGTCACGCAGGGCACCGCAGCGCCACATGCTATGAAGAGTGCGAACGCCACTGCTCCGCCTTCCGCATTGGTATTGTGCTCTTCGAGAAGACGAGCACGATGGATTACTCTGGTGTCAACAACTTCCTCGAGCTCATCAAGTTTATGGCTGGCAAGAACTCGGAAGTATACACGATTGCCGAGAAGGCTGGTGCCGGTACCAACCCACTCAACATGATGCCATTGTTTGCGTCTGCGACGATGGAGACTGCTCCTGAGAAGTTTGATATCTTGTTGATTCCAGGCGGTCCAGGTGTTGATGCGGCTCTCAAGAACGAGAAGTTTATGACTTACGTGCGTCAGGCGGCTGAGAAGGCCACGGATGTGTTGACGGTGGCTACTGGTAGCCGCATTCTCGGTGCCACTGGTCTGTTGGACGGCAAGAAGGCGACGACGTCGAAGATGGAACTTGGCAAGATTTCGACCGAGCTTCCAAAGGTTCAGTGGGAGCAGCAGGCTCGTTGGGTTGTGGACGGCAAGTGGTGGACGAGCTCGGGTTCGGCGTCCGGTATGGACATGGGTCGTGCTTACATTTCTGCCAAGTATGGTGAGGAATTGGCTGCTCGCTTGGCCGATTTGGCTGAGTACACGGCTATCCTCGACCCAGCTAAGGATCCGTTCGCGGCTGGTGCTAAGCCAGTGACCCCTCCTGCTCCAAGCTCAGGTGCTCCGGCTCCTAGCTCGTTGGCTCCTGCTCCAATCTCTGGTACGCCGGCTTCAAGCTCTGCTGCCCCAACTCCAAGCTCGGCCGCTCCAGCTGTTAGCTCTGCTGCTCCAGTTGCGAGCTCTGCTGCCCCAACACACACCCCATGGACTGATGCGCCTGCCCCATCGCCAAGCAGCACGACTGCGCCTGGTACGCCTGCTCCAAGCACAGGAGCCCCGACCGAATTGCCAGGTGTCGTTAAGCCAAACCCAGGCGCCACGACCTGTGTCCGTGGATCGCAGGGTCGCAAGGATCTCGACGCCTGGTGTACTTCGAACTGCGCGATGAACTTCTGTCCTCAGAGCCATTGCGAACCGTGCGCTTAGATACAAGGCAATAGCTTCCCAGTTGTACTGTACTCCAGCTAGCGCTTTGTTGAATGTTGATTTGTCGTAGAAATTGAAAGAAATTGCAACGTTTTGCATCATTGAGATGTTTTGATAGAATGCATTTGACGCAATACTACAGCAGTCGTCCAGTATCGTAGTGTAGATGCTCGTGATTTGTCATGCATGACTTCCAAACACCGCATAGCTCTCTGTCATGGGTCTCTGCATTCATCAATTCCTAGCCATAATTCTGAAAAAGCAGCACTAGGGGATTCAGGGACACTGTACACGCAAAGTAAGCGATAGACAGAGGGAACACCACTCCCAAATGAACAACGATGCATTCCTGCACACCTCGTCGATCACAGGAGATTCGTGTTGCTTCGGAAATTCCAGTTGGTGCTCAACCATTCTCAAGACAAGTGTTTTCCCACAGAAATCGTGTGGATATCTGCAACTTGCTCGCCCATCCTCGTCACCGTGCGTTGCGGATCCTGACGATGGCGGGAAATCGGATTGGAAGCACACCGAATGTACTGTACTATGTTAGTATCAGGTAAACTATACACCAAGCCCTATGTATACACCGTACACTCCATGCACCCCAATTGAGTGGATCCACTCCAGTTGGGTCCACAAGTCGACGGATAGACCACATGGCTCCATCCACCAAGTCCTGGAGCTTTTCCACCACATTGAGTCCATCTCATGTTCTCAGACCGCCGCTCGTAGCTGTGCGTCAGTCAGTCGATCCAGGAGACCATCCCTGCACAATTGGCTCTTGTATCATTCAGCAATTTGAGTCCGAGACACCACCACAAGTACAAGTCTCTACGCTCATCGCCTCGTCATCATGGTGCTCGATCGCGCTCTCGTCATCGGAATCCTCCTCTTCCAGAATGTCACCACCATCGACTACATGGGACCAGCGTCCTACCTCGAGTACCTCGAGCCGATGGTCGGCCAGAAGACCGAGTTCTACACCATCTCGGAGAAGGCTGGTGGACCAATTCAGCCAGTGCACTTCAGTCCTGTGGTCGCCTCGGTTGGCTTCGAAGACGCGCCCAAGAAATGGGATATCCTGATCATCCCAGGTGGTACTGGTACCACGTTGACGTCGAAGAACCAGAAGTACCTTGACTACACTCGTGCTGCGGCGGAGAGTGCGACGGATGTGTTGACGGTGTGCACTGGTTCTCGTATTTTGGCGAACGCTGGTTTGCTCGACGGAAAGAGTGCGACGACCAACAAGGTCAAGTTCAACGAGATTGCTGCCGAGGTCCCTGAGGTGAACTGGCAGGCGCAGGCTCGTTGGGTCGTGGACGGCAAGTACTGGACGAGTTCTGGTGTGATGGCTGGTATTGACTTGGGTCACGCGTACATCTCGGAGAAGTACGGCAAGGATGTTGCGGAGAAGATGTCGAAGACGATGGAGTACGTTCCAAACACGGATCCATCGAACGATCCTTTCTACTCGGTCACGCAGGGCACCGCAGCGCCACATGCTATGAAGAGTGCGAACGCCACTGCTCCGCCATTCCGCATTGGTATTGTGCTCTTCGAGAAGACGAGCACGATGGATTACTCTGGTGTCAACAACTTCCTCGAGCTCATCAAGTTTATGGCTGGCAAGAACTCGGAAGTATACACGATTGCCGAGAAGGCTGGTGCCGGTACCAACCCACTCAACATGATGCCATTGTTTGCGTCTGCGACGATGGAGACTGCTCCTGAGAAGTTTGATATCTTGTTGATTCCAGGCGGTCCAGGTGTTGATGCGGCTCTCAAGAACGAGAAGTTTATGACTTACGTGCGTCAGGCGGCTGAGAAGGCCACGGATGTGTTGACGGTGGCTACTGGTAGCCGCATTCTCGGTGCCACTGGTCTGTTGGACGGCAAGAAGGCGACGACGTCGAAGATGGAACTTGGCAAGATTTCGACCGAGCTTCCAAAGGTTCAGTGGGAGCAGCAGGCTCGTTGGGTTGTGGACGGCAAGTGGTGGACGAGCTCGGGTTCGGCGTCCGGTATGGACATGGGTCGTGCTTACATTTCTGCCAAGTATGGTGAGGAATTGGCTGCTCGCTTGGCCGATTTGGCTGAGTACACGGCTATCCTCGACCCAGCTAAGGATCCGTTCGCGGCTGACGCCGAGCCAGTGGGCTCGCCCGCTCCAAGCAAGTGCAAGGTCAAGCTTGTGTAGATAGAAACATCTCCGTTTAGTTGTCTTGTCTCGTATAACGAAATCGCCGAATGGCTGCTCTTTTATGCAAATCGTTGATTCCATTCAAATAAAAAACTTGTAGTAATCACTAGTGTTAGTGTAGTATTGCTCATCAACCTCCTCGACGCACCAACGCCACACGTCTATGCGTGAGTGAACGGCCTCATGGGCACTGCGACCTTCTGAGACACTGAGCGAACGACACCAGCTTCGAGATTGCGATGACTGCGGTTCGAGTGACGCTTGGAGATGACGCGGATTACCACAGCGAGCACTGCAGCGATGAGAACAGCACACGCTATGACGAGCGAGATCGCGAAGGTCGAGGTCTTGCCAGCGGCACTCTGAGTCTCACCAACGTGCGCGACTTCTTCGCCGTTCTGCCAAGCGACGACCTCTTCAAGCTGTGCCGAGCGAATGCGAGTCATGCCATTGTCGCGGAGCATTCCCACGAACTGCGCCGTCGACTCATCGTCTGTGTTGTTGGCTTGGAACATCACCACGAACTTCTCAAACGCCGTGACACTGGCGTTCATCGTGATGAAGACGTGCACTTGGCTCGCGCCCCATTGGTATCGTGCGAGCTTTTCGGGTGTCTCGACCGATCGGATCTCGAACTCAATGTCGTCGCCATCGATAATCTCAGTTGAGCCATTCGTTGACGAGAAGCCAACGTCATCTTCGCCGATGGACCCCGTCATATTGTCAGCTGAGAGATGGATCGCATGAGCATTTGCTGTGATGAACTCGCGCATTCCTCGCGTGAAAGCCTCGCCCACTTGCCCGTTGAAGATGCTGGCGGTGTAGCCTTCAATGTCAACAATCAGCTCGAGATAGTTCTCCGGCCGGACGATGCTCAGACAGCGGTCGCTTCCACCTGCCGAAGTCAACTCTGCGGCGCACGGCTCACAAGTCGATTGGCCAGCAACACAAGAAGAGCCTTTAGCACACATGCAAGCGATACACTGCGTCGAGCCGCCTGTCGAGTAGAAACCCTCGGCACACACCATACACTCGGATTGCTGTGTCGTAGTACCTGATGGAGCAGCGCTACCACGCGGACACATGACGTGTTGACACTGATCTGAACCACCCGTCGAGAAGAAGCCGGCAGGACATGGCGAACACTGCTTGTCAGTGACGTCGGCACCTGATGGCGAAGCGTAGCCAGGCAGACATGTGGTTGGTTTGCAAGACTCGGCACCGCCCGGAGAATAATATCCAGCGTCACAAATGACACACGAATCCGAGTCGGTCGTTGCGCCAACCACACTCGAAGCCGAACCTGGAACACACGTCATCGGCATACAAGCGTGACCTCCGCCTGGTGAGTAGAACCCAGCATCACAGATCGCACAGCTGCCATTCGTCGAAGTTGCACCGTCGATAGAGCCGAAGCCAGGTTCACATGTCGTCGGCTCGCACTGCATGTCGCTACCAGTACTGAACGTACCACCTGGACAGATCGCACACGATTCACTTGCCGTCGTAGCACCAGGCGGCGAAGCGTATCCAGGCTCACACGTCGTTGGACCTTCACATGGCGAGGCGCTGCCGATCGAGTACGAGCCACCCGGGCAGAGCAAACAGTCTTCGGTCTGATGCGTTGCTCCTTCGTTTGAAGCGTATCCCGGTAAACACACGACGTCCTTGCATTGCTGAACGCCTCCCGTGCTGTACTTGCCTGGTGGACAAATTGCACACTCCTCCCACTCATGCGAGGCGTTTGCAGGAGAAGCATAACCAGCCGTACAGTTAGTTGGAAAGCATGGCACACCGTAGCCCGGACTGAACGAGCCAGCTGGGCAAATCTCACAGAAGTCAATCGGATCGCTCGCTCCTTCGATCGCCGCTGATCCTGGTCCACACTGGTCAGGCTCACACTGCGTCTCGTTACCGTAACTGAAAGTACCAGATGTGCAGATAGCACACGTATCGACTGGGTTACCAGCACCCACAGTCGGCGAAGCAAAGCCCGACGGACAGAACATTGGCTCACATGGAGCACTACCACCCGCAGAATAGAAGCCCGGATCACACACGTGACAATCGGTCGTCGCATTGGTCGCACCGAGGATGGCACCACTTCCAGCCGGACACTCAGTCGGTTTGCATTGTGACGAACCACCCGTACTGTACATACCCAACGGACAGTACTCACATTCGTCGGTCTCATCAGTTGCTCCCGGCGGAGAGAAGTACCCAGGTTGACACGCCGCCTCCTTGCACTGCGTTTCATTTCCGTAAGAGTAGTACCCTGGACCACACAATTCGCAGCTTTGCACTGGATCGAATGCTCCCTTGCCAGCTGCAAATCCAGGCTCACACAGCGCCATCTTGCACTGCGCACCGCCGCCTTCACTGTAGAAACCAAGAGGACAGTCATGACAGTTGCCCTTCTCGAGCCAGTTACCGCTTTCGTCCGATGCGGTACCAAGATGGCAGCTCGTTGGTAGACAAGGATAGTTCTCACCGGGACTGAACTCGCCTGGCGCACACATTGTACAGTTTGCCGTGACATGAGAAGCTGCTTCAACTGAGCCAAAGCCTTTCTCGCACTTGGTCGGTCGACACACAATGTTGCCCGGCGTGTAGGAACCAGCAGGGCATGCCAAACAAGATGAAGTGGAGTTGGCTGCGCTAACTTCTGGGGCGTAGAAACCTGGATCACAACTCGCTGGCATGCAGAGATTCGAGCCACCTTCAGAGTACAGACCGATTTCACATCCCGTGCAGTCAGTCGAGTTGGTTGCCCCGAGGTTGGCTTCCCATCCTCGTTCGCACTCGGCAGGGAGGCACTCTGGGTATCCACCATGCGAGTAGAAACCACGTGGACATGGCTCACATTGCGAAGAGTTGCCCTGCGAGGTGAAGCCACCTGGACAATTGTGGCACGACTCAACTGGATCGTATGCACCAGCCATGGCGAACTGACCACGTGGACACTCAACAGGTTCACACTGGAAGTCGTCACCGTAGCTGAAGGTTCCTTTCGGACATTCTGTACATGTCGAATTAGGATCACTCGCAGCAAGGGCAGGCGAAGCGTAGCCGGCCTCGCATTGGGTTGGCTCACAGGCACTGGCATTGCCAACACTCCAGTAACCAGGACCGCATGGCACACAGTCTTTCTTCGGACCGCGTGCACCTGCTGGCGCAGTGAAACCTGGCATGCACGTGGTTTCTTCACACAAACTTTGACCTCCCAGCGAAAAATGCCCCTCAGGACACTGGAGACAATCTGTTGTGGCGTTCGTTGCTCCTGCTGGCGCGGAGAAACCACGTTCACAACTGACTGGAGCGCAGAACGTTGCTCCGCCTGGACTGAAGAAGCCCTGGGGACACATTGAACAATCGTGGGCGTTCACAGCATCCCGCACGGGTTCGTAACCAGCAGAGCACGTGAGAGGAAGACATTCGTCACCAGAGTCATTGGCGTATGAGCCGTCGTCACACTTCTCGCAAGTCGAATTGCCACCAAACGAGACAAAGGTCGCATTGCATGCCACACAGTCTTCAGTCGGGTGCGTCGCACCTTCAACACCCATCGTACCCGGATGACACTCGACTGACTCGCAGAAAGCACCGTTGCCGATGGAGTACATACCAGCAGGGCAAAGAATACACTCAGTGCCATCGTCATTCGGCTCGTAAGCCGCTTGACAAGGTGGGTACTCGCACATAGTCGCATTGCCTTGTGAGGTCATGCCCAGAGGACATGGGATGCAAGCCATGAGTGGATCGGACGAGTTGAGAGTTGGCTCGTAGCCCACTGGACACTCCATTGGCTGACACAGCTCGACGCCACCAGGAGAGAACCATCCAACGTCGCACATTTCACAATCGCTGACGTTACCCGCAGGAGAGTTAGGCTGAGAGCCTGGCGCACAATGCATGGCGTGGCATTGGTCATCGAGACCTAGTGAGTAGTTACCATAGCCGCAGAGCACGCACGAATCAGTAGCAGTGATAGCACCAGGAGTGGCAGCGTACCCAGGGGTACACGCTGTGACTTCACAAGCACTGGCACCGAGGTCGGTCTCGTTGTTCTTCTTGGTGTACTGGCCGAGCTCACAAACCCCACATTCGGTCGCAACTCCACCGAGGGAGATCGATCCAAGCGGACATGGCAGACAATCAGTCGCATTCACAGCTCCTGGGACAGCAATCGTCCCACTTGGGCACTGTGTAGGAGAGCACGCAGTTGCATTCCCGCCTTCGGAGTACGTACCAGCAGCACAAATCGCACAGTCTTGGCCACTGGCCGCGTATTCATGGGCATAGTGGCCTGCAGGACAAGAAAGCGTCTGACAAGGCTCGGCACCACCAGGCGAAAAGTAGCCGAAGGCACAGGCTGTGCAATCCGTTGCGTTGACGGCATCGACATTGGGCTCAGTGCCCACTGGGCACTCGAGTGGATGACATCGCGGCGCACCTTCAGGGGCATACTTGCCGTAGACACACTTGTGACACTGGTCGCTGTTTCCCATGGAATAATGTGCTGGAGGACACGGCGTACAGGTCGACTCACCATCGACAGCAGCCACAGCCGTGCTGGACGTGCCTGGTGCACACGCACAAGGCTTGCACATGTCTGGGCCACTGTTGTCACTGTAAAAGCCAGCGGCGCACTCCACACAGTCGACGCTGGACTCGGCGTGGAGCGCCGGCATCTGACCGAAATCACAGACCACTGGGTACTCGCACGTTGCCATCTTACCATTCGACCATGTACCATAGATACACTCATCACACCCAGGCTTGGTGTCGTTATAGAAGTAGCTGGGGGAACACCAGAACTCCTCTGGTACTTGTTCGACGACTGGGACATCAGCATCTTCGTCAGACGAGGAGGAGGAAGACGTAGCGGTCGTTGATTCTGAACGAGCTGATGGCGCTGGCGCGGAGCCGACAGTGTTCTCGTCGTATTGAGAGTGGTCGACATCCCCGGCAGCCACTTCATGCGGTGCGCTGCCTGACCCCGAGCCCGACTCACCGTTCTCCAAGGCCACAAACATCTCGGCTTCACCATCAGCAGCGTGGACACGACCAGCCAAGAAGGCGTCGTCGTCGTGGAGAACCTTGAAATGTACAGTCGTGGCATCGACGGACGTCGAGTGCAAAAGCATCGACGCGGCAATGGACCCCGCCAGTGCGGAGAGCACGCGCAGGCGGAGCATGTCCACTTGCTCGCTTTCTGGCTGTCAGCGAGCGACCCGACGGCAGGAAATCGTGAAATGCTCCGGAAACCGCACACATGCCTCCGTTCCCAAGCCGTCGATCCGTTTCCCCCTGCTCTTGTTGTCGCCACGGAGGATCGGATCTTGCTTATCACGAGTGGTTACACGACACAGGAGTTACCGAATGCCGCAGTGTCCGTTTGAAGGTGCGTGTCGTGAGCCACGGCGCGTCCGATCGATCCACTCTTCACGAGGTACGAACGACAGCCATTCTTAGCATGGGGGTTTCCTCGACATGCTCTAACGCGGAGCGCACCACAGGCGTGTAACCACCCGCGCTAAAGCCACTCGAGGCAGGTTTTCTAGCGCCCACGGACACCATGCACGCCTCTGGACCCACAGGGAAGAAAGCGCTTTTGACTCGCGCATGGCTCGTTTCGGAGCGCTTGCGCCTCCAAGAGACGGAGAAAATAGGAAGCTCAGGAACTAGTCAGGTAGTCGGTCGCATGATGCAGAACATACGTAGACGCACCGCATCGTTCTCATGGACACACTGCAAGACAGAGAACAATACTCATGCAGCACCACCCACCGATCCATTCTGTCGACGTCATGATCTCATCTGAGTCTGATAAAATCCAACAATTCGTCGGGCAAATATCCAACTGCGCGCTTTTTCTCGTCCACTGTACCTAGGTTCAAGGTGCGACGTTCCATTTTTCCACCAATCATCGCTTGATAGTCCTTCCTTTCCACCAATCAGAGCGCTTTACTTGAACACTGGACCCAGACAAGCCAGTCGCGTGAATCATCGACGAGGTCAGAATCTCGCGCGTCATCGGCGCGTATTCCAGCGCTCCCCGACGTCGCCACGCTCTCTTCTCGCTGCTCTGGGCCCTCGCAATGGACGGCGTGAGCGTCAGTGTGCGCGGCACGAACGAGATGCTGGCGCTGTGGACGGCAATGCGCGCAACTGCCGACGTGATGGGTGGTGGCACGCGGAACGGAGTGCGCAGCCAACGAAATGACTACGACAGCGCCGGCGTGGACACGGAAGAAGAAGAGATGGAGGCCGAGGACGACGACGTCATGCGGTCCTTCCAGACTGCCCACGCCACGACGACAATGACCTCGACGGCGCCGACCTCGTCGTTCTTTTCGAGTGTGACGGACCTCAATGCGTTCATGACGCAAACGCAGTCAAGTGCCACCGACGAATTGCAGTCCTCGACGTTTCTCGAGGAGCTCTTGGGCTCCGAGTCGGACACCTTTGGTTCAGGAATGCCGCATGCCTCATCCACCACCACTCCTTCTGTGACGCATCCCCCACCGTCGTACTGTGGGACGCCGCACGTCTCGAAACTTTCCGCCGAACGTCTCTCGCAACTGGAAGACAACTATGAGCGGAAGAAGAAGCGCGCCAAGATCAACCGTCGGGACCTCAACTCGCGCTTCACCGAGCTCATGGAGATTTTGAACCTGCGGGAAGACCGCAAGCTCAATCGCGCCAAGATCCTAGAGACCGCCATTGAGCACATCCACAAGCTCACGGCCGAGCTCGAGGCGGTCAAGGCCCAACTCGACCCCAACAAGCTGCAAACGGCAACGCAAAGCAACCAATTCGGCGCGTCAACACAGTCACAGCCGCGTACCAAGGCCCTGCCACTGCCACCTCATTGGCCTCCACATGCGATTGCCGTACCGACACCGGTGATGTGGATGCCGGTTCTCCCAGCGATGAGTCCTCACGCACAGGCTCCTGTGCGACCTGTACCGATGACAGCTCGTCAGCGCAAGGCGGCAATGGCGACTTCGACCGCGAGTACTGCTCAGGCTCCTCCTCCTCGATCGTCCCAAGACTCTGTTGGGCCCGTGAGACGTGTCAACCTCAAGCGCGCGCGTGTCGAATCCACACGAACAGTTCCAAGGCACGAGACATCGAGCATGTCAGGTCCGATTGTCTCCTCGAATACGACGTTGATGCTGCTCTGGACAGCTCGTGAAGTGCCAACACTCCTGGCGTACTGTGACGCGTGGAGTCTTTGTAGTGTCATGGCTACCTGTCGCGACTTGAGTCTTGCTGCGCGTGACACCAAGCTTTGGGCGGCACTTTGCCGTCATCGCTGGCGACTGGAAGACGAAGACGAGGATGAAATCATGCAGGACGCTAGAGTTTTGTGGCGCGAGTGGCATCAGTCGCCTCACAAGCTACCGCATTCGCTGCGCTCGATCATCACCTCTGGTGTCCATTTCGCCTCGGGTCGAAGCAAGCTGATCGCGGTCTGGGGATTTTTGGCGCATCGCTCAAACGGACGTACAACGCGTGCAGTGCTGGTGGGTGGTAAAGCTGTCGTGCGACAGGTTGTGGAGCTGTACGTTGTTGTGCAGAATCTTCAAACAACAGCCTCCGTGCGTCTCACCGACGAGCTCACTGTGCAGAGCAGCAGTTCAGCCTTCCGCCTCATCAATTCCGATTCGCGCGCACACCTCACACCGCACTTGCTTGCTCTCAATAATACGCCGTGTAGCTCCCTGGATGTCCGGACGATTGAACTCTTCCACGGCGACCTCTGCGCCTTCAGCGTCTTTGTCGAGTGCGACGGTCTTGACCTCGAAGAGCAATTTCTTGAACGGTGAGTCGAACTGCTTCTACTTACATGTCTTGATAACTGTGCTGACAGTGACGCGCTTTTGTTCTGGAGTAGTGTTGAGGGACTGACGATGCCCTGCGAAGTGTGGAAGAATAACCGCATGGAACGTCGTGTTGACGTTCACGCTGGTAGTATTGAGCGTAAGCAGGAACTCATTGCGAGCACGTACGCACCGACAGCGAAGTCAACAGCGGACACTGTCTGATACAAATAATGATGATAGGATAATGATAATGAAGTGGTCATTCGTCTCAAGTTATTCAAACTGATACCGTCTGTTCGAGTCACGTTGCTCGAAGCAGTATTTACTCAGATATGCACGTTGCTCTTCTTGGTCCATGTGTATAAACACTTTGGCGTTCCGCTCGTCGACGAGGAAGCGCTTGGCATCGACGCGGTCGTCCAGAGGGAGTTGGAGGAGCTGAAGCTGTTCCAGTGCTTGGGGGTAAGCCGTCTGAGGAGGAGGAGGAGGGGGTACGACAGTAACAGGGGTCGAGGGCGTTTCATCACGTCGTGCACGCTGTCGTGGTCGTCGGTATGGAGAAGAGGAAGATGCGGACTCACGCCGTCGTCCAAGAAGGCCTGGAGACCCTTGCAACGTGACCCCAGGTTCAGCATTTGGTTGAATGTGTGTTGATGAGGACGAAGATTCATCGCTCTCGGCAGTAGTGGCAACAACGGTCGACGGTATCGAGGCCTCTTGGCCTTCGGTTAGCGCGAGGAACGCCGCCATCTCTCGGTAAAACTCGAATTCATGGTGTCTCCACTTCTTCAGTGCCGGTCGTCGCGTCAACAGCTCCTGCCACGCAGCGTCATCCAAGCGTCCAGCGCTCGCGACTTCGTGGTATTCCTTGCACTGTGCACGCAGAATGGCGATGCGATTGTGCAGGATCTTGATGTTCTCCACGGGCTCGGGCGCGACGCGGTTGAACTTGTCCATGATCACCTCCCACTCGGTTGACGGAATGTACCGCGCGTTCTCCTTCTTGGCGGCGAGCGATTCATTCACGAGCGCGATGAGACACCGCGTCTTCTCTGGGTCGTCGTTCCAGCTGTAACGCGCCGAGGCTTGCGCCCTCGCGGCAGCTAAACGCGCCGCCTCGTTCTCCTGCGCGCCATTGCGCATTGGCATCGGCTTCAGCATCGGCTTCAGCATCGTGCTCCTCTGGTTACAACTAAAGAGGTTACTACGACTGGTTACGACTTAAGTGGACCACATTACTTGAACTTTGACTACCCGGAAGCCATCTTAGGTTGAACCGTGCTTTTCGGTCTGACTACTCAATTGCCCATCGACCGTTGTGATCGCGTCGACTGAAGCAGTATCGTTGCAGGAACTCGCGTTGCTCCTCTGGATCCATGTGCAGAAATGCGATTTGGTGACGCTCGTCCAGCAAGAAGAGCTTGGCGTCGACGCGATCCGCCACGGCAAGTTGAAGCACCGCCAGCCCACGCACGGCAAGCGAGTACATGGTCTCTTGTATTGGCTTCGGCGGCATTGGCATCAATGGGATCGGCGGAATAGACGGCGAAGGAGCCATGCGTTGTCGTGGATGCGGCGGGTGGACAGCGTCCCACTCAATTCGACGCTTCCCCAATTCACTCTGTAGCTCGATCTGGTTTGCGGCGGCGGCCAAGGCCTGTACAGCCATCTCATGCTGCATGTGAGCCACCGGAGGAGGTACGACTGGGCTGGGCGCAATCACTGCAGCTGTATCGGCGCTCTGCGATAGCATGTCTGCTTTCATGGACAAGCTGTGCTCCCCTTCTTCTCCTGTCATGCAAAAGAAGCGACGAAGAGCATCGTAAAACTCGAACTCGACATGTTTCCACTTGTGTGCGTCAGGATGTTTTTCCGGGAGCTGCGGCCACGACGCACCGCTGGGCTTTCCGTCCAGAGCTTGTTTCCGCGCTTCAAAGACCTTCTGATAATCCTTGTACTGGATCTTGAGCAGTGCAAGTCGATTCTTGAGGGTGAGGACATTCGCCACTGGCTGGGACGTGTGCAACTCGTTGTACTGCTGGAAGATCAGCATCCAGTCCGCACCCGAGATATACCGTCGCTCTCCAGCCGCCGCTTGCTGGATCTTCTTCGTCATCATATCCGTGAGCAGTGCAATGAGGCAATGAGTCTTGTTAGGATCGTCCCAGTTGTAGCGTGTCATGCGCGTTCGCTTGCCATTCGACGCGGCAGCTGCCGCATTGGTTGGTGTCGTAGATGGTGCCGTAGGCATCGAGCTTGCAGGTGCAATAGCAGGTATGTGCGTTGGCATGGCCGTCGTCGCGGCTGGGCGGCGCATTGTCGAACGCTTCCAGCTCAGGGTATTACTTTCCTTTGCTCTACTTTAGCCCATGATATTTGTCCTAATATAGGCAATATGTCCTAAACGAAGTGGTCCACACTAAGGAGGGGAAATTGTTGCCCTCAATACAAACCCCCTGTGGACGATAGCCTTGGCGGGAAGTGTACAACTGAGGACGAGCCATCGAGCGTATGACGATGGCTTCGACAGCGACTTTGACGATGAAGGAGACGAGTCAGAGCGCAGGAAACATGGAGAATGTGGCGCAGCATATCCAGCGATTGCAGCTGGGTCCGGGCAGTGCGTGTCATCGACGCACGCGGCGACTATCGCAGCCAGTCCCAGCGCATGCAGTCCACGCGCGTGGATTTGCCCATCAGAAGACGACGATGCGGCATTTGATGGCGCAGTCCTTCGAATCAAGCGACCAAACCACTTACTTTCTGCAAAATGCCAGAGGCCAGTCGACGCCTGTGTTCCAGGTCGCGTACGGCAATAGCGCATCCACCAGTCACCTGCTCGCTGCTGTTGATGAGGACGGAACTGTCTCCGTCATGGACACGAACCGAGCGTACGAACAAGGTAACAACGCTGGTAAACCATCACAGCCATCAAGCTCCATCTATCGTACGTGCACGAATTGCTGGGTTGTATCCGTATGCGTAGTTCTCATCTTCGTTTGTTCCTTACCAGAGCATGTTGACCACCGGTGGCGAGCTCACGACAATGCCATCTTTGACGCAGTGTGGTCGCATGACGACGCTCACATCATCACAGCTGCAGGTGACCTCCAAGTTTGCAGCTGGGACGTCGAGACTAAGCAAGCCCTGTATCAACTCAAGGGTCACCAGATGAGTGTCAAGTGTGTCCGGCAAGCGACGGAGCGCCCGTGGCTGTTAGCCTCTGGTGGACGAGACGGCAACGTTCTACTATGGGACACGAGAGCCCCAACAGCGCCAGTAGCCAAGCTGGCTGATGTCCATGGGGCACATCCAGCCCCCGCATCGTCGCTTTCTACGCGTTCACCGCACAGTAAGAGCCCTAGCTTCGTCTCCCCGCTCGGCACTCGCAAGCGACGGAAAACTGGCGCTGTCAACAACTCCCCTCGAAGTGTCACGTGTGTTGAGTTCACTGGCGACGACCGCGAAATTATCACAGCAGGAGCTGTCGATAGGTAGGTAGTGGCATGGATGAAGGGATATTGACATGACATCTAACCCTTCGTAATGATGTACAGCCTGGTCAAGTTTTGGGACATCCGTCGCTTGACAACAGACAGAGGGGTGATCAAACGAGCCTCTGTGCTTTTACCGCCAATGCCCGTCCGTACCCTTTCTTGCTCATCGCGAACCACTCGTGGTATAACGTCGCTGGCTCTCGATGCCACACGCTCCCGGCTCCTCGTCAATGTTCTAAACGACGAACTTCGAGTATTCGACGTCCGCGGCAAGGGCGACTCACCTTTGCTGCGGTGTGATGGCCATGTTGCGAACTCTTTCTATGGTACGTAGCATTGACGATCGCGCGTACAAACTCCTCGCTAACAGTGGTGGTTGGCTTGTAGTCAAGTCATGCTTCAGTCCAGATGGCGACTTCATCATGAGTGGCTCTGGCGATGGGACTGTTTACATGTGGGATGCGAGCAATATTGGGCGTCAAGCTTCATTACTGAAGATTCACAGTCCTGTCTTCGCATTGAAAGGTCACGGCAGTGAAGTGAACGGTGTGTCATGGCATTCGCGAGACTTCACACGCCTGGCATCATGCTCGGACGATGGTACAATTCGAGTATGGCGAGCAGATAGATCAAGCAACTTGAGCAGAATGCGCCAAAGTGACGAATCGAGCGGGCATTTCCAACTAAAGCGGAAGGAACAGTCGTGGACCAACTGGGCGGACTTTGAGCGCCAGGACGGTGGACGTGCATATCGCGTGGATGGTGACGATGTCGATGTAGAGATGGAGGAAGTAACACCAGTTGCGAAACCGATCGAGAGTTCACCGCAAGTTATTCGACGCAGCAGCGAGATGCTCGTCCGATCTAATCGTCGAACCTCAACTAACGTGACACCAGCGAGACCCACTCCGCAGAAACGCAGTCGCCCGGCTCCTCAGGCCCAAACGCTCTTAGATTTTTGGCAACGTTAATCTACATTTGCAGTTAACGAGTAATTGGTGTTCACTCTCTGTCGGTCTTGTCTATAGAACGTCCTCGGTGAAGGCCTCATCAATGGTCTGGACGAGATGCTCAATGTCCTTTTCGTTCACGACCAGTGGTGGACACATTCGGATTGTCCTGAGGAAAAACATGAGTTAGAATTCGCTGAGGAGTGCATATTACAAACCAAAATCACGTACTTTTCACCAGCAGAAATGATGAGAATGCCCTTCGAAAGAGCGTACTTGATGAGCGGAGCAACTGGCTTTGTGCACTCAAAACCGATAAAGAGACCACCAGGACCCACTGGCGTGCGAACCTCCTTGACCTTGTCTGGGTGCTTGTCCTGGAGGTTACGGAGACCCTCGACAAGCTGCTTTCCGCGCTTCTGGACGTTTTCGAGGAATGATGGGTCCATGATCTTAGCGATGACAGTGTTTGCCACAGCACAGATGAGTGGGTTGCCGCCAAATGTCGTACCGTGGCTACCTGGAGTGACAGCGGCAGCCACCTTGTTAACAGTGAGCACAGCACCGATCGGAAGACCACCCGCCAATGGCTTGGCGAGCGTCATGATATCAGGAGTGACATCGTAGTTTTCGTGGGCGAAGAGCTTGCCCGTGCGACCGAGACCGCACTGAACTTCATCGGTGATCAACAAGGCGTTGTGCTTGTCACAGAGTCGACGGAGCTCCTTCATAAACTCTGGCGTGGCTGGGTTGACACCACCCTCACCCTGCACCGGTTCAATGTACACACCGGCCGTGCGGTCCGAGATGTACTTCTTCACGTCCTCGATGTTGTTGTACTCAGCATAGTGCACGCCTGGCACAAGAGGCATGAAAGCCTCACGAATGGCTGGCTTGTACGTAAGAGTGAGCGAAGCAGCAGTACGACCATGAAAACCCCCCTTGAACGAGATGAACTCGTGCTTCTTGCCTTCCAATGGCCTGTAATACACAGTCAGCGTCCAGGTATTTCTCAATTTCACCAACAGCATCGCACATACGTGTCCTTGGTGATACGGTCGGCGTAGAGACGCGCAAACTTGTACGCGCCTTCGTTGGCTTCGGTACCAGAGTTGCAGAAGAACACCTTGTCAAAGCACGAGTTATCCACGAGCGTCTTGGCAAGCTCGAGTGGCGCCTTGGTGTGGAAGAGGTTGCTCATATGGCAGATGTTCTACATCCAGTCGTCGTCAATACGCTGTGTTCTCCCCTTGTCCTCCACTCTACTCTACTCACCTTGGCATTCTCCACCAACGTCTTGTACCAGTCCGCATCGGCATGGCCAAGACCCGACACCGCGATACCCGCGTAAAAGTCCAAGTACTGGTTGCCGTGGCTGTCGTAGAGGTACTGACCGTTGCCGTGCGTGAAGACGAGGTCCGGCTGGCCACGCACGCCGTCCTGGTTGTACGTTCCGACGAGGTACTTGCGCTCGTACTCCTCGGGGACAAAAGGCTTCTGAGCGGACGCCAGAGCGCGCGTCTGAGTCATCGAGACCGACGGACGTGAGAGCGCGCGACGAGAGACGCGAGAGAGCCACATGGAGACCACTGGATGTAGACGACAAGCGCGCAATGGGGGAAATCCACGAATGCGCACTCACTCGGGTGCATAGGCGAAACTTCAAGTGGGTCCCACTAGTGTGGCGCACACTAACTGACTTGTGACGTCATCGCCACAAGAAAGATCGGATTGGATTGGACTGTAGTATCAAAGCAAGCATGGAGTCTATTGACGACGAAAAGGAGATTGACATCTCCTCTCTATACTAAAACGAACGGGTATGCAAGTCTCAAGGGCACGGAATGCTCTGGAAACGTCTCAGTACTCAAGCGTGAGGTCGGTGAAGCGAGGAGTCTCCATGATCTCAGCGTACTTGTGGTAAGGATGGCGCTCGACCCACTTCTGGCAGCCGTAGCCGAAGATGAGGACGCCGACATTCAAGATAAAGCTGATACGCGACTTGGTGAGCTCGTTCAACATGATGAAGACGCCGACTGAGAACGGGAGGATCATCATGAAGGCGAGCGAGCGATCCGAGAGGTTGACTTTGTAGGGTCGAGGGATCTCAGGGTGCGAGAAGCGCATCTTGACTGCTGCACACATCTCAACGAGCGACGCGAGAGCCGAGAGGAAATTGTCGACGCCGAGGATGGTGTCAAAATCAAAGAGACCCATGAACACGATCATCGAGAACGACAGTAAGATCGCACGGCGAGGAACACCAGTTTCCGGGTCACGCCTGCACAAAAGTCAGTAAGAAAACCGCTCGTGTCCGGAATATTGAATAGCGCGAGACGTACCGAGCAAAGAATGGAGGCGCGAGACCCGAGTCGGACATGCCTGCGAGCTGGAAGGCATCCTTTGCCATTTCGGCAACATAGAGACCCAGATTTCCAAACAAAGAAGAAATCAGGATCCAGATGCACAGCCAAGTCCCACCAACAGCCTGGGCGATAACAGAGTACGAGCCATCGTCCCACGTCGTGTAGTGCGGCTTGTCGGCACCAGATATCGCAATAAACGGGATGATGTAGCTACAGATTGGTCGTGAGTTGGGTGCATCACCGATACGAGCGAGTCGACATCACTTACGTAAACGCGATCATGATGACGCAGAGGATCATTGCCTTTGGGTATGTGACCTTCGGGTTCTGAATCTCACCGGCGTATGCTCCAGCAGCATCAAATCCGCTGTAATTCCAGTAGAGGGTACTGATCAGCTTGGCCCAGTCTCGCTGCAAGGAAGAAAAGTAAGTTAACAAGCATATTCGAGCGAAAAGACTATCGTCGACTTACATCTTCTCGAATGACGAACCAGTTGGCTGGATCCACTTGAGGAATAGCAAAAGCAACCATCACGGCAAAAGGCAAGAAGATCATGATGCCCATGACCAGCAACGTGTTGCCCACGAGCTTGAGACTCGTCAAGGTCGGAAGCATGAACAGCACTGCAAATGCTGCTCGCGCCAAGAAGATTTGCATGCCGATGTTGGAGTCAGCGCCAGAGTCTTCGCCGCCGGCTAGATTTCCGTCATAAAGCGCTCGAATAGTGTCGACAATCAAGCACGGGTAGATAGCATTGTCAATCACGCCCGCCACCCACGACCAAAAGCCGACTTGGAACCCCATTGGTCGTCCAAACGCCACGCCGACCCACTTGCAAAAGCTGCCATCCGTGGGGAACGCCGTGAATAATTCGGCAAACGTGAGTGCCAATGGCAGGCACCAGATCCACGGAAAAATACTAACCGCGAGGATGCCAATGAACGGTCCACAAGCAGCCATCACTGGTTCACTGCCCCAGGGACCACCACTCACATTGAAATACGTGATGAGCGCGACGCCCATGATCCCGAGCTTGCGTCTCGAGTGCGAGTGCGAGCCGGGCGTCGCCGCCACCGCTTTATGTTCTCTTCTTCCCATCGCTGTTTGTTTCGTCTCGTTCTTCTCACTCTTTGTGTCGCTGGTTCTCGCACTCGCGTGGTCTGCGTCAGTGGGTGTCGGGCGCGTCGTGTGTCGTCCGTCAGGCCTCTCAGCAGCCGCAGCACATTGCTCCTCTTGGCGTCCTCTGCTTCGATCTGATCACTCCTGTCCCATTGCCGCCCCCCAACCAGACCCGAACTTAGTAGGGAATCGAACTTAGTAGAAGCGACACCAACCAATAGGACACAGAACCTCGGTGAGTGATGGTCACTTATTTCAGCCAATCAAATGGCGTTGAACTAAGTGTTGCACCAAGATCTCGACCGATGGAAACGCAAAACGAACGAATGGAAGGAAGAGATGCACGGCTGTATTGATGAACAGCTAGCGCCTATGGATGCGGTCTCGACGCTCACGCGAACGTATAGCCTTCGAGGGTGTTGCGCGGCGCAAAGTGGCACGATCCGGGCGTGTAGGACTCGACCTGCGTCGCCATCTGCGAGATGGTGCAGCAGCCGCAGAACATGGCGTAGATGCAGTCTTCCAACCCAGAGCCTGGTAGCGAGAACAGGTAGCGGACTCGCCAACGGAGGCGCGCGATCAGGAACGCTGTGGCGAAGGAGATGATGACGACGATGCCGTCCATGACGGCATTCTTGGTGATAGCAGCGATGAGGGCCAACAGATACAATAACGCGAAGCCAACGAGGACGTAGTAGAATCTGGCGAGCCCAAGACGTGCACAGATTTGAGCAACAGAGATGGCAGGGCAGAAGAATGCCATGCACGCTGCATCGTAACACCGATTAGATCAGCGCCGATGGAGCTATCATAGAATTCGGTTGAGCCACGTACCATTTGGCACGAGTGAATCCGTGCAACCAAAGATGCCAGACTTCCAGCGTCCCACGACGATGCCATTGTGGTCGACACCTTGAGCAGCCGGGGTCGACGACACGTTCATGAGATCGTCATCTTTCTTGCTGTAGCCCTTGGCTGGTGGATTAAACGACATGGTCTGCTTGCTGGTGGCCAAATTCAACGACGCAGATAGACTGGGAAAGCTGGACTGAGGGCGGAAGGTCGCAGCTAGGTGCGCTTTCAGACGCGACGGTTCTTGAAGCGACGCATATCGATGCGTCTGTTGCTACCCGTCGCCGCCGTGTCAGACGAGAACCACCTGTAACGAGCGAGAGGCCTCACGCTCGGTTCATTCATTCGTCAGCCGACTGAACCGTGATGCTTTGTCGAGTGAAGGTGATGCGTTCTTCTTTGAGTCGCGCAAACGTGTTTTGACTTGGATACCCTGTGTGGACCACCTCAAGATCGTTTTCGCAAACACGCACCCGTTTTCTGGTCGCTCATCCGAATCACGTGTACAGAACGGAAACGGTTAAAGCGCAGTGCTTCACATAGAGCGATCGCCAACGAGCAGTGCGCATGCGGCCTCGTGTTGCGCCTACGCCATCCGCCCACGCCATCCATCCGTGGACCGCTGATTCTTCAAGCGCAAGATGGGTGAGACTAAAACTCTGGTGGTCCAATTTGACCATGTGCCCCATCTCCCCCCACCCTTCCATTCGGATTCTGGTTCCGCAACTCACATTCAACTTCAATTCAAAATTATCAATACTTTATCTCAGACAAACGCAATTCATTTCCGACTCGCACCGCCCACTTCAACTGAATTGCAGATGACTCGGTGACCGTCACTCCGTGCTTCCACGCGCTGTTTGCGCCGCCACTTGCCTCATTCATTTCCGCTTTGCCCGAGTGCGCCGCACGCCGCGATGTTCCGTCTTCAGCGCCGTCACGCCGCGCGAGTCGCCTCGCAGGCGTCGAGCGCGTCGTCGTCCTCGCTGCTCACGTCGTCCGCCTCGTCCTTCAACGCGTCGCTCGCGGCTTCGCAGGGCTACGGCAAGACGTTTCTCCGGCGCTTCCGTTCGTTGCCCAATGGTACGGACAAACGCGCAATCTTCGAACAAAAGGGTCTCTATCGTCAGGATGTCGAGCGCGACAGCTGCGGTGTCGGTATGATCGCCCACTTGAAGAAGAAGCCGTCGCGGCAAATCGTCGTCGATGCCAATGACATGCTCGTGCGTATGTCGCATCGTGGTGGCTGCGGCTGTGACCCTGCGTCTGGAGATGGCGCGGGTATGCTTGTGGCATTGCCTCATCAGTTCGTGCAGCGTGTCGCGCGTGATGGTGAATTTGGAGAAGCTGCCGCCAAGCTCACTCTGGAGGCCGAGCGTTACGCCGTGGGTAACGTCTTCTTCAACAAGAGTGTACCAGAAGCCATTCCATCGTGCAAGAAAACGTTCAAGAATGTGGCCGACTCCATGGGGTTGAAAGTGATCGGTTGGCGTCGAGTTCCTACGACCTCCAACACGCTTGGTGCTACGTCGTTGGCATCAGAGCCACATGTAGAGCAAGTGATGGTCTTGAACGAGAACCCACACTTGAACAGCGACAACTTCGAGAAGGAACTGCTGCGTTTGCGCTCGCTCGCCACTGCGATCAACGAAAAGAAGCACTCGGAATTCTACGTGTGCTCTTTGAGTAACCGTACGATCACGTACAAGGGTCAATTGACTCCAGCGCAGCTCTTCGAGTACTACGACGATCTGACAAACGACGACTTTGCGTCGTACGTTGCTTTGGTTCACTCACGCTTCTCCACCAACACCTTCCCATCGTGGGATCGTGCACAGCCTAACCGTATCATGTGTCACAACGGTGAAATCAACACGCTCCGTGGTAACAAGAACTGGATGTTTGCGCGAGGTGGTACCCTTCACTCGTCGTACTTCGGTCATAAGACAAGCGACTTGCTCCCAGTAGCTTCGGATTTGAAGTCTGACTCGGGTAATTTCGATGCCGTCCTTGAGCTCTTGACGAAAGCGAGTTCGTGCAACCGATCTTTGCCGGAGGGTATGATGATGATGATTCCTGAGGCATGGCAGAACGACCCACTCATCGACCAGCACAAGAAGGATATGTACCAGTACCAGTCGCTTCTCATGGAGCCATGGGATGGTCCAGCGATGATGGCTTTCACTGATGGCAAGTACATTGGTGCTACTCTCGATCGTAACGGTTTGCGTCCAAGTCGTTACTACGTCACCAAGGATGATCATGTTGTACTCTCGAGTGAGATTGGTGTCCTTGATCACTTGGAGGAGAAAGACATCAAGCTCCGAAAGCGTCTCGAGCCAGGCAAGATGTTTTTGGTTGACTTTGAACGCGGTGTGATTGTGCCAGACGAGGAAGTCAAGCGATCTGTCAGTGAAAGTCGTCCATTCAAGCAATGGCTCGATGACAACCTCGTTTCCCTCTCTGAGTTGACGCTGGAGAGTTCCAAGGAGATTGCCCAGAAGCCAAAGCGCCGCAAGAACTACACAGAGGTCAACAGACGCTTGAACATGTTCGGCTTCACCACGGAGACAATGGATCTTCTCATGATGCCAATGGGAATCACCGGCAAGGAAGCGCTTGGAAGTATGGGTAACGATGCCCCACTTGCAGTGTTGTCTGAGCAACCGAAGCTACCATTCGAGTACTTCAAGCAGCTTTTCGCTCAAGTCACAAATCCTCCTATCGATCCTATTCGCGAGGAACTCGTGATGAGTTTGATGTGCCCTGTCGGCCCGGAAGGAAACATTCTTGACGCTACTGCTGCCCACGCAAAGCGTTTACTCGTGGAGCACCCTGTGATTTCGACACGAGAGATGGAAGCCTTGAAGGTCAACAAGAATGCTGACTGGACGCCTCAGCTTCTAGACGCAACATTCCCCGCGAAGAGTGGTCCTCGCGGTCTTGTTGACGCCCTCTACCGATTGTGCGAGGAAGCTACTGATGCCATTAGTCACGGTAAAACGCCAATTATTGTGCTCTCTGATAAGATGGCTGGTGTGAACCGATACCCAGTGCCATCGTTGCTCGCCGTGGGTGCTGTGCACCAGCACTTGCTGCGCACGCAGCAGCGCACGAGTGTTGCAATTTTCACTGAATCTGGTGATGCAAAGGAGGTGCACGACTTCTGTACACTGTTGGGTTTTGGCGCTGACGGCATCAACCCATACATGGCCGAAGAGGCTCTGAACAAAATGAATGACGAGGGTCTTCTCAAGGCGCACGCTGGTCGCGAACTGAAGAGCGAGGAAGTCTTCGAGAAGTACAAGGCTGCAGTTGGCAAGGGTATCTTGAAGGTTATGTCGAAGATGGGTATCTCGACCTTACAGTCGTACAAGGGTGCTCAGGTGTTCGAAGCTGTCGGACTTGGAGATGATATCATCAACTTGTGTTTCAACGGTACGACTTCCCGTATCCAAGGAACTGACTTCGAGTCATTGTACACGGATATTTCCCGCTTCCACGAGGCTGGTTATCCATCTCACTCGGACTTGCCGCCACTCCTTCGTAACCCTGGCAGCTACCATTTCCGCAACAACTCCGAAGTCCACTACAACTCCCCGAAGAACATTGTGGCACTGCAGCGTGCTGCCCGCGAGAACTCTCGTGAGGCCTACGCTCAGTACGTCCAAGAAACTGACGAATTGTGCAAGCGAGTCAACCTTCGTGGCCTCTTGGAGATGAAGTTTGTCAAGGAGAAGGACATGCCTCCGCTTGAGGAAGTGGAAAGCGTTGCTGACATTGTGAAGCGCTTCAATACTGGTGCAATGAGTCTCGGTAGCATCTCTCAAGAAACGCATGAGGCTTTGGCCGTTGCGATGAACACCATCGGAGGTCGCAGCAACACTGGTGAAGGCGGAGAGGATGTGAAGCGGTTCACTCCACCAGGCGGACCACGCAATCTCCGACGATCAGCCATTAAGCAGGTCGCGTCTGGTCGATTTGGCGTGACGATGAACTACTTGACGAACGCGGATCAACTTCAGATCAAGATGGCTCAAGGCGCAAAGCCGGGAGAAGGCGGTGAGCTTCCTGGTCACAAGGTTAGCGAGTACATTGGTTCGATGCGTCACACCACCCCTGGTGTTGGTCTCATCTCTCCTCCACCTCATCACGATATCTACTCTATTGAAGACTTGGCCCAGCTCATCCACGATCTCAAGCACTCGAACCCATCTGCTGAAGTCTCGGTCAAGCTGGTTTCTGAAGTCGGAGTTGGTGTGGTTGCTGCCGGTGTTGCAAAGGCCAAGTCTGATCACATTACGATTTCTGGTCACGATGGCGGTACTGGTGCTTCTTCTTGGACTGGTGTGAAGAACGGCGGTCTTCCTTGGGAGCTTGGTCTCGCAGAAGCTCAGCAGACTCTTGTGCTGAACGATCTTCGCTCTCGCGTTCGATTGCAGACTGATGGTCAGTTGAAAACCGGTCGTGATGTGATGATCGCTGCCTTGCTTGGCGCTGAAGAGTTTGGTTTCGCTACTGGTCCACTTATCGCTCTTGGTTGCATCATGATGCGTAAGTGCCACCTGAACACCTGTCCAGTGGGAGTTGCCACACAAGATCCTGAGCTGCGCAAGAAGTTCACTGGTCAGCCTGAGCATGTAATCAACTTCATGTTCATGCTTGCGGAAGAAGTGCGTGACTACATGCGCCAACTTGGTTTCCGCAAGTTAGATGACTTGATTGGTCGTGCTGACTTGCTTCGTGTGAACAAGGATGCTCTGCACTACAAGAGCGCGAAGCTTGATCTCTCGCCTCTTCTCATCAACGCGCAGACCTTGAACGAAAAGGCTGGTGTCCGCAAGCTGCAAGAACAGGCACATACTGTTCACGAAGCTATGGACATGGACTTCATTCAGAAGGCGAAGAGCGCGCTTGAAGACAAGAAACCGGTCGTGATTGAAAACAAGATTTCGAATCTTAACCGAACGCTTGGTGCGACTCTTTCGCATGAGATTTGCAAGCGCTACGGTGCTCATGGTCTTCCTGACGGAACAATTCACTTGAAGCTGAAGGGTCATGGTGGTCAGAGTATGGCCTTCGGTCTCGCGAAGGGTATTTTCATGGAGCTCGAAGGTGATTCGAATGACTACGTGGGCAAGGCTCTCTCTGGTGGTGAGGTTGTGGTCTACCCAAGCAGCGAATTCACTGAGCCTGCAGATGAGAATGTGATCGTCGGTAACGCCGTCCTCTACGGAGCAACAAGTGGCCAAGCTTTCTTCGCTGGCAAGGCTGGTGAACGTTTCTGTGTCCGCAACTCCGGTGTGAGCACTGTTGTCGAAGGTGTCGGTGATCACGGCTGTGAATACATGACTGGTGGACGCGTTGTCGTGCTCGGATCGACTGGACGCAACTTCGCAGCTGGTATGTCCGGTGGTATCGCGTATATTTATGATGAAGACGGATCATTCTCTGCGAAGTGTAACATGGGCATGGTCGGTGTTGCCGCATTGGGAGAATCAGCAGGTGCTGAGGAGATTGCTGAGGTCAAGGCCTTGATTGAGAAGCATGTTGCTCGCACGGGATCTGTCAAGGGCAAGAAGGTTCTTGAGCAGTGGGAATCGCACTCCAAGTCGAAGCTCATGCGTGTGATGCCGCATGACTATGAGCGAGTGCTGCTCCAGCGTGCGTTGATGGAGGGTGCCATCAGCAACGATGGCGAGCAGAAGAAGCAGGCATCTGCGTCAGCGTAAGCTGCGCTCGTGTCGTTAGACAGACGTCAAGCAGATATTCTACGTGCATGTAC
This sequence comes from Pythium oligandrum, assembly GCA_020085045.1. Classification (NCBI taxonomy): domain Eukaryota; phylum Oomycota; class Peronosporomycetes; order Pythiales; family Pythiaceae; genus Pythium; species Pythium oligandrum. The sequence goes on along the minus strand of JAHRIK010000001.1, from coordinate 3,423,479 downwards.
AGTGAGAAAATGGCGCTTCATGTATTTACCGCATACATAGCTCATAGTTGGAATTAAAATGGATGTTGACGAGTTTCAAAGAGATGGCGTTTGGCACACGCAGTTGAGATGTTCGTACACACTCCACAAAGTGCTTTACATAATGGCCGCGATCTCCGACGTCTCAATGTGAGTCTCCTCCTCCTCCTTGGTCATGATAGGGTACGACGCGTCCGTGGCGACACCACACTGGTTCTTCTTGTTGCGGCTCATCATGATGTAGCCGTGCATGCCCCAGCCTTCACCCCACGAGTTCTTCACGAGCCAGAAGTCCTTCTGCTTGTAGACGCCGTAGCCGGCAACGGCGACACCGTGATCCAACGAGTCGATCGTGTTGGCACACAGCGGCCAGCTGTACACGCCGTGGCGGTAGAGCTGGAACGTGAAGCTGGAGGCGTCGATGGCGATTGACTGAACACCCTTGGTAGCCACGGCGGCCTTGAGAGCGTCTTCATCACCAGAAGTGACATTGGCGTACGAGGTGAAGTGACCGATGCCCTTGTCGTCGTGGGCGTTGCAAACACCCTTGGAGACGGCCGTGTACGGGTAGTCCTCTTCCTTCTGGATCTTGCCGCCATGGTTCTTGATGATTTCCTCGAAGCCATCCTGCATCTCACCGCCGTGGTTGCAGGTGTCTTCACCGCCCAAAGTGCAATCCACGAGCTCCTGCTCCGAGAACGAGACGAGCTTCCCCGTGGTCAACGCGTACGAAGCCTCGAGTGCTGCAACCGCCGAGAACGCCCAGCACGAGCCACACTGGCCCTGGTTCTTGACTGGGGTCACAACGTCATGCTCACGCCAATCCCACTTGTCAGGGATGTCGTCCATGTTGCGCGGAGCCGTGAAGGTGCTCGTGGCCTGGGACTTGCGCGCAGTGTTGCGCTTGTAACCCAAGGTCTGCTTGTACTCATCGTCCGTGAGATCAGCGAGCGCTGTGATATTGAATAGAAATACTCAGTACGCTTGTGCTTGCCCATCATGACAGAGGCGGAAGCTTACCATTGAGACCAAGAGCGAACGAGTACTCGCCCTGGTCGTACTTGTCGTTGTGGGTCTTGATACGGTCCACATTGGTCTTGAACGCCTGCACGCAGTCCACCCATCAGTACACGGCACGCCAAGGGCATCGTCACCAAAACTCGGTCTTACCTGGTAGCGACGCGCGACAAGGTGGTGGTCGTTGTCCAGACTGCGGTACTCCTTCTCGTACTCGATGGCGTACTCGACGAAGGACTCCCACGTGGCCAGTTCCTTCGTGGACAAGTCGGTGCGTTCAGTCGAGAGCGCACTCACGCCCAAGGCCATCGCGGCCGCCGCCACCGTCGTCCACACTTTCATCTTGTTCTTGGGATCTTCTTTCGCTTCTGAGCTCTTCGTCTAAGGGGGAGATGTCGTCCGGAATGATGATCCGGCACTTCAAGTCCGGAAAAACCTCGAGGTTTATTCTCACCGATGGTTCTTCTCGCCGCGCACTTCGGCTTAAGTGCGCGTTAACTTTGTCCGGATCACGACGCTGTGATTGGATCTTGAAGGGACATTCGACGCGTTCGAGTGACCAATCAGCACGCGAGATCTTTTGTGTCGAACCAGACCCGTCCTCATCAACGGCCACAGTCGCAACCGCAAGTGAGGCAACGCTCGCCAGGTTCTTGCACAGGATCCACCGTGTCCACACAGGTGGATCAATGCACAGAGACACTATCACGTGCATGTCGCGTAAATCCTCTTCGCTTCACCCGCGTTCATGAGGGAGTCATCTCGTTCTGGTCCACTCGAGTACAAGCTGTTCGCGTCACGTGACGCTCGTAGTGTCTCAATCGATAGAGCCACCCGGTGGCCGCATTTTGGCCACATCACCGGTCGCGTGCACCTTAAAACCTCACGCTTCCGTCCAAACCCTGGAAGCTTTAGGCAAGTTAACCAGCTTGGCTCGCCCGCGCCCGTGTTGGCCGCGCCACTTCAAAGTAAACCAAGTAAAACCATGGAACCGCGGCGGGCGACGAGTGCGGCCATGGCCTCGCAGCTCCGCGCGCCGTCCGCGCTGGCCACGGGCATGGACGCCCAGCTCCCACTGCCGCTGCCGTCGCCCAACACGACTGCGGCCGCTGCCGCGCTCTTCCGCGTCAACCAACTCCCGTCATCAGCGGCCGCGTTCTCGCCCACGGCCACGGACGCGTTCTCGCGCAAGACCAGTGGGAACCCGAGCAAGCGCCAGCGCGGCATGATGACGGCCATGTCCAGTGGATTCGACCCGTCGTCGGCCACGGACTCGCCGCTGGTGCCGCTCGCCTTCCACCAGACGTATCCCGCGCGGACGGCCACAACCACGGACACCATGGCCACCACGACGACGGCCACGACGGCGAGTACGGATGTGGACGACCAGCAGACAGACGTACGCAAGCGGAACGTGGGCATTCCCAAGTTCCTGCGGTTCCTCTTCCAGATGCTCGAGTTCGAGGACCGCACAATCATCTCGTGGTCGCACAAGGGCACGGCGTTCCAGATCCGTCAGCCCGAGGCGCTGGCGGAACGCGTGCTGCCCAAGTACTTCAAGCACAACAAAGTGTCGAGTTTCCAGCGACAGCTCAATTACTTTGGCTTCAAGAAGTGGACCAAGACACAGACCAACATCTGCACGTTCAGCCATCCGTTCTTCGTGCGCGGGGAGAAGGACAAGATGCGGCTGATCAAGCGCAAGGAACGATCGACACGAGGAGCAAACAAGGGCAATGAGGGAGCAAACGGCGCACGGACAGACCGCCACGATCACGATGATAACGACGAGCATGACGAACTAGAAGACGAGCACGAGGACGAGCAGCACGCCCAGGAAGACGACGAGGTGGGTGGTCCACCGTCCAAGCGTGCCAAGACGACAAAAGGACGTACCCCCACCAAGCGGAACAGTGCAACAATGAAAAGGGATCCGCATGGCACACCGAGCAAGTCCGGGCAGATCAAGGCGGAAGACACGTCGTCGCAAGGGGAGCCCTCTCCAGATCTCCAGCCAATGCCGTCGACTAGTCGGATCCTACCGCTCTCAGCCGCCATGTCGGTCTCAGCGCCGTCCACAGCGCCGTACAACTCTCGCATCTTCACACAGTCTATGCCGCCAGTCTCAGCGGCGCTCTATCGCGTAGAAGCTGCACCAGTGCTACCTGTTCACTCGGATCTACTTCTTCAGCATCAAGCACAGCAGCAGCAGCAGCAGTCACTCGCCTCCTACGCTCGACGCATGCCAAGTCCGTACGACACCAACACGAGTTCGGCCATGGGGATGCCAGAGTTCTCAGGCGCCTATGCTACTTCGCATCCCTGGCCAACGCCCACGCGATCGTCGTCGTCCGAAGATACACAGACAACCGTGTCGCCTGGCAAAGAGTCCATGATGATGCTCTCGTCGTTTAAGTTTGCTGACTCCAACGCCACCAACGCCATGCCACTGCCGTCTTCCTTCGATGCCGTACAGCCCTACGGCGCACAAGCGCTGCCTCCTCCTCCGCCAAATGCGCGGGATTACCTGGACGTACTACTCGAAAGCGCGGCGATGGACGAGCAACTCTCTTCACATTCGTCCACAGGCTCGGCAGGCGACTCGACCATGGCGAATGCGTGGGAACCGACAACATATCCGACAAACATAACATCGCACCAACAAGGATGCTATCCGTCCGAGCAGCAGCAGCAGTCGACGCAGTTGTAACACGCCGTATATGTGGTTGATTAAGGAGTAACACGCTTTGTCTACTTGGTATTATTCTCTACTCAGAGCAGCTTGATCTGTGCCTCCGTGAGTGCGTCGACCGCCCATTGTGGGTACTGCTTATCGGGGAACTGCGCGAGCATAAACTTCTGCACAAACTCTTCAAAGTTGCCGTCGATGATCGACTGGCGGAGGTTCCGCATCAGCGTTAGCATGTACGTGACGTTGTGGTACGTGAGCAATTGCGCGCCGACGCCATCGTCCTTCCTGAGCTGCAGACGAAGATACGCACGCGTGTAGCGCTTGCACACAAAGCACGAGCACGTCTCGTCGATCGGACGCAAGTCGTCCTCGCAGCCCGTGCTCTTGAGCTTGAGCAGGCCGGATGGGACGATGGCCGTGCCAAAGCGCGCAGTACGAGTCGGCCAGACACAGTCAAACATATCAGCGCCCAGTGCCGAACACACGACGAGATCCAGAGGATAGCCAACGCCCATGACATACCGAGGCTTGTTGTCCGGCAAACGCGCTGCGCACTTGGCCACAACCTTCCAGAAGTCGTCCTTGGATTCACCACCAGCCAATCCACCGATGGCGTAGCCTGGCAAGTCCCGTTCGATGAATGCGTCGAGACAACGGTCGCGAAGTCCGCCCTCCGAGACGTCGAGACCTCCCTGTACGATGCCAAAGAGGTTCTGACGCTCGGGATTCGCATGCGCCTCCATGCAGCGATCGATCCATCGGATGGTGCGGTCACAGGCTTCTTCAAAGCGCGCCGTGTCGTCCGAGACACTCGACACCACGTCGTCCAGTGCCATGATAATGTCCGAGCCGATGCGGTTCTGGTGCTGGATGGACATCTCGGGCGTCAGCAGCATCGTCGTGCCATCCACAAACGACTCGAACGTCACGCCCTCCTCTGTGATCTCGCACAACTTGGACAAACTCACCATCTGGAAGCCGCCGGAATCGGTCAGCACGTTGCGCGGCCACTGCATGAACTCGTGGATGCCGCCCACCGAGTCCACGAGCTCTGTGCCCGGTCGTAGCGCCAAGTGGTACGTGTTGGCCAAGAGGATCTTGCAGTCGATGGGTGGAGCAGCCATTTGCTCGGGTGTGAGGCCCTTGATGGTGCCCTGCGTACCCACAGGCATGAACACGGGCGTGAGGACGTCGCCATGCGGCAGTGTGAGTACGGAGGCGCGCGCACGGTGGTGGCGACCGACGATCTTGAGCGAGAGCGCGCTCGGGAGACGGCGGAACGTCGGCTTGTCGGCCTCGGTCTTGTGACGCTTGTGGAGGTTTTCGGTGGACATGAGGCGCGCAGAGGGGAGCGGACGAGACAGCGCGCGGCGGCGGCCGAGAGTGAAGAGGACGAGGGCACGCGACTGCGGAATGGTGCTGCGACGGACGGAAGCGGAGATCCGTCGACGGAAGGGATCAGATGGTGAATGACTGGCGGATCCAATAAATGGAGACTGGTCGAACAAGGAACAAAATAGGGACGCCGAGTGATATGGTGGTGAATGCGCAAGAGCATTATTGGCATGAGAGCCACGTAGCATTAGTGAAGAAGGAGCATCATGGACGGACGTTTGCGATCTTTACCGAACAGACACGTCGTCAGGAGCACAAGATACGCGCAGTCGTGAGTGATAGGAATTGGATTTACATTAAATGCTGCCGACCGAGCGCACCGTCCGTCGAAAGCGAGAGCAGAGCAGTCTAAGTCGCAGAGAAGAAGCCTCGGAACGTTCCCAGACGTGGCCACGTCCAAGTCGGTCCTTCCTTCCCTCCTCTCCAGTCAGCACGCACGCAGTCTCCAACAGACAAATACGACAGGCAAGCGCGTCTTCATTTGCGATTAGCGACTGTCGTCCAGGCAAACGAAGCGGGCATTTACTTGGCGAACTGCACACCGGCGAAGGTGCCGTTCTCACGCTCCTCCTCCCAGCGGTCGAACTGTCATTTCCAGTCGCATAGACACGGCACAGCAAAGCGCGTCAGTTCCGTCCACGGTCATCGAGCGACGGTCAACGTACCCACGAGCTTGGGCAGATCGAGTGCGCGGCCTGGAAGTACTTCTTGCACGAGTCCTCGTCGCCGTCGTTGTTCTTCAAGCAGAGGACGTACTCATTGTATCGGGTCCTGCGGGCCACACAGTGGACGGACGGACGGCGGTTAGTCCTCTACACACACACACACACACGGCGGTCTAGTCTATCGATCGGTCGGTCTATCGGACGTACCAGCAGTGCTGCGCCTGGTTCTGGTTAGGGAAACGCGGGTCGATTGGCGTCGTCTTGAGCTTGGCTTCTCCGGCTGGCATGGTGCTTACGTTCTCCTTTGAGTCTGTTTGTTGCGTACTCCCGCTCGTTGGTTTGCTTGCTGGTGGTCCTCCCGTCCCCTCCCCTCCTCCCCTCTTTTCCTTGGAACAAAATCCTCGTTTTTTTGCAGCGTGAGCGCCATTTCTACCAATCATATACGCCCCATCAATTTCCACCAATCGTAAAATTCGTTTATTTCACCCAGTATTTTCGTTTTTGAATCATACTTTCCACCAATCTTCGTCAGGTATGCTTTCAGCCAATCCAAACGCAGCATCCCTCGAAAAGGCAGTCAGAAAGTGGGCCGAAATTAGCTTTGGCGACGGAATTTTATCCGGAAAGTGCACTGTACCCGCCGGTAAAATAAAATCCTTCATGCGACTCATTCCACGAGTGGCATCATGAGCGCCGTGGAGGACGTGGAGGCGCGCCTGTGCCGCCTGCACGAGGCCTTCCAGGTCAAGAAGACGCAGCTGCTGGAGCTCAGCACGCAGCGCGTGTACAACCCGACGGTGGGCGTGGACCAGGACCACTTTGGACGCAGTGTGGCCTCATTGGAGCTCTCGGTCGTCGGCGCGCGGAACGTCGAGTTCCACGCAGGCTTTCTCGCGGGTCTGTGGTGTATTGCTATTGGAAAGAGATCTGACGGTGGTGACTCACGTAGTGGTGTGTGTTCACAGGTAAAACGACGTATGTGCGCGCGTATCTGGAGCCAACGGAGGCGGCGCGGGACACGGAGCGCAAGTGTACGCACAAGCAACCGATTTCCCCAACGCCGAGGTGTGTTTCGACTCGCTTCCGAGTGCTACGATGCAGTGGCAGAAGCTGATCTATTTTCTTTACGTAGTTGGCAGGAAACGCTGGTGATTCATGGCGTCCAGATGGTGCACGCGACCGTCGTGTTGGAGATTATGCAAGAAGAACGCGTACGATCACCTCGTTTCGGGTTGGCTGCCATTGTCAATTACTCACTCTTTTTGTGTCTTTTAGTTTGGAGCAGATCAAGCGCTGGGTGTTGTCCGCATGGATCTCGGCTCGCTGCATGACCAGCGCGTCAACGAGCGTTGGCATCCCGTGACGAGAGACCAGCAGCCGACACAGACACTGTTGCTACTCAGTTGCCGTCTCAATCGCTCTTTGGTAAGCGTTCTACCACCTTCTTCTTCTTTTAATGTCGCCACTGACGCTTCTTGTGGTTAGATTTTCGCCTTGGAACTCGAGTGCGAGCTCTTACAGAACCAGATCAACGAGCTCGAGGACTTTGTGCAGCGTCAACAACGCGCTTCCTCGTTCTCTTTCGGCGGCACACGCTCGGCAAGTGGTCGCTTACTCGAAGGCAAGGAAGTCCAGCATCCACGCCTTGGAAGTCGCACGCCGCCGCGTCGTTTCGACCACGCATCCTCTCGAATGGATGCAATGCACTCGCCTATTGCATTACCTAGCGGCGCCCGCAAGCGTGAGCGTCGAGTGAGTTCGGCTGGAGGGAGTGGCATCACGATTTCTCCGATTGAAGGCAATGTGAATCCGTTTGTGACGGGCGAAGAACCGCGATTGAAGCGGCGAAAGCTCGAGAAGGTGACGGAAACCCACGTGGATTCCCTCTCGTCTCGCCTGGCCAACTGGCTTCTGCCTACGCCTCCGAACCCGACCATCCACCCACCAGTGCATCCACCAGTCCATCCACCAGTGCTTCCACCCGTGCATCCACACTCGTCACCCATTAATCCCGTGCACCATCGTCGCCCGCCACCACGACGCTCCACGAAACCCAAGAAGAAGTCGTCAGCACTCTTTGCGTTGGAACAGTGGCTCTTCCAGGACAGTGCTCAAGGCCCGACGCCGCCGTCTGTCGAACTTGTGCACGCACAAATGCGGGCGGAAAGCTGATGAAGCCAACAAGTAGACGTCTCGAGTAGTTCAAAGCATCACAATTTTGTATCAAAAACGCCAACAATTGTAAACACGACACATGCAGACCTACTGACAGTCCTAGATAATTCAAGGCGACTCGGGTGGGATGCTCGCATCCGAGAGTCGTCGCTTCATGAGACCACGCCAGCCACGACGGCGGCGATTCGTCTCCTGGAAGGCGATGTAGCGCTCGATGACGTAGGCTAAGCCCATTTTCACCGCGAGCGAGATGACTGGAAGCACGGGCAACGGCGCAGTGAACCAGGGTGCAACCAAGCGACTCGACTGCATCAAACATCCGAGGATCACAAGCGAGATGTTGAGCATTGAGAGCGCATTCCAAATGGCATAACGTCTTGAAAAAGACGTGGACGCGATAGCCAGAGAGACAATCCCCATGATGGGGGCGAGCAGAATCGTGAGCGGTGGTACGAGCAACACGGGCACGAGGATGGAGGCGGAACACGACGCGTCGACTTCACCGTCCGTAACACACTTGAGATTCACGAGGATCGCAAATGTGATGGCAAGATCCACCATGAGCAGTGCCAGTAGCGCAAGGTTTAGCATCCACTGTGCTGCGAGCCACGAGGAGCGCGGCACGTTACGTGGTAAGATGTGGTGCTTGAAGAGCGCCTCGAGACGGAGTTTACGAGGACGATCTGCGAGGCGATCTTCGAGCTCGTCGGCCGAGATGAGCACACCAGGAACGGGAAGCGATGCGTCGACAGGACCCAGCCAACCCTCGTAAAAGGTTTTCCGTCGCGATCGACGCGAGAGAAGTCGACGTGCGGTCGTAGCTGCGCCGTTTGCTGCTGGTACGAGACCATGGAGGTCTGGGTGATCGATGCGAGGATTGGCACCGAAGATACTCTCAACCGAGCCAGAAGTTGATGAGCGATCACGGAGTGCTTCCTCACGGATGCTGCTTCCCATCGGCTTGTTCAATCCATTCGTTGCACCTGTGTTTGCATGCGTCGACGTGCCCCGCCATGGATCGTAGAGCGCAGGATCAACGGCTGGACTCGTGTAACTAGACGTCGGAGGGTGCAATGGCGGAGGTGGCGTGCCATATGCGTCGTATGTATCAGGACCTCGTGCGTACGAGCCGTAGTTGGACCCAGAGTTTCCGATACCCAAACGGTTCAGTTGATCAGCTGATAGAGACTGGTGGTTACTCTCCCCATACGCTGAGACGAGCAGAATGCCAAGCTTGAACTCTTCGCCACAGTCCACTTCGTCACCGACGTAAAAGCGACCGAGGTAGATGCGCAGACCGCCCAATTTTCCTGTGCCGTTCATTGAAAGCGCCATCTTGCGTTCAAGGAAGCGCGCGACTGGCACCAACGACTCGACCAAGAGCGATTCATCCCGAGAAACCACACGTAGAAGCTCGTTCAACTCTGCAACAAACTCGATCCACGGAGCATCGATAAACGACGTGAGTTCTGGACACTGTGGGATTGAACGCACCAATAGATCGCTTGGGTCAAGGAAATACGGCGCGTCATACGTACCGCGTCCAGCGAACAGGAGCACGAGTGGAAGCGACGGCTTGCCAATCTGCTTGGTCGTAGGAACGCATGTCGACTGGGAGCTCTCCTTGAAGAGCAATTCCAGGTACACAAGTGAATAATCACCTGAATAGCCGAGTTTCAGTGCGTTCAGGAGGCCTCGTGCGCGTGGGCCCTTCATGCATGCGTGGTTATAGCGAGCAATAATACGCTTAAGGGCGTTCATACGTAGGTGTCGGCGGTATGAGAGGATTGCTGAAGCCCACGGAAAGCAAACGATCACCATGAGCGTCCAGGCAACTTCACCCCAACTGGCGAAGAAGCTGTGTGGCCAGGCCACTGCGGCGTTGATACGCTGAGCGAGTTCCCGGAATTCTTCGTCGTAGAGCACCGGCTTGAGAGGTGGTGGCACCGTCGTGCGGAGCTTGAGTGGCGCGTCGCGATCGTGAACACCACTGAAGTAGATGCGACCCATGTGTTCTGGAAGATCACGCTCGAGAAGCTTGGGATAATTCACGCGCGGCCAGTAGAACCAGCGCATAAAGAAGAGCACGGCAGGCCAGCGACGCTTATAATGATGCGGAACGGCGCCGACGCTGGCTCCACCCCGACCGAGCGTATTGGTCGACAACAGGTGTTGGCGCTCACCTTGCGTACCGAGAAGTCCATTGCTGCTGCCGCCACCAAGGCCTGTGAGCCCACTGGTGAGCCCACCGCGTCCTCGCGGCGCGTAGTAGTACGCGGCTGACGGTTCCTTGCGGTTCCGACAGGCATAGCCAAGAAGAATGAGGAACATAACGATGCTCAAGAGGACGAGAGCGAAGCCGAACTCGCCACCACATGCATCGAGAAGCTGTTGTAGAGGCGAGACACAGAAGTCGCCAGTGTAGCCAGGCTCACACATCCAGTCGCAGTCCGCTGAGATCGAGCCGACTCCGACGTAGTGCGCATTCGCAGGTGAGTTTGCGCACGGTTGGCACTCTTCACTGTTACTCTCGGATTTGTACGTTCCGACAGCACAAAGGCGACAAAAGAGACCACCCGAGCCCGGAAGACATGGAAAGCCAAAGAATGATCCACTGGCCGCCGCCATCGTCACGCTTTCCGCCGAGGAAGAAGTCGACGACGCAGTAGACTTGGCTTCACCGGTCGCATCACTCCACGAAAAGCCTGGAGGTGCAGAGGACGCACCACCTGCGACTGTGTAGTTGCCGTCAAAGCCACTCATACACTTGTCGACTTCGTTCTGCTCACAGCCGCGAAGCTGGAGACGACCACCGCCTCCTCCACCACCGCAGAGCCAGGTCGCTGGCACAGTTGGATGTGGCTGACGACGATGACCGTCTCCCTGCATGACACCAAGTACCAGGGAGCTATTACCAGTCGCCGTCTGGGTCTTCGTGTCGAGACACTGCGAGCCACCACCAACAGCACTGATCTTGCCACCTCCACGTAGAAACTCGGAGATTGTCAGACCGAGGAATCCACCAGAGCCACCGCCCGCACCATTCACTCCGCCTTCACCGTTGCAGTGCACTTCGCCATCGAGAACCACACCACGGGCCCCCAGCATTACGACACCGCCGCCTGCGCCAGCATTGACGCAACCACCGCCAGAGCCTAGCATACCGACACCAGAGCGAGTGCCGTATGCGAGACCACCACTGGCATAATCACCGACATCGTTGATCGAGCTAGAATCGGCACCACGCCCGCCGTATCCGCCACCACCTCCGACCGAGCCAACGCAGTCTCCACCGCCAGGGCCCTGGTTCGCGAGAGCGCCTTTGCCATTCGAGGTGACAACGGCGTCCTCTGCGAGAAGGATATTGTTGCCTGCGCACAATCGCACAGCGCTACCACGTAGAAGCGTCTTCGAAGGAGACTGAGAAGCATTTCCTAGGATGATCGACTGGGCAGCTTCGAGCATCAGCGTGAAGTTGACGCTGGTGGACGAGTTGATCGGCAAGAACGGCATGGCTTTTGTGCACGGAAGAAAGCGTGAATCCATTGCGGCAGCGTACGTCGCGTCTAGAGCGGCCTGGACAGCAATCGAGGCTTCCGAGTGCACGTAAAGCGCTCCAACTACAACGGTACCACCAACGTACACGTCATTGCCACTTGCAAGGGTGAGGATCTGCTGTCGGTCAGCAGGGGACAGCGTGGATGTCGGAAGTGGCTCAAACGACGTGACATTCGCCTCGAGATGAAGATTGTGGCGCGCAGCCATGACGATGCGCCGCGTGAAGCGCAGTGTCGTCAACGCGTTGATGGAGATGCTGTCAGCACGAATGGTCACGGCGTGGGCATGTGGTATGAGCACGACGGCGTTGTCGGCAATGGTGATGATATTGGTGTGGATAGCGACCTTGTCTCGTTCGTCTTCGTCTTGGTCGAGCCGTCCCAAATCCATCAGAAACGAGTCGTTGCGCAGAAAGAGACTGGCGCTGGACGCCACGAGGGCCGACGTCGCGACGATCGCACCGTCACGGATCACTAGCATGTTCACACGCGGCTGTGTGGCCATCACACTCAGCTGGAAAGGCGTTTCCGCTGTGTCCTCGGCGTTCGGCTCGCCAACCACCAGTGGCGTGACTGCCCCGATGCCGATCACACTCTCGCCATCACCAGAGCGCGCACTCCAGCGACTGCCAACACTCAACGTCGACTCGGTCACACCGTCTGCACCGAGGAAGACACGATAGAACGTTCCAGCCGCGCCGTAAAGCGCTGTCTTCTCCATCGGATGCACCAGCTTGTCAATCCGTTCGTCGTTGTACACGATTGTACCACCCGTGGTGTCCACGGAGCTGTCTTCCAACTGACTCGAGACGTACGAGATCTTGATGCGGCCACCGCCACCCGCCGGGAAACAATCTGCGACGGACTGAAGGCGTTCCCGACAGAAGCCGTCACCACCACGTGCTTCGATCCGACCTCCTTCGGTGAGCGACACTGCGGCAGCGGAGATGAAGACACTGCCGCCCGAGCCACCGCCCACGCCGTCGGCAGCGCTCTCGCCATTGGCCGCGACCCGCGCGCCTTGCATGACGACGAGGTCGCGCGAGGCCACCACGCGGATGCGTCCACCGCCGCGGGTGACTTGACTGGTGCTGGCCTGGCCACTGATGCTGCCACTGCCGAATAACAACTGCGTGCTGCGTAGACTGTCGTCCGTTGCATCAAACGAGGGCGAAGGAAAGCTCCAATACGACTCGACGTCCCAGGCTGCCGCTCGCACGCGCGTCTCTTGCTTGGATTCGTTGGGCGCGTGGAAAAAGTAGCCAAACTGCTGATGCCACGGCGTCGTGGTCTCATTCAACGTCACGCGACGACCGCCCGTGCCGCCAAAACTCGCGCCGTGCTGTGCCGAGCCCGTCGTCACGCTGCGCTGGTTCCGATACGCACCAGTGTACGTCGCCAGCAGCTGCGCTTGCCTCTCAATGCGCACGAACGCCGCGTCGACGCTCAGCGAGCTCGCCGTGAGACTCGCGTTCTGGCCCAAGACCAGCATCTTGCCCAATCCGATCTTGACGAGACAGTCGTCGCCTTCCACGGCGACGTGGACATTGGGCGCGAGGAAGAGATTGCCCGTGAGCTCCCACGGACAGTCGTACACGTCATGCACTTGCACGGGGAACGTGATGGTGGCGTTGTCGACGTCGTTGTCGAAGCTGCCGCTGCTCGACGCGTTGGCTGCGTGCGCGGACGTGTCCGTCGGAGTGACCAGCCGTCCACAGCGGAACGTCACGGACGCGGTGAAGGTGCAGGACGCCGTGGTGGCGTTGAGGACGCAGTGGTCCTGGAAGAGCGAGCAGTGCGGCACTTCAACTTGGTCGCTGGCGCTTGCGAGCGGCGCGTTGAGCAGCACAGCCAGCAGCGCCATCACGACGACCATCGCCACGTGCATGAGACGGCCGCGTCGCGCGCGAGGCAGCGTGGGACGCGCGAGGCGCATGAGGAACTGATGGAAGTGGAGCCAAGGGCGACGGCGAGGAGCTCTTCTCTGCCATGACGCGATCTGAGAAGGTTAAGCGCCGGTGGGCCGGTGGACAATTTAACCTTCATACTGAAACCAAGTGAAAACGTGGAGGTTAGTGGCAGTTGCGCGCTCTTCGTCTGTGTTGGTGGTGTGGACCACGTAAGAAAAGGTTAACTTACGCGGGACAAGTGCCGAACATGAGAGATGGACCGCCGGGAAGATCATGGAAGCCATGGATATGTCAACGCCTCTTCGTTGCGTCACGAGGCCACGTCACGCGGTGCGGCCCACGCAGAGGACTCCGCGTTCCGATGGTCGACTCTCGTCCATGGCATCCATCACGAGCTCTCTTGACCCTCGTCCGCATTGGTTGCGCAGGAATGCTGCCTCACGCAGTGTCATTCGGCAAATAGTCACGGAACTCGCAAGCTCTCGTATGCTTGCTACGCTGATTGTCATATCAGACATTACCGCGCAGCTTCGTTCAGCACAGAGCATGATTGCGGCTGGCTGGTGCTTACCACGGGCGTCTACATGCTGCGGAATGAGAAGGTTAGCTGACCAGCTTAGTAACCATTGCCATGGATGCAAAGCAAGTAAACAAGTGGTTCACTCGTCAACATACAACATTCCAACCTTGAGCAACTTATTGCGAACGACCTCGAGCACTAGAAGTTGGCAAAGATGATGCAGTGAGGCAGCTTATTCTATAGATCATTTCATTCATCATCACCAATCTTTGCCGTCACGGAAGCGTACATGCTCTCGTTTATCGCGTGCGAGATTCCTTCGTTGCATGGCGTGCGGACTTGAAGAAGAAGAAGAACACCAAGCGAAAGAGCCGTAATGACGACACGGTCAACAGCGCCATCGACGACGACTACCACGGGAATTTCACGGCGCCCAAGTTCGAACGCTGGTTCAAGGCGCTCTGCACAACGCTGTGGGACACGTACGGCTCCTGCCGAATTCACCTCGATGGAGCCTCATATCATCGGCGTCAAGTGGACAAAGCTCCTACCGGCTCGAGCCGGAAGAACGAGATATAGGAATGGTTGCGAAAGAAACAAGTCCATTTCGAAGAACGGTGGACCAAGGTGGTGCTTTTGGACTTGGTCGCAGCACACAAAGGCCCTCCAAAGTACATCATCTCTTCGATCGCCATGGAGTTTCACCATAAACTCCTGTTCACTCCGCCATATCACCCTGATCTTCAGCCAATTGAGATGATCTGGGGAGTGATGTAAAGTCGAATTGCAGTCGCTAATCCAGCAAGTAACATGGACGAGCTGCTCGACATGGTAAAAGCTGAGCATGAGAAGGTTCGCCCTAAGCATTGGCTTGGCGCCTACCTCAAGGTCCAAAAAGCGGAGATGGAATACGCGAACACCAGTGACGACTTGCTTCTCATTGATCAATCAGCAAGTGAATCGGACAGCAATTCGGACAGCGAAGACCGTGAATTGGACGTTGACTCGGGAGACGAACAACTTTGACGGGTATAAGATGTCCCAACCTGCATTCGTGTGTATTTTACTGAAAATAACCGAAAAATAAATGATTCTGTCTGAGTATTTCTGAGCCGCGGTTTTGTTTTAAGAGATTTCACAAATCAACCAATCGAAAGGCGTCGTTTTAGCACCAAACGGTCGAATTGAGCAAGTCCGAGTTAGTCCAGAGATACAACCCCTCAAAGTTCATGTATCAACTTTGGTGGCCGGACCAATAGTGTGGCTTGCACTTTGGCAAACAGTTCCCATATTCTCTATAATATAGTGTCATCATATATCGTATCTATCATTTTTAACAGTATTTGTTGAACGCATTTTGCTGGGCCGCAATAACTAAACACCCCCAACTATAATAAACGACAGGTTCGAAGCAATCAAACTTCAATTGATGACGTCGCGGATGACAAGGCAGATAATCAAATGTAGAGCTCAGGGCAGTGTGGGGGTCAAGCTTGAACTCAGAAAGCACACGCATGGGCTTTCGATACGCTGTAGAGCGTCTAGAACCAGGATTAGTGGGAGGTATGAGTGTTGCTACAATTTCTCGAGGAGGCACAAAGTTCATCGACTAAAGAGAGAATCGGAGATGGCCGGCCCTGTGGATGGCTCAAATCATGTTGTTTACCGATGCATATTACGATTGTCTGTGTGTGGCCTACGTCAAGAGATTATGCGGCCCTGCCAGGGACGCCCTGGTCAGTCAGTCAGAATTTCTGGTCGAAAATATCTTCAAGAGTGGTTTTCGACCAGTTGGCATGTGGCCGACGGAGGAGGCCATTGCCGCAAGCCACAACCTTGGCTTTCGGCTTTCCCATCATTGTCTGTTCTCACACTAGGATCGCTTCCTGCCCGCGTAGCGGGCAGCCAACCCTAGTAACTCAGGATTCGAGAACAACTCGATTCTCCATTTGTTTCTGTGGACCACTTTGTGAGCGTTAACATTCGTGTGACCACACCATTTCGTTGGCTAACCCATGCGGCAGAATCGAGAAACCCGTGGAATCCACAGCTCCATTGGTCAAGCAGCGGTCTCTTTCTGCGTGCCAAGCAAGCGAACGAAGTAACCAGAAGCATGTCGTACTTGCTGCCTCACTTGCGTAGCGGCTGGGCCGTCGACCAGGCCATTCTGAACGAAGGCGACCGAGTGGTGGTCATGCGCTTTGGCCACGACCACGACCCGACGTGCATGCAGATGGACGAAGTGCTCTGCGGTGTCGCCGAGGACGTCAAGAACTTCGCCGCCATCTACGTCGTGGACATTACGGAAGTGCCCGACTTCAACACCATGTACGAGCTCTACGATCCCTGCACGGTCATGTTCTTCTTCCGGAACAAGCACATCATGATCGATTTGGGCACGGGTAACAACAACAAGATCAACTGGGCGTTCAACAACAAGCAGGAAATGATCGACATCATCGAGTGTGTGTACCGTGGTGCGCGTAAGGGTCGTGGTCTCGTCGTCGCGCCAAAGGACTACTCGACCAAGTACCGATACTAAGCCATAAACAGTGTGTTTGCAATAGACAAGAGAATAAATGGGTCCTGTTTGAACCCACGACACTGACCCTGTGCGACGCTAGCTTGCTTATCTGGTGGACTTACTTCTTGAGCTGGCGCTTGGACAGGATGTCGAAAAAGTATTCACACTCGAGAATGCCGTCTTCCGCGAGGTCTGTGCAATGCACGGCATTCCGAACTCGGTCATGGCCATATCTCGCACGAATCGTATGCGGCTTGAGCTCCTTGGCCATCTCGACATCCCATGGACCAGCGTTCTCGCGGAACTTGGCAACTACATTCTCTGGATGAGTACCGACGAGCTCCATAGCGATGCAGGGACCAGTTGTGAAGTGATCAACAGTCTCGTTGAAGTGAGGCACCACGCCTTCGTATACTTCCAAGAATTCAGCCGCAGTCGTTCGGTCGAGGTTAAAGAGCTCCATGGCTGTGATGCTCACGCCTGGTCCTTTCTGAATAGCTTCGATTACCTCCCCCGCGAGTCCTTCCTTGATGACGTGGGGTAGAATAACGCAGCAGGTGCAATCATGGAGTCGAGCCGTCATGCTGTGTGCAGATTCGAAGAAGAACTCGTAGAAGCGCTGCGTCTCGAGCACAGACGACGAGCTTTCGATTTCATTTGGCTTACCACCAAAGCGCGATCCCACGTTCGGAAGAAACTGCTTGAGCTTCTCAATGCAGTTCTCCGCCACGAGCTCCATTGCCACAACAGGTCGAGAGGAGAGTTGGTCCACAAGTGCACCAAATTCTCCCGTGGTACGATGGAACTCGAGAAATTTCTCCGCCTGCCCGCGACTGACCTGCATCATCTTCAGAGTCGACAAGCCAAACTGCTGACGCAACAAAAGGTCGAGAATCGACCCAATATGGGCCACAAGCTCCTGCTTGATCACCAAGACTGCCTTCTGCTGCTGCTTGCCAAGCTTCTCCGCCGTGAATGGGTCCAAATACTCCATCAACTCGAAGTGGCGTCCGTACAAGAGCACTTTGGCTCCGAGAAAGAAGTCTTTACCGGAAATGGACGGCGGGCAGTCGCTTTTCTTGAGAAAGAGCTTGTTGGTCTTGGTGTCAAAGATCTCGACGTTGTGCGTGTCGACATAGTAGCGCACGTGGTACTGCCGATTGAGTCTACTCAGCCACAGTTAGTCGGTTGAACGCATGGTATCCGAGCAAAGCATGGCGTACTGTGCGTGGGGGTCGAACCACCGCGCCTTGAACGAGTAGATCGTATCGCGGATCGCCTGCATCCGAGTCTTCTGGATCTTCTTCCGCTCTGTGAGGAGGAACACACGATGAGCAACTTCAACATGCGACATGGACATGCATCGACCCTCGCACTTTGCCGCGAGGCTTCTGCGTCAACAGACAGGCAGACCCACTAAACAGACACTCCTGCATCCACCTAACACACCCTCATCTCTCCATGACACGCACAGTCGTCTACACATCCACACGAAGCGCATGACCCATTGCGCACCTTGCTCTTCCTTCACCCTTGACTCTCCCTGTGGGGGTTGTCCCAGAAGACGGGTTTGGACCTGATCCGGGTCTGCGACACATTCTGGGTGACCGTCCCAAATAACCCAAACCCATTCCGAACAGATCCTCTATTGAGGTGGGTACAGTACAAGCTCCCATTTCTTCCCTTGAGCTGACTTGCATGGAGCAGTATTGAAACTGCTTGGGACGACGTGGCGGTCGACGCAGCTTGACGCGCAGGGAACGACGTGCCTGCCCACCCGCTTCGTCTCAGCCGATCCGCTTCGTGTCATCGTGTCCTCTTGCCCGCCTGCGTCTGATTCCGTGACGCTGTGTCCCGTGAGAACGAAGAGCTACGCTTGACGGAACGGAACTTGACGCGATCTCTTGCGTTGGTGTTGATATCCTCTGTATATTTTCCTTGCATTGCCATCATGTCGTCTCGTGACCTCATCGGACGACCGCTCGTGCCGTTTTTCGATGCCGACGAGAACGTGAACACGGATCTCGAAGTGGATCCGACCACGCAGTCCCACGAGAACTTGGACGTGGACGCCCGCGTCTGGGACAAAGAACTGGGCTATTTTGTATATCCGAGCGAGGAACCCAAGCCCACACTGTCCGCGCAGCGTCCGTCCATCGGATCCACGCCAATCGCGATCCGACGCAATAGCGGAGCCAATGGATCGCCGTCTACAGTCGCGAACGGCGGATCGAGTAAGCTGCTGCTGACGCCTGACATGCTGTCAAAGAGCGCTCCGGACACGAGTGCGATGCCGCGCGTTGAGGCGACGCCAATTTCAGGTGGGAGTATGCTTGCGTTGGGCTGAGGATTGGCTAGAGTCAGTCTTATGACACTCGCGCATGGATAGACAACCATAATGGGCGCTCGACGCCTCGAAGCAGCTCGGCCAAGCGTGCGTCTCGTCAACGAGGCACCCCGAGCAAGTCGAAGAACAAGGCGACAAAGAACGATTCCCAGAGCAGTGGCGAAGACAAGCCCAACACAACGAACACCGCTGTCCGCGAGAACAAGAATGGCTCTTCAACGCCCTCGAAGAAGAACAAGAACAAGCAGAAAACGAAGGAGAAAGAGAAGGAGGAGCTCTCTGCGAACGGCAAGTGGGCCTGGTCGGCGTTCCAGTCGTCACCAGACCCAAAGTCGCTTCCGCTCCCACCTTTCGTTGCTGGCGGAAGTCCAGGCTTTGGTGCGAGTCCACCGCCGTTGGATCCGCCGAAAATCTATGAACGCCTCGATCCTCCAGGAATCACCGAGCCAGCTGGCCAGCCGCGTCCGCCTTCGGTGCCTCCTGAAGTGTCGGCCATGTCAGTCGAGCACTCGATGACGCAGGACTTGCGTCGCATGCTCAACATCGGCGGTGCGTAGCTCTAGCTCCGTGCTTGATGGTGACCACGTGGTGGAGGACGAGAAGAAAGACAGGAGAAAGGGAGTGAGTGAACGTGGAGCGTGCGTCAATCGTGAGACACTGTAATGAGTCTTGAGAATGGAATCACAATGATCTTTCTCCATTTTGGTCTGCTCGTACACTGAACAGTCGCAAAGAGCTCATGCGTGGCACCTACACAGGAGATCTTGTGGACGGCATCCGTCATGGCCAGGGCGCCATTGTGTTTACAAACGGAGACCGCTACGAGGGTGGCTTCCAACAGGGTTTTCGTCATGGTCATGGCATCCTTACGAGTGAACGTGGGACACGTGTGTACGACGGTGAGTGGCGACGCAGCGAGCGGAGCGGGACTGGGAAGGAGCGATGGGCCACGACAGGAGATCGATACGACGGCGAGTACCTGAAAGATCGATTCCATGGCAAGGGCGTGCTTGTGACTGGCAGCAGCGGGAGTCGATATGAAGGGGAGTTCATGAACGGACGACGTCATGGCTATGGACGCATGGAGTTTGGTCAGCAAAGTGCTTCGAGAGGGCTCGGTGACAAGACAGATACTGTGGGAGCTGTGCTTTCGATGGGCATGAGTAAGAGGTCGAATGCCACAAACTCGACGATAGCAACGCGCTCCGCCGTCTACGAGGGCCAGTGGCGGGATGGTCGCATGCACGGCGAGGGCAAGTACACAAGGATAGACGGTGGATTCTACGAAGGGACGTGGGTCGATGGCCTCGCTCATGGAATTGGTAAAGAAGTCTCAATGGTGACAGGAGAGGTATACGAAGGTAACTGGAAGAAAGGCCAACGACATGGTGAAGGTAGCGTCATTCGGAATGGTAAGCGACGCAAGGGCTTGTGGGAAAATGGACAGAGAATCAAGTGGACGACGGCCGAGATGCCCGTGGTGATTAAGAAATAATGGCATTTCAAACCTAGCCTGACTTGGCGAGCTTGGCTCCTTTTGGTCCTTTTCGTCGTCTACAAGCAGCTGGATGAGCAACACTCGATGAATCTCATCCAAATAGATAGGAACGTACGCTGTGCCAGTGGGGACATGTCGTCGCTTGAGCAACTGGGGATTCACCTTCGGAACTGACGTTGCGGGGCTCTCCTCGCTGAAGAGATTATCCGTTCTGCTTGGGTCACTCGGGAAACTACCAAGTGTACTCGATATACTGGACGTGGTAGTGCTAGTTGGCCGCTGTGTCTTAAGCTTTGTGGTGTGCTGCAGCTTTTGCAAGTCAGTGAGCACCGACTCGTTTCGAAACGAGTGGAGATCGAGCAGTAATGAGACAACTTGAATGGGCAGTTGGGTGGCAATTTGCTGTAACTGGATGCAACCTGTAACAACGCATCCACTCAGTGATTGACCAGAGCTGCTGCCTTGCAATTGTGTCAGCATACCCTTCCGCGAGATGGTTTCACTGAACTTGTACGTGAGCAACACATCCACAGCCGCCTCACTCCCTTCGACCACGACGTCGATGCATTTTCGAGTTTTAAGCGTAGTCTAAGCGAGTCAATCGACAGAATCACGCGGTTAGTTGGGGACATGATGCAGTTCACAACTGAACCCACGCACCAGAACAAGCTGGACAAACGCCGTGATGTCCACTTCAATCCCCAACTCTTCGATCTACGAAACGCACCACTCAGTTAACATGACGAATGCCATACAGCCATCAATTGCATCCACGTACATGCAGTTGGATGCCCTCAGTATCCAGTCGCAACTCGTACACATCGAATTTCGGGGCATCCTCGCTTGCACCCACCGCCTTCTCGGCCTCCTTCACCACCGCCGTGAACACAAACGCGTGCGCATCCAATTGCCGCACAAACAGCATCCACTGAGGCAAGTCAGTCGTGTCATCCACCGCAGTGGACGCGTCAGAGGCGTAGGAATACGAAGCGCGCCATGAACCCATTGCCTTGTGTGCCTTGTGTGCCTTGTTCTTGTCGTCCATGTTTGTATCAGCCAAGCGGGTTATTCGATAGCGGAGGGAGTATCGCTGAACACGGGTGAGCAAACCTGTCGTGTCGTCAAGACCGAACGTGTCGATCATGCTGAACTTGGCTTCGGTCTTCTCTCGGATGAATCGCTTCATCGTCAAGTCCAGGTCTGGCTTGGGTGGCGAGCGCAACACCGAGAGATGGTGACCATGCTGCGCGACATGGCAGCGCTTCGAGTTTTCACAGGTCAATGTCCGGACAAACCATTCGCAGGCACTCTCCTTCGCTTGACTTTTACACGTGGCCGAGTTGCACTTGTAGAGGACGTAGTGCATCATATGGGGTTCAAGTCGAGGAATACAGACCATGCAAGGCACGTGCTGACTGTTCCTCTTGAGGTAGGCCATCTGCAGGTCGAGAAATGCCTCCATCTCGATCTCCGAGCAGTCCACGTGGACGACGTTCCATTTGTACTCGAACGGCATCTGGACTAGTGAATGAATCGAGAAATGAGGTGGCTGGCCATTCGCAAGCAGCCCCAGGCCACTCATTCCCATCACTTCAACTGCACATGCGACTTGTACACGAAGCACTCCGTTTCTGCAACTCTAATCCCCCAGGGGGGAATGAGGCGGGATTCTCGCGATATTTTACTGGAGGTAGCTGCTTTCGAGCCATTTCCTGTAGAGTATAATTTGCGGCGAGTGTTGTATTGAGTAGTTTACCGATTGTGTCGAGACTAGCTCTGTGTGATCTTCCTGGATAATTCTACGATGCGACAAAATTGTCGCGCCTTGGGTGCTTCTAGCACTGTAAGATTTGGTGTTGCTTCACAGCGATTTCTCTTTAGATAGAATCTTGATAATCTCGCAAATTGAGAGTCACAGACAACGTTATACTAAAAGAACAACTGGCGCAGTGGCTGACCACTCGGGGTAATCGCTTCGAGACGATTTGGGCGTGCTTGCTGCGCTCTTGTGTCGGTCAAGAGATACGTTGTAGCAAGGTATTGGGCGCCAATATTGACAATCGGAAACGCTGCTTGTGCGACATCTTGCATGAAGTCATGTGCCTGCAGCGTGGCAAGCCGCACGTGAATAGCAGCGAACTGTTCCGGTGTATTGGGTGCTAACAGCACCCACTCAACGTGGCCTCCTGTGACTGGTCGGAGACGGTCGATGACGTCGTTAATAAATGATTCAGTCGTGAGTGGCGTCCGCAGCCACAGAGGAGCTTGAGCTGGGTCCAAGCCGTTCGCCGCAGTGACAAACGCGCCAACATTGATCGGAAGCCAGTTGAAAAGGAAACCCGGATCATCGTCATCGATCCGGATGGAAGACAGATATTCATCGAGCTACGCATCATAAGGGTCATGAGCATCATGCTGTATTTCATTAGTACGTCAATTACATCACTCACCACGGGGATTGCCTGGCGGAAGGAAAAGACACCGCGCAGCCTCTTGGCGTACATCTCAGCCGACGTTAGCGCGCGCGATGGTGGATCAGACGTCATCCGCTTGGGCTTGTTTTCGTCTTCGCTGGTCGTCTGCTGCTTGCTGGCGATGCGCGCCGAGCGACGGGGTCCGCCTCCCTCGCTCATACTTCTGCTCTGCTTTCTCCTGTCGCTTTCTCACATTGAAGTGTGGTTTCCCGCCCAAAGGAACATGCTCACATGATATGCACCACATCATAAAGATCATCACTCTCCAACAACCACACTAAATCAATAGACTACTCGGTACCAAATGTGTACCGAAAGAATGGAACAGCAAATACAGTGATTAGCTAAATCAATAGATACGATCGCAGTGATCACTAGACGATCAATAGCGATCAGAGAATCATGAGAATCATTGTTGCATCGCGGATGCTATGTAACTATCGATCGATCAACATCGATCATGAGTGCCTTATTTAGCCGATTCTTAATTATACGACTCAGTTATATCAACAACGATCGATGCGATTGAGATGTAACACACCGGCGAGCAAAATGTGCACCACCTATATCTTTAATTCCATACAGTTCCAAGTGAGTGTATGTATCGTAATTCACTCGCTCCCAAGCTGCACCAGGTGCAGCATCAAAATCTGCACCCTGTATAACTCTCAATATAATCAACTTAAAATTAAAAAAAAAACGATTCGGCCCAAATCAAAGGAAGCTATTCATAAGATGCTGGACGAACAACGTCGGATCTAACTTTGACGAGACGATTGCCTTTCACGATCGAAAGACGAACGCCATCAATATGACCGTCGCTGATATAACTCATAGCATTCGACTGTTTCATAGCATTCTCATTACTGGCATTACACCAGCCTTTGTACGATTGATATAGCTCGCCTTGTTTGATAGAATACTCATTGTTGTCATTCTTCTCATTGTAAAACACGGCGCGGAAATCATCCTCGGGACCAGTAAGCAACTCAGAGAAATACTTACTAATTGAATTCGCGGAAGCGGCAGCCATCTCGTCGAGTGCTTCTGTCTTGAGAGCGCTCAATGATCCTCGAGCTACCTTGATATTAGTCATCAAATACGGATATAGTGTATCGATGAATTCTAAGCGGATGAAGTCTGATCCACCATCGCGCGCGCTAACGTCGGCTGAGATGTACGCCAAGAGGCTGCGCGGTGTCTTTTCCTTCCGCCAGGCAATCCCCGTGGTGAGTGATGTAATTGACGTACTAATGAAATACAGCATGATGCTCATGACCCTTATGATGCGTAGCTCGATGAATATCTGTCTTCCATCCGGATCGATGACGATGATCCGGGTTTCCTTTTCAACTGGCTTCCGATCAATGTTGGCGCGTTTGTCACTGCGGCGAACGGCTTGGACCCAGCTCAAGCTCCTCTGTGGCTGCGGACGCCACTCACGACTGAATCATTTATTAACGACGTCATCGACCGTCTCCGACCAGTCACAGGAGGCCACGTTGAGTGGGTGCTGTTAGCACCCAATACACCGGAACAGTTCGCTGCTATTCACGTGCGGCTTGCCACGCTGCAGGCACATGACTTCATGCAAGATGTCGCACAAGCAGCGTTTCCGATTGTCAATATTGGCGCCCAATACCTTGCTACAACGTATCTCTTGACCGACACAAGAGCGCAGCAAGCACGCCCAAATCGTCTCGAAGCGATTACCCCGAGTGGTCAGCCACTGCGCCAGTTGTTCTTTTAGTATAACGTTGTCTGTGACTCTCAATTTGCGAGATTATCAAGATTCTATCTAAAGAGAAATCGCTGTGAAGCAACACCAAATCTTACAGTGCTAGAAGCACCCAAGGCGCGACAATTTTGTCGCATCGTAGAATTATCCAGGAAGATCACACAGAGCTAGTCTCGACACAATCGGTAAACTACTCAATACAACACTCGCCGCAAATTATACTCTACAGGAAATGGCTCGAAAGCAGCTACCTCCAGTAAAATATCGCGAGAATCCCGTCTCATTCCAATTGGACTATACCCCATTCTCTTCCTGCGACCTTCGCGTCACCTCCGTTTGTGTCTTCGTGGATTCTCGCGGTCCACACTGTGGACACGTCCAAGACCGGAAGCCGCCAAGGGAAACGAATATGAGCCATCATGGCGCGACGAACGAGCTGATCGCGCAGGTGGAGGACGCGCTGCGTCGTATCATGGACCCCACGACGCCCACGCCGCTCAAGACGCAGCTGGAGACGCAACTGACCGAGTTCAAGGCGCACGTCCCCACGTGTCTGGCCGTGTTGTATCAATTGCTGAGCTCGTCTACCAACGAGTACGCGCTGTGGTTCGCGTCCACGACGATGGAGGAGTACGTGGCCACGCGCTGGCGACAGTTCTCCGTGCAGGAGAAGCAGCATCTCCGTCAGTTTGTCTGGGAATACGTGTTGGCCCAGGGGACGTCGACCACAAGCGGTCGTCAACAACACGCTTTTGTGCTGCGGAAGCTGCGCAAGGTGATCGCGGATATCGCGCGACTCGAATGGCTGATCAGCAGTAACGGCGCGGTCTCGCCGACCACGGCGTCTGCGTTGTGGCCCGACTTTTTGAGCCAAGTGGAGGCAATGGTGATGGAAACGTCCACACGACGGACGGGATTGGAAATCCTCTGTGTGGTCGCGGAAGAGTTTGGTCGGGAAGACGCGCTTGTCGTCGCCACCAGCAAGCGTCGAGCCAAGAGCCAGCTCACGGCGCAGCTCCCGAGTCTCCTGGCGCTCTTGTCGACGATCCTCAATGGCTGCAACCAGCAATTCCAACAGGAATCCAACCCGGCAGTGCTTCAGGAGCAGGACGGCATCGCGCAATTGGCTCTCGAGACACTCACACACCTCTTGAGCTGGGCTCCAGTGGCAGAGGCGATGCACGACGGATGGATCCCGCTGCTCTTTGAACTGAGTGCGAGCTGGCAGCATGTGCGGCAGCGAGGAGGAAACGTCGGGCCACATTTGTGCGGCTCCAGTCTCGTGGCGATGCAGGTGTTGATTGAACTCATGAGCAAGCGCTTCCAGCCAGGACA
This sequence comes from Pythium oligandrum, assembly GCA_020085045.1. Lineage (NCBI taxonomy): Eukaryota > Oomycota > Peronosporomycetes > Pythiales > Pythiaceae > Pythium > Pythium oligandrum. The sequence goes on along the minus strand of JAHRIK010000001.1, from coordinate 3,397,614 downwards.
CACGGAGGCGATCGTGGGTCAGACGATGATGGGGCTGTGTCCACTCGTGCAAAAGACTGTCGAAGACAATATGATGAGTGTCGTAACACCAGAATTCCTCGACAAGCTCACGGAATTCGTCGAAGCCTTCCTGACACAGCACTTGAAGCGTCTCGAGCATCCACAATACGAGCCCATTCTCCCACAGTTTCTTGAGCTCGTCATGAGATTGACTACCCGTCAGCCGCATGTGAGTGGCTTCCTCAATTGTTTGAGCGTGTGGGAAGTGTTTGTTGGGTACATTGAAGAAGCCGAGCAAAACGAAGCTGCGTCGAACGAGCATGTGCGCCAGCTGCTGGCGTCTTATGAGCGTGGATTGATCAGTGTCATGTTCCACCTCCTCGATCGTGTCAACTTCGCGACCAACGAGGCGCAACTTACTGAACTGGGCGACGACGACGATGAAGAGAGTGCGGCAAAGGCGAACGACGAGGCGGGAACAAGCTTTGATGTGGATGGCGACATCGGCGACGGGCGCTACGTGACTGGGTCTCTGCAAGATCTCGCTCAGTGGTGGGCATCTCGAAGCAACAGCAGTGATGGGGCTGGTGTTTCCGTTAATGTTGAACTATCGGACTGGAAGGAATTCGTTGTCGAGTGCATCGCGCTCATTCGACGTATCGCAGCGTTCCAGTCGTGTGCCCCACCACTTCTGGAGCGAATCTTCCAGCGTGTCAAGGAAACTTGTGAGAACCTCGTCTTCCGGTTGCACGAAACGCCTTCGCTACCTCCTGGATCCGACGCATGGACTCAAGAGCGCTACACCATTCGAGATCTCACTGTCAACTGTGCCATTCTGTCAAGTGTGTGTGCTCAGCACTACTGCGTCAGTCAGGACGTCAATGACCAAACGGCGGGATGGCAGATTTTGCACATGTTCATCCAGTTATCCGAGTACCTCACACAAAACCGCTTGCACACACGAGGTGATGCCTTTGTGGGCTTGCAGTGTGAGTCTCTAACTTGTATTCGATTCTGTCTGACGTGCGTCCCATATGTGATGCAAAGCGGTGCGCGTGACGATGTACTCAAGTCGACCGAAAGTGTGCTCCAGGTTTTGCTTCAGACGTTGGATACGACAATCATCTCGTCGCCTCAGATTGTGATGCAGAATGCCATGCAGCTCCTGGCTAACCTTGGATATGTGTTGCCTTACGACGACATGATCAGTTTACCGTCGATGGTGCAGCTCGAGGCAAACATTCACCAGTTCAGCCAGCATCTTCCGCTCACGATTCAAGGCGATTTGTACACGTCGATGTCTAACTCGATTTTGAACTCGGCAATCTCTCTACGGAATAGTGGTGCCACAAATGAGGAGGCAATGCAACGATGGGCAAACGCGTACGGTGCCCTTATCCTCCCGATCCGCGAATCAATTGACCAGTCGGCAATTGCAGTTCAACAGAACGAGCATCGTGTGCTGGAGCAAATCATGATCACTCAATTCCAACGTGATTTCTATTTGGTGCGCTGCTTGGCGCGATCAGTCGAATTGAAGCCGAAGATTGCCAAGGATGGCTTTTGCTCAGCGTACCAGCAGTCGTTTCCATCGATCTTATCTCTCATGACGACCTACTTTGCTACAATCAAGAAAACAGCCCTAGGAAACTCCGGATCGAGCCCTCGCGCGCGCTCGCAGGTGAAGAATGCTCTCAAGGTGGTGAACGAGATTGTTCGTTTGTATGCCCAAATGCTCAAGTCGATCCGAAAGGAGATGCAGAAGGAGACTGTTGGGGAGATCATGCGGACATTCGTCGAGATCTTTGGTGACGCCCAGCTCAGCAGCATGTAAGTACTGTACGATGCAATTGTCCTTGAGATACGTTACTGACAGATTGGTCTCAATCATACAGCTTGCGACAGCGAGGTACACCGGGCCTTATGGTCCTCTGTGGTTTCTTGCAGCTGCTCAAGATTGTTGTCGAAGAACCGACTTCTGTGTTCTCATCATTCCTTCAAAGCGTGCTGGAGCTGTGCTACGGGCCGCTAAAAGAGGTGAGTAAATGCACTTGAACGAACGATACGATGCATAGCTGACAAGCCAATTGTGACAGGCGATTTTTGATCACCCAGAAAGTGAAACTATCATCTTGGGTTACTTCGTCTCGCTGGTGGAGCAGATCTTGGAGAAGCATTATCGCTTCTTCGTTTCCGCCGTGATGACTCCTGATGGCCGTCGTGAACGTCAGTTCTCGTCTGATGCTGCTCATTCCTACTTCGTGTCGATTTTCCAGAGTTTGGCGGCAATTTTGACTCGTGAAGGTGCTCAGGGTGGTTCAGAGAGGGAGGCTCTCTCTCCACGACTGTGCCGCCAGGTCTTGACGCTCTTGGATCGTATCGACAATGCCCACAAAGCGTTCACGTTCAATGGCTTCAAGGACGAAATTCGCCTGGGCTTCCTCTCAACGCTCATGAACATTCTTACCAAGGGCGAGATGAACTTGCTTCAGGACGAAATCATCGCGCTGATTCATCGACTCGCTGCAGTCGACTTCCAGTCGTTCTATCAGGTCTTCCTACCCACGTACCAGAACAACATGCTCACTCCACAGAACATCGACGTCGCACGCTCATTTGGTGAAGGCACATGCTTGCAGTGGAGTGGCCAAGTGGATCTCCCAACCTTTACGCAAGAGGTACACAGCTACCTCAACGATCTACGTGTGATCAAGGCTCAAGCTACCTAGGGACAGCAAGTACACACTTCTTGGCAGGAGATAGACGATGTTCGGTGTTTCGTGGTGAGTGGGTCAAACGAAAAGGAACTCGTGGTGATTCGCTTCACTTTTTTTTTCTCATTTTCTTTCATTACGTTATCCCACATCAGTGCAACTCTGACGACTCAAATGGACGGACGCCCGGGACCAATAATATTCTACAACCGCGGGAGATTTGAGTTATCCCGCACGTGCTGATTTACATGATGGTGCACTCGCCGTCCTTGTCTTCTTCTTCCCCGTCAATGGTCACACCGACATCGTCTTTGGCAGTCACGTCAGGCTGTTCACGGCGCTTGCGACTCGATTCCTTGCACGGACATGGCAGACTCGCAGCGACGCCGGCAAAGTAGCAGCGACCACAGTCGTGACAGTGCACGTCGCGGTGGTCGCAGCATCGCTTACAGATCTCACAGTGGTTGCGAGGAGTGCGCTCATGATCCAACAGCTTGTTTGTGCACCACGAGAAGTCGTACGTATGCCGACACGACACGCAGTTGTATCCCTGCACACAATCAATCACCTTGATCATGCGTTCACAGCACGGCACTTGAACAGGTTCCTGGAGGCGCTGCACCATGTCACGCGTCTTGGAGACATTGTGCATGAAGCAGGCATCCTGAAGAAGCGCGTCAATGTCGGCACCAGCCGCCTTCACCATCAAGAACGGGTTCTTGCACGACGTGCAGCGGCAGGCGACACCGCACATCGCGCCTTCCTTCACACATGCACAGCGGCCATTACGGCAGCCACCAGTGCAACGGCACGAGACGACACGTGGTGTCGAGGCCGCCGCCGTCGAGGCCACAGCGTCCGATGGAGTGCCGTGGCCAGCAAATGGATGGTGATGATGGGAATGTGCCGCCGCGGCCTGCAACTGGCCGTAGATGGCTTGAGTGACGTGTGGAGGCAGGTGTTGGTGCTGATGGCCCTGGTAATGCAGGTGTCCGTCTGGCTTTGGCGCAATGTGGACCACGCGATGCTGCATGGCGGCGTTCTGGGACGTCGACTGGTGAGCCTGGTGCTGGTGCTGAGGAGGACGTGGCTGCAACGGCGTCACCGATGGCATTGAGAGACCCTGGTTGAGCACGTTCCAGTAGTTTGGCATGGTGGACGACGGGGCAAACTGCATGACGGGCGCTGGCGCTGGCATGGCACTTGTGGACGGGATTGTGGACGGCTGAGCTCGCTCAGCTCCTCGGGCTTCCTGGTCGTCGTCTTCCATGTCGACGTCGTCCTGGTTCGGCTCCATCTTGGTCACGACGGGCGCTTCGAGCGGCATCACCGAGGGCATGTCTTCCAGGGCCATCATGTCCATGTCGGCGTCAAAGTCGGCGCTGAGGAACGAGATGAGGTCAGGACTCTCAATCAGAGGGTCGTCAATGGTCTCATTCTCGTCCATCTCGGCCATGATGGCCTCCAATTCATCCTGGATCGAGAGCACGGGGGCCAACTGGATCTTGTCCACGTGGCCACGACAGAGCGGACACGAGCGGTTCGTGCGGAACCACCGCAAGAAGCACTTGGAGTGGAAGGTGTGGCCGCACACGGCGATCTGCGCGTACGCGTTCTGCGTGAGACACACCGAGCACTCGCGGAACGAGTGTGGCAGACTCGGGAGCTGCTTGGTCACGTGCGCACAGGCCTTGGCGATCTCGGCTTCGTGGAGATCCACACCGTCGGCGCCGCGCGTCGACATGACAGTTTGGAGCTTGTCCGCACTGTGGCCCATGTAACCCGTTGTGGACGGCTTGAGCATACTTGTGGACGTGGGTTTAGACTCGCCGAAGTCGCCCGAAGCTAGCGACTTGATGGCGGCGGCGGCGGTGCCGGGGGCAGGCGCTTGCGGGTGACTCTCGTAGATGTACCGGAGACTCGAGTCGGCACAGAAGACAGAGCCCGAGGCTTGCTGTCCCCATCCGTCGGCCACGACGCGCTGCTGTGGACGGCAGTCCATACTGTGGACGGGATGTGGATGGTCGGATAGGCTTGACGCCTGGAACGCACGTTTAGGTCTGCGTGGAACTTTGGCGTGTCTAACCGGCCGGTGTTCGCGCAAAGGCGGAGAACGAAGGCGAAAAGCGTCTAAAAGGCCGCTAAGTGCGGTCTAAGTGCGCTGCACCCATCGCAGTTGCCACTTCCCCGCACTTTGCCACAGAGCGAACCCTAGCCGCTCGGTACCGTATAGAGGGGGACACATCATCCCACCCCTGTCATTCAGTAAGCTCACGTCAATATGTATTGTCACGTTATATGTATTATAGGAGGTCTTTGGTGTGAGATGTAGGATCATTTTGGTAGAGATGAGTCCAACAGTGTTTGTAAGTGTATTGAATGTAGAAGGATCTGGAGGTTCTGACGTGGATCTTCAAGCACCTACCCCCATGTGACGTCTGGGTTTTCGTCAGCATCCACCCTGTTCCACAGTATAGGCCCTTGGTTGGGACATGCCCAATCTGAACCACTTCTGGATAAGACTGCGCACTTAGACTGCTTGCGCGATCCAGTCGGAAACCGTCTAAGCAAAGATACGCGAGCGACTCGGTCCAGAAGGTTCGATCTAAAGTCCATCATCCATCTTTCGCCTCGACACTCGTCCTGGTTGCAGTTTGGGCACGGAGGACAGGACGGCGGTGGCGTACCTGACTCGTGAAGCCATCTGTGCGCACTCATCGACTCCGAGTGCAGTCGAGTGGACGGCAGCACCGCCTTCGCCGTCGCACATCGCGAGGCTGGCGCGTGCAAAGCCAGGAGACTAAACCCGCACCCTTAATACAGCGCTCACGAACTAACAGCTATTTGATTGGTAGAAAATCGAATCCAATCGTTTTTTGATTGGTTGAAAAGAAAGAAAATCCTGAAAGGTCGTCGGACTAATCTAACCTGCTCGACGGAGACGATGCAATGGACAATGGACGGAAGCATTGGACAGAGGGCATGTATTGACGACTCGCCGCTCGTTCTGGATATGGTACAGCAGAGGCAGCTGCTGGCCTCGCACGGATACTCCATACACCTCTTGCTCGCCTTGCGGTCGCGTGCCTTCCACTGAGCACGTGCGCGTGGCGAGACTTTCACAGACATTAAGATCTTCTCCTGTCTACCCATAAATGATGCGCTCCTCGCTGTCGGGACGCAGCAGGAACGCGAGATCGGACTCGATCTCCTGCACGAGGAGGTCGAATTTCGGGTCCACGAGCGTCTCTTCGCCGTCGACCACCGTGTGCATGAGACTCGCTCGGCGCTGGAGCACGTTCATCGGGATCACCGCCATCGACGACAGCTTGGGCTCGTTGTGGCGTGGTGGCTTGTCGTGTTGTAGCTCTGGCTGCGATTTCTTCTCCGTGGATTTGACTGGACTCGAAACGGTTTCCTGCTTTTCGTCCAGCACTTCCTGGACTTCGTATCGAGCCTGTGCCTGCTGCAGACGCTGGTTTTCCATCAATAAACGGCGGATGAGCTCGCGCTGCTCGGCATTTTCTGTCCGCAACGCCGCTACTTCCTTCTGCAAGGACTGCACAGACGGCGAAGGCGGCAAGGAGTGACCTGGGCCATTGAGCTCCGAGTCGGGCTGCGATACGGTGGACTTCTCACTCAGATCATAGTCGGTCGTGTGCGCCGCGTAGCGATCGAGTTCCACGACCTTGATAGCGTCTTCCATGGTCTTTTCCAACACTTCTGCGTGTAAGAGACCTGGTGGGGGCGTTAGCATCTGGAGGCGGTCCTCATCGAGGATCGCGTATGCCTCGGGCATCGCTAGCATCGCTTCTTCTTCCTCCTCATAGTCCTCGTCCTCGTCGTCATCGTCAGCGTCCGAGTTGTCGAGGAATTCTCGCGGCTCGAATGACGACTGTCGACGAGGACGCCTCTTTTTCATCGCGCGACTGGTTCGACGGCGTCGACGACGCCAATCCACGAGCTCTGTGCGTCGCTCGAGCGGGAACACGGTGCGAGGAGACAGCCGTCCATGCTCGTCCGTCGTGTCGATGCTATTCCGCTTGTCTGGACTAGCTGCTCTGGACGCTGATTTTCGCCATGGGAATCGGAGCTGACGCGCTGACCCCTGTTTGGACGACTGTGCGGCCGTCGAGAGACGCTCAAAGAACAACTTGACCTTGGAGTCCGAGTACAACGCGTCGTCGTTCTCCGCGGCGGCCGTCGCGTGTTCGTCCGCCTGTAGCGCCGACGCCGCCAACGTCAGCGTGCGGACTTCTTCAATGCTAAAAGCCGCCGCGAGCAGCGTCTTGGGCCACGCCGTCCTGCGAAACTAGGACACAAGCCACCAAGTCAGTACCATGCGCCATACAAACGAGAGAACCAAGGAGCGTACGCCGTAGAGTCGCAGCGAATAAAGCGGGAAGCGGACGTGATGGCGACTACGAGACCGAGCGCGGCCGTGACGCGTACGACGAACCGAGAGCGTGAGGGACTGGAAGACACGGGTATGAAGGTCACTCGCTGGCTCGTACAGCGCAGAGGCTCGGACACCAGCAAGGGCTCACTCACCTGAGAGTGCGGCGTGGACGCCGACGCCATGGCGCCCGCGTGCAGGAGCTGGCTCGAAGCGCTGACGCTCATGCGAGTCTTCTTCACTGCTCTCCGCGACGTTCGACGAGAAGCTCCGGACCGGATTACGGGATTCCCCGTAACGAGATATACAGTTTCGCCGGCTTTCGACAGGACGACGGCTGGTTTAAGGGGAATATCCGGACGTTTGAATTTGAACGGACAAGCAGATGGAGACCAGCACCGATGACGGCCATGAGCTCTGGACGACCAGCACGAGGGGATCCAATAGTGCTTCATAGTAGTCTAATGCCTGTGGCTGCATTCCAACTCGGTTAGTTGTCACTTCCGAGTGCCGAGTCGGGTGTCCGTCTTTTGAAATACCGTATATTTGCCGTGGAGCTTGTCGCCTTGGTGGTCTGAACTCAAGGCGTCGTCGAGAGTGACGTAGCACAAGATGCGTGCTGTTCAACAGCGCCAGGCCACTCTCGTTCGCCAGAGCTTGAAGCCCCACGACGACGCCCACGAGAACGAGAGCTGGCGTCAGGCCATTGGCAGAAACCCTAATTCTTAGCAGATTAACCGTAATTCGTATGAAGTGTAGCCATCTCACATCATTACACACCGATCGACGGCGCGACACCTGCGTTTTGATCCCCACCTCCACTCTGCTGCTGCTGCGCGATGAACTTGGCCAGCTTCTCCTGTTGAAGCTGGCGTAAGATGGCGTTGAGTGCGTAGATCTCGGCCCGGCGGCGATGCTTGAGCTGACTCTCGTGTTCCTTGCGGAGCTTGTCGTCCTCGATCTTCTTTAGACGCTGCTTCTCCTGCTCCTGTCTGCGCTCTTGCTGCGTACGTTTGCGTTCTGTGACGCGATTCTGCGAGCGACGAGCGAGGTCATCCTTGCTGGCTTGTTTTGGTTCGTTGTTGAGTGAGTCTGAAGAGCCGCTAGACGCGAGAGGCTTGCGCAAATCGCCCGTTGAGTCCACTTGCGGCAACGACACTGCACGGTCTTTCATCTCTGTTCGTGGACTTCGAATGGCACGAAAAGCGGCTCCGACTGGAAGATCACCTTGTTTATTCCAACACCAGACATCAGTACATCAGTCTCACCAGTTGATCGCACAAGCACTTACCATGTTCAATGGAGATGGCGAGCGCGCCAGCGGCGGACGTCTCAACCTGCACCATCAGAGCACACAGAGAAGCACCAAGAGCGCGATGAGAATGCGAGCGATGTGACAAAACAGCTTCTTGTATTTATAGGTCTCCGAGATCGTCAACTATCCGACATTGGATCACATCGAATCGTTTCTGCTGAACAAAGATACTCACGACGATGACGTCGATGGCTTTTGCTGGCGCATGACTTGGGAAGGAAGGAGCAAGCTTGGCTTGTTGGCTGCTGGAGGTGGTGTCGCCGCATCCGTCGAAGACGCATCCTTTGGTACCCAGGCCTTCTCACCATTCGCTGACTTGTTCCGCGGCTTGTTGCGAGGAGTTCTCTTCTTCTTATCTTCACTGTTAGTGGCAGGTTCATCAGTCGTAGTGTCTTCCTTCTTTTGTTGGGCAGTAGGCGGAGCAGCCCCAAGAGGTGGATACTCGGTCAGCGAGGCAACGGGAGCTGGTGCCTTTTCTTTCGAACCACGGCGGTTCTCACGAGGCTTGTGCTGGTCCTGCTGTGGTGGCAACGGGTACGGTGGATATGGAGGGTAGCCCGATGGTGGAAATGGAGGTTGGTGTGGATGCATGAAAGGCGGGAACGCCTGAGGTGGCATCGGTGGCATTGGAGGCTGGCCTGGAATGCCGTGAGGCAAGAAGCTCACAGGATGCGGTGGAAGTGGAGGTGCCACGCTGTTGGAGTTGCCTTCGGCCATGTGAGGGAACAGACTCGCAAGCAAGTTGGCAGATTCGTTGACTGGTGCTGCTGGGGTTTCAGGAGCTTCGATATTCGAGTTTCCTTCGGCCAAGCGAGGGAAGAGAGTTGCAAGGAGGTTGGCTGACTCACTGGGTGGAGGTGCAGTAGCCTGAGCCGCAGCCGAGAACAAGGCAGCAACTGATGGAACGACTTCCTCACCAGCCACCTCTGGAGCAGTAGCTTCGACTTCAGTAGACTGAGCCTGATATTCTACGGATCCCTTTTGAGTCCACTTCGCCATCAACATCTTGATCTTCTCTGGATCTGGTGGAGCTGGAGCAGGAGCACTCGTCTGAACAGGTGGATCAGCGGCCTCAACCTCAGCATGAGGTTCCGTTTCCATGGTCTTGCCCTTCCTTGGCTGACGGTAGTTCGACGTGATCTTGTTACTGCCAGGTTGCAGTGGCTGAGACTGTTGCTGAGTCTGACGCGAATTGGACTGACGCCGAGAAGTTTGCTGCTGGCCACGCTGATCACGCGATTGCGTCTTGTTCTCCTCGCCTGGAGGAGTAGAAACACAGATAACATTGGTCCATGGAACGATCTTGCCTCGGTTCAAGCTGATCGATCCGTAGAGCGGTTCACCACCCGTAAATCCTTCGTCAAACAACACCTCCACACATTTGCTCGTCACGTGAGTAGCAACAACCGTACCACGTTGGCCAAATGGAACACCTCTGGCACTGATATTGATCACGCGATCACCCAAACGTGGTGCACCAGGGTTCTTCGTGGCTTGTTCCGCGACGACGCTGCCAGTGAGGTCTTGGTTGACCAGAGGGTTCGGTCGGAAGAGCTCAGCTGGTGCAACGTCGACAGCAACAGGATTCGAGACTTGCTGGGCAGCACTCTTCTCTCGCTCCTTGGCGCGAAGAGCTCCGGCAGCCTCGATCGCGCGCATCGCGTTCAGAGAAATGTACTGCGAGTTGATCGGGATGTGCTTGGAATGCTCTTTCTTGCCAAGCTGCTGCTGCTCGATCCACGCGACCACTGCGTCCGCCTTGTCTTGAATAATCTTCTTGTCTGAAGTACCGAAGATCTCTTTGCCTCCATACTGGGTTGCAAACGAGAGCTTGTCGAGGTTGATGAAGACTTCCGGGAACTCGGCCTTGTAAGCGGCAAGGACCGCGATCGTTCGGTCCGTGTATTCCCAGGTCGTGCCACCACCACTTCCATTTCCGTTTGCTCGCTTCGCCTGTTGTTCTTCACGCTCCAAAGAAACACCACTGCCCACAATCTTGACAATATCTCCCTTGCGCCAAACATTGTTCTCGTCACCAGCACCCCCAGATGATGAAGCCGCCTTGTTGACGAGACGACAGTATCCAGGGAGCAACAAATCCTTGCGGAATCGCAAGTTCAAGCCAATCTCTTGGCCAGTAGGCTTGATGACAACACTGCCAGTAAGGAGGCCGAGCGTGGTCGTTGAAATACCGAGCTTCTGAGCAACCATGTAGCCAGGGTAGTACTTGTCGCTAATTTGCTGCGCGACGACATATCCAAATGGAGGCTCCTTGTCGATGGTATTGACGCGCACAGTAACCTTGTTTCGCGAACCGTCACACTTCTGAATGACCGCGGTACACCCGAGCCATTTTCCCTTGGTAATCAGAGCAACCGAGTCGACTGGGAAACGCTCTTCCAACGCCATCGGACCAGTTTCTTCGAAGCGCTCGTCGTGAAGCTTGCGATCGACGACAGCGAGTTGAAGTGGCACCAAGGCTTCAGTTTGACCAAACTTCTTCTCGATGGCACCAGTCACAGGGTTGGAGATCATACCCTGCAGAGGGAGAACATGGAGCACGCAAGCAATACCGGTCTGACCGAGATCCAAACCACCGCTGCCAGGAGTTCCACGACCGCAGAGGAGTCGGTATACTTCAGATTGAGCATACTGGGCCCATTCAACCTTCTTGTCGTTGTCAAATGGCGTGAATGCAACATCTGTAGAATTGCGGTTCAGGCGATACTCGCCAGCGAGGGTGCTGATACCGACGACAAGTGCTTCGTGCAAGTTTGGCCAGTTCACCAGCGCAGTCTTGCCCAGCAACTCCTGTGGATTGACGGCTTCTTCGAGTCGACCAGTTGGTGGCAGCTGCAGAATAAGCGTTGCCTTCCGTGAGCCCATTCCGAAACAGTTGACACGAATGTGCTCGACCCGCACAGACTCCAAAGGAACCGTATAGAGGGAAGGGAAACCAGCCATTGGGAGGGTCACGCCATCCATCAGGCGACTTTGGAACTGACCTTCGTACGACGTGATATCTGGTAAACTGTACTCGGATACACGCGTGCAGCAAGCTGCAATATCAGGAAAGCCTGGGTAGCCTGGCATCGTCGAAGGCACGGTTTCGTACGCTTGAGGATCATACGAGATGCGCAATGGAAGAAGCTGCAAGCGGTTGCGCTGGCGTTCGGCCTTTGTCAGCCGATTTTCCGGGCAGTACTGGGCGATTGCGCTCTTTAAAAGCGCCACGTCAATAAACGGGAGCAGGTTTACACCTTCCCAAGGGTTGCGCTTGCCTTCCATATCGATTTCGAACTTCTCTGGGTAAAAGTGCTTGATCGGCGAAAGAGGAGACATCATCAAGAAGCGATATGGCTCAGGGACGAGGTGTGCACTCGTCGAAGGTAAGTTGGCCATCAACTGCTCGAATGGAAGCAACGGACCATCAGTGGTGGGATCGTTACCAAACTTGATGTCCTTGACAACGTCAGCAATGCTGGTCAAATCGGAAACCATTGGAGCGTAGTGGTAAGGGTAGTACCACGACCAAGACGGTGGCCCTTGGAAATAGTAGTGCAAGCACCAGACAATCGCTTCAAGGTAGTGCTTCTTCACACGCTCAAGCTCTGCATTATTCGCGGACCCATTGCCACGCTGAATTCCAAACTTGCGCTCGTAGTACGTCCACTTCGTGTCTTGGAAACTCTCACTGCCAGTCAGCTGGGAAAAGATCTCGCGCTCCTCCTCTTCCTTCTCCAATGCCAACTTGGCCTCAAGCTCGCCGTCGAGGGCTTCCAACAGTTCGCGCTCCTTTGCTTCTTCATCAGAGACACCGATGTCATCGTCTTCCTCTTCATCATCAATCAGTGGTGGTGGCTGGTCATCATCGTCACCATCATTCAGCAGATTAATCGCGTTTGCGACCGCGTCTTCGTTCACTTCGACTGATGGTCCTGTCCGACGCTCATTGTAGGCGCGCTTGTGCTTTCCATGGCGCTTGGCTTCCTCAATAGCTCGATCAATCAGAATATCTTCTTCCATGGCACCAATGGTCTCAAACAAATCTTGCAACAAGTTGATGTTGATCAGTTGACCATTCTCCGTCAAGTACTGGCCGCCGTGCTTGTCCAAGTGCTCGCGATATACCCTCATGAGTAGCGGAATGGCGTCTTCACTAATCTCAAGCGTCGGACTGTGCGGAATAAAATCGTTACCGAGCAAGTATGTGAGCAAGATGAAGTCATCAAGCATACGCTCGCCATCTAGCGGCGCCACAACACGCATTTCCATCATCAGATACTCTCGGAACAAGCTCAGATGCACGAGCTGCCACTGCTCTTCCTCAATCTTCTTGGCCGTGACCTTGTGCGTCTTGCTTCCCCACACAACCACCTCACGCACCAGCGTAAAGTGCGGCTCGTGGGTCATCAGACCCAGCAACATCAAATCGGCGTCACTACCGTACATGCAATGACGGACATTCGGAGAATAGCCGGGCGCCATCTTGCGTCGACGAATGAAGTCCACGATCTTGTGTTCACCCTCACCCGGCACTTCACTACCCGAGAAGAACACTTCCAATCGACTCCAGAGCGGATCCGTCTTCATCTTGTAACGCACAAACCAAATGAGATGCGCCGACAGCTCCGTGAGGAACTGCGTACCGGGCGTGATACAGTTCGAATCGAAACGCTGCGGAGGAGGCGTCGCCGAGTGTCCGTTCTTCTCGTCTTCAAGCTTGATCTGATGATGTTTCTCCTTGGCCAAGGCCTCTTCCCGCTCCATACCCGCGCGGAAACGACGCGAACGCTGTTGGTTCAACTTGGCACGTGGCGCAACACCATCAATGGCAATGTACACGAGTTGCTTTGGCTTGATGATGTGCGTGATGAGGCGATCCATGTACGTAAAGATGTTGTGCAGTTGCGCCGGGAGTCCCAGCCGATTCAACTCACTATCCGCCGCGTCCGTGTGCGTGCAGTTGTGGATAATGCCGTTCATATCCAAGTAGAACGCGTCAAACTCGGGCAGCAGCGACACATCCGAGATGGGTTGGTTGATGAGCGGATAGCGCTCGGAAATGTAGCGATAGAAGCGCGGAATGCCCATGTTCGTGGAGCGGAGATCGAGATCTAGACGATGCGCGTATTCACAGGGCGCGGGCGGTCGCGACGGCGCGTGCACGCGGCGAGAGAGCGAGAGCTTGGAGGCGGATGCGCGTGGGCGTTTCCGTGGCGATGTGAGGGAGGGAATCCGCGTGAGGGGGATCACGTACTTGGTACGAAAGAGGTATACGGCCAATAGTAAACAGCGTCTACATAGGGAGTTGAAGCGAGTGATGGTCAGGGAAATATGGGTTTTCAGAGGTTGAAGTGAGTGAAGGTAAAAAGAGGGTACAGGGAAGGTTACGTGTAACCACGAGAATTTTCAGCCAATCAGAGGTGGTGTGCTGTGGAGAACGGGAGATGACAATGGACGCGCTGGATGAGAGCGCGGCGGCGGCGTTTGTGGACGCCCTGGGGCCACTGACGCTGGATTTTGAGCTGGATGCGGTGGCTGTGGACGTAGATAATACGTTTGCGGAGCCATCTGCGTCGGAAGCAACGGAATCGGCGTCGAATTCGCAGGAGGGGAGCGGTTCAAGTGCGCCGTCGGTGGGGAAGAATGCTTCTCGCGAGCGTTTGAAGGCGGAATTGGCGTATCTAAGGGAGAAAGTGGAGTCTCTCGAGCACGATCTTAATGAATTACAGCAGAGGGAGGCGACTAGTGGAACACAGGCTGCGAGACCGAAGGCGGCAGTGGCTAAAGTGTGGAAACGTATTGCTACTCGGCAGCTTGAGCGACGACAAGAAGCAGAAGCAGAAAACGACCGACTGAAGGCGGTGCTGGATGCGCAGATCTGTGTGGCCAAGAGTCTCGAGCAGATGCTTCGGAAACGCTCAAGTGAGGCAATTCTCGACCTCTATGAAGGTGCACGAGGATCCAAAAAGCGCTGCCGAGCCGAGGACGACTTCAATGCGGTGTACGCGCATTTACTCGAAGACATTGAGTGCGCGTATTCGATTGTTGATCAAGTGTTTGAGACGAACGGACTCGCCAATGTCTATGATGAGACCATTCGAGGATACACGGTCAAAACGCGATCGACCAAGGTGCACGAACAGGCATATATCGAGTTTGTCGATGTTGCGATACTTCCATTCGCGTTTGAGCGCGCGATGCGAGCCGTGTGGCAGTCGACAGCTGATGAGTACGCTCGTGATCATCGTATTATCTTGAATTCTCGACGGGGAGCAGATCACTTTGGTGTTCGATACCAAATCCAGAAGCGAGGGCGAGCTAGTTCGCAAGACCGACTGGATGTGACGATTATCATGCGTCAATACATCGAGTCCGATCGCATGGTGATCGTCTGGCGCGCGACCAATGCCTCTTCAAACTCTAGTCACTTGTACGCTGACGAGACTGGGTGGAACGTCCTCAAACGAGTGCCAACAACAGGTTCTGACGATACGGACGAGGCTGTTGTCATGCAATCGTGCGTGCATCTTGTTCCGCGATGGTCCGACTCCGACAGATCTCGTCAGGTAGACCAGATACAGACCGGCGACTTCACTAAGCTAGTGGTGGACTTCTTTGAAGATGACGTCAGCTCCATCACCGAAGCAGCTGAGAACCTTCTCCTCGATGAGCGTGTAGTATCCACAAATTGAAGACACATTCGATCATGTGCTTTCCCAAGAAATCAAGTATATGGTGTGTATCCAACTCTCTGGTGCCAGCACTGATGAGCTGTCATCTACCCCCCCCCCCCCCGCCGCCCTCCCCAACCCAATTCGACATTCGAGATCCATGAGTTGCGCCTCCTGCTTATTGTTCTTGGGCGGGAACACGCCTGTAGTATGCTCTTCAGGCTTTTAGCAGCTACAGGACACGCAACACATGACCAGTACAAATACAACAGACTATAAAGGCCACGCTCGCTTCCTCGACTGAACGTTCGTCGATTTGCTGACACTTTGCTTTCTCGTATCGTGTAAAATGGGATGGTGGCGAACAGCCAGTGCGCTTTCAAGTTCACACGACTCACTAAGGCACTTTCGACCTGCCACATTCTTTAGTAATGAATGTGGCAGGTCGAAAGAATCTGAATCCAAACAAATCATCCCATTTTCCCCCAGTAGAGTTGTATACCCCAATCACCAATCCAGTCCAGCCAGCGGGTCACTTTTCTGAGATCTGATTCTTGGCTTGCAGCACGAAGCAATCTCCGGTACTTGCCATTTCCCATTTCATAAAGCACCATGACGGGAGTCATCGCATCGCCACACCCATGTGAACCAGAGACCAAGTACACGGAGCAAGTCTCGACTCGCGGCGAGACTGCACGTGTGTACAATGCAACCATCCAGACCGGCTTCGTTGACTCACTCGCGGCGTGTGTTTGTCCATGTATCTCCATTGCCCAGGTCGCGTCGAGTGTGGGAGTATCCTACCTCCTCACGTTGCTGGGCTTTGGTCTACTGAATCTTTTGGGCCTCGCTTCAATGATGATTGGTGCCTCGTATGTCGACATGTGGTACATGCGTCGCAAGGACTACGGCTACCTGGTTCTTCTCGAAGTTGTGATGTATTGGATTGGCCCCTTCTTCAGTGTGCTCCTCATGGTGCTTCTCTGTCTGATTGTCGGTGAAGTTGACGGCGGTATCAACGTTCTCGCCATTGTACTCCCAGGCGTTGCGATGGATATGGTATTTGCTTGCAGTGCACAAGCCTTCCGATCTAAGAGTGACAAACAAATCGGCGAACCAACAGCTAGCACGTGGCGAACTGTGGTCAACACGATTTGTTGCGTTACTTGCAGCCTCGCAGCCGCGACGACCCGTGTGAAAAAGCACAAGAGAGCTGCCGAGTGCGATCTTGGTCCAATGGATGGTAATCTCGGCCCACTGGACACGTTGCCTTCGTACCAGCCATAAAGTGAGGCAACAAGAGAGCGGGAGGTTGGTATAAGACAACAAATGGTAATCAAATACCGAGAATTGTTGCATCTCCTCTGGTTGCGTTTTTGACTGTCCATCTCTCGATACGTTGCCTCACAAGATGTAGAAACATTTTATATTGGAGAGAACATACATACATACCTATATGTGAAAATAGTCGTGAATAAAATTAGCTGAACACATCGTCTTTCCAATTTTGTACTACGTGTGCACGAAAAAAAGTACAGTTTCATAGCCCACGTGGAAACTTTCACAGGCAAGTGAGTTCTTCGTGACGATACTTTCATCTTTAGAATAGCAAACGAATGGCTTCCCCTCCCATTAGCTAAAACACACAAGGGTCTTGTACCCGCGCTGATTGCATTGCGCTCTGTGTACGATACGATCCAATTATCCTGGTGCGTAAACCCACGACTGCAGCTTTGACGTACCATGTATTGGCAGCAGCCGAAGGAAATGACGCAAGCCGCGCGACAGATACCATCGAGGTCGATCGACTGGGGAAAGACCGACTTCTTCTTTTGTTGTGTTCCGCTCTCCGGGGTCCATCGTTTCCGTCGATGAATGATGTACGCCACATAAGTTCTGATTTTTCGTAGCAAAGTGCAAGAAATCGTCCTCACGAACAGCTCGTCAAGAGTGGGTTCACGGGAACTCGCAACAGAGTGCGAGTTCCCGCCACCTGCAATGATTTATGCGAATCGTGGATAGCGCCGTAAACGGGTCAGTGGGGGAATGAGACACGTTCAATAGACGCGAGACTCGACTAAATTGAATGAACTGAATCCTTCAGCATGTGTACCGACTATTGTGTGTGCCGCCATTCCCCCTTCTGTATCCACCGCAACCCATCTAACGAAGCCAGGGAAAATGGATTCGCGAAATCGGTTTCTTGACTCAACGCGAGGATAAAGGTCTACGACAGTTGGCATTTCCAAATTCACCAATCAAGCACTATGAAGGAAACGGTCCCGTCACCACATCGAACTGAGCCCGAGACCAAGTACATGGTGCAAGTCTTGACTCGTGGGAGGGCTCGTGTGAGCATGGAGGCTACCCAGACCGGCGTTGTTGATTCGCTCGTGGCATGTGTGTGCCCATGCATCTCCATTGCCCAGATCGCATCAAGCACAGGTCTACCTTATCTCCTTACGTTGGTTGGGTTTGGTCTGATCAATCTATTCAACGTCATGTATATGGTGAAGGCTGCCTCGATTTCCGATACAATGTTGCAGCATATGGACTGTGGCTACTTGGTTCTTCTCAAAATTATGATGTTCTGCCTTGGTCCCTTGAACAGTTTGATCCTCGTGGAGTTCATGTGCCTGCTCGCCGATGATGATGGAACTGTTCTGGCCATTACCTTTCCCAGCGTTGTGCTCGATCTTGTATTTTCGTGCAGCGCACAAGTGTTCCGAAACAGGCACGACGAGCTGATCGACGAGTCAAAAGCGGGCACATGTCGAGTCGTGGTCAACACGACATGCTATGTTTGCTGTGATCTCGCGTCTCGACAGCCCGTGCAAAGGCACACAAAGGTGCAGCCGAGTGTGATCTCGGTCCAATGAATGGTCCTCTCGGTCAGATGGACATAGTGCCGCCGTACCAGGCGTAAGAAGAAGATATCTAGATATTACATCCCGAAGACGAACTACCCCTCTCTTGATGCTGCGATTTATCTCAGCCTGCTCAGAGAGTAGTCTCTGGGGCGCTGTGTTCAACACTGTGGGCTACGTTTGTTGCATCCTTGTGGTCCTCCTGACCAGAAAAGCGAAGAAGCGTCGCAAAAGTTAACAGACCGCGACACGAAGGTTTGCGTTATTTTTTACCTCGATTCTTTTTGCACCAATCGGTAGCTCTCATCGTGCCTAAAAATCTGAGGGGTCTCTCGGGTGTCTAAACCGTCGTGGTTTTGCGAGAAACTTGCCTACATTCTCTCCTACTAGTTTGTGTGGAATTCCAGCATCAGAATCATAAACTAATATCGCATTATCATAATTCTATAGGTGTTTACCAGTTTAGACAGCGCAAATGGGGATCTTGGATTGGCCAAAATCGATCTCAAAAGTTGGGAAAAATCGCACCAACCGTTCATCGCGTTTTCAGCGCCCAGAACCAATTTTATCCAATCCGATTTACCGAGCTCTACGTCCAGATACAAGTTCGTCCGAAAACTCAAAAACCACAGCACCACAGCATTCTAACGCAAACCTTCGTGTCGCGGTCTGTTAACAGGATATCTATTTTCTGATAGTTGAGGAATACACTTTAGCCAATCAAAACGTTTCTGAATGAATTTCCATCAATCAAGGCGAGGAAGCAATTCCACCACGCAGCTCAAGGGGAGCATGGATGAAGAGAGCGATGTCGCCGCTTTGATGGACGCCCTGGAGCCACTAGCGCCGGGTTTCGACTGGCCATTGCCTGATGTTGACGTAGATGATGTGCTCTTGGATTTAGAACAATCCTCGCCTCCTGAATCGACGGACACGCTCGACAAAGACGACTCAAAGCCCACCCAGATCATCATCGCCGCTGGAAAGAACTCAACCCGCGAGCGACTCAAAGCAGAGCTAACTTATCTACGTGACAAGGTCGAGACGCTCGAAGGAGAACTTCAAAGTCTAAAGGCGAAGGAAGCTACGAGTGTGACGGAAGACGCGACGGCGGCCCCCATGTGGCGACGAATTGCTATACGACAAGTGGAACGAAGGCGTGTGGCCGAGGCAGAGAACACACGACTGAAGACGGTGCTGGATGCACAGATCCAAGTGGCCAAGAGCTTTGAGCAGATACTCCGGAAGCGCTCGAACGAAGTCGTTCTCGACTTGTACGAAGGCGCCAGAGGTTCACGGAAGCGTCATCGATCGGAAGACGACTTCTCTGTGGTGTACCAGCAGTTCCTCGAAGAGATCCAGTCAGCGTATGCGATTGTCGATCAAGTGTTTGACGCACGCAACCTCTCTGACGAATACAACGAGTCAGTCCGTAACTACACTACCAAGACGCGATCAACTGGCGCACATGAACAAGTGTATGTCGAGTATGTGGACGTCACCGTCTTGCCATTCCCATTCGAGAAGGCAAGCCGGGCAATCTGGGAAGCAAACATCCGCGAATACCTCGACAAAAAGCGGCCCATTCAGAACTCTCGACGAGAAGTCGATCATTTTGGCGTCCGAGTAGTTTTTCAAGGAACACACACGCTGACCTGTACGGTTGTGACTCGGCAGTACGTCGAGTCGGACCGTCTGGTCTTGGTCTGGCGTGCCTTGAACAGAGTATCCAGTGCCAGTCAGTTCTACGCTGATGAAACAGGGTGGACGGTCGTGAAGCGTGTGCCGACATCTAATGGCGCGAGCGAGAAGGTGGCGATGCAAACCTGCGTGCAGCTCGTTCCCCGATGGCTCGACTCAGATCTGGCGCTGCCTCACCCGGGGTCTCGACAGATCCAGGCAGGTGAGCTGACCAAGGCCATTGTCGAATCCATTGAAGAAGGGATGTTGGGTATCACAGAGAACGTCGAGAATCTGCTTCTTGATGAAGCTATCGGCGAGCGAACAGCACTCAGTGCATTATCCTACACTAACAGTAATGGGACATGCTAGTAGATCACCATGGCCATGACGTATTTTAGCCAATGCTTGACGAGTCTGCTCATTTTCCATCAATCGACACCAGCGAGGGATACACGGCATGAGCGAGGACGAGCGCGCCGTCGCGGGCTCTGTGGGCCCGCTGGGGCCTTTAGAGGTGGACTTCGACTTGGATCTACTTGCACCTGGTGCAGGTACAGGCAAACTAGGTGGCAATGCCACTCCATCGGCGGTAGCGACGGAATCGCGAGGGAATTCCGGGACGGTTGCTTTGAAAAGCATTAAAAGCAATGGCTTTGCGGGCAAGAACTCGACTCGCGAGCGGCTGAAACAAGAGCTCAAGTGTCTCCGAGAGACGGTGAGTACACTCGAGACGCAGCTCACGTCCTTACAGAATAGTCACACGGCCCAGGCGACACACGATACAGTCGACGCACCAATGTGGCGGCGAATTGCCACGCGACAAGTGGAACGAAGGCTAGTGGCTGAAGTGGAGAATGCACGACTCAAGGCGGTGCTAGAGGTGCAGATCCAAGTGGCCAAGAACTTTGAGCAAATGATCCGCAAGCGCTCGAACGAAGTTATTCTTGGTCTGTACGAGGGCACCAATGGCTCACGGAAGCGATGTCGATTCGAAGACGAGTTCTCGGTGGTTTACAAGCAGTTTCTGGAAGAAGCAGAGTCTGCGTATGCCATTGTGGACAAGGTATACGACGAGAATGGTCTCTCAGAAGCGTACGACGAGTCAGTTCGAGGCCTCACAACCAAGACACGCTCAAGCGGTGGTGAAGAACACGTGTATTTCGAGTTTTTGTACGTCGCCGCAATGCCATTCCCATTCAAAAGAGCACAGCACGCATTTTGGAAGGCGAATATCCGTGAGTACCTCAACGAAAAGCGTCGTATCCAGAACTCCCGACAGGAAAGCGACCGTTTGGGGGTACGAATTGTATACACGGGTTCTCACGCATTGACCTGTACGATTGTGATGCGCCAGTACATGGAATCTGAACGCATGGTCTTAGTCTGGCGAGCTGTGACGCGAGCACCCAGTGCGAGTCAGATCTACGCCGATGAGACCGGATGGACCGTCGTGAAGCGCAATCCGATGACCAGAAACAGCGAGTCGGTGGTCATACAGACCTGTTCCCAGCTCGTTCCGCGATGGCTCGACTCGGACCTCACTCTTTCTCAAGTCGGCTCGCGATTGATCCAAGCAGGCGAACTAGCCAAGCTCGTCGTCGGCTGCATCGAAGCCGAAATGACTTCCATCATCGAAGACGCCGAGAATCTGCTGCTGGATGAAGCCATCGGCTCCAGGACGGACCTGATTTTTTAATGGAGACCCTCCATATCGACAATACAGCTCGAAAAGGCGAATCAGAGCGTATAGTATGTTGTTCAGGGCAGAAGATACGAATCGTTCAACCCAGTAGCAAGCTAGGACCAAGTCCATCGTGACTGGGACTCTTCCTAGGGACCATGTCGATCCTGGATGAGGACGTCAGGAGTCGATATCTGGACGATCCGTGACGTTTCCATGATGCAAACTCGCGTGAATCTGCCGTTGAAGACGTTGAGGGCAGCTGAGTTGGCTTGGAAACTGATCGCCTTCGATTAGTGAGGAGCTCCCTTCCCTGTGCGCTGGAAAGTGCATCCCAGGAGCCAATCAGATCACTCGAAATGGATAACCTCCATATGATTGGCTGAAATAGTATCTGTACCGCATCGATGTGATTGGCTGAAACCGTGTCAAATCATGTAGAGTGATGGTCTCCACCTCATTTGTAGCCCCACGACCACACGAAGAACGCGGAACTCGGACCGCACGAGAACGGAGGCACGACGTTGAAAATGGAGGAGTACAGCCTGCTGGAGGACGCCGTGGCGCTCATGGACGCGTGCGAGCCCTTCCCGCTCGACTTTGGGCTTGAATTCGGCGCGAATGCACCGCGGGAGGCGCCGTTGAGCTCGGACGAGCAGTCCACTGGCGACGAAGGCACTGCGTCGTCAACGGCTTCGACGGCGATGGTGGCGCGCGGACGACGGAATCAGGCTTCCAAGCACGGTGCAGAGAAGACACCGACGAAGAACGCGTCGCGCGAGCGATTGAAGGCGGAATTGGTGTTTTTACGCGACAAAGTGGTCGAGTTGGAGCAGGAACTGAGCGATTTGCGGCACAAACATGAAGAAGCCGTGACGTCGAACCCGTCGACGACGACGGCGATCGCGCCCGTGTGGCGACGCATTGCTGAGCGGCAGTTGGATCGCCGTCGCAACACGGAAGCCGAGAATCAGCGGCTGCGCAACACGCTGGACGCCCAGATCCGCGTCGCCAAGAGTCTGGAACACATGCTTCGAAAGCGCTCGAGTGCGACGATGGTGAACCTCTACGAAGGCGCACGCGGGTCGCGGAAACGAGCTCGACTGGCGAACGACATGGACATGCTGTACGTGCAATTCCTCGCGGAGATCGAGACGGCGTATCAAAATGTCGACAAGATCTTTGAGATCAACGGTCTCACCAATCAGTTTGATGAAACCATTCGTGGGTACACACTCAAGACACGACAGGTGAACGACCATGAGGAGATGTACATCATGCTCAAGGACGTCAAGATCGTGCCATTCGCGATGGAACGTGCGACACGAGCCATCTGGAAGTCGGTCGTCCAGGAATACACCCAAGGCCAGCGCACGGTGCTCAACTTCCGCGATGAGGCGGATCGCTTCGCTGCGCGCTTTCAAGCCAAGGGGCGTTCGCACACCACAGAAGGTCTGCTGAACGTGACCATTGTGATGCGCCAGTTCATTGAAGTCCATCGAATGGTGCTCGTCTGGCGGGCTACCAACACGTCGGCTGAGGATGAGCATGCTGACTGGGAGAACATGTACACGGACGAAACTGGATGGATGGTTGTCAGACCACTGCCCGACGCCAAGACCGGTGCGCCTGGTGAGACGGTTGCCATGCAGTCGTGTGTACATGTCGTACCTCGTTGGTTTGACAGCTCGTCAAGTCCGTCCAGTCCGGATGCGAAGCCACCTCAGCTTCAGACAGGTGACTTTACGAAGCTTGTGATCAACTCGTACGAGGAAGACGTGATTGCGATCACGGAAGCCGTCGAGAACCTCCTGGTGGATGAATCAATCAGTGCTGGCTCGGCGTTGATGTAGTGTTTTGGAATCAAATCGTGAGTATTTTGTGATGAGAATCAAATTCTGTTTAAAGATAAGAGCACTCCGAGATCGCGGAAGGTTGCGTGTAATAATTGATCTCGCCAATGCACTGAGCAGATCTACTACAAACTGAGCCAGCTTGCATTGTAATGAATCAGAGATGAGAGATCACACCACGGCTGCTGACGAAAGAACCGTCACTGACTTGTCGAGTGTCGCACTCTCGATAGCCTCATCAATGAGCGAGAAATCGCTATCGCTCATACCCCCCAAAAGGTATATGAAATCCTCCAACTTGGGGTGCTTGGGGATCAACGAGACGGGCGTGATACGTGTGCATATCTGAGAAGATGTACCTCCGATCTCCGACCGTGTACAAATGCTCCAACCCGTTTCGTCCGCAAAGATCCCTTCCCATTCACCTATCCCAACCGTACCCACCGTGACCATGGAGCGCCACACACGGACTTCTCGGTTCACCTCCACAAACCGCTGTATGACTGTAGACACGCAAAGTCGGATCTCTTGGCCTTTAAACAAAAGCATCCGATAAAACTGCATCGACAGCCAGTTCTCAGAACTGGTGAAATCAATCATCTTGTGTGTAGGAGGCCTCCATACGTCGTACATGCACTTCCATGACGTCTTGGTGGCTTCGCGAAGCTCCAGTGGACTCCAGACCCGGGACAAGAACTCGACACAAACTTGCCCATCTGATGCCAACGAGATCGCCGCGCCCTTGTCACACCAGTGTACCTTGTTGATCACGGAGTCCGTCATCGGGTATGCTGCTTCGATATCGTGGAGAAATTGACCTTGGAGCAGCCATAGCACGTTGACTCGAGGTAAAGCGACTGATGGTGGCAGAGGGCTTTGTAGTTCGCGAATAATCATTCGTTCCCAACGCAAAGCGGCATTGGTTTGATGGTTCAGTGCGATGCGAAGGACGTCACGCTCCACTTCAGCGAGCATGCGTTGCTTGCATTCTTGGCTTGCTAAATATCGCCACGCGTTCGGGGAGTGTGGTCGCTGTCTGGCCACGATCACCGCCAGTTGGTGCTCCAGCTCAGCCTTCTCCTCCCGTAAACTGCGTAGCTCCGCTTGCAATCGATCCCTCGACGGATTTCACTGAGGAACGCGGTGCGCTGACGACCCTTTCATGGCGTTCGTCGATGGCGTCACGTGGGACTGGTTCAGTATCAGATGATTAGTCCTCGAGTTAGCGTATATTTACGGTACCTATCGCAAATTTCGTTCATTCAAAGTGATATTACTTCCCTGGGGGGCCCAACAGGAATCATGAGGTAAAAGTGCGTGCAGATGAAAGTGTATCACGCTGTGGCTACCATCCCGAGTTCTCAGCATCCTGATCGATGAGTGAAAGCGCGGGGTTGGCGCAGTCGAGCGCGTTCTCTCCGACTCGTTCGCGCTTCTTGCGTTCCTCCCATAGGTTTAAAACTCCCAAGAAGATTCAACCAAGTGAGTCAATGCATTCACGGCCCTGGGATCTTGTGCGCGAGCTCGTTCTGATCGGCGGACTTCCCTGAATTCGTCCACTTCTAGCCCCAACTTGACGGCCTCGTATGTAACTAACAAGACATTCCGGTTATGACAATATGGATTGATGTTATTGCTCAAGAGCTTGGTCAATCTGCCGGAGTATCTGCGCGCTGGCGATTAGAATGGTGTTGGTGCAGGACCTGTGACCACTAGCCATCGTGCTGAGAGAACTCGATGTTGTGCGGATGACGACGCGTGACTTGGTCTCGCCAGTCGCAAGAGGCTGAAGTACATCCCAACCAGTCGCCTCTCCGATTGTTGTGTGGCGTTGGTCCTCCTCCCCAGCGACCGCCGTGAGCACAAATTTCCGCACAACCACCTCGCGATCCACCTCCGTAAAGTGCTGGACCACAATCGACACGCAGATTTTCGACTTGGTCCCCTCGACACAAACTGTATGGTAGAACTGCGCAGCCACGCGTTCGTTCGTCGAGATGAACTCTGTGACGACTTGGTGCGAGTTTTGGATGACGTTCGAGGTGCTTAGCCAGACTTTCTCGGACGCTTGAGCGAGAGGAGATGGTATGACCTGGAGTCGTCGAAGCTCCAGAGAGACCCCGGCTTCGCCCAGTCTCGCTGTGCCTTCGTGTACGCTGTATCTTTGCGTCATGCTGTCCCAATCGATATCTTCCATCGCTTCGTCGGCCATCAGATATGCCACGTGAATGTCGTGGAGAAATTGGCCGTAAAGAGACCACAACGAGTTCCCTTGTGGTAGGCCTGGAGAGGACGGTAGTGCCATGTCCATCCGCTGTTGCAAAAGTCGTTTCAAGCACGAGATCACGTGTTGCTGCTGATTGATTAATTGTTCCAGTCGATCACGCTCTTCCTCAGCTTGCTCGCGTTTCTTCTGTTCGTTCAACACCTGCAACTGCCACGACGGCGCGGACAAGTTGACCAACGCACTCAGTGCTGCTGCTGCTTCTAAGATACGAGCCTGTTCTTGTCTCTTCATCTCCTTCAGTTCGTTCACTTGCAGCTCAAGTCTCACCGCTTGTGTTAGGAACAAGTGCAGGTCCGCCTGAAGCCTCTCACGCGAGGGGTTCTTCATGGGCCCACGCGACGCCGTGGGTGCCGCCTTGGCGGCATGTTTCCGCCGCGGTCTCTTGGTCTGGGATCGTTCTGCCATCGACAATAGATTAGTCCAAGGAAGCGCCTCCCGTCATCTCCAGCACAGGCTCTGTTTTGGGAACTCTAGGTTTCCGTTTCGGGTAAAGTCTGACTCGTCCTGAGAGCCACTGTGAGCAGAGATTCGCAGAGCGTCCTGCTCTCAACAGCGTCCTCACTGAGGGCGAAGGCGCCTTCGCTTACACACACGAAAACTGATTGTCGAGGCACGAGCTAGCGCGGGAGGCGGCTTTTACCGGACGCTCCAATGTGCGTCCACGCCACTCGTCTTCGGTTTTGACTTGGCCGGGTACACACGCCCTCATTGGATTAATACCCACAATCGACCCGGCGCATCAACGCCGTCTGGACTGTGAATCCGCTATTAATTAACATTCTATGACGTTCATTTCCCTCACATCGTGTTCTGGACCCCCTGCTTATCCACTTAGACTACAGCAATAATAATAGGTAGGGGCAGTGAACAATCACATGAAGCATTTACCGAGCTTGAAAGCGATGTGTTAGTACGTTAGACTCCCTGGATGAAGTGAAATCTCCGGAATTTGAGTACGCAGATAAGAAATCCAAACGAAAGCCAACACATTTTCTTCATCAGAAAAACACTTGAGGCAGAGGCAGCCTGTAACGTAATACATTACATTACAATTGCCTCAAGTGTTTTTCTGATGAAGAAAATGTGTTGGCTTTCGTTTGGATTTCTTGAGGCAACTGGTGGTCACTAAAATGACCCTTGGTCGATGAGTTGGAGCGTCTTGCCACTTGCTATCAGGCTGACGTTCTTCGTTTTGAGACACGGCGTCAAACGGAGGATGACTCGAGAATCGGTTCCACCTGTCGCCACTGGCTCAAACACGTTCCATCCAGTTGCGCGCTGAAGGTCGTCTGGTGTTGGTCGTAGTCACCTGACACAGCCGTTAGCACGTAACGCCACACAACCACATCTCGATCGATGTCCTTGACGAGCTGGATGAGTGTTGATACGCAGTATTTGGTCTTGACGTCGTCGATAGAGACGCTATCGTAGACCTGCGCTGCGATACGATCTTCTGAAGAAAAGAACTCCACCACCACTTGATGACAAATCTGAAAGACATTTGCGGCGCTTGTCCACGCTTTTCCCGACGCCTGAACAAGCGGCAAAGGTACCCACAACTGCCGCCGGAACTCTGTGTACATCTGCTCCTCGTCGAGATGAAGTCGTGTCTTACAGTCAACTGCAGTTGTTCTTGTCGACGTGGCTTCCCACGTGCTCTCTTCCAGCACTTTATCCGTCATCAAATATGCCACGTGAATGTCCTGAAGAAACCGCCCGTAGAGGGACCACAGTGAGTTCCCTTGCGGTAGACATGGGGATGACGGGAGTGCCGTGTCCATCCGTTTTTGTAAAAGTCGTTTCAAGCGTGAGATAACATGAAGCTGCTGATTGATTTGGTGTTCCAACTGACCACGCTCTTGTTCGACCCGTCTGCGTTTCTTTTGCTCACTCAACACCTGGAGCTGCCACGACGGCGTGGACAAGTTGACTAACGCATTCACTGCTGCTGCGTCCTGTACACGTGCCCGTTCTTGTCTCTTCGTCTCCTTCAGTCCGTTCACCTGCAGCTCGAGTCGCACGATCTGGGTCCGCAGCAAGTGCAGCTCCGCTTGGAGTCTCTCGCGCGAAGGGTTTTTCATGGGCCCTCGAGACGCCGTCGGGGGACCCTCAGCAGCATTCTTCTGTCGCGCTCTCGATCGTTCCACCATTGAAAGTCCCTGTTTAACAGATTAGTCCGCAGTAGTGCCTCCAGTCAGCTCCAGCAAACGATCTGTTTTGGGCACTTTATATGTCTGTTTCGGGTGCGAGAGATTCCGTCTCCTTGTCCAGTCCAGTCCTGGACCAGGGCTGGCTTCTGCTTGCTGACTCACGGCATCACCCTTTGTCCACTCGTCTAAGGTTGCTTCGTACTGGACGAAGTCGTGGTCAGCGCTTTGCCCGCTCTGAGATGGATGCGTGGTAGTCGTCTCGTTGCGTAGGAATCATCCTCCTTGCAGAGAGGATTAGTCCGAAATGTAATGATATACTGCGTTATCCTTCATAGTTTCACCATTTTTCGATCCCATTTAGACAGATATACGAAAGGTAGTGGGCCATTAAATAGTTTGGGTATTTCTATATTCTATAAATTAGGTATGTAAGGCTTAAAATAGTCGCCGAGATTAGTCCGCGTTTGCTAGTTGACTGTGAGAAGCGTTACCTTCGCTCCTCGTCGATGGGTGTGCTGTGGTATGTTGGTAACGAATACTCGTCGAGTTTTGTACTTTTTCGTAAAACATATCCTATTTTGAAGAGCCCTGTCGATCCGAGACGCTAACGACACTCGTCGCTCTCTCCCACACCTACTGGTGATCATCCACATATGCGCTTCCAACTTCATCACCACATGCTTCCGATTTGGATTCTGCTGTCCTGATGCCAAAATGCCCCCTCGTTGCTGTATTCTAGTTATGATGAGTGTGTACATCATAACATGACTGAACTGATCGTTTTACCAGGGGAAACCTAGTTGTCGACAAGATGTCCTGTGTCAGCTCACAGGCGATAGCGCAGACGCGGACACATCCAGAATTTCATCTCGATAAGACAAATAGTGTCTTCTTTGAGGATAACCATCCATTATGTTACAGCAGAAGAACGCAGATACGCGAGCAGTTATGATGACACTATGGCTGCGGAACGCTCCACTCTCTGGTCGATGAGTGAGAGCGCCGAGTTGGCCGCAAATAGACCGAGATTGGTGAGGTCACCAACGTGGCCATCTTCATCACTCACAGAGAGGGGATGGATATGCGTGACAAGGCGAGACAATGTCCCACCACTTGCAACCGCCTCGAGCACGTCCCAGCCAGTGCCATCACCGTAGGCGGTGCAGCGTTCGTCCTCGTCTCCAGAGATGGCGGTCAGCATGAATCGCCATACGTACACGTCTCGGTCCACATCGGAAAAGTGCTGGACGACAATGGACACGCAGATCTTGGTCTCGACACCCTGGAAGCAAACCGTGTGGTAATATTGTGCCGCAATGCGATCCTCCGAAGCAACGAATTCCACAAGAACTTGGTTGGTGGTTCTAACCACATTCACGATGCTGGTCCAGAGTTCCCCTGTGGCCTGGGAGAAAGTAAGAGGCATCCACCGCTGTCGTCGCAGTTCCAGAAACACTTGCTCTATACCGTGGTGAAGTCGTGTCTTCACATCGAGATGACTCGTTGGAGTGGTCGTTTTTGCCCAGTCGGAATTGTCCAAGACCTCATCAGTCATCAAGTACGCGACGCCCAAATCGTACACGAACTGACCATAAAGTGACCACAGCGAGTTTTGCGGGGGTAGTGATGGCGTGAACAGCAACGCCATGTCCATTTGTTCCTGCATCAGGCGCTTCAGACACGAAATGACATGCAGTTGACGATCGAGCTGACACTCCAACCGAACACGTTCTTCTTCGGCTCGTTCGCGTTTCATACGTTCCTCCAATAGCGTCAACTCCCACGATGACTCGGACAAGTTCACCAATGCATTCACGGCCGTGGCATCTTGTGCACGAGCTCGTTCTTGTCGCCGGGCTTCCTTGAGTTCGTTCACTTGCAGCTCCATCTTGTCAGTCTCGGTCCGCAAAAAGTGCAGCTCCGCCTGCAGTCGCTCGCGTGAGGGATTCCTCATCGGCGCACGACGCACAGCGGCATCACCAGTGGACGCGGCGGCGCCATGAGAGCCGGTCACCGATCGGCGCGCTTTGAGTGGTTCCATCGCTGTCGTCCTCAAGTCGATTAGTCCGCCAATTGACGTATTGTTAGGTTATGTAACTTTCATTTCTACTGTTCTTTTTAAAGACAGAAATGAAAGTTTGATTTAAAAATCAACTTTACATTTTTGTTCAAATACAGTTGCGTCCTCAAAACATGGAAATATACGTTAGTCCAATCGGTTAGGTATCGGGTTCCGAGTGGCGCGTCCAAAGACACAGACAACCCTACTAACGTTAAAGGCACTCGTGTGTGTGTGTGTGTGTGTGTGTGTACCCAAAGTAAGGGTACCACTACAATGTCTGTGCTGTCTAACGCCGCCATTCTCTATCTAGATAGATAGAGAGAGTGCTCTGCTATACTAGGAGGCCAAGTGGGGAGTGAGGCGTGTTCCCTGTCTCGTACATTCTTCGTGTCCCACAGATTAGTCCACTAAGGTATTGTTCTAAGTGAGCGAAACCTAGCTTGTATCGAGTCTCATCCTGTAATTACATTAGGCTCGTGAAATATTCCAATTAGGTGTTTTGCATCACTTATAATCAATTTATCAATCCACGAATGTAAATTAGGTCTATTATATATTTCTAATTTGGTAGGGTAGATCGTGAAACCCCAAACACGAAGGCAGACATGATCCTGTGGAAGCGCACGTCGAGATCCAGTGCCAAGACGAGCTGCCTGAGGCCACTCACAGCACAAGGAGAAGTATGAAGGCGAAAGAAGTCACACACGCAGCGGAGAGTGCGCTTAAGCGACAGCTGCCGCCTATGAAGAACCCCTCGCGCGAGCGGCGCCAGGCGGAGCTCCAGCTTTTGCGGAAAGAGATCGCCCAGTTTGAGCAGGAGTTGGGTGAGCTCAAGGAAAAGAGGAGCACCCGTGTGCAAGAAGATCAGACAGTTGCTGAGACGTTGATTGAACTGGCCGAGTCATCCTGGCGTGTGAGGGCTCTTGAAGAACGCAGAAAACGGGAAGAGGCCGAAGCTGAACACATCAAGCTGAAGCAATCGCTTGGCCACCAACTCCAAGTCGCGTCATGCTTGAAAACGCTCATCCGGTGGCAGGTGGAGACAGCTCTAGTGCCATCCGTTCACTCAGCCTGACGGAAACTGCGAAGGCGATTTTATTCTGATCATCAATTTCTAATCTGTAATGGTTTAAACAACCGCAGTGATGTCTCTTGTATTCCATTTGAACTGGATTGAGGTTTTGGACTGTGGAGACATGTTAGACTCCCAAAGTAAGGATGATTGAATTGCACGATGCATATTCGCTGAGTGGGGATACAATGAATCGTGTCGTATATCTCCGGTCCTCCCAGTCTCGAGCGAAATTGCCCAGTTGATCGAAGCATATGGCCATGGCGATGGGCTTTACAGCTGACCAGTGACCTCGTGAATCGCGGATGCATCCGTTCGAGTATTGCTCTGGGAATGCAATGCTAGATTTTGTCGCAGTATCTATATCGCCTCTCGGTCGAGCCAGATGAGGAGCACCGAATGTGTCGGAGTTATAGTTTGCCACCCGGGGGCATGGCAAGTGTCCAAACTAAACCTAGATTCCGGTTGGCGTAGGAATGACTGGGACTCACTATCGTCAGTTGACTCAAACTTCAAGCCTGATTATTAACACTGCAAATTTATTCACGAGGAGTAAAGAGAATTCATCAATTCTGTCACCACACCGTCCAGCATCATGTTCTCAAATGCTTCTTCTACGTGGCCAAAGTCTTCGCGTACGCATCGTACGAGAGTAGCTAGATCGTCAACGTTGCAAGTCTCGTCAACGCAGAAGAGATCGAGATGAGAAACCATGCGGAGCAGTGTGCCTCCAGATGTAATCGGCTCGCTGACGTCCCCTCAGTATACGATGATGAAGTGAAGTCTATTGAGCGCAATTACGTACCCTAATAGCTTTGGAAAAGAGAATATGTAAGCTAATCAACTTAGTCGCCGCTCGATGCGGCAAACCAAGGACGTAAATCGTTACTGAGAAGGGCATCGACGTTGGCATGCCCAGTACGTGCCGTAGGATGCATGGCTCGCGAACTGCGTCGCTGATCCATGGCGTGATTGGCCAACGAGTCAGCCATTTTATTGGACGCTCGTGGGTGATGTTTCCATCGTCGGACGTCGGGAAGGTCTGCCAGACGTCGTGCGATCGCGTACAGCCGAAATAGACAGAGATTCTTCGGTTTACGGTAGGAGCGGAGCTGCTGGAGGATGAGGGCGCTGTCCCCAACCACTTCAAGCGGAAGCCACTTGTTTTGATGAGCCGCTCGTAGGCCTGTGATGAGTCCTTGGTACTCAGCTTGGTTGTTTGTCGTTGCGGGATGAGCATGGCTCATGGCCGCACTACAGAGAATTGTTCCTGTCCCTGTCAACGGGTCGACCCTGGTCACACATGCGCCGGATCCACCTGGGCCCGGGTTATCACGCGATCCACCATCGAAGAAAAGAACGTGGATGACCTGGTCGTGTCCAATGTTGTCCGGCTGTGATGGGCTTGGCTTGTCAATAGTCGCACCGACGTCTCTCACTACATGCCCGTGGAGCTCGGGCGTTCGCAGATCTTGCGGAAGTCGGAAAGCCAGAGTATCGAGCACTCTCTTGCAGCTTGCCGTGTGAATGGCTAGGGCGCGTTCCGTTGACCACGCTCGTTCCGGATCCGCTTTGCCAGTTCGCCACCCGTTGATCACCACCAATGTCTCGAGTACTATCTGCTGCCACGCCGCTTGGAGTACTGGAGACGGACCCTCTGGAACGTCTTCCTGTACTCGTTGATGCTGGGAGAGAGAGGCCAAAGTCCATGCCCTGTGAGGCGTGCGTGGCAATTGTAAATTGAACACTGCAATGAGAAATTCGAGGTCAGAGATTGTATTCCGTCTGGTCCATAAGCCGCGATTCGACCACCAGGTTCTGACGACGTCCCAAACGCGCTAGGTGGACGGGCACGTCCATACAATATGGAAGACAGCACCGCCGTCATCCATCGGATCCGCACAATGAGGGCAACCTATTGAAGCTAATAAACACAATAACTTTATTCGAGCCCAGTGGGCAGAGTCATCAAGTCCGTCACTGCGTCGTCTAACGTGGCATTCTCAATGGCCTCTTCGATGCGTCCATAGTCAAATTCGCGTGCGCATCGCACCAGATTACCCAGATCTTCGACACTGATGGTCTCATCATCGCAAAACAGTTCTACGCGTGTCACGACGCGAGATAGTGTCCCTCCAAGCGTAGCCGGCTCGCTGACCTTCCACCCCGTCTCATCCGCGTAGGCACCATGCTCGCTTCGTGTCTCGTCACCACCGAAAGTCAGCACGGAACGCCAGACATTAAGCTCTCGATTTGATTCGAAGAATCGCTTGCCGACCGTCGACACGCAAACAGTGACTTCCCTGCCTTGGAAGCGCACAACTCGGAGGTACTGAGCTGCAACCGACTTGTCACTGCACGCGAACTCCGTCGGCTGGATGCCGGGGGATCGAAACACATCGCACAAGCATTTCCAAGACGTTGCACACGCAGCTTCTAATGACAACGGGCTCCACGTCTGCCGACGTAGCTCTGTGAAGGCTCGCTCTCGACCCAAGTGATTCTGGACCTTGGTACTCATCGCGAAGGCGCGACCCGTTTGTGATATGCCCCACTCGGTTTCATTAAGGACCGAGTCCGTCAATGCATGAGCATAGTCGATCTCGTTCACGAACTGATCGTAGAGCAACCAGAGTGCATTCACGTATGGCAATGCCTCTGGACCAGTAGCGCGTTGATGCATGTGCTGAAGAAGTAGTCGCTTGACCTTGGATGCGACCAGAAGCTGATGATCGAGCTTGCGTTGCAGCATTGCATTTTCGGCTTCTGCCTTTTCAAGGAGCTTTGCTTCAAGAGCGACGGAGGCTGGCCAGGACGCAAGATGCGCTTTGCTCTCCCGTACGTTGTTCAATTCCGCTTGTAACTCGGCTGCTTGCCGACGGAGGAACTGCAGCTCCGCTTGTAGACGCTCCCGCGAAAGGTTCTTCTGCGGCAAGCGAGGCTGATGAGGTGTCTGCTGGACGTCAAAGGCCGTGGCTTCCGCTGAGCGTAGCATCTCTCTGCGTCGTGCTGCTGCCATCATTAGAGACCGTCACCTCGTCTTCAGATGTTGAGTCCACTGAACCTCATCCAATCTTAGTTTGGGCTCTCCTGTTTATACAATTGGGTATCGCTCTTGATGATGTTTGTGGCCCAATTTAGTGATGAAGAGACCTCGAACTTAGTTTAGGCATCGTCAAACGTCTCTTTTAGGAAAAAGCCAGTTGACCAGCAAAAAATGGCGAAAGCACCAAGCATCGATGTCCTGACGACGCCGATTGCGGAGCCCTTGACGCCCGTACTGGTCAACAGCAATGGCCATGATGTAGCTACAGTTGAGCAACAGCTGGAGGAGTCCTCATTCGAGCGAAAAGAGCTAGAAAACGAGGCGTTGGATGACTCTTTGACGAGCTCTCCCAGGTCAAATGACACAAAAGACGGCGATGCAGCACGAAAGCCGATGAAGAACACATCGCGCGACCGTACGCGAGCGGAATTATCAGAGCTACGCAAGATGGTACAGGATTTGGAGCAGCAACGCGAGGAATTGGTCGAGAAACTCGAACAGAAGGAGCTGAGCAAGGAGAAGGAGGCGTCCGTGTGGCAGACAATCGCGGACATTCAGCGCCAACAGCGTCTACAAACAGAGCAAGAGAACCGTCAGTTAAAAGAAGCACTCGAGCAGCAGCTGCAGATGGCCAAGCGACTAGAAGAGGGCGTTCGTAAGAAGCGAGCGAGCGAGGTGGTGCTCACTCGTCCATTCGACCAGAAACGCAGTCGACTCGACCACACCATGGCGCTGCTCTACTCGCAACACATGCGCGATATCCATCGTGGATACAATCAACTGGACGAGATCTTTGAGTGGGCGAACGGTATTGAGCACCTCGAGAGTCCTGTTATTGGCTCTCGCCTCGACGAACACGGACTCCATCAGCCTTACGTTGAGCTGCGAGAGCGTCGATGGGTCCCGTACGAGTTCTCTCGTGTCTGTGGCGCGCTGTGGCAAGCGACTGTCAGTGAGTATCTCCGTACTCGTGAAGGCGTGGAAGCGCATTGCGAGCCCGACTCGCTCGTTATTCGGTACGACAACATCAATCACAAGCCCGAGCGAGACGGTCTGCTGGTCGGCACGGTCGTCATGAAGAAGTTCATGGAGCCGAATCGAATGATCCTCGTGTGGCGTGGGACGACGACAGCAGTGGAAGAGCAAGTGGACGTGTGGCGTCGACCGTTCAGTGATGAAACTGGCTGGGTGCTCGTTGAACGAGACCCCGAGAGCGATACGCCTGCCACGCGGTCGCGAACATGCTCGAGGCACTATGCGCAGTGGGATCCTGAGTCGGGTGAGTCAACGAAGAGAACGCCGACTCGACTGAGAGCCGAGGACTTTGAGAAACTCGTGCTGGGCTCTACGTTAGACGACATGGCTTGCATCGTCGAGGCCTTTGAGAACATCCTTCTAGACGAGGACGCGCTCTCGAAACACTAAGGAGCAATAGACAAATCCATAGAAACCTCTTTGTGACGTCAGCACGAGTGGACCCAATTTAAAGGGTCTATTCCAACTAGCATTATATTGGGTACACGAAATCATCTATATGGGGTCTCAGTAGGTTGAAAAGTGAAATTCCACTTTGAGTAACTACTGAACCTCCTGACACGACGGGATGGAAGACCCGACGCCGATTTGGCTCAACGACGCGTCATTGCACGCGATGGAGGCACTAAGCCAGCCCAATATGCCGCGCGGAGGCATGGAGACGAGCGTGGTGACCCCTCCACCGTGCGATAGAGCCTCGGTAAGCACGGGGAAGGCCTCTACGGACGCCGAGAGCTCTTCGGACTCGACCAGTTCACCCTCCAAAGCAGCGAAACCCATGAAGAACGCATCGCGAGATCGCGTCAAGGCCGAGACTGAAGAGCTGCGAGTCCAAGTGGAGGCGCTCGAGCGTCAGAAGCACGTGCTGGATGAGAAGAAGCGATCCCAACTGCACATTACTGAGAAGAACGAACTTTGGGCGGTCATTGCGCACATGCAACGCGACCAGCGGGTGAAAGCAGAAGAAGAGAATCGCTGGCTCAAAGAGGCACTGGACCAGCAGCTTCGTATTGGTCGACATATGCAGCATGCGGCGATGCAGAGTGGAGCGAAGAGCAATCCGTACACGACCCAGAGTATCCGGGACCTGCTCGTGACGCCGTGGAGTTGGACAGAAGACACCAAGAACGTGGTTCGCGCCTACGTCGTCAACGAGATCGACGAGTATTTCTCGCAAGTCGACAGTGTCTTCTGGTGGGTGACACAGGGCGATCAATTCGAGCGCTCCGTCGTCGGTGTCGCAAGGGATAACACGGGCGTCGAACACTCGTATGTCGAAGCGCGGGATAGTCGGTGGATCCCCTTCGAGTTCTCGCAAGTCTCCAGGGCGCTGTGGGAAGTGCTACTGATTCAACTCCGTCCAGAGCACAAGTTCTTCGAATGGGATTGCGTGGGGCCAGACCACGTGGTTCTTCGCTTCAAGTCGTTGACCCGGAAGCGCGAGCTTGACGGACTTACCGTCGCGACCATCATGATCAGGAAGTTTATGGAGAATAACCGCTTGGTGATCGTGTGGAAATGCCTGTGTACGGCTACGGAAGATCAGGTTAGCATATTGGATCGAGCGTTTGGTGAGACGAATGGTTGGGTTTCAGTCGAGCGAGCTCGAGAGAATGCGACCGAGTCCTCGCGAATCAGCATCTGCTCCAAGCATTACCCACTTTGGAAGTCGAACCCTGGTGGTACCATCAAGCTGCGGATGGAGCACTTTCCGGATTTAGTCCTGTCGCCGATGCAGGAAGACATCGCGACCATCGTCGAGGCTATTGAAGGGCGCTTGTTGGATGACGCGCTCGCTTTGCGCTGAGGTGGTGACTCGTAGTGGCTTTTTGACATGCCTTCAAGGGTTGAAAGCAAGGGCCAGATGGACACCTCGTAGAGATCGACTGGCCCTGGTCTTGAAGTGTGTGTGTGTACAGAGAGAGAGAGAGAGAGAGAGAGAGAGAGAGAGAAAGAGTGCGTGATGGACCATCCTGTTGTAGAGTAAAGTGTATTGGAAAGAAATGGAAACACGGAAGCTGGTGGCTAGTCATTCTCTATGACGATCCAGCGCCGTCTCTTTTGTTCACGAGGCATCCGGCACCCTCTCTGCGTCCTGAGCATAGTGACAACTCTTAACGCGCGGCATTTCCATGTGTTGAGCCTAAAACTCTGGCAGCTAGGACGACGATGTCGACCACGCTGGAGGGATCGGATTTCGAGCACGACATTGCAGCAATCACACAGACTGCTGGCATGACACCATGACGCTAGAGTGAGCAGTTGATGAGCATTTGGTTCCGAGTATCCGTCGGCAAAGCCCCGACGCTGCTCCGTAAAATAGGCTATTTAGCACTAAACGGAGCGATTTGTCGTGCCTTTAGGAGTTTGATCCCACTTTTCAAGTTGGGAGCGAGGAAACGGGACGACATGGACGACTTCATGGTGCGAAACAGCGTCGATGCCTCTCTGATGGACGTCCATATTGATCTAGCGAATGGTGGCAAGGCTTCTACGTGTGCCACGGACGCTCTCATGGCGCACAGCGACCACGACGATGGCGTTTTGTCCACTGACCAAGCCAAAGAGCCGATGCGGAATCCGTCCAGAGATCGATTTCGAGCAGAAATGGCGAGTCTACGCGAGCAAATCGTCAAACTGGAAGAGCAAAAGCGCTTGCTAGAGCACAAGCACAAGATTCAGACGCATGTCATGAGCGCCACGTCAGTGCTGTGGAAGTCGATCGCGCAGATGCAGTCCGAGTGGCGTTTACAGACAGAGCGTGAGAACCAACACTTGAAAGAGACGCTGGACACGCAGTTCCGGATGTTCAAGCAGCTGGAAGAAGCTGCGCTGCACAAGCAAAGTGTGGATTCCTCGTCGATCGTTCCGCAGGCGAAGGAATCCGACGGTATCCGCAAGCTCTATGTCCGGTATATCGATGACGTCCAGCGCGCCTATGAGCAAATGAATGCTGCCTGTCAATGGTCGAACGGACAAAGCAGCGGCGTGCACTGGGTGGATCGTCCTGTTGTCGACGAAAGCGACGGCATGCAGAAATGCCTCGAGGTTCGCGATCAAAAGTGGACGCCGTTCGAGTTGTCGCGCGTGTTCAACGCGTTGTGGCGCGCCATGGTGAACGACTTTATCAACTCGGATCCGCATGGCGACACGTACTTTGCTGAAGCAGACTGCGTCGTGAATCGACGGCTTCAGCGAGACGGAGTGCTGATTTCCACGACCGTGATGAAGAAGTTTGTGCAACAAGATCACATGGCTCTGGTGTGGCGGAGTGCGACGACCCCAGTTGACGGCGTCGTCGGTCTTGAGAGTGGGGAGTTTAGCACGGAGACGGGGTGGGTACTGGCCGAACGAGTCCGAGGTGTTGATCCCGATAGTTCGACGCGTGTCAGCATCTGCTCCCGGCACTTCCCGAACTGGAACTCGGATCTGGAGACGGCGACGCAGCCAGTGAAGCGCACGGCGGACGACTTTGCAAAACTCATTCTAGGATCCACACAAGATGACATTGCCATCATCTCGGAAGCCGTGGAGAACATTCTACTCGATGACGTGCTCTCGATTAATTGATAACCTGCCTTTATGTGGGTCGAGGCGATGTCGAGCGAGGGTGGTCTCAACTATTAGCAAGAAACGCCATCCACTCGTGCACTGACAACGGGCTCCAAGCGATGGCAACGCGCCTTGAGACAGACGATTACGCCCCGTGTCGAGGTGGCGAGTCTGCACCAGCAAGGTCGTCGAGTGTGAACGAGCAGGTGGAACGTTCGTCAAGGAGGAACCGAATGAAAAAAACACACAAGGTGGGAGGCATCGCTGTCATAATGGAGACTAGCGAAAGCACTTGAGACGTCCCAATGACGCTAGAATAGGTGGGAACCGCTACTGGTGTTGTAGAGCTGGGTGGACCTAGGTCGGACCTAAAACCGAGTATATTCTCCGTAAAACAACACTAAACCAAGACGTTTTAGCGTGCTTTTAGCAGTTTGGTACATTTCTCAGTTGGCATTTCGAGACCAGAGTTCAAGAGGAAGCGCGACGACATGGACGACGTAGATACACGAGATCGAGTCGATACGTCGCTGCTGGACATCCTCATTGATATGCCGAGTAGTAGTGAGGCATTTTTGGCCTCCACCGACGCTCTGATGGTGCAAAATGAGATCGAGGATGGTGCTCAGTCGATGGAACGGAGCTCATGTGGAGACCAAAGCAAAGAGCCGATGCGGAATCCGTCCAGAGATCGATTTCGAGCAGAAATGGCGAGTCTACGTGAGCAAATCGTCCAACTGGAAGAGCAAAAGGGCTTGTTAGAGCACAAGCACGAGATCCAGACGCATGTCGTGAGCGCCACGTCAGTGCTGTGGAAGTCAATCGCGCAGATGCAGTCCGAGTGGCGTTTACAGACAGAGCGCGAGAACGAGCACTTGAAGCAGGCATTGGATACGCAGTTCCGGATCGTCAAGCAACTCGAAGACGCTCTTCTAACCAAACCACCGGCAACCGACTTGCCGTCTACTCGACAGGCCAAGGACTCGGAGGGGATCCGACACGTGTATCTCCGCTACATCGACGAGGTTCAACGTGCCTACGAGCACGTGGATGTTGCGCTTCATTGGAGTGATGGGAAGAGCAGTGGTGGCCAATGGGTCGAGCGCACGGTCGCCGACGAGAGTGGCAGTGCGCTCAAGTGCGTCGAGATTCGTGATCAAAAGTGGCTGCCGTTTGAGCTATCACGCGTGTTCAACGCGCTCTGGCGAGCCATGGTGAATGACTTTGCCCATTCTGATCCACACGGCGAGACGTCCTTTGCCGAACCAGAGTGTTTCGTGAATCGACGACTCCAACGAGATGGACTCCTCGTCTCCGAGACAGTGATGAAGAAGTTTGTGCAGCAGGATCGCATGGCCATCGTATGGCGTAGTGTGAACAATCTACGCGAGAGCCTGGGTGGTATTGGGGATCGTGTGTTTAGTACCGAGACTGGCTGGGTAGTGGTCGAACGAGTACGCGGCGTCGATGCCGAGAGCTCGACCCGCGCTCGCACCTGCGCACGGCATTTTCCGCAATGGGACTCGGATGCGGAAAGCATCCTGGCTTGCAAGACGGACACGTTCGTCAAGCTCGCGATGGGCTCAACGCAGGACGACATTGCCATCATCACGGAAGCCGTGGAGAACATCCTCCTGGAAGATGTCTTATCGACCCCGCATGGAGACGTGTGAGTTGCGTTGACAAGGCAACTCGGCGTGAGCCAGGACGTCCTCCAGCGCACGAAGAGGATATCAGAGAGCATAACCAAGCCGTTTGAGGCCCTCAAGTGGCTTCATCGGGCGTGGGCAAAGCCAGGATGGCGTCACGGACAGATGGTATACTGCGTGTATAGTCGAGAACTCTGGTATACAACCTTGCACTCAGAGACAAAACCAGTCGTCCTCATGGAGCAGTATGATGAGAACGCGCACTCTGCGGCGCTGTGGGCGTCACTGGACGACTCGCTCTTCCAAGGAACTCCTCTGTTGAATAAAGCGCTTGACGAAGGAGGCTATAACCCCAAAGAACCCAAGAAGAACCTCTCGAGAGAACGCTTCATGGCGGAATTGGCGGGTTTACGAGAGCAAGTGAG
Source organism: Pythium oligandrum (assembly GCA_020085045.1). Taxonomy (NCBI): domain Eukaryota; phylum Oomycota; class Peronosporomycetes; order Pythiales; family Pythiaceae; genus Pythium; species Pythium oligandrum. The sequence goes on along the minus strand of JAHRIK010000001.1, from coordinate 3,357,150 downwards.
CGCGTTGGAAGAGCAGAAGCGCGCGCTCGAGGCCAAACACGAGGTCAAAGGCCAAGTCGTGGTGGCGACGTGCGAGCTGTGGAGGTCGATTGCGCAGATGCAGTTCGAGTGGCGCGCCCAGACCGAGCGAGAGAACCAGCGATTGAAGCAAACACTGGACACGCAGCACAATCTCGTCAAGCAATTGGAAGAATCCGTTCTTCAGAAGCGATCTAGTGCCAGTGAGAATGGCTCGGAGAAGCAGGCGAGTGGTCCCAAGCGCCGACGGTCCGAGGAAACGCTGTCGTTGCTCTATATTCGACACATCAACGAGCTGTATCAAGCCTATTTGCAATTCGAGGACGTCTTTCAATGGAGAAGAGACGACTCTAGCAGTCTTGGGGCTGTGGAGCAGCAGTACGTTGACGACAAGGGGCGCGATCGTACGTATCTCGAGCTGCGCGATCATAAATGGCTGCCATTCGAGTTCACACGCGTACGTGATGCGATCTGGCAAGCAGTGCTGGGTGACTACTCGAATTCAGGCCCACAGAGCGAGATATATCATGTGGATGCCGACTGCGTCGTCAGTCGACGGCCCCAACGAGATGGATTACTCATCGCGTCCACCGTGATCAAGAGATTCGAGGACCAAAATCGCATTGTGCTCATCTGGCGAGGGACGACGAGTCCCATGGAAGAAGAAGCCGAGATCAGTCAGCAGTACTTCAGCGACGAGACGGGCTGGGCGTTGCTGGAAAAGGTTCAAGAGGCTGATTCGCTGAGTTCAACTCGAGTGAGCACTTGCTCACGGCATTTTGCACTGTGGAATTTCGATCAAGCCATGGTGGCAAGAAACCCAAGCAAGTTTAAGACGGGGGATTTCGCCAATCTCGTCGTAGTCACGACGCAGGATGACATTGCCAGCATCTCGGAAGCCGTGGAAAACATCCTGTTGGATGACGTTTTATCACTCTGTGTTGATGGATGCACGTAATGAGACATACTTGAAGCAGCTGTTGGTGCATTGAAATTATCACACGGCCCCTATGGTCACTTCCACCTCTCGATGGACAGAAGAGAGTTGATATGAAGCACGCTACTCCGCTGAATTGACGAGGGCAGCGCCCTCTCGTGCATAACTTAACAGGTTGCGTTCAAGCCCCGCAAAAGAGAGGGACTCGACTGGTGTGAGCGTGAAATGCCTCTGATAGTGCTCGTCCTTGCCGAAACATCCCAAGCGATCGGAGACGGATGGTTGACATCCGTCTCCGATCGCTTGAACCACATCTCCACTGGCAGCGTCGACCCCATCGCACGCAGCGAGCGGATACTCACATACGCGCCGAGCAGCAATTTCTCGTAGATGACCATGACGATGGCGCGTTCGAAGGAGAGTTCTAGTTGACCGACGGACTGGTTCTTGAAGCCGTCGTCTCCGATGGGGACGGGTGTGTCGGGTAATTTGTTTTCTAGGCGGAAGTCACGTTGGTATTTCTCGTAAGTGAACTGGGTGTCGTGTACGTAGTCGAGCGAGAGGATACTGTAGCTGAGAAGCGACTGGAACATGTTGCAGCTAAAGTGCACTTCTGATCGAAGCGAGTCGCAGTGCATTTGTATGACACGCTTTCGCTCACCCGTTGTCTTGTGTTGGAGTTCGCAGTATCCTGAAAGACCGCTAGCTATTTGAGTCGTGCAGTTCTGGTCGTTGGCTTGTTCTCGAGTTCCATTCGGTGAGCAACCAGCAGTTTGTCGCCATCCAATGCATTCGTATTCACTGAGAGATGCAATCTCTTGACTAGCATTCTGCTTGCGGACATCAGAAGGAACTCTGGTCTGTTTGAGCTTTGAGTGCAAATACTGTACGGAACTATCTGTCCAGGTCGAGTCGTTCTCAATGTGTTGTTGACCGCGGATCCCGAGCGTTGTGAGTCACACCACGCTGACGAGTAGAGCGATGAGAAAGAGGATAGGAAGAGTGACTGCGTTTTATCGTCATAAGATGCCGCCAGTCGTGCAGTTGATTTCCCGATCTGACTGCAGCTAGTCGAGTCTCCTAGCAGTCGTTTCCCCTGGGTATCAACGTGAGACGCTGTGTCACATGGATGTAGTTTAGTGCGAGGACCATGACCAACTGTCGAGGGAGACCGCACTTCCACGAAATACGGAAATACTTGCGTGAGGACTCCTCCGTCCGCCGCGTGCGACGGTCGCTTGCTTCATTCGCCATGGCGACCACGAGAGACTGTCTGATGATGGTGGCGACTATGATCGTTTCACGTGACTTTTAGGATCACGGCTTCTAAGATGTGATATTATTCTTAGGGCGAGTCGTCCTAATTCCCGGAACAACGTCCAAGTGGTGGCTGAGACAGGGATCTTCTGGCGAGCCTTACTGAATGAGTGACTGGGACGGAAGTTGGCTGTGGATGTGTGTTGAAGCGCCAGTGTGCGAGTCATGATGGAGGGCATGCTCTGGATCTTGGTGAGCAAAACCTCTGATTTCAACCCAAGCAGCAGGGTCGACGCTAAAAGGACGGATGACGCGACTAGCGTCGACTCGACTGGAGTGGGCAGCTGCACCGCGGTCTAAACTTTTCTTCACGTCGTCCACTTTTGTGTGGACGATGATCGTCTTCAGAGTCTAACGCTCAGAAATCAGCTGGTCGTGTGACCTCGAACGGTGGCTATTAATAGTTCGATCGCTTACCCCAAGACTCCGGTTGGTGGCCTAACCACTACCCTTTGGTCTTTGGTTTTGGCTCGTGCCCCCGACTCCACGTCCATTCGTCCTCTCGTGATGGGTGTTTTAAACACGAAAGGGTTTCATTCACCTTCCGTGTTCTGCTTTGGCATGACGCGCGAGCCAGCGGCCTGAGTCACTCTCGCGACGTCGCGTACACTCGAGGAGGAGGATGACCGAGACGCCGCCGCCGCCGAAGAAGGGCTCGCTCCTGCCCGTCGTGCTCAACACGGCCAATGCCAGCGCCAGCGCCGCCGGCAAGCCCTCGCGCAAGCGCAGCGCCGGGGCGCATCCCAAGCGCCGCAGTCGCAGCATCTCGACAGACGACACCAACCCCGGCGCGCTGAGTCAGGGCACAGCCGCGGCGCTGGCCATGCTGGGCTCGGAGCGGAGCTCCTGGCGTGTGCTCCGTCTGCTCTTCCTCTTCGCGCTGTTCGTGAGCTTGGTCTGTCTCGCCACGCTCGGGTTCCTCGTCCAGCAGAACGGCTTGTCCAATGGCATGATCGACAGTGGGTCACCACGTGGTGGCGCTTCCCGCGGCATCCTCTCGTCGCTGCACAATGTCGAGGTCGTCTCGCGTCTGCAGCATCTCACGACGTGGTTCTCCAAGGTCGAGAACACGGAAGTGCGCAAGCAAAAGACCCGTGAAGATATCATGTCGCTCAGTGACTACGAGTGTGTCGGCTGGCGGCAAACGACCAACTGCACGCCGAGTGGCGTACGCGAAATCGCCAACGACCAGAACTGTACGACGCTCATTGCCAACGGCGTCTCGGGCTACTGTGAGATCCAGAACAAGAAGACCGGGGAACGCAAGCGGGTGATGGAGATGCACTGCGACTCGCTTCGTCCGGCCGTGCACTTTAGCTGCAACATGTTCCAGTCGCTTCTCAGCTACAGTATCCTCTCGCTCGACTACGTACACGACACCCAGTTCACTTACGAGAAATACCAACGTGACTTCCGCCTAGAAAACAAATTACCCGACACACCCGTCCCCATCGGAGACGACGGCTTCAAGAACCAGTCCGTCGGTCAACTAGAACTCTCCTTCGAACGCGCCATCGTCATGGTCATCTACGAGAAATTGCTGCTCGGCGCGTATGTGAGTATCCGCTCGCTGCGTGCGATGGGGTCGACGCTGCCAGTGGAGATGTGGTTCAAGCGATCGGAGACGGATGTCAACCACCCTTTGCTCAAGATCCTCGTGGTCGAATACGGTGTGTACCTCCGCGAGATCAAGGATGACCGCGCCACACGCTTCTACACCAAGCTGCACGCCATCTACTACAGCGCCTTTGACAACATCCTGCTGCTGGATGCCGACAACTTCCCGATTCGCGATCCCATTTATTTATTCGAGACGCCGGAGTTTGTGGAGAACGGTGCGATCTTCTGGCCGGATTTCTGGAAGCCGGGCAATACCATCTTCAACATCCATCGCAACAGTTTCGTGTGGGACGTCTTTGGCTTGGACTACGTCAACATGTTTGAGCAGGAGAGTGGTCAGGTGTTGATCAATCGTCGTATGCACATGCCGGCGTTGAATGTGCTGATGTACTACGGATTCTCGCAGCCTCGTATCCATGAAGACATGCGTTTGGTGTGGGGTGACAAGGATTTGTTCCGCTTTGCGTGGATGAAGACGGAGAGTTCGTTCTACATGATCCCCCGTCCACCTGGATCAGCTGGCACCAAGCATCCCGACTATGATCTCTTCTGCGGTGTTACGATGGTGCAGCACGACCCAAGTGGCAAGATCATCTTCCTCCATCGTAACACTGAGAAGCTGTTGCCGACGAACGACCGGTTACTGTGGACGCACATCCAGCAGTTCAAACGCACTTCCAAGCTAAAAGACTACTATGTCCGTGGTGCGAACGGTGGCAAGGTCTTCCCACAGTTCAAGCGTTGCTTCGGTAAGGATGTGCACTACGAGAAGCTGTTCACGCTCAAGCCCATCGGCGCGTTTGCCTTTGAAGACCTGGAGCTCGACTTGCTCAAGTACGCGCGTGAAGGCGCCGCGCTGTTCAACTCGACGGCGAGCGAAGAGTAAACTAGAAAATCGTCCTGACGTCCCGCATAGATACGTGAGAAGCCTTCATCATAGATTAGTCGTTTGTCTTTCTTCGTTGCCATTCCCATCCATTTGTCTCACCTTCCAAGGAAGAAGAGCTCTTCGTTTCTGGATGGGTACACTTTGTATTTCAGCCAATCACACGACTGGTCTATAGTGTATCTTGCTTCTGATTGGCTATAAAGATCCGTTTTGGACAACGCAGAAAAAATCAGGACGGACACGAGTGGAAGCCACACCAAGAGCTCGACCATGGGCGCCGTCTTCTCGACGTACTTGCGCTCTCTGTACGCGCGCTGGATGCGCTTTCGACACCGCAAGAGCAAGATCTTGATCCTGGGAATTGATGCGGCTGGGAAGACCACGCTGCTCTACCAACTCAAGCTCGGCGAGTCGGTGCGCACGATCGCGACGGTCGGATTCAACGTCGAGACCTTTGAGCACCACAACATCTCTTTTACAGCATGGGACGTCGGAGGAAGCGCGGGTCTTCGCCCGCTATGGCGTCATTACTTCCAAGAGACGGACGCTGTGGTCTTCGTCGTGGACTCGGCGGACCGAGAGCGAATGAATGAAGCCAAGGAGGCGCTACATGGGATCTTGAATGACTCGACGCTGGTGAACGCCAAGCTTCTGGTCTACGCCAACAAACAGGACCTGCCAAACGCGATGACTCCACAAGAAGTGACACAGGAGTTGGAGCTCGACGAGCTCATGAAGCGACGCGCCGAGCGAGGCAGCAACGGAAGTAGTATCGTGTATCATGTGCAGCCAGCGGTTGCGACCAAGGGGACTGGGCTTGTCGAAGGCCTGGATTGGATATATGAGGCCCTTCTTGGCGTCAAAGTAGAGGAAGATGAAGATGAGTTGAAAGTAAAATAGATCTTTCAAGGTATTTACCATTACATGGTCGTGATTATTCATACAGGACGCTGGTGTCTCGCGGTGCCTCATGCCACGGTTCTAATCTCCACTTTGGGCTTAATGACCCGTCGTGGCGCTTGCGTCTGCGTGTGAACCGCTAGCGATGGACGCCGCTTCCACCACAAACTTCAGAAGACGCGACTCCAAGCCTCCGAATGAGGTATCTGAAATCGGAGTGACCGTGAACGCCTTCTCGTAATAAATATCTTTGCCGTAGCAACGCTTGAACTGCGGATAGTACCGCCCACCGTTGGCGCCACGCACGTCGTATTCTTCAAGGGGCATTTCATCGATCTTGAACTGCTGCACCTCACTCCACACAAGTCGCTGGTTCTCGCTTGTGAGCTTCTCCATGTTGCGATGAAGAAAGATGATCTCGTGACTCGGATCGTGCTGGACCATTGTGACGCCACAGAACACGTTCTTGTCCGGGAGTTTGGCGCCTGCCGAGCCTGGCGGCATTTGGATCATGTGGAACGAACTCTTGGTCTTCAGCCACGCGAAGCGGAAAAGATCCTTGTCGCCCCAGACCAAGCGCATATCTTCGATCAACTCAGCGTGGAATGCGTAGTACATCATCACGTTCATGGCAGCTAAATGGCGACGACGATCAATCAGCACTTGCCCGCTCTCCTGCTCAAACATGTCCACAGGATCGAGATCAAAGACGTCCCAAACAAAACTCGTCGGTTGAATGTTGAAAATGGTCTTCTTGAAACGCCAGAAGTCGGGCCAGAAGATGGCTCCCGTGTCGACGAACTCGCCCGTCGAGAATAAATACGTAGGATCTCGTACGGCAAAGTTGTCGGCATCCAGGAGCAGCACCTGGTCGAATGCACTGTAGAACACGGCGTAAATCTTGGTGTAGAAGCGAGAAGCTCGACGATCCTGAATCTCTCGCAAATACGCACCATACTCTTGCGTGAGTTTCTGGAGGATCGGGTGATGACGATCCGTTTCCTCTGCGATGTACCACAACTCAATCGGCAGCGTGCAGCCCAATGCGCGCATCGATCGAATAGACGCGTACACGCTTTCCAGCAAACGCTCGTACACAACGATCGAGATACCCCTCTTGAACCACTTGGTCGGCTCGAGCGCTACCTCTGTGATTGCTGGGGCGGGTACAGGCACATTCGCAGCTTCTTGATCAGCAACAAACGACGTACGGCATTGTTCATACGAGAACGACGCATCGTGCGTGTACTCGGGTGCTTGACGACCGTACGAGAGGATCTTCTTGAAATCGCCGCATTGGAACCTGACTGCCGGACGAAGCGAATCGCAGTACATCTCCATGATGGGCTCGATCTTGCCGGTGGCTTTGTGACGGATCTCACAGTACCCTGCCTGTCCGTTCTCGATGGTCTCGTTACACGAACGGAAGAACGTCAGGTCGACTTCTCCCTTGGGTGTGCAATCCTTCGACTGCTGCCATCCGACGCACTCATACTCGTCCAGATCTCCGAGACGTTGCCATCGCGCTTCGACGGTCTCCTTCACCACAGGCGCTGGGGCCGGCGTCGCGACCGTCGGAGAAGGCGTGGTTACCCCTCCGTTTGCACTCAGAACTGTCTGGAGATCCCCACCGTCTCGTAAATGCAGCATCTCGGCCTTCATGTGGGTCGTTGTGGACGACGCTGTCGTGGTGCTGCCATAATGGAAATCTGGACCACTGCGCTGGACGAAGGACGCGACGGAGAAGAGACCAATGGAGCAGCTGAAGACAATGAGGAAGAAGAGGCCAAAGAGGCGGCTGTTGGAGCTGCGGCTCATACTCCCAGACGAAGGCGAGGGAGCGATCGACGCCATACTCGTGTCTTCGGTCTTCATGAGACTCTGTGTGGACGAGGGAGAAGGAAGTGTGGACGGGACCATGGTCGCGTTACTGGACCGCAGTGTGGACCGCGTCGCTTCCGGATCACTGAGATGTCCAGAGTCTAAAAAATGAAGTGGACTCGCCCATGGCATCGACATCGCTGGAGTCTATCCGTTGGACTAAGTGGACGCTGTTGCCGGAATCTGGTTGGAATGTGCGCAATGACGCAACGGGCAAACTGGGCAGTAGAAGTTCAAACGCACGCCAAATGCGCAAGGACGGAAAACGAAGAGTGTTCGATCACACCACCCTGCGACGGCACGAAACGGAGTCGCACCAGTACGCCGACAAATGTACCGCCACGCCACTCTTTTTTGCTGGAGACGAACGCAACCGTTCGGACTCGTTCAACACAGTCAGGTTTACCTACTGCTGTCAGCCCCTTCTGGGCAAGGATCACTCGCTGGATCCAGCTGAAACTGGGACATGCGCCGCGTCTACCCAACAAGACAGGATTCACAACCCAACGACTCAGTCCCCCACAAAACTGAAGATGAGGAGCCAATGAGATCGCAGGATGGGTGGGCTGGCATGACGTGATTGGTACACGGACTCAGCTCAGAGTAAAAAACCGGACGAAACGACCACGCGTCTGAAAAATTTACCCCTAGCCGCATACGTTCGAAGCACCAGTTTGTGCAATCCGGATGTTTGCTGGATTATCCAGATATCGAAAATCGATAATCCGCCAGCAATGTCAAACCGTAGGATATATTTCAGCGTAATTTACTCACGACAGGAAAGTATCGAAGCTCTCAACAGGCCGAGTGTACTTCATTACACGGCGCAACCGATGCGGAATTCTATGAGTGTTCGATGAAGCTGTTCGTAGCCAGCTTGTGCTCCATACTCGCGACCCTTTTCATACTACACAAGTACTGTCGCAGCCAGTCATGTCTGCCTGAGCGCGGGCGATGCTTTGTCACCTGGGCTTGCCAGAAGGTTTGAGACGCAATCAGCGAACATTCCCGTGAACGCAAGAGAAAACAGAGCAATCACAACCCGAGTGGATTGCGCTAAAGTGTGTGGTCCACCACACCTGTCATCAGAGAATCTTTCATGATTGGCTAAAATACCTCGATCTATTTCACCCAATCGTAAGGCTCCGAATTGACGTAAACGCCGGCATAGGCCAAAGTCGCTGGACCCGCTCACAAAGGAACGATGATGAAGCATGCAAGCGTCTCAGTGACCGACGGCGACCCGAACGCGGTCTTCCAGGAAGCACTGGCCCTGCTAGATGAGTACTACAACATCGAGGGCTTTGACCTGGTGGCCGAGCCATGGTACGGCAAGCTCGATCCGCTGCCGCTGCCAGTGACGCCAGACACGTCTGTTGCCTTCACACCACAAGAGGTTCCGGTTTCGACGGTGGTACCAGCAGATGACCACCACTCACCACCACACTCTGGAGCGCATCCGCGAAGGAATCGTCAGCGTGAAGAGTTGATGAAGCTGCGGGATGAAGCGTCTACGCTAGAGTCACAGCTCGAAGGCATAAAGAAACGCCGGCAAATGCACGCGGCTGCTGTCGAAGCCTTGACTCCTGAAGAGCGCGAAATGATGGCGATGTGGGAAAAGATTGCAAGTCGCCAGCAAGACGAACGCCAGCGCGTCGAGGTGGAGAATACTAAACTCAAGGATCTGCTCGCGTCTCAAGCTCGCGTTGCGCAGGAACTGCGACGCTTGCTGGAAAAGCAACTCAAAGCGCAGGTATGTTGTAGTCACTTTCCACATTCCGCGTAGTCATACTGATCTGATTATGTGTATCTAGACCACTATACCATCTCTTTCATGTGGCGGCCATGGCGTACCGAAACTCACATGTGCGCTGCACGAACTACCAGATTTAGCAACCTTCGAAGACCTGATTGGTGGTCTTGAAGCATGCTATCTGAGCACCGATGCTACTTTTGAAGCTAGTGGCTTGAATGCCGTCACGGCTCCTTTCCGGACCTCGCAGCTCAAGCTTGACGATCAAGTGGGTGTTCGCGTCGAGCTCATGGGCAAGAGAGTGGTGCCATTTTGCATGAATGACATGGCAGACGGCATCTGGAACAACAGTCGAAATGGCGCGATGCACTCCAACTACTACTTCTATACCCAAGCAGACCCGTCGGATGATTTGATTGTACGACACGTCGGACTTCGCGTGCCTCATGCTGACGTGATGGTCGATCTCCAAGGGAAGCATGCAACTCGTCGGTTCGTCGAGCCTAACCGTGTCGTCATCGCATGGCAGGCTTCATTGGAGCCACAAGTATACTCGGGTGTTCCAGCGACTGACATTCGTTTCCGCGAACGAGGCTGGGTTGCCGTCAGTCGCAACGGCACTTCAGGTGGTGCGGAAGTCAAAATGTTTCGTGTCATTTCTCCAGTGGTTCCACCGGGCATGGAGCCTTCAGCCGACTGGCGGATATACGCACTCATTGACTTTGTCAGCAACGTTATTAATTCCCAGGGCACAATCATCCAGCAAAAGGTCGAGAACTATCTTCTCGAGAATGCCGCCAAGCGCCAGATGAAATCCAGCACGAGTCCGATGCACCAGGCCTCGTCGATCCACCAGCTTCCTCACTAATCGATCGTCTCATGTACCATTGAACTCATTAAGATCTAGAAACCACTCGTTCCAATATCTATTGTAGTTCCCACGTGTTGTTGCTGTTGGTTAGACCAGTTCACCGCTGGCCGCCAGTCCGGAAAGAAGTCGGACCCGGGAGTCTAACCAAGTCTCTAAAGCGAGGGACTGCGTCCGACAATTCGTCGACCAGCGAACATTCCAAGGCCGACTTCGTGACCATCATTCTACTCCGGAGCTCTTGGGTCTAAAGAGTTCGGACAGTGGACGCGAGGCATGGCGTTTCTGGACAATGAGGACAGCTCGCTGGAGGCCGCGCTCGCGTTTCTCGAGGAATATGACGGCGGAGACGAGCTCTTCACGGAGGAGATGGCATCTGTGAGTGAGGAGAAGGCCGGGGCGACGTCCGGAAGTGGCGACGCTGCGGAGACCTCGAACAAGCCAAGACGCAAGCGCGTCCGGAAGCGCCAGAAGGACGAGATTGTGTATCTTCGAAGCCGCGTGCGTGAGTTGGAAGAGCGCCTCCAGCATCTACAGAAGGGTGTATCTAACCGAACAAGTGGTGATGAGGACGACGGTCCAATTCCCGAGTCTCCGGCGTCCACGCTCTCAACATCGTCGTCCGCGGCCCCGTCCACTGACGGATCCGCAACTGTGGACGAGAGTCGTATCGCAAAACCATCAGCGCAACTGATCTCAGTATGGGAGAAAGTAGCGGCGCGTCAGAACGAACAACGTCAACAAGCCGAGTTGGAGAACGCCAAGCTCAAAGAGATGCTCGAAGAACAGATCCGTGTTGCTCGCGGTCTCGAAAAGGTTTTGTACAAGCGTACGAGTGCTGAGGTATGTCCACTTTTATTATTTGCGATGCCATTGAACGCCTCACTGATGCAGTATGCGTAGTTGTTGAATCCAAATGGACCAAAAGCCAAGCGCATGAAGTGGCTACGCGAGTCTAATTCAGAAAACGACGCCGCCTTGATGCAGGATCTGCTCCGAGAGATCGATGAACAGTATCAATTGGTGGACAGCGTGTTTGGAGACTCGCGTTTTACTGGACGCGGCGCGCAGTTTCGCGATATCCAGGTCTACATGGACGAGGACGCGGAGGAGATGTACATCGAAGTGCTCGATAGCAAGATCCTGCCGTTTGAGCTCACGGCCACCGCAGCGGCGTTCTGGCAGCACATGACACGAGGAGAGTCGGTCATGAACAAGACCTACTACCGAGAGGTGTGTCCCTGCTCCTCTCGACTCTACGGTATGCTGATTTCTGACCAATTCCTTCTTTGAACAGACCAAAGAGATTACGAATGACACTGTTGCACGAAGTTTTGCCATCGAGATGAAAGCTGGGCCGATGCGAGGTGACTTCCGAGGCAAGCAATGTCTACGCCGCTACGTGGAAGAAGATCGAACAATCCTAGTGTGGAATATGCTCGCGGAGCCGATGCAGTTATCAGGGCAATCTATGGGTGGTCTTCTTCTACGTCAGCGCGCGTGGATCGAACTCACTCGATCAACGTCTGATCCTACTCAAGCCACTCAGCTTCGCTCTCGGTATGTCATGTCTCCTGACGTGTATGCTGACGAAGTCCCTGGTCAAGAGCGCAAGGTCGGCGCCATAACAGACTTTGTGCTTCATTCTGTACACGGAACTCTCAACTCCAGCCACCAGATGATCGAGAACATTCTCATTCAGTCCATGCTAGCCAAGGAAAAAGAGTGATCAATGACTACTGGGTGAGGACTATTCTCTGGGTATCAAGAGCTACAGTTGACCTGGATGCTGAAAGAGAAACTCGTGCTGCGTGGTTTTGCTTCCTGAGAGTATTCCTCTGTAAAGACTGTGTCATGTGGCGCACCACCGCGTGTTTCGGTGAAGAGGCTTGACATGCAAATCACCTGGTAACGAGGCACCCATTCGTTGCTGATCACCGTCTAAATCAGTACATTTACCATAGGAACAATAGAAACGGGTTTACATGTACTTATGATAGTGATGTTGAAGTGGTTGTTCACAGGCATTCGGATCTATTCAGATCCACGACAGTCTCACATGGCATTGGCGTTGGCTCCTCAGCTGCACTGTACACAAGCCAAGGCTCTCTTGAAGGACACTCGCGACTAAAGTATCCTACTCCGCTGCCCCATGCCGTTGCAGGTATCTCATTCTCCAATCTACTCCTCAAGCATCACATCAATCCAATCAACAACCATGCTCTCCATCCGCAAGATTTGCGCACTCGCTCTCTGTGCGCTTGCTGTCGCTGGCCACAGTCAAGTTGGGGCGTCGGAAGCCTCATCCAGTCGTCATCTCCGCGCACAGACCTATGGCAAGCCGGAGGCCCAGGGCAACAACGGCTACGGTGGCAAACCAAACGGCGGTGCATCGGGTGGCAAAAACGGCTACAGTGGCAAGACTGGCGGCAGTATCGGCATTGGCGGGAACGCTGGTGGTCACGCTGGTGGATCAAGCGGCATCAACTTCGGCGGACATGCTGGTGGTAATGGCTACGGTGGCAAGCCAAACGGTGGCGCATCGGGCGGCAATGGCTATATCGGTCAGGGCGGCAGTATCGGCATTGGAGGGAACGCTGGTGGCCACGTTGGTGGCTCGAGCGGCATTAACTTCGGTGGTTACGCAGGTGATAAGGGATACAACGGCGGAGGCTTCAACGCCGGTGGTGGTATCTCAGGAGGCATTAGCGGAGGAGCCAACATCGGTGGCGGTAACGGATACAACGGCGGTGGCAAGGGTGGTGCATTTGGCAGTATCAACATTGGAGGCCAAGGTGGTGCTGGTAGCAATGGATATAGTGGTGGCGGTGCCTCAGGCGGTATCGGCGGCGGCGCGGCAGGCGGCATTGGCGGTGGTGCTTCCGGAGGCATCAACATTGGTGGCCAGGGTGGTATCAACGGTGGTATTAACGGTGGTGCCTCGGGTGGCATCGGTGGTGGTGCGTCCGGTGGTATCGACATCGGCGGCGGCAAGAACAGCGGAGGCTATGTGCCAGGCAACGGAAACGGAGGTGGTAAGACACCCGGTGGAGGTGCCGGTGGTCAGTCGAACAACGGTGGTGGTGGATACGACGGAGGTAAGAACAACGGCGGTGGTGGTTACGACGGAGGCAAGAACAACGGAGGTAGTCCGCCAGCTCCCGTCATTCCTCTGCCAGCGCCAGTAACACCATCGAAGGGTGGTGAGGTTCCTGGTGGCCACAGCGGAGGCAATGGAGGAGGCAACAGCGGTGGCAACAACAACAAGAGTCCATGTCCGTCGTCGTCGCAACCAAGTGGCAAGCCTGGATCCGGTGGTGGCTCGTACACGAAGCCAACACCAGCGCCGACACCAGTGATGACGAAGACTCCTGGTAAGGGTCCAGGACCAGTTCCAGGACCAGCTCCAGGACCAGCTCCAGGACCAGCTCCAGGACCAGCTCCAGGACCAGCTCCAGGTCCAGCGCCTGGTCCAAGCACACCTTCGACTCCAGAGCCGAAGCCATCCTCGGCTCCATCGCCTGTTCCGTCCCCAGTACCATCACCTATCCCATCGCAAAGTCCAAGTCCAAGTCCAAGTCCAAGTCCGGACCAGAAGCCTACTCCAGCTCCATCCGGCAAACTCACACCTGCTCCTGTGCCAAGTCCATCGTCGGGATACACTCCGGCACCTGTGACCAGCCCTACTCCGTCCGGAAGCGAGCCAGCTCCGGCTCCTGCTCCTGCTCCAGGTCCATCGTCCGGTGAACCGAATGATACGCCATCGAGTGACAGTCCGATCCAGAAGCCTTATTAGAGTTCTTGGAGCGCTTGGAGATATGTGTGTTCCGGTGTCTGTCGGCTGTAGTGAAGTGTGCATATGTGGCAATACATTTCAGTTTTGCAAATCCCTGAGTTCTATCGGCAGTGTATGAGCAATTGATCTTTGTAGTAGACCTAAGCGTATGCAAGCCAACTGTCAATACATAAACATCTGAAATATGCTATCCGTATATTTATATATGCTACCCTTTCAAAACCGAGACAATAAACAAATGTATAGTATACATCTGCCGAAACTAGAGATTTCAAGAGCAATGATAGATCCTAGCTTATACTCCGAGATTGTACAAACACCATTAGACCCCAGGATTGTCCCCAGTTTCCACCGGCCTAGAAGGTTGCCTCAGCCATCTCAAATGAAGCTGTTCATTCTTCAATTTTCCAGCTTCGCAACGGATCACAATGTCCCCCCAACACCAGCGTCGTCAAAGTCTGACTCCCCAGGGTCATTAAACGCGTCCTCGACCTCAAGCATCGGCGTCTACCCCTCAGAGGGCACGTGCAACGGCCCGGAGGACGGCGCCAACGATTTCCCGTCAGGAAATGGCGAGAGGGTGGCGATGCTGGCCCGAGAGGCAGAACTCCGTCGTGGAGAGATGTCTCGGCTTAACGACGTCCCACTCGAAGGAGCTCACGAAGCTATTCGTACTGAGGAAGCCATGCGTGCCTTCCCCTCCCGACACGGTTTGGATAGCGATGACGACGAGACCACGATTGGAGAGTTCGACTTGGGGTACGACGGAGACGAGCGCGAAGCTGAGCACGATTACGACTAAACGGTAGATTCCTCTTACTTCAAGAGAAATGTCTGCGCGGAATGCTCCATTCCGGAAGAGACAAAACCGAGCCTTCTAGAGAAAACTCGATTTTCTCTAGAGCCAATTTGTGCTTGAGATTACATATGCATATAATATATGTTCAGCTATAGAGCACGTGTAAAACGACTCAATAGACTTCAATGAGAAAAAAAAAAATGTTCAACCTGTTTCAGAATATGCTATGTCTCATCGAAAACATGTGAAGTGATATAAAAATTGACTTTGGAAATCTTCCCTCTAGTGATCTGGCCGGTGCGAAAAACAAATCTCCCTCAAGCTCGTGTTATAGCTCATCCTGCACCATCATGTACGAGTAGAACCGGACATTATTGTTCTTTGAAGCAAGTTTATAGACACAATTACATCCACCATGAGCATTTGCATCATTCAGCGTTTGGCGAGTGTCTTTTAGTTTGTACTCTAGTCTCTTTGGATCGATCAAATTGATACGCGGATGGTTTCCAGGACCTGGCTGATCGACCACATTGTCTGTCTGTGACAGCTGCGCTCTGGGTTTGGATGACGTGCCTGGCTCACTGCGCTGCGAAACCATGTCCGAGTCGTTGATGGCTATTCCTCGTGAGGCATGTCACCATGTGGTTTCATGAAGAGGCTTGACATGCAAATCTCCTGGTGCATTGGTGCCCAATCTCTACAATCGTTGTTTCACTACATCAGTACATTAAAACCATCTGAATCGGACAAAACTCAAACGTAATGATCTAACTGAAGTTGAAGTGGCTGTTCACGTGGCGACCCAGATCCATTCGGACCCACGACAGTCGCACATGGCGTTGGCGTTGGCGCATCAGCTGCACAGTATACAATAATGAGCTACAGAGCTCTTGCTGTGTACCTCCGCCCCTCGCGTATCGTGCTCTGCGCACCATCAGAGTCGTCTCATTCTTCAATTGACCCTCTCAAGCGCATCCTCAACCACATCAGTCTCACATCCTTCCAACCAGAGTGAATCATGCTCTCCACTCGCAAGATCTGCGCGCTCACTCTCTGTGCGTTCGCCATCACTAGCTACACGCAAGTGGAAGCGTCGAGTGCCGCATCGCAGCGTCAACTTCGTGCTCAGACGTACGGCAGGTCAGAGACCCAGGGCAACGATGGTTATGGAGGCCAGACAAGCGGTGGTGTTGGGATTGGGATTGGCGGGAACGCCGGTGTTCACGCGGGTGGATCAAGCGGCATCGGCTTTGGTGGATACACGGGTGGCAAGGGATACAACGGCGGAGGTGCGTCGACTGGCTTCAACATTGGTGGCCAGAGTGGGATTGGCGGCGGTGCCTCAGCAGGAATCGGCGGTGGTGCGTCCGGTGGCATCGGTGGTGAGGTATCTGGCGGAATCAACATTGGTGGCCATGGCAGCGTTGGTGGCAAGGGCGGTATCGCAGGTGGCGCGTCTGGTGGAATCGGTGGGGGTGCTTCTGGCGGCATCGGTGGTGGTGCGGCAGGCGGGATCGGCGGCCAAGGCGGAATCGGAGGTGGGGCCTCGGGAGGCATCAGCACCGGGGGTCAGGGTGGTATCAATGGTGGTGCGGCAGGCGGCATTGGCGGTGGTGCTTCCGGAGGCATCAACATTGGTGGCCAGGGTGGTATCAACGGTGGTATTAACGGTGGTGCCTCGGGTGGCATCGGTGGTGGTGCGTCCGGTGGTATCGACATCGGCGGCGGCAAGAACAGCGGAGGCTATGTGCCAGGCAACGGAAACGGAGGTGGTAAGACACCCGGTGGAGGTGCCGGTGGTCAGTCGAACAACGGTGGTGGTGGATACGACGGAGGTAAGAACAACGGCGGTGGTGGTTACGACGGAGGCAAGAACAACGGAGGTAGTCCGCCAGCTCCCGTCATTCCTCTGCCAGCGCCAGTAACACCATCGAAGGGTGGTGAGGTTCCTGGTGGCCACAGCGGAGGCAATGGAGGAGGCAACAGCGGTGGCAACAACAACAAGAGTCCATGTCCGTCGTCGTCGCAACCAAGTGGCAAGCCTGGATCCGGTGGTGGCTCGTACACGAAGCCAACACCAGCGCCGACACCAGTGATGACGAAGACTCCTGGTAAGGGTCCAGGACCAGTTCCAGGACCAGCTCCAGGACCAGCTCCAGGACCAGCTCCAGGACCAGCTCCAGGACCAGCTCCAGGTCCAGCGCCTGGTCCAAGCACACCTTCGACTCCAGAGCCGAAGCCATCCTCGGCTCCATCGCCTGTTCCGTCCCCAGTACCATCACCTATCCCATCGCAAAGTCCAAGTCCAAGTCCAAGTCCAAGTCCGGACCAGAAGCCTACTCCAGCTCCATCCGGCAAACTCACACCTGCTCCTGTGCCAAGTCCATCGTCGGGATACACTCCGGCACCTGTGACCAGCCCTACTCCGTCCGGAAGCGAGCCAGCTCCGGCTCCTGCTCCTGCTCCAGGTCCATCGTCCGGTGAACCGAATGATACGCCATCGAGTGACAGTCCGATCCAGAAGCCTTATTAGAGTTTGTGCTGTGCTTAGTGTGCGTGACGTACCAGGTTCGTCTGTCTGATCCAGTTGAGTTGTGTCCATGCCGTTGATCGGACATTGTTTCGTGTTTATACAGTTTTATCCCAATACGTATTTGAGTTATGTGGTGAAGGAATATTTGATACTATTGTTTACTCTACGGACAGAAAGTCCTTACAGCCTTGTTTTTCAAGGTTACGCTAATCATATCTTAATGCATCATCGTAGGACGCGGATTTTGGCGACGATGCCACTGATCCCAGAAGCCATAACACACACCAACAACAAGGAAGCCTACGACCGTAAGCGCCGTAATCACTGAGCTGATCAACGCTTTGACCAACAGAGTGCCCGAGATGGCGATTGGGAGCACCGAGATGGCTATCAGTGTCTTGGCACCGCCTGGGACGGTTGTAGGTCTTCGGAAGAACGGGAAGCGGCGTCGGAGCTGCACGCCAGTGATGAAAATCGCCGCAACCACTAGACTGGCAAACACATTGGTCACTGGAAGCAAGAAGCTGGTGTCCAGCGCCACGAGAATGAGCGTAAAGATCACGGTGAGGGCCACGGAGACGTGTGGACTTCCGTAGCGTTGGCTTCGAACTCCCAGACCATGATGGACGATACCTGCAGCCGCCATACCCGCGAGTTCGGTGGATTCACAGAACAAGCTGCTCATGAACATGCCGATGGTTGTGATGAAGTTGACGATGATCATGACGGTTCGCAGGAAGGTGCCGCCGATCATGAACGCCGTGTTGGCGTATGTGATCTCGCCAAAGAGTGTCCAGTCGAGATGCTTGGCGGCGACGGTGGGGATGATCGGCATCACGTAGCAGAGCACCGTCAGTCCGACAGTTATAGAGATGGCGCGAGGGTACACACGCGCTGGGATGAGCACTTGACCGCCGAAGACGGACGCCATCTGAATGCCATCGTAGTTCCAAAAGACCGTGTCGAGCAACGCGAACCAGTCGACGTCAGCATCTCCGATGTTCTCCATCTTGCCGAGGTCCTCGTTGTACTTGGTGCCCTCGCGACGCACTTGGCCGAGTTGTTCATATGATCCAGAGTGCGCGTAGGCCCAGACAACGTATACGAGCGTCGAAAGCAGCACGACAAAGAGGAAGAACGAGGCCATACGCGTCAATAGCTGAGTCTTGAAAAAGAGCGGGATACTGAACACCAACGCAAGTGTAGCCTTGACTAAGTACTCCACCCCAGCGGACGGGAGGTTAAGGCCAGCGTGGGTAACGAGGAGATCGAGGAGCATTGCTGGGTAGATGGCTGTTGACACGATGTTTCCGACCCAGGACCAGTAGCCGACCTGGAAACCCCAAAACTGACCAAACGCATTACGCACAGCGATCGGGAAACCACCGTCCTCAGGAAATGTTGTACACAGCTCGGCGACGACGGCGCCGTACGGGAATGTGAAGACAATCGGGTAGACAATGTACGCCATCAACGCGACAAGCGGACCCGCGGTGGAAATGGCATCTTCCGAGCCGAGTGGACCGCCACACCCGAAGAAGAAGGTGACGGCGACGACACTGAGTGTGCCCAATACTCGCTCTGGATTGCCTGTGACCATGCCGCCAAGCACGGTCGACGTCTCGTTGTATCCCTTGGGGTAGAACGTCACCAAGTCGACATCATTCTCGACACCATATCCACTGCAACAGTCAACACACAGTGAGCTTTTCGGTAACAAGCATTCAAAGCTAGGATGATCGAACTTACGGCGTGAGATGCTGGTCGTTTAGTACAAACGGCAGGTCATCGGGCGAGCCAGACGACGTGCCGTGACTGTACTGCGCCGAGAAATTGCGCGGCATGTCTTTGGAGACCGCAGTAGCCTCCGACTCTGGGTCGCGGCTATTCAAATGAGCTGCTCCGACGGCCAGTCCCAAGCGGTGCATAGCTGGGTGGTGAAAGGGGGAGGCAGGAGGGGACGGGCAGGCAGGCACTCGGGAACGGAAGCAAAATGCCTGATCTTCTATGGCAAAGGAGGCTCGGGAAGCACGCGAAAGCACATCGCGCCTGCACATTCGGATCGGCACGACGACAAGCCGGACGCATGGGCCAGCTGGTCTAACAACCTGTGACAACGCATAGGGCTCACCGAGCCAGTTAGACCGTTTCATACGTCAAGAGGTTCAGTGGACCTGTGTAAATTGATGTCACGCGGGATGAGCTCGTGGTTATGTGGCCAGCCGGTGCCGAGTATTCAGCTTGCGAGACCCCAACGGCGCAGAAACATCTTGGTGGGTTATGTTGGGTCCTGACGCCATCATCGCGGGAGGACGGAAAGCTCTGTGTCCAGCCGGCTGTCTTTGTCTGGGAGCCCAGTGCCACAGTGCAAATCACCCGAGTTCGTCAAGCTAGGACCCCTTTAGACTTCTAGGACTCGCAACACAGGAGGAAGACGGGGGGAGGAAAGCTTCCATGGTTTTTTTTCCATGGAGCGGGTGCGTTTCTGACGTGTGGTCGCTTGAAGGGATGAGTCCTGGCGTGGTCGGGTCGTAATCGGGGCGTCATGCTCGCGAAATTTGATGCGGCTACCGACGCGCGTCGCTTAGGTACTAAACGGGAGGTGGACGTTTACTTGCGCCAACACGACGACAACCGACGACGAAGGGCAACACGCTGGACCAGTGCTCCCCTCAACGATACTGTACTGTAGGCTTTCATCAAGATCTTTTGACGGTCGGGACGGGAAGCATGGCTTCTGGCGTACCGAGCGTCTTTTTCCAGCATCAAGGAACACCTCGGGGAGTTACCTCACGCCACCCGGTGGCGACATTCCTCGCGCTTGCGCCTGGGGCGAGCGACTGACACTGACAGGAGCTGTCAGGACACCATGCGTTCACTCACCCGAAGGTCGCGTCCTGAGTTGCACCTGTGTCATCATCCCTGACATCTTGACAGAGACCTCGCACTGTAGCTGCCTCGTGGCTGCGAAGGCGACAGCCACAGCTAGAACTCATCCCGCGCGTCCCACCTCAGTGCAAGAGAGCGCAAAGCACTGCTCGGGCTGACGACACCCTGTGAAAACCTATAGCTCAGATGGTCAACTGGTCTCCACCCAACATGCATTGGGCTCATCCAAATGGTAAATCAATAGTGAATCTCTTGATTATCACAAAATAGTTGTAGAGTTGCTATTAGACGTTTCAGTGCGTCCTAGTCTACTGCCCATTAAGAGTGTTGCACTTGAGGTATTGGCTGACAATCCTCTGACCATACTGGCGACCGCCTGGCCACTCCAGATGAATGGAATGACGGAGTGTTACTCGCTCGTGACACGGCCATTTGTCCACTGACTGGGTCCTCACATCGGTCTCGGCGTGTTGTTGAGCCCAGTTCAGTACACTAAAAGAATCCGCAACGATGGACCACAGCAGCACGCACTCCAAGTTCTCGTCGTCCATGTCCTCGCTGCAGATCTCAGACGTCGACTCGCCGGACGCCTGCGGCTTCGTCCTCACCGACTCGACCATTCCGTGAGTTTCTATCTCTCTCACTGGAATTTTATAATATGTAAACTGACTCGAGGGATCTGTCATCTTAGCATGGTCACAGGGTACGAGCATACCGACCTCCTCCTCTCGGCGCCTATCAAGGAGTCGCAGATCCCGCAACCTCCCCGTCGAGTTGCCCGCGGCCATGGAAGTCACGCGCCTACACATACAACAGCCTCTCCGCGTATCCTTGGTACGCTGAGCGTCGTCGCGATCACCTTCTTCTTTGGCTGCGCTGGTCCAGTCGGTTCGGAAGACGCCGTCTCCACCGCAGGCCCCCTCGTCGCGTTGATCATGTATCTCGTCTACCCAATCGTGTTTACGTTCCCGTATGGCGCCGTCGTCGCTGAGCTCTGTACGACGTTTCCAGAAGACGGCGGCTTCCCGATCGCCGTCAAGAACGCCTTTGGTCCCTTCTGGGGCATCCAGGTCGGCTACTGGTCGTGGATCGGCAACATCGTCTCGACGGCCATCTACCCGACGTATCTCATGAACCTGATGCTTTATCACTTCGCGATGGACATGCCCTCGTCAGTGGCGCAGTACTTTTTCAAGGCGGGGTTGGCAGTCTTGCTCAGTTTGCCGACGTTCCTTGGTACACGCGTGGTCTCGACGGGTGGTGTCGTGTTCCTGGCGGTCGTAAGTATCTTGACGCTCGTGTATATCATCTGGGGCTTTGCGGCAGCCGACTCGTTCGACCAGCTCAGTCAAGTTCGCCAGCAAGACACTAGATACAACAACGAAATGAACGTCATGGAGAACTCGGGTCCTACCGACATTGACTGGTTCAGTTTGCTCGACACGGTCTTCTGGAACTACGACGGCGTGCAGATGGCGTCCGTCTTCGGTGGCCAGGTGCTCATCCCAGCGCGTGTGTACCCGCGCGCCATCTCCATCACCATCGCCCTCACAGTGTTCTGCTACGTGCTGCCGATCCCAGTCACCGTCGCGAGCAACCACGTCGACTGGACCGTGTTGGGTGATTACAACACATATGCCGAGACGGCGACCGCCATCGGTGGCCAAACGCTCCACATCATCATGATCATCGTCAACTTCGTCTCGCTCATCGGTATGAGCGTCTCGAGTGTCTTCTGCGAGTCCACGGAAATCGCTGGTATGGCCACCAGTGGCCTGCTGCCCCCGGCTCTGGGTCGTCGTAGCGGTCGCTTCGACTCGCCTTTCACCTCTGCGCTCTTCACCGTCGGCTTTATTCTCATCCTCGTGGCCCTGGATACCGAGTTCTTGCTCCCAGTAACCAACGCTTTCGCCAGTCTTGTGGTGATCACGATCTTCGCCGCTGGTATCCAGCTTCGTCGTCGTTTTCCATACTTTGCGCGTCCAGCCACCGTCCCAGGCGGCCCTTACGTGCTGGCCGGCATCGCGTTCATCCCTGTCGGCGTGTGTGGCGTGATGATCGTGCGGACACTGATCGATTCGCTCTCGTCGTTGTTCACTGTCGTGGGCTTCTTGGTCCCTGGTGTGCTGTATAGCATCCTACGCAGTTACCAAGAGAGCAAAAGCGCCCAAGGCCAGTTAGTAATGTAGAAATCGAGAGCGAAAAGCATATTCTGTAGTATAACTATGAGTTCCTCCCCAATCATGGCCTTACTTAATGAACTAGTTGCGTAAACATGTTCTGATCCCAGGTTCAAGGATAAATTCCGCTGAAAAGGCAACGATACAGGTTTTATTGACAACAATCAAGTGGTCTCACGCATTGCTCGCACTTATCTGACCGACAGAGAAGTCATCTATGCCTCGAATCGACATCACAGAGTCGCCAGCTCGGCATTCCCGTCCGAGGACTCGGTTTGCAGCGAACCAAGTACATAAGTGACGAGATCCGAGAGACGTGGGAACTTGCCGCGACTTGATACGTCCTCTTCGTCCATCTCTTCGAACCGCGGCACGAGATGCGCACATGTTCGCGTCGTGGTGCCCTTCTCCGCCGGCTGAACGACTTGCCATCCCACGCCGTCCACAAACACCGAACGATTCACTTTACGCTCGTGCTCGCCCATGATTCTGCTGCGCCACATGCGCACGTCGCGATCGGCTTCCACAAAGCGCTTCGTCATGTATTCAATGTACATGGGGATCTCTTGTCCGTTGACCGAGAACGTACCATGATACCGAATGAACACAAAGTTATCTTGGATCACAAGCTCCTCGACGTCAAAAGACCTGGATCGAAAGTACAGGACGACGTACTCCCACGACTTGGTATCGCCCTCGCCTGGCACATACTCACAGGAGGGATTGTTATACTGCTTCTGCAGCTCCAGGACCATTTGCTCGCGGCCATTGGCTTCGGTCGGCTTGATCTCAATTCGCCACGGTTGATGACTGAGGTCTTCGCTCCAGTCCACCGCGTCAATGATGCTGTTGACCATCCGGTAGCCGACGCTTATGTCCTCTGCAAACTTACTAAAGTCGTCTGCGTGCTGATGCGCGGGATCGAACGCGTCTTCCGTGTCCACTTGATGATCAATGAGGGCTTTCAGCCCGTCCATGACTTGAATGAGCTGGTCCAACTGCTTGCGCAAGTGCACATTGAGCGCTTCGGCCTGCTGGCGCTTCTCCAGCTCGTGCTCGATGACGTCCAGCCATCCCTCGTTCGGTGGACGCGTGAACGAGGACGTGGACGCACTCGCGCGCTCCTGGAGTTCGTCGCGCTGGCGCTCCAGGTCGACGGCTAGCGTGCGCAAGTGCCGCAGCTCGGCGTGCATGCGCTCCCGGGACTTGTTCTTGAGCGGCGTCCGCATCGAAAGCGTTCGGACTAATCAACGACTGCGACTACACCAGGGACGCGTCGAACTTAGCAGAGCCACGACCGACGTGAGACTCTCCCGCAGTGGACGGGAGGAGGGAGGAACTCCTCCTCATTCAGTAGGTTTACGGGTTGCTTCGCCTCAGGCCAGGATTACCCACCAAGCAACAGCATCTGGTCGACAATCACTCGCGGATGGCGATCAGCTGGCTGGTTCCGAAGAGTTGGATCCTCGGAACGCACGATCCTTGAGGAAAAGAGTCAGCGTCACGTGGATTGGAAGGCTCTAACGAAACCGACGACGAACCAGGAACCGATATTATAGGATCTACTTCAACTTCTATGGTGTACCCTTCATGGGATGAGGTTGTCGATCTCTTGCTGCAGCTGCCGGCGGTCGACGTGCGAGCACTGGACGACAAAGTCGACGATCTGCTGCATCGCCGTGTGCGACGTCTTGGCTTCCACCGTCACCGTCACGACGTCATTGTACGAGACCTGCGTGCCGTCGACGTCGTCGTCCAGCTGACTCATGACGAACCACTTGTCCGTCTCCGTCGAGACGAGTTGGAAACGACAGTCGTCCGTCGCGAGGCGACAGTTCTCGCCGTGAAGCATGAACACTTGGCGCTCGCCCAAATCGTAACGGTGCGGGAAGAAGACGGTGGTGAACTGCGCGCCGCCCTGAGGTAGCTCGAGGGTCATCTGCACACTCTGCACGAGCTCCTCTGCGGTGAAGTGCTCTGTTTGAGGGTCGACAACGGACTTGATCCGTTGGTTGTGACCGCCAAAGTGCCGCCAGACCTCGTCGGCGACATCGTGATGCCCCACTGGCACGAAGAAGCTGCCTTCGACCGTCACCACGACGCTCTTGGTCCGCGTTTGCTGGTGTTTCTGAACGCTACTGACGATGACGTGATCGAACTCCGTCTGCGCGAACCGCAGCTGCTGCGTTCGTTCGGCTTCTTGGAGCTGATTAAAGGAGCGAATGCCGCGACGAACGAGGCATTCCGCTACTCCTGGACGTATGCTTCCGGGTGAGAACGTATGATACTCGGTCGTGGGCGCTACCCCAGCCTACGAAGCAATCCACACAGTAAGATGGCCACGCCTTCAGAGTGGACGATCAGTAATAAATACACGTACCATCACACGTTGGCCGCGTCGAAGGAGCTTCTCGACGTCGCTGATCACGCGCTCGTTCGTCTGGACAGCCCGTTGCAAGCGGCTATTCCGCACCGCGAGCTCTTGCTGCTGCTGATACTGTCGCGTAGCCACGTCCTTCCAAACGGACGCGCTCGTCACTCGCTGCCGTTTCCGACTCTGCATCTCCGCGTCCGCGCCCAACAAGAGCTCCAGTCGATGGTGTCCTGGGTCATTCGGCCCACATTGCGCTCGTAGCGTCTTCAGCTGGCCTTCAAGATTCGCCACGACGTCCCGCAGCTCGTCCACCTGGCCTTTCAACCCGCTAGTCGTAGCTGACCTCTTGGTCGTCTTGACGGTCTCACTTGTGTCGGACGCATTACTATTATGATTGTCCTGCTCCAAGAGCGCGAGGAACGAGTCCAGCATCGCATCCACATGGGCGTCCATCGTGACGCAAAGTGTGACGTGATTACGACGCGCTGTGGCTCATGACACGCGAAAGTAATCAAGTGCCATGCTGTAATCCGCCACTGCTCAGACTCAGGGGGTACACTGTACCTCATCGAGTCAGGACGCGATGGACGTGGACGATGAGAACGATGTGGTCTGGCGCATGCTCCGTGACGCGTTCGGCGAGACCGATGGTCCGATGGACACGGCGAGCTCGTCATCGTCGACCACCGACACGCGTCACAGTCTCAAGCGCCGGAAAGACGAGATCAGGACGCTGAAAAACGAGATTGAGACACTCGAGCGGCAGCGCGACGAGCTGAGTCGCCTGGAGCGACCCACGCCGTCCCGCGCCGCGAGTGTGAACGAGGTCTGGCGCGATCTGGCCACGCGACAAGCGAGGAAGCGACGACAGGCCGAGCAGCTGAACTCGAGGCTGCGCACGTCGCTGGAGACGCAGAGCAAAATCCAGAAGGAGCTCGTGCGGCTCGTGCAGCGAGCCACGACGCCAGAGGTGAGCTGCGACGACACAGACAAGGACGGAAACTGACGGCTATCCACCCACTCAGGACCAAACGTGGCTCGTGCGCAGTGTGTATGGTGGAGTGCTCGGTGTTTCCAGTCCAAGAGCGAGGAATCTGAGCTGCTGTGTCGACTCGAGCGGCTCTATGAGCAGCGGGACGACGCTCTGGCGCTGAGCGATATCCTCCGAGTCGGCCTGCGTTTTGCGATGCGCTCGTGATCAAACAACTCCCGCAACGAGTAATTGTGGACGTCCAAATGGCCTGGGTTGTGCCATATCCGGTCCGTTTGGTGGAGGACGCGTTGTGGCACCTGATTCAACGCAAGACGGCGTGGCAAGAAGGCCGAGGCTACCAGGTGTGTAGACCTATTGAGCAAAGAGTGGTTCGTGTTGGTGCTTATGGCGATTTATCGCGTGAACAGAACCAAATCGTGACGGAAGACCTCGTGCTCCTCTCCTTTGCGAGCTCGGACCCACGGCTTGCAGGCGAGTACAGTGGGAAATTGGCCACGAAGCGATTCTACGTGGGTCCTGAGTCTCTCTTTGTCACGAGCATGAAAGCAGCACCGCAGGGCGACGCTCTGAAGATGCCGGGGGGTCTGGTTGTGTTACAAGAAGCATGGACTCAAGTACGAGCGCTGGACGACGCCGCGTCCACGCAGCCGCTCGTACAAATCCAGTCGCGACGGTGTACGTTATGTGTATGGAGATCCAAAGTATCCTCAGGAGATTGTAATGGCGATCGCTCGGTCTCTCAGGTCGGAATTAAAGCGAGATCACGTCTGGCAGCGAGAGACCCTCGAAGAAATACTGCTGAGTCGATGAACCTAGCAACTGAAATGAAGGATGAATACCGACTCGTTGTGGTTCGTGAATACACTAAACCTCCAATTTGAGGAAACAGACAGGAAGAATGTTCCTAACCTGCATTACTTTACTCTGGGACGCAGCATCGCATTGTCCAGACGACATCGAATTTGATTTACGTGCGCGACACAGCCTCTTGCTGCGAAATCCGCCAGATTCTGAGCGCGACCGTGCACTGGAGGCGTCCGCAAGTGCGGCGTCACCACTTCGTGAACAGTAATAAACGTAGCCGGGTCGGTGGATGACTCGGTAACTTCTGCACTGTGATTCTCGCGTCGAGAGTGAACGATCCGTCAAAGTCACTGGACTGGATCGGGTGCAGCTCGGCCGTCAGGATAATCACGTCTCGATCGACTTCGCGATACCGTCGTCCGGCTAGGATGCCACGAAAGCGCAATGGCCCTTCCGGGGTGTTGAGGGACGTATCAAAGCCCGCAGCCAGCATGTCGGCGTCGTATTCACCGCTTTGACTCGCCCAGATCGCATTAGCAGCCCTGTGGTACTCGAATGGCGCGAGGAAGCCTTGAATGAAGCTCGCAGCGATCACTTGGACCGAGTTGGGGAGCTGGACATAGCGATACGAGACATCTTGAAAGTCCCGTTGTCTCGTTGGCTTTCCAGCGCTGAGGGCCAACTGCTGGTATATTGAGAAGGTCTTTTGCTGGAGACGGTCACGAAGCGCAGGATCCGAGTGAGTGTCCCATTGTCCATGCGTGTGGAACGGGTACCCGACGAAGAACGGCTTGGGACGTCTCTACACTCACAGCAAATGAATGAGAGCACCAACAAAGCCACAAATGACTACGTACCTCCGTGATGGCGCGGTGGATCGCCCGTTTGAGCTCGTCGATGAGTTGGTTGTGCTCGTCGATCGCGAGTCGCAGTCGGGAATTCTCCTTCTCCGCTTCGACTCGCTGCTCATACTGTCGACGCGCTACGCCTCGCCACAGCGTGAGACCGAGAGTAGGCTTCGCAACTTCACTAGAAGCCCTTACAGTGTGTCTTCTTGTCTGTAGACAAGCGAGTTCGCTCTCCAATTACACGAGTTGCCGTCGCAAGTCGGTGGTCTCAAGGCGACGGCGACAAACGCGTCGTTTGCGCGTCATCTCGGGTCGCTGAGCATCGGAAGAGGATACGAGAGGCTTCTGGACGCCCTCTTCGCCTTCTAGCGGCCATACAGCGTCCTCTGCGTCCTCTAGAAGCGCCAGGATCCCGTGCCATGGCTCGGTCATGCTGCTGATGACGCACCAGATCGAATGTTTACGGAAATATCGTGCTTTTTAGGTTTGAATTTTGGAAATGGACGAATTTGTTTTCATATAATTCTAGAATGGCGATCAATCCTTCTAAATAAGTACAAAAGATCAGAAAATAGGCGTTTATATGTAGCATCATAATAGTTTATGTTATTTAAATATCAGAGACCGACACGCATTATTCGAGTTTTCAGTATGGAGGACGAGGATTCGGCGCTGCTCACGGCGCTTCTGGACACGCTAGAGGCGGACGACGCGCTGCAGTCGATCCTCCCGCACTCAGAGACTGATGTGTTACCTCAGAAGCGAGTGGTGTCGTCGAAACGAGCGCGTGACAAGTCGTCGTCGACACGTCAGAAGGAGGAGATCACGAGTCTTCGCGCTGAGGTGGACGACCTCGAGCGTCTGCGCAAGCGCCTTCGGCAAGCGCACGGCCGACGACTGGCTGTGAGTGTGGCCCAGCAAGAGCTCGCGAGTATGTGGAAGGCGATTGCGGATCGGCAGCGAGGCTTGCGAGCCAAAGCCGAGAAGGAGAACGCGAGGCTTCATGCGCAGATCGACAATCAGTTCCGCGACGGACGCGACGTCACGGCTGTGTTGTGTGCCGATCTGAGCGACTCGGTACGTCTCTACTACTACTACTACATCACTTTTGTGGGCCGCATACTGACAGTACGTGGATCAGTTTGTGACTCTTTCATTCAAGGGGAACACCAAAGTCGCCGGTACACGGGCGAGACAAGAGCATTTGTACAAGCAGACGCACGTAGCGTTTACTGATCCGTGCTTCTCCGATGGCTCCAAGACGTTTCGTGACTTTAAGATCATTGACGACGATGGGATGGCGACTATCATTGGTGGGCGAGAAGGGTGGACGTCGCCATTCACAGCAAACGAACTGGATCGAGCCTTATGGGCTACCTTACGCCGTGACTCTACTTGGCGAGATGGAGACTACGTGACGGTACGTGCAACACAGAGGCTTGTGCGCTGCGTGTTGTCACTCATGGAGTGTTTTGTGGTGGGTAGGAGCTCGAGGTCACTGACGACTCGGTTGTTGTGACACTCGAATCGATCGCAGCCACGCAAGGGGATGTGATCCTCGGCAAGTTCCAAAGCAAGATTGTGGTCCGACGCTTCCAGGAATCGCCAGACGCGCCTAGTGTGTATATTTCGTGCTTCTACGCCGAACCCATGCCGTCGGACGGATCAGCAGAGCAGCTCACTGCCTACGAGATCATGTGGTATCGGATCCGCGAGATATCTACAGGTGAAGACGTGACGCTTGCGCCAATTTCTCAACTCCAGGCAAGTCGTCGTCTTTGTATTGACTGCTCAGGGAGTCCTCCGTCGTCACGGAAAGAAACATTGGAGATTGTGACCGAGTTTGCGCTCGAGGCGCTTCGGCGCGACGCCGAATCCATCCAGGAGCTGGTCGAGCACGAATTGGTACGCTCCAGCGCTTCATCGCCTCCAGTGTATTCGTCTGAACTCCAGCTCATTGAATAATAGTCGAAAGTAAGAGTGAGAGAGATGTTGTTGCCAACAGATAACATGATTGCTTATGTGAACACCGTCAGACCAAGGCTGGTAAGCAGCAGCGGTGTCGTTCAAGCTCACGAGGATGTTGCAACTCCCCCCTTCGTGAGATAACCCTCGTGCTTGAGACCTATAAGCTCTGCGGACCAGTTACACAGACACTAATCATCATCGAGTCGATCTCGTTGGGTGTAGTGGTTCTTCTGCTGTGCTGCACAGCTTCAGATATCCAGTGCTGCGAAAAAAAAAAAAAAAAAAAAAACTCACCAGTATGCGGCCCGAACTCGCCTTTCTACGGTCTCAGTAAACAAAACTCGGATCCGTTCAAATCCTTTCCACCGGGAAAGCAGCAAGCGAAGTATCTTATGACACGCGACGCGCGGCTGACGCGGTCCTCCTTTCGAATGCTCGGTGCGTTTTCTGTCCACACTCGTTGGGTTTTTGACGAATGGGAGGAGGATCTTGGCAAGGCAAGGCTCATCCCCTGTACCTCAAAAGATCCACGATCAGACATGATGCAGCGGTCCTCGGCCCAAGTACCTCCGACTCATCCATGTGACAGAGTCTTCTTTGTGTATGGAGTCATTTCCCGATTTTCCGTCGATTGAAGAACCAACAAGCTACAATGGCCATTGCGAAGAAGCCTGACACCACGATCGCCGTATCAGAACCGATTGATTTCACCCAGCTCAGCGTTCGTAGGGCGACGCGAAAGGAAGTGACGCGCGTGGGCGAGATCTTGCAAGATGGCTTCCACGACAGTTCCTTCTTTGCCTGTGTTGACTTGCACACGACGCATATCAAGGCAGAGCGCTACATCTTCAAGCGATGGTCACGGATCGTGAACGACTATTCCTATGTGGTTCTCTACAAGGGCCAAGTCGTCGGTCATTTCGCCATTACGCCTGCAAACGACCGCGGACTGTCGTTCTGGAAGCTCATGCAGTACGGATTGTACCAACTGCCGTTCCGTCACGGCTGGACGATCATGACGCGCCTCTTCGATCTCCTCGAGGCGGAAAGTGGCATGCGCCAAGAGATCGTGGAGCAGCTTCCGCCGGCCGAGATCCTCGATGCGTTCACGATCACGAGTGAATGGCGCGGTCGTGGCATTGGTACGCACATCCTGAGGGATTTCATCCTCAAGGACCGCCCTCGCATGGTACTGTTCGCTCATAAGCAGAGTGATGCGGATTTCTACGAGCGGATGGGCTTTCGGACAGTGACTCAACGCATGGTCCCCACAAGCTACGGCCGCGAATGGCAGAACACGGCCATGGAGTATGTCGCACCTGCCAAGACGGCTTGATGGCAGACAGCTCGTGTCACAACGTAGAAGAGGAACTCGCGTAGGATACAAAGCATGATAATTTAGGAGAGTACAGTACCACCTGATGGAGCTTTTCATGTGACGCTTGCTTCATTCAACGACGCTTGCCGCTTTATTCCACCGCAGCAGCACAGCTTCGAGGGATCTCTGGCGCCAATTGAACTCGCAGTGAGCTTCCTCGATCACGAGCATCGTCCCTGCCTCCAATTTGGTTTGTCTGCCGGACGGTGGCAATGCGCCTCCGTCAATGCGAGTGCGACGACATGAATGCACACGGGCAAACGATGTCTCCTCTCCTTTGACGATCACGCGCATGTCCTGAACTCGTAGCCACGCCAATTCATAGACGGAGACGCTTGGTGTCTGCTCCGAGGTCTCAATGGAGTCCGCGATGAAGCTACTGATGATAATACTCGGCGCTGTCGTGCTGGAAGGGAACCGCTGCATCGAATACGTGTCTTGGTATCCCCCTAACAGCAAGCGTCCTACGCCCGCCGTGGCTCGGTACTCGGCTGTGGCGCTATCCCCATTCTTCTCAAAGCGCTGGTGTCGACGATATCAGTTTCCAGTTCAACAACACAAAGGAATACATGACGTACCAGATCGTATGCGCTCTCTTCCCAATACGAACGCTCGCTTAGGAAGTGCCACAGTGCTCTGTCCGTCGCGTCCGCGGAGAAAGGCACGACCCAGCCGTCGTAAATCTCGACGATCTTGGTCATGTCGTTCTCGTCGAGCGCCTGAGTGAAGCGAAAGTTCTCAGAGCCGTCGCTGAAGCACGATGCAGAGAAGGCTGCGTCGGTGTATCGGTATAGATCTTCGAGTCGTATGGATCGCGCGGGTTGCGTCGAGGTATTGGAGACGATCGCCTGTGTGGGAACTGACATGAGCGTCTACACCAGCAAATCAAAAGCACAATTGGACTCAGTGAACGAAGTGGCGACCCAACCCACCTCTCGCACCTGTGGTAATGTGTTGCTTTGCCCGTTAGTCAAGCAGTTGTGCGTTGCACGGAGCTGGATGTCGACCTGCTGCCTCAGTCTCGCGTTGTCTGCTCCGCTCGCTGGAGTGATCGGCGCTGACGCTTGGCCACGGCTTTATACATTGACGCCAAGCGTCTAGTAGTGATCAACGGGCCTTTTCCGTCCATTTCGAGCGCTTGGAGCGTCTCCAGCTTGTGTTGAAGCTCCTTGAGCTGTTGTCGGAGCGCCTGAATCTCCTCTTTGTCGCGCAGCAGACCCGACTTGGAGGCGGCATTCTGACGCTTCACTGGCTTGCTATTGCTCGCCACTTGGATAGAGTCAGCATGACATAGATCGGCACTTGACGCACCAGTCAGCAGTGGTCCATCGTCGCTCTCCAGCGCGTCAATCAGCGCCAAAGCCTCACGCAGTGTGTCGCTATCGTCTTCCTCGTCCATCGTCGTCGTCTTCGTTGATGCGCAAGTGTTATATCCGTACATTGATGTCTTTATTGAGGGAAGTCCATATCATCTACTACATTAACGACTACGTTAGCTGAGACCGTCGCCCAACTGGCGGACCAACACCATGGACGCGGACTTGGTGGCGCTCTTGGCCTCGATTGACGCGGACGACGCGCTGCAGACGCTTCTCTACGAGGTCGATGCGTATGCGCACGAGACGGAGAAGCCCAAGCGCAAGACGTCAGCCAAGCGCCAGAAGAGGAGATCACCCGTCTCCGCGCACAAGTCGAGGACTTGGAGCGTCTGTACAAGCGACTCGAGTCAGCTCAAGCGCATCAGCCAGTTGACCCTGCGGCACAACGAGAGCTGACGAGTATGTGGGAGGGGATTGCGCATCGTCAGTGTGCGCTGCGAGCCAGAACCGAAGCGGAGAACGCGAAACTACACAAGCAGATCGAAGAAGTGCTCCACAGAGGACACGACGTCCCATCCGTCTTGAGCAATGAGGTACGAGGCGTGTAGTTGACGACACTGGGATGAGCTGGAACTAATAACTGTCATATGCTTGTAGGTATATCCTCGGACGTGCCAGTCGTTGGACACGATGTCAGCAATGTGGACTCACTCGAACGTCAGCGACACGCGAGTGCGACTCGAGCGTCTGTATGCTCAGCGCCACGAGGCTTTCGTGGACTCGTGCTTTTCCGATGGCTCCCTCGAGTTTTGTGCGCAAACGATCGGCAAAGGCGAAATGGGATCGGCCATCGATAGAAGACATGGCTGGACGGCTCCGTTCCCCGCGAGGAAGCTCGACCAGGCATTATGGGAGGTCATGTGTCGACACACGACTTCCCAAGGCACCGACGTGACCACGGTGAGTGCACTTAGTCACATTAGCTCACGGATCGCCTGCTCAAAACGTTGGTGTCGGACTATAGAAACATGAAGTCGAGGGCGACACCATCTCTGTGATGCACCAATCGGTCGTGGTCCAGAACTACGACGTATTCGGCAAGTTCCGAAGCGAGTTGGTCATTCGACGGTTCCAGGAGACACCAGATGATCTCAGCGTCTACGTCTCGTGCTTCTTCGCCGAGCCGCTACAGGCGCACGCAAACCACTTCACTGCGTACGAGATCATGTGGTACCGCGTCCGAGAGGTCCCCAACTCGAGTCTCTCGCCGTTTTCCCAACTCCAAACCAGTCGTCACGTTTACCTCGACTGCTCCGGAAGCCCACCATCCTCTCGAAAAGAAACGCAGGAGGTTTTGACCGAGTTCACACTTCGAGAGATCAAACGGGATTCTGAGTGGATCCGAGGACTGCTGGAGCACGAGTTGGTGCGAGCAAGTGCTCTATCGCGTGCCAGACAAGCATGAGCGAGAGCGAATAACTCCGAAATGCAACCACCTCATGTACAAGCCGTCGGACAAGACGCCAAGACGCCACGTATACGAATCAGCAAGCCGGTCCGTCGGACCAAACATCTCAGCTTGGTGACTTCAACTACGAACGGTCGAGATGAGATGAACGAGCCTGTCCCAGCAAACGAGACAACAGGAGGCTGACGGGACATAGTGCAGTCCAATACCTCGGGTGATTGTAGGCGTCTACATACCGCTCGGATACAATAGTCGCTGCCATTAGCGGTATAATCCTCGTCAATTGACCTCAGCGGTCCGACGGCTTGAAAGATCGTGACGCCACAGCCATGGAGCTTTCGTGAAGTCTGGTGGTCCAATACCATCGCCTTTCCTCCTCCACAGCAACTGATCCAAAAGATCGGAGCAGCATTCCCGTCGGGAAAGTGACACGCATCATCTCGCGATTCATTTGTTGAAATTGTCACGTGTTCAGGTTTCGGATTGGCTAAAATGACTTTTTGACAAATCCTCATGAGGTGATGCACCGGGCTTCGTCATGAGTACCTCTGTATCATATCACTCGGAAGGAGGGTATGAGGACCTTTTTCCAACCACTTCTGGACCGTGAGCTCATCGAACAACGAACTCGCCATGACAGCCGCATCAGCGTCGATTGACTTTGGACAGCTCCGCATTCGCAAGACTGCGCGGAAGGACGTGACGCTTGTGGGCGAGATCCTCGTCGACGGCTTCCACGACGATCCGTTTTGGGGATGTATTGACCTGCACTCGAAATATCCCAAGGCAGAGAAGTTCTTCTTCAAGCGATGGGCTCGGATTGTGCGCAAGACGTCGTTTGTGGTGGTCTACAAGGACGAAATCATCGGCCACTACTACATTACGCCACCAAATGACCCCGGACCGACATTTTGGAAGCTCATGCAGTACGGATTGTATCAACTGCCGATCCGTTTCGGATGGACGCTAACGAAGCGAACAATCGATCTGCTTGATACGGACACAGCAGCACGTAACCTAATGCTGGATCAACGCCCGTCGTCCGAGGTACTCGATGCGTTTGTGATCAAGAGCGAGTGGCGCGGTCGCGGCATCGGGACCCATGTGCTGGAAGAGTTTATTCTCAAGGATCGTCCACGGTTGGCATTATTCGCACATAAGAAGAAGGTGGTGGAGCTTTACGAAAAGGTGGGCTTTCGAACACTGGATCAACGTATGGTGTCCACAGGCCACGGGCACGAATACGAGAGCTGGGGCATGGAGTACACCGCGCCTGCTAAGACGTCGTGATGAATAACAGCTTGGGATTTGCGTCAGATGGATGAGATCTAGGATACACCCTATCCGTGTCCAGTGCCTGGTTTTTCGCGTTATCTCAGTACAATGACGCACATCACAAACGATTTCGCTTGATTGATTTACTATATTACGATCTTTTTCGTGTGACATGGATGAGTCACACGATGAGACCGTCTCACTCACGAAAAAATGGAGGTGGGAGAGTAGTTGCCTGGCACTTGAGTCTCACACTGAGAGTATCAGACTGACGAGAACATGGTGCCCGAGGACTTGGCGGCCGTGCAGGCGCTTCTAGAGTCGATTGAAGCGGATGAAGCACTGGAATCGCTTCTTCAAGAGACCGAGTGGTATGGGCTGGAGCAGGAGCAGGAGGCCGTGACTCTGTCCAAGCGGAAGCGACCCAAGTCCACTGACGCGCGACAGAAGGAGCGGATGGCCAGTCTCCGGGCTGAAATCGACGACTTGGAGCGTCAGTACAAGCGTCTTCAGTTGACACGAGGACGCCACGCGGCTGTAAAGATGGCTCGACGAGAGTTCGCGAATAGATGGGAGGCAATTGCACACCGCCAGCGCATTTCGCGAACCAGAGCTGAGGAAGAGAACGCAAAACTGCGCAGGCAGATCGAAGCGCACTTTCAACAGGGGCGAGATGTTGCGGCCATGCTGTGTGGAGAGGTTTGGAGCACGACGATACTTTGTTGAGTCGATTTCTAACCGACACGTTCTAGGTTCTGACAACACAATTCCGCTCTGTCTTCGACGCTGCCGATGTTCAATTGAGACTTGAGTGTCTTTATGCGCAGACTCAAGAAGCTTTTGCCGACTCGTGCTTTTCAGATGGCTGCAAAGACTTTAGTGAGCAGTTCATCGACAACGTCGAAATGGGTTGTGTGATCAACAAGCTGAGTGGCTGGACGACTCCGTTTTCAGCGCAGGAGCTCGATCAAGCCTTGTGGAATCTCTTGTGCCAGCGTTCGACGTGGGAAGACACTGACTACGCACTGGTAAGTGTTGCGTACTCCACACCGCTCACCAAGCTGATTGCTCAACAAAGCTCATTGAATCACAGAGTCTTGAAGTTAAGAACGACACTATTCACGTCATGAATCAAGCAGTCAACGTACAAAGCGACGACATCATTGGGAGATTTCAAACTAGGGTAACGATACGACGCTTTCGCGCGGCGCCAGAAGATTTCAGTGTCTATGTATCATACTTGTATGCGGAACCACTGACGTCAGATCCAGACCACTTTGCAGGTCATGAGGTCAAATGGTATCGAGTCCGAGAACTGCCTGACTCGAATGTTTCGCCGTACGCTCAACTCCAGACCAGTCTTCGACTCCATGTCGACTGCTCTAAATGTCCGCCAGCCTCTCGACAGAAAACACTCGAGATCTTGACCGAGTTTTCGCTTGGTGAGGTCGCTCGGGATGCTGACTGTACCCAGGAGCTCCTGGAACATGAGCTGGTGCGATCGAATGCTCACTCGCAGGCGAACAAACTGAAGCTCAGCCTGGGAGAGTTGATAGCAACCGTCAATAGATAAACCACTTTTCGATCGGATCCCTTTAGTGTACCTAGCTCCCCGGAGGCAGGCTATTGAGGCGTTTCTAGAATATATATAAAACAATTCATTTCAACTAAATCAGTGAAGCCCATGAGATACATTGTTATCTATTTTATGGTCTACTATGATAAGCCGCTACAATATCGGAGACCGTCGCACGACAATTACTCATGGAGGACGAGGACGCGGCGCTGTTGGCGGCGTTGCTCGACTCGCTGGAGACGGACGCAGCACTGCAATCGATCCTTCCACAGTCAGAGATAGATGTGATTCCTGTGGGGAAGGCTCCGTCGACGCGAAAGTCGACTGCCAAGCGACAAAAAGAGGAGATCGAGAGCTTGAGAGCGGAGGTGGATGACTTGGAGCGCCTGCGCAAGCGACTTCGAGACGCCCCAGGACGACACATGACGATCTCTACAGCTCAGCGAGAGCTAGCAACTATGTGGGAGGGTATTGCGCGTCGACAACGGGACTTCCGAGCCAAAGCGGAGGCGAGGAACGCACGACTACGTGCCGAGGTGGACGATCAGTTCAACAAAGGACGGGACGTTGCAGCCGTATTGGGTGCCAATTTGGGCCAGCAGGTACGCTTTTGCTATCGGAATCCGACTTTTTAATGGGATATTGACTACAGTACTCCTTGGAACAGCCCGTACGTCTATCATTCATTCGAGACATCAACTTCACAGACACCCGAGCGAGACTCGAGCATCTTTACACCCATACGCACGTCGCTTTCGTCGATGCCAAGTTTTCAGACGGAGCAAAGAACTTTCGCGACTTTCGAGTCGTTGATAACAACGGAATGGGATCGATCATCAATGGAGAGGATAGCTGGACGTCTCCATTCTCCGTCGCGGAGTTGGATCGGGCCATGTGGAATATCATCTGCAGCAAGTCAACTTGGCAGGATGCTGAGCACACGATGGTAATATATGTCATCTAAGCGGGCTGAGCTGGTTGTACTCACAAGGTGTGACGTGAACAGGAACTCAATATCATCGATGACACCGTCGTGGTAACTCATCCAATCAAAGTGGTCCAAAACAATGTTGTGGTCGGCAAATTCCAGAGCAAAGTGGTCATTCGACGCTTTCAAGAAAGGTCCGACTCCCCCGGTGTGTACGTCACATGCTTTTACGCTGAACCGATGCCGTCGGACGACTTCATGATACCGCCTGAGCACCTCACGGCGTACGAGATAGCATGGTATCGCATTCGCGAGATCTCAGTCGGCGAAGCCTCGACGCTTTCGTCTTGTTCTCAATTCCAAACCAGTCGTCGGTTCTATATCGATTGCTCGGGGAGTCCTCCATTCTCACGGAAAGAAACACTCGAGATTGTGACGGAATTTACGCTGCACGACCTGATCAAGGATGCGGAAGAGATGCAGCAGCTCCTCGAGCACGAGCTAGTGCGATCTAGTGCCAATTCACGAGTAGCAGAGACCAAAAGGCATAGAATCAAGTGAAGATTCGAGTCTTGTTTACTCAATCCAGATACCAGTTCTACTCTTCACAGACTGGTACGCCATCGCCTTTTCT
The DNA here is from genome assembly GCA_020085045.1 of Pythium oligandrum. Classification (NCBI taxonomy): domain Eukaryota; phylum Oomycota; class Peronosporomycetes; order Pythiales; family Pythiaceae; genus Pythium; species Pythium oligandrum. Next base: position 3,319,204 of record JAHRIK010000001.1, on the reverse strand, counting down.
ATAGATCCAATTTGACTCAGTTCTGGATCCCACAACTCGACAAAACGCTGAATCATTTCTAAAGAAGAACTCATTTCATCTCATGCAACAACGACGACTCTGTCGTGCTCAACGGAGGTGTGCTTTCTTAATGAGGCTCATTAGCACACCTGTGGGCCGGCCTTAACATCGGATCGACTTGAGGAGAAGCTCATCAACGTATTCTGATGACCCCAATGTCGCCCTTTGAGCCCAGCAAGCTCTTTGTCCGCAAAGCTGCGTGGGAGGACGCCGCAGAAGTGGGCGAGATCCTTGTGGGTGGCTTCCACGACAGTCCCTTTTGGGACTGCATCGACTTGCACACCAAGCATCCCGAGGCAGAGATGTTCTTCTTCAAGCAATGGGCGCGAATCATGTTCGGCAATTCGTTTCTGATTCTGTACGACGACCAAGTCATCGGCCATTACAGCATCACTCCCGAAAACGATTCTGGACCGACGTTTTGGAGGCTCATGCAGTATGGATTCTACCAACTCCCCTTTCGTTATGGCTGGGAGTTCACCACGCACGCGATGGACCTCGTTGATTCGAGTTGTTGCACGCGAGACCACGTACTGAGTCGACGTCCACCAGTTGTGATGCTCGACGCTTTTGCCATCAAGCAGGAGTGGCGCGGTCGTGGCATCGGCAAGCATATACTGAAGCAGTTCATCCTTCAAGGCCACTCCCGCATGGTTCTGCTCGCACATGAAAAGAAGGCGGTGGATCTTTACGAGAAGGTGGGGTTTCGAACACTTGATCAGCGTGTGGTTCGCACAAGCTACAACCGAGAATACGAGAACTGGGTCATGGAAAACGAAGTACTGTAGCTGATAGATAGATGCGTAGATGGCTCTGTATATAAGAACGCCTTGGTGTTCATTCCCCAGCCGATTGGCTCGCAGATGGTCAGCTCACCCACTTGTTGACTCAGATCGTGCCGTGGCATAGCACGAGGACTAATCACGTCTGATTCCCGTCCACGTGAGCTGCTCGCCCCTCAAGAGAGAGCCGTAATCACTTGAGAAGTAATCGACTGACGTGGACATGGAGATTGACGACGACGCGCTACTGGACGCGTTTCTCGCGGCGCTGGACCCACATGCAGGTACCGAAGGCTTCGATTACGAGTCTAGGGAGACAGCGGAGGCCCAAGCGACTCCGGTGACGACCGCCGAAGGCGATGCGCTTGAAAGTGACCTGAGAACGACGAAGAAGGTTGTGAATCAAGGCATGAAGGGTGAATTGGAGACACTTCGACGAGTGGTGAGCACTCTGGAGACTCGATTGAGAGAACTGCAGTCGCAACGAGGACCGAACCATCGAGGGAGTCAACGAGGGGAGCTGTTACTTGGTCGATCAACTGACAGTCGGAATGCTGCGGCAAGGCGACGTCGCCAGCGAGTCACGAGCACATCTGTGTGGAGAGAGATAGCTTTTCGTCAGTATGAGCAACGTCAGCAGGGTCAGCTTCTGAACCATCGTCTCAAAGACGCTGTTCACGACCACAACCGGGTCATCAGCGAGTTGCAGCGACTAATCCGTCGTGGACAGCGTGTCATGGCAAGTGATTATGGACGCAGACAAACGCATAGTCTCTTTAACAGTGTGGCTTTGGATGTCTTAGGCTCGTAGCTCGCCTATACCGGTCTTTCATTCTTTTAAGGTCAAGAGCGATTTCTCGCATTCTCAGGAGCACGAGCGTCTCATGAGACTCGCCAGTGAGTTGTATCAAACGATGCAGTCAGCTGTTCGAGGCGAAAGTCTTCAGTTTCCAGTGTCCGAGTTCCAGAATCTCAAAATCGGCAATGTGAGTAAGGTAACATTTGGCCAGGAGCTCCAAATGCGCACAAAGAGTGTGGTCACGACACTAGAAGGCAGCTTTCTCGTCCCAATGCCTTGTTGTGCTGTTGCTGAGGAAGTATGGCTTCACTACGGTGGACGTGACGGCAAGAAACAAACAGTGCAGCGAGAAAACCCAGGTACACTTGTTGATTCGCGGCTTCATGGGGTCGAAATGACTCTCGAACTTCCGCAACGACACGGTCGGTTCAACTGCGCGTTGGTAGGCAACCGCTATGAAGAAGGCGACAGTGAGCTCATTGTGATCGAAGGACAGACTCGTCCCATTCCATCCGAGTCAACCATGCGCTACGTGTCGCTGGCGTTTGAAAAGTGGTACGTGATTCGTCCGGTCACAGAGGCCGAGTCAACGACGCAAGTCCTCTACAGTGAAGTTACGACCATCACGTTCGACTCGGCCACGCCGCATGCTGCTGTGAATAGCATTGTCAACTTTGTCGTCAAGTGTGCGCACGAAGACTTGCGATGTATCCACCACGAGATTGATGCGGCGCTGCTCTCGAGACCTCTTGCCATGACAGTGTAGTCGATGCACCAAAATGTGCAATGTTGCATAAACCAACCTCGTTTCATTTTACTTGAACGCTCTTATGGGAACGTAGTAGAATGGCTTCTAGTGTTCCTTGTCGCCAGTTGAACTCATACTTTCCCTCATCAATCACAAGCTTGGTCACCGCTGCCAGTGTAGCGCGTCGACCAGAAGGCGGTAGTGCACCACCGTCGATTCGAGCGCGTCTACTCGAATGCACTCGTGTAAACGACGTCTCTTTCCCATCGACGACGACAGGCATCTCTTGGACTCGCAGCCACGCCAGTTCATATACTGTGACGCCTGGCGTCTGCTCTGTCGTCTCGATTGGCTCGGCGATGAAGCTCGTGATGACGATGCTTGGCGCAGTCTTGCTTGAAGGGAACCGCTGCATCGAGTACTTGCCTTGGAACCCACCGAAAAGCAAGTGGCCGATCGCCGCCGTGGCTCGATAGTCGGCTGTGGCGACATCGCCATTCTTCTCAAAGTGCTACGAGTTCATCAGATACTGCTACTCAGAACCGACTTCAAACACATATGAACCAATCACACGACGTACCAGGTCGTAGGCGCTTTCTTCCCAGTATGAGCGCTCACTCATGAGGTGCCAGAGCGCTTTGTCCGTCGTCTCGACCGAATAGGGCACTACCCAGCCGTCTTGGACTTCGATGATCTTGACCATTTCGTTCTCATCGTGCAGTTGCGTCAGTCGGAAGCTCTCGGACCCGTCGTTGAAACACGGGGCTGAGAACGCTGCTTCAGTGTATCCGTAGAGATCTTCGAGTCGTATCGAGCGTGTCAATTTGGTCGTTTCCTCGGAGAAAATGCCATGAGCCGACGAGATGAGTCTCTACAGAGCATAAAAGAAGAGGGGTTATCGCCTCATAATCGACCATACAAGCGCTCAAACGCGCCCCGTACCTTTGGGAACATGTTATTTTCTCCGTTCGTCAAGCACGTGTGCGTAGCGTGCATCTGGCTGTCGATCTGTTGCCGCAGTGTCGCGTTGTCCGCCTCGGCTCGCTTGAGAGACCGTCGCTGGCGCTTCGCCATGGCTTCATACATCACCGCCAGCCGTCGTGACGTGAACACAGGGCCATTTTCAACACTCTTGGGCTCTTGAAGCGCGTGCAGCGTGTCCTCGAGCTCTTGAATCTGTCGTCGGAGCTCCTGAATCTCCTCTTTGTCGCGAATGAGACCCGACTTGGACGCCGCCTTCCGTCGCTTCGCCGGCTTCTCCTCCTCTGGCGCTTGGTCAGCAATGCCACCACCAGCTCCTTGCTCTGTGGACGCGTTGTCACCTGTCTCCAGCGCGTCAATGAGCGCCAATGCCGCGTGCAGTGAGTCCACTTCCACGTCCTCCATCGACGCGTTTTCGCGTGTCAATCAAATAGAAAATGAACTCAATTTAGTACGTTAATGGCCAATGTGGACACGCATTTGTTCTGATATACTAATTTAGGATATTACACAGAAGTGGCTGCCTGAGTCCGGACCAAAATGTTCTCGATCATGTCCTGGCGGAAGATAAACTCCGGCGTGAACTCCACCAGCGCATTTGCTGCCACTGTTTGCAGTGCCTGGTGTCGACGCGATGGTTCGACTGCTCCACAGTCGATGTGCATGCGTCGACTGCATTGAATCCGAGTCAACGCGTTCGATTGTCCAGTGCTGGCATCCTGGACCCTCGCCCATGCGACTTGGTACACGACTGTGCCTGCCACCGGGAGGGACGTCCAGGCAACTGGCGTGGTGACGAATGTGAGAACCGCGATGTTTGACTGACCGTCGTCCGCGGGGAAGCGGTGGATGTTTAAATCGCCTTCAAAGGCGCCCAAGAAGAGGTATTCGGCGTTTTCATGAGCACGAAACTTTAACCGGACCGAACGCTCGGTCAATTCGCTCGTCTAGCCGTGCAAGAGTCATGTTAGCGGAAGATATGTCGCCTAGGGACCCAATCACGTACCAGATTGTAGTATGTGTCTTCCCAGTAGATACGTTGGCTTAGAAACGTCCACACCGCGTTATCCGCCGCCTGCAACGAGAACGGAACGACCCAGCTATCATGGATCTCGACGGTCGTAGACATCTCGCCCTCTTGGACGTTCACATGATTGAAGATGTTGGAGCCATCGACGAAATACGGTGCAGAAAATCCCGCGCTCGTGTTATGATACAAGTCTTCAGGTCGAATCCCCACCTCAACTTGTCTCCTCGAGAGAGCGTTGTCGAGGTCAGACGACGACTAATACACACACAAACAGACAGTTAGAACACGATAGATAAGCACCGGCATGGACGCGCGGATTCATCTTACCATAAGTGTCGTCCCTCGCTGAACGGAAGTCAGGAAATGATGGGCTGCAAGAAACTGGCGCTGGACCTTGTGCCGTAGACGCGAGTTCTCCAACTCGGCACGCTTGACGGAACGCTTTTGGCGGAGCGCCATGGCCTCCCACATAACTTCAAGACATCGCTTCTCGTCCACAGGATTGCTGCGAATCGCCTCGTTTGCTTTCATCTCCTCCAGGATCCTCTCCAAGTCTCGTACGTGGTCGCGAAGCTGTCGAATCTCGTCCTTCATCCGTCCTAGACTCGACTTGGCGTTGGTCTTGGACGCGTCATTATTGGTTTGTGAGTCATCCTGCTCAGCCGACGCCACAGCTGATGCAGCCTCATCATAAAAGAGATACTCGCCATTGATGCGATCAAAGATCGCCAGTGCTTCACGAAGCAGCGCCGCGTCACTTCTTTCCATTAGTGCAAATCGCGATTTGAGACCAACCTTGAGAGGTGATGCGTCACCAGCATTCTGACGACGAGACCAGCACTCCATAAATCGTTGTTACATCAGTACGTTATAGAAGAACCTGCTTGCGTCCGGACCAAAATATTCTCGATCATGTCCTGGCGGTAGATAAACTCGGTCTTCATGTCCACCAGAGCGTATTCCGCCACTGTCTGCAAAGCCTGGCGCCGTTGGGACGGCTCGACGGCGCCACAGTCGATGTGCATGCGTCGACTGCTCTGTATCCGAGTCAGAGGGGTCGATTGTCCGGACCCAGCGTCCTGCACCCTCACCCAGCCGACCTCGTACACGACTGTACCAAGCACAGGGTGTCTCGTCCAGGTAACTGGTGTGGCGAGGAAAAGTAGAGTGATGATGCTCGACTGGCCGTCTTCAGAGGGGAAGCGATGGATCTTGATGTCGCCTTCAAAGCCGCCCAAGAAGAGGTACTCGGCGTTTTCATGAGCGCGGAACCGCAAATTGACCGAATGGTCGGTCGATTCAATGGTCTAGCAAAGCGGAAGCCACTTTAGTGGACGATTCGTCGCGACGCTACTCGATAATCACTTACCAGATCGTAGTATGAGTCTTCCCAGTAGATACGTTGGCTTAGAAACGTCCACACCGCGTTATCCGCCGCCTGCAACGAGAACGGAACGACCCAGCTATCATGGATCTCGACGGTCGTAGACATCTCGCCCTCTTGGACGTTCACATGATTGAAGATGTTGGAGCCGTCTAGAAAATACGGCGCAGAAAATCCCGCGCTCGTGTTATGATACAAGTCTTCTGGTCGAATGCCGACCTCGAGCTGTCTTGACGAGAAAGCGTTGTCGAGATCTGACGACGACTAATACACACACAAACAGACAGTTAGAACACGATAGATAAGCACCGGCATGGACGCGCGGATTCATCTTACCATAAGCGTCGTCCCTCGCTGAACGGAAGTCAGGAAATGATGGGCTGCAAGAAACTGGTGCTGGACCTTGTGCCGTAGACGCGAGTTCTCCAACTCGGCACGCTTGACGGAACGCTTTTGGCGGAGCGCCATGGCCTCCCACATAACTTCAAGACATCGCTTCTCGTCCACAGGATTGCTGCGAATCGCCTCGTTTGCTTTCATCTCCTCCAGGATCCTCTCCAGGTCCCGTACGTGGTCACGAAGCTGTCGAATCTCGACTTTCATTCGCCCCAGACTCGATTTGGCGTTGGTCTTTGACGCGTCAGAGCGCGTCTGTGAGTCATCCTGCTTAGACGATGACACAGTCGATGCAGCCTCATCGTAAAAGAGATCCTGCTCGCCTTCGATGCGATCAAAGATCGCCAGAGCTTCACGCAACAGTGCCGTGTCACTTCCTTCCATTCGTGCAAGTCGCGAGATGAGACCAACCTCGACACGACGTCCTACCAACACTCTTGTCGAGAGACCAACACTTGTACTTAATTTATATCAGTACCTTAGGACCCTTTTAGTTAAGAAGCGTAATGTTTCAAGACGCGCCGTTGGAGATCTTTCAAGTGTGGTCATTTCAACGGTGAAAAACGATTCTGACATGATGGTCAAGGCTCTTGTCAACAGCTTCAGGTCAGAAGGCACGAAAGATGAACAGAACCGACAAGTGGCAGCGAGTGCATTCGAATAATGTCCAAGACTTTCGTTATTCCCCCAATGTCAAAGCATCGATACCCTGCGAAATTTCATTCTGAAGTGTACGAAGCACGTGACTCACGAGATCTCCAACGAACGGGTAGTTTTCAGCTGCGGTCCTTGTTCCTCTCTCAATATCCGCAAACCTTGGCACGATGTGCGCACAGATTCGGACGATGGTGACGCGCTCAGCTGGTTCATGGACTGACCATCCAGCCAAATCGACAAACGTGGCTTGACTCGTGTCGTGATCACCTATTCCCGTGAACTTGGAGCGCCATACGCGCACATCTCGGTTTGCTTCGACGAACCGTTGGACCATCGAGTTGCTGTACATGGAACTCGCGACCATGATGAGTATACGCGTTGTGATATCGTGCTGCTACTGAATTTTCTTGAACAATCAGCTCTTCAATTTCGTAGCCCGACAAATGGAATATCTGAGATGCTTGCAGCCAACCTCTAGTATCCCCCACACCTGGAATGTAGTGCGATTTGGGATTCGTATACTGTTTCTGTAGCTCCAGTACTTGTTGCGGCCGTCCATTGTGGTGACTTGTTCGCGTGTCGACCCGCCATTCATCGCGATCCATCTCTACCCAGTTGACAGTGTTGACGATGCTGTCAGTCATCCGATAGCCCACTTGAATGTCGTCGTGGAAGGCGCGGAAGAGGTCGGGATCGCGTGTCATGTAAGTGAATGGTGAAGGGCCCCGGTCGTCGTTTGCTTCACGTGCTTCGTGCTGAATCAGTTGCTTCAATGTGTTCCTTTAATCTTTGTCGTAGCTGTTGGTTGAGTGCTTCGGCTTGTCTTCTCTTCTCGTATTCATGGCATGCGACTCCTCGAGACAACATACCACGACTCGAGGCCACTGCGCTCGCGCGCTGCTCCAGATCGTCTCGCTCTTTCTCCAATTCCAATGCCAGCACTCGTAGGTGACGCAGCTCCGCCTGCATGCGCTCGGGCGCCAAGTTCTTGATCGGGGCTCGTCTCTCCGTCATCACAGTCTCTTTGACACTCATCGGACTCAACACATGGGAAAATGGGTGGCTTCGACTAAGTACGAGATGGTTTCACTTGCCCGTCTCCTCTTCCATTTGGGAACCTGTGTCCAAATCGAGCAGTTGAGATCCTGATTCGATTCGATTCGACGATTTCACGGCGTCTCGAGTCTGTCGTGAGCAATCCCCTTGGCTTGTCGGCAGATATTCCTACACCACACGACGAACTGTTTTGGCCGTGACTCAAGTGGTGTCCGCTCTGGTGACTCGAATGGAGAGGAGCAAGCTGCATGTTGTCTCACAAGTGTGAGACGTCCAGTCACAGACGGTGAGAAGAATGACTGAGCGAATGTTGCATGGTGTCTATGGTTTAACAATGGAATGGGCACCGACCACCTTCTTGACCACCGTTCGTATCAGGAGTTGGACCAAGCCGTCTTCTGTCATGTCCGAACCGAGCTCGCTGTTCACGTGCGAAATGTCCATCTGAAGCGATCGCAGGACATAACTTGCCAGATCACCGACGTGTGGAAAGTGCTCACTCGTCGCTGTTGCCTCGGTCTCGACGAATCGGGGGACGAGATGTGCGCACGTGCGAATCACGATGCCTTCGTCCGCTGGCTGAATGATCACCCAGCCCACTACATCGACAAACGTGTCTCGGTTCACTTCGTGCTCGTTTTCTCCCATGATCTTGCTGCGCCAAACACGCACCTCGCGACGCGACTCCACGAACCGCCTCATCATCAAGTTGACGTACACACGAACGTCTCGATTGCAATGCGAATACACTCGATGGTATCGCGCAGCAAAGGATCTCTCTTGTACAGCGAGCTCGTCAATCTTGAGCGGCGTCACATGGAAATACTGAGAGAGAAATGCCCAAGACCTCGGCTCGCCCACTTCTGGTACGAATTGGACACTGGGGTTCCTGAATTGGATCTGAAGCTCTACCCCGGCCAGGCTGTGGCCGTCATGATGACTTGTCCTTGTGTTGATTCGCCACGCTTGAGGGTCTGTCTCGTTGTCCCAACTCGTCGTGTCGACGATAGTGTCGGTCATGTGGTATCCAATTTGAATATCGTCCAGGAAACTACTGAAGAGGTCCGGACCCAGATGCTGATCGATCAGCTTCTTCAGGTGCTTCATGACGACGATATTTTCGTCCAGTCTCGCTCGTAACTGGGCATGAAAAGCTTGTGCTTGGCGTTTTTGCTCGAGCTCGTACTCGACGATACCACGTCCGGCGGGGTCCTCAGTCGTTTGTTGTTGTGCTAGCCCATCTCGCTGCTGCTCTAGCTCTCGTACGAGGACTCGCAGATGCCTCAGCTCCTCCTGCAAACGCTCACGCGCGACATTCTTCATCGGCCGACGCGGCTCCATGGTATTCACGAATGAGCAGACTAAGCACAGCAAGGGACGAGGACGGTGTTAAGTAAGAAATGGATCGAATGGTCAGGTGAATGGATACAGGCATGTCTCGATCGTTTACATTGTTATTCTATTCAATCTGGACTCAATTCACTGACTCCCAAGCTCCTCGTTCGCGTGCGAGATTTCTGTTTGCATCGAGTTGAGCACGTAACTCACGAGGTCGCTCAGGTGCGGCGAAATCACACCATCCATCGGTGTTTCTTCGTCCGTCTCGAAGATCCGTGGGACAAGATGCGCGCAGAGGCGAGTAATATTGCCGTGCTCGATAGGCTGGACGGTCATCCACCCGGCAACGTCGACGAATGCGGCGTCACGGTCATCTCCGCCCGTGACTCTGGATCTCCAGATGCGCACTTCTCGATCTGCTTCCACGAAGCGCTTCATCATAAAGTTGAGGTATACCTGAATGTCTCGGCCTCGATACGAGTACATCCGATGGTAGCGTGCTGCGACCGAGTTTTCTTGGATCACGAGCTCTTCCACCTTGAAATGCAGCGACTGGAAGTACCGGATGATGAGTTTCCACGACTTGGAGTCTCCTTCCCCCCGTACAAACGGACACGACAGGTTTGTGAACTGCCTCTGGGTCTCCAGCACCATCTGCGAGCGCCCATTGTACTCGCTCGACCGCGTGTCCACCTTCCACCCTCGCATATCCGTCTCGTCCTCCCAGTTGATGGTATTGACAATGCTGTCGGTCATACTGTACCCGACGTGGATGTCGTTTATGAAGGTATTGAAGAGGTCTGGGTCGAGTCGCGTTTGACAGAGCGGAAGTGCTGCTTGCGCGCCTTTCGCCCTGGACACCTGATGATCCACGACCTCTTTCAGTCGATGGACCACCTCAATCTGCGCATCCAACCGCTCTCGTAGTTGTTTGTTGAGTGCTTCTGCTTGCCTTCGGAGCTCGACCTCGTACTTGACCGCGTCGTGGCTATACTCATCGTTCTCGGGCGCGGCGGCATTTGTTTTGGAGAGCAACGCGTCACGCTCCTGCTCCAAATCTCTAGCTAGCACGCGCAGCTGCCGTAGCTCCGCCTGCATGCGCTCTCGCGACGGGTTCTTGAGCGGCACTCGGGTCTCGGGCATCACGTTCTGCTTTGATGACTTGTCGGACTAAACACCTATGCGCCTGTCCTAAGTGCGTGCGAACTTAACCATCGTCGCACTTTGCCACGACGACGACTACTTCACTGACGCCAGCTCAACGCGTTCAACTGTCCTCGTCTTTTGCCAGCGAACAAAGCCGTCGTGCTGACATAAAATGGAGGTGGATACAGAGCTCATCTCCCGATTTGCGCCACGAAACCTGATGGTTCCTTTCAACGGCTTCCACGATTGCACGCTTTTACAGTAACGTTAGAGAATTTTCGATGGATTACCATGAGCGAGTGAGGGCTTTTTTCTTCGATCGTTCGAGACTTTGTCGTCAAGTGCTTACACGCGCAGGACTCCTTGCGGACTGGCCTCTACGGCTTTCTTCAAGTCGGACGTGAGCGAGCGCTTGTGCCCATTCATTGCACAACACAATCTTTTTCTGGTTTACGCACCTCAGATAATGATGAGTCGGTGGGGGAGACCACGCTAACGAGCTCGTCCACGAGGTGCCGATAATGACAGGTGATACGTAACTACATACATTATTATGCTTAGTGTTTTGCCAATTGATCGTTCGCATGGGAGATGTCCATCTGCAGTGACTGCAATACATAACTCACGAGGTCGCCCACGTGAGGTGAACTCTCGTCCTGCGCCGTTTCTGCGTCTTCCGAACAGAGGAAACCGGGCACTAGATGCGCACATATGCGAGTCACAACGCCTTGCTCAGCAGGCTGAACCACCAACCAACCCACCACGTCCACGAACGGCGCCGTCTTGTCTATCATAGCATTCTCGCCGTCAACTCCCTCCAGTCCAGCCACCTTGATGCGCCACACGCGAACCTCACGGTTTGCCTCAACAAAACGCTCAATCACCCACGAAATGGACACGCGAATGTCTCGTCCGCGATATGAGTACACTCGACGATACCGAATCGCCATCATGTCTTCCTGAATGATCAGCTCGTCGACCGAGAGCGGGGACGACTGAAAGTACTGAGCGAGATACCTCCACGACTTGAGATCGCCTTCGCCATGCACGAACGAAGACACAGGGTTCTTGAACTGCTTCTGAATCTCCAACACGCGCTGCGGACGACCATTGCAACGTCCCATGCGTGTATCCACTCTCCATGACCGATGGTGCGACTCACCATCCCAATCGACAGTGTCGACGATGCTGTCAGTCATGCGATAGCCGACGTGAACGTCGTTGAGAAACTCACGGAAGAGTCCATTCTCGAATCGGAGATGACGACTGTCTTGACTCTCTTCGCCGTCCGTCGTCATATCAGTGTCAACATCAGAGTCCGCTCGCTGGTCAATGAGTTCCTTGAGACGTTCGATGACGGCGATGTGTTCGTCCATTTGCTCTCGAAGACGCACGTTGAGCTCTTCCGCTTGCTTCCTGCGCTCGTATTCGTCGCCTACCCCAGTGTGACTCGCCTGAACAAGTGCGTTCACGTCGGGACTCGCCGCGCTCGCCATCAGCTGATCGCGCTCCGTTTCCAACTCCACCACCAATGCTCGTAGATAACGCAGCTCTGCCTGCATGCGCTCACGCGATGGGTTCTTCACGGGGCCGCGTGGGCCGTCGGCGCCCATAGCGGCATGCGTCTCCAACATCATCGTCTCTTGGTGAATTCCGGACTAAACACTGTGGAAGAGGGCCTGAGGACGTAAAGTACGAAGGATGGGGTGCGAACTTAGGGACCACCTCACAGACTGAACAGCGACTACTGAAGTGACGTGGACTCATTCCCATTCCTACTTAGGCTCCGCCGAGAATGAAATGACAGTGGGTAGCGTGTGGATGGGGTAGATTACCCGGATATGTTGATGGTCTCACAGCACTCATCTTAGCAATCGATCAAACCGTGTTGCGTTTGAACGCTTTCAAAGATTCCACGTCTCGCGGTGGTGAACAATACCATTTCTCACATACACGACGTAGTCCTAGCATTACCAAGAAGGTAAAGGACAAATGAGTGGTAGAAGAAGATTCAAGCAAACGTGATCAAGTGGAGTTGCTTGTTTAGAGCGACGAGGGTCGTGAGAGGTATCCCTGAAAAGCCATGTGCGGATTAGTAAAATGAAACGAAGAAGTAATTCAAACCAAATGCGTTTGGCGGACCATCACCTTCGTTGTCAGCAATGACACTTGCTAACGCACGGTCACGGCACTCGTAAAGGAGGGAAAGCGATTGTTAATAGAGTGTTTAATGCAGTCAACGTACTAGGTGTTTGCCTGGCCACAACGACATGAGCCTCTGCTTGGTAATGCACACAAAGTTTCAGCTTAGTCCCCATAAATACAGCAGATTTGCCCTTGCTCCTGGTTCACGAATGCTCTATCGACTTAAAAGATGTTTATTGGGGAAACGCTCGTCGGAATGAGCCGGTAATCTTTAATACGGCGATAATAATTTACATATCCAACTAAACTCAGCGAGCTACACTCCTAGAATGGGCCCACACTCGACACCTTTCGCCTTATCAATACTCTGCGAGACCTTCATTTGAAGCATTTCAATCGCGTAATAAGCAAACTCTTGAGCGCGTTCGTATTTTTCGCCCGGTGCCAACCCAGAACAACTAGATTCTAGGATCCTGGGGACGAAGTGGGCACAGATGCGAGTAACGATTCCTTTCCCGAATGGTTGGATCACAGCCCATCCTGCAACATCGACAAGCATAGTGCTTTCATTTTGCGCATCTTGTCCCTGGAACTTGGAGCGCCACACTCGAACTTCTCGCCTTCCTTCCACGAAACGTTTGGTCAGTTCGTTGGCAAACACGTTCACTTGCCTTCCATGATACCAATATGGGTGATGATACTGCACAGCAAACGAGTCGTCTTGAGCAACGAGTTGGTCGATGTGGTATTGCGATGATAGATGCAACTGGGAGATGTGGTTCCACGACGCCACCTCGCCTTCCCCCTCGATAAATGTGGTGGTAGGCGTCCAGAATTGTTTCTGGAGCTCGATTACCGTGTGCGTCTGTCCGTTGTGCTGGCTCACCTTCGTGTCGAGTCTCCATGAACCACGAGTGGTTTCATCGTCCCAGTTTACAGTGTTCACGATGCTGTCGGTCATACGATAGCCCACATCAATGTCGTCTGAGAGCATCAGCAATTATGTGTGGCAAGGATCACTAACGGCAGATGCACGAACAGGCAAACCATGGATGAGCAGACAGACAGCGGCACTCCCTGGAGCGGCCGGAGGTCTCGGCCTACCCCTGGTTCACGAGGAATGCTTACTCACCAGCGCAAAGATGGTTCTGCGGTGGGCTCGGCCGATCTCTGGCATCAGAGGAGCGATCGGGACCGCGCTGCTGAACGGCACGCCGGCAGGAGGCTCAGCAACAAACGTGGTATCGATCACGCGAGATCTAGCAACCGCTCCAAGGCTCAACAGCAAGAATTTTGCAACCACTGGTGTATCGACGTTGCGCAGCATCACAGCCCAGCCCCGCGGAGACGAAGAGAACAGAATCCAGGCAACACTGTGCGCCAAGCCGGTGACGACGCGCACAGACAGGAGATGGTGGAACGACGGATGGTATCACGCAGACTTCAGCGAAGATCAAGCCCTGCTGTTCGCACTTTTGAACGAACAAAATGCTGGACACGGATCATTCAACAAGGGTGGCCTCATGATTGCGCGCGCCCTCGGCGATGGTGTACTGGCGACTGTGGACAAGAAGAGTGGAAGCAGCCGACAGATTGAGAAGTCTGATTTCCCGAACTTGCTTCAGGCGCACGACCGCATACAAGACGCTCTAGACGTGACATGGCACAGGAACTACACTCTCCGATTCAAGGCACGCCGACACGACTACCCCATGTCACCAGTACTCGTCCGAGAATTTCGGCGTTTTTGCGAGATCCTAGTCTACAACTACCCGGCCTTACTCTACGCACGTGAGGAACCAGAAGACCTCTGTCTACACCCGCCCAGCCACGACACCTGGAGATTCGAGGAGGCAGATGACGGATTCATACTCGAAGTGGTCACGCTGAATGGCAAAAGCACACAACTTGGACAAGTGACGACACGAATCGAGGCACAGAAGCTGGCGCGGATGCACTTGGACGACAGGAGGGCGACCTTCGAGCTCCATCCATTGTTGGATGCGTTTGTACCGATCTGGAACCAGCCCTCGATGGAGCGGAGACCCACCCTCAAACAGAAGATCTATCGCAGCACGACGGAGCGAGCGGAACGGGAAGCAGCTTCAAGAACGGAACGGCTACGCGCGGAAGACGACACGGTCGGCAACGCACTGGCCGAACTAGAGTGGACCACGATCATGAGGTTGCGACACGCTACAGAGGGACAGAAGCTACTCATGCAGAGGATCAAGGGAGGTCGCATCTCAGGGTGGGATCGCCTACATCGGAAGCGCGGCTGCCCCCACTGTGAGGAAGACGCCGACGGTGGCAGAGTTTCTCATATCTTCTGGTACTGTCCAAAGGCACAGGCGCTGTGGTCACAGCTGGAAGAGGCTTGGACTCCAAGCGGCAAGGGATGGGAGCGAAGCTACCCACGCCAGTTCTGCCACGAAGTATTCAGCCTAAGCATGTCAGCCAACCCTACTGGGCTGTGGGATTGGGAAAAGCTCCACCCGAGCACAGTTGACGCACCAGAAGTCACCATAGCACGAACGAAGATTGTGGACCTCTGGAAACAGCATGTGCTGGTCACCCTGAACGTGTTATGGCGATGGAGAAATGGTATGCACGACGAAGACAACAGGTGGTCTGACGACCAGGCCTCAGCGATCCACATCGGAGCGATCCGAACGGAAACTCAGTGCCTACAGCGCGACCTACACCAGACACGCGCCTCGAGACGACTCGGATGGAACATTCTTAAGAAGCTGAAGACCCAGAACACTCTCGAGCGTGACCCAAGATCCACCGATAGAGCAACGACACGGTACATACTGTACTTCAACGGCCACACCGACCAGAAATCCAAACGGAGCAGAGCTGGAACCGTCATGGTCAAGAGCACTGAAACGGCGACGGAAGCAGACATCGTATGGAGCACAAGCATGAGCCTCTCTGGCACAACCAACAATCAAGTCATGTACGAAGGCCTGATCGCAGGACTGAAGGAAGCTCAGAAGAAGGGATGGACACCACTTGAGGTGGTTGGCAGCAGCTCGCTCGTCCACCAGCAAATGAGCAAATACAAACCGCCCAGGAAGAAGAGACTACTCGGATTCTATGCGGTGGCACGACGATTGGCGGACTGTTTAGGCGTCCGACATTGGCACCATCATCAGAGTGAGTTCAACCGAATGGCGAGAGCGGCAGCGACCCACGGGGCGACCACCCGAACGAGTGCAGCGACACTCCACCCAACCGATCGACCAGGCACACCAACACTGGCAACGTATCTTTCGGGAGACCACGCGCGCTGGCAAAGCAACTACTGGAGTAGAACTTTAGCGGTAAATTGACAGGGTGTAGTTCAAACAGCTATAGAGCACGTGTAAAACGACTCAATAGACTTCAATGAGAGAGAATGTCGTCTGAGAGACTGTTGAATAGTACATGGTCGAAAGCCGAGTGACGAGCACTGTGCACGTCGTCCACTTGGTGCATTTGATGGAGAATCAGCTCTTTCAGACGATGGATAGTCGCCGCCTGCTCTTCCAACTCGCCATGAAGCTGCGTGTTGAGTTCTTCTGCCTGCTTTCTCTTGTTATATTCCTCTTCAGCGACTTCTTGCTGTGGTTCGCCAAGCTGAATGATCGACGTCTTCGCCTTCTCGACCAACCTATCTCGCTCCTTCGCGAGCTGCACCACGAGCTCTCGCAGGTGCCGCAGCTCTGCCTGCATGCGCTCTCGCGACACGTTCTTCAGTGGCGTTCGCTTGGGTTCCGTCATCGTCGAAGCCTGGGAGTTCTTGGACTAAACGCCCCCGCCGTCCCTCTAAGTTCGATTTCGTGCCCCAGGCTGGGAATCAGAGGGCGGCGGAAACGCCCCGGCGTCTCACTTTTGTTCATAGGTTTCCACAGATGGTCTCAGGTGTCCTGCCTCACCACAAGTCGATGGTGACGATTATCCACTCGCACGCGATGACAGGCTCATAGGCTTTCTCTAGGCGCAGGTTTACAAGAATCCCATGATGCGTGCTCGGTGGTGCTTCTCCATGGTCTCCCACTGGCAGTTCTCGTCGTGTCGTGGGTGATCATCATAGCGCCAGCTGTCCACTCACTTTGGGTGGATCATCGCTTTCGCGATTACTCGCCGAGCCACTGGAAAGTCCCGAGTGGACACGGTTACACTCGACCGCTCGGGTTGAGAGGAGCAGTGTGACAGTGTCCAGCGATTGCAGCGCGTGTACTTTCCCATTCGTCCGCGTATGACAGCCATCTGCACCATGGAATGGGCTCTTGTGTGGCCTGGTGGTGTATGTTGCTTGTACAGATGCGAGTACTGCATAAGCGAGATGTTGGAACAAAACACGAAGATAACAAGTGGATCGCTCAAACGGATTCATGACACAATGTGAAGTAGTATAGGATAGCTGGCTGCCATCTGTATCAGTATAGACATCGTTTCTCGTTAGCGACACTTTTCGACGCACTAATCATATCAGAGCGCTTAGCTCGACCAGGGGTTCCATTGACGCCTACTCTAGCCGTACATTAACACCTTGAGCGTGGAGATATTTATTCTGTGGTGGTTCATGCTGAAATGAGATCAAAACTCCTGATTATTGTACACGTACGACAGAAGCTATTCGCTACCGACCAACTTGTGGATCATACTCGACCGAATTCAAATCCTTGATAACCTGTGAGACGTCCGTTTGAAGCATTTTTGTTGCGTACTCTGCGAACTCTCGGGTGCGTTCATCGTTTTCCTGTGGCGTCAATCCTGTGCAATTTGTTTCCAAGACTTTGGGCACGATATGCGCACAAACATGCGTGACGACGCCATCCGCAAATGGTTGAATGACGGACCAGCCGACAACTTCGACAAGCATGACTTGTTCCTGATCGGTGCTTTCTCCTGCGATCTTGGAACGCCACACTCGAACTTCCCTACTCCTCTCCACGAAGCGCTTCATCAACGAGTCGATAGCAATGTTCACGTCCTTACCACGGTACAAGTACGGATGGTGGCATCGTACCATCAAGGCTGTCTCTTGAACTACGATCTCATCAATGCTGAGCGGGGATGATGAATAAAACTGGGGGGCATACTTCCACGACTTCAATTCCCCTTCACCTTGGACAAACGGAAAGCTTGGGGTCCAGAACCGCTTCTGAACTTCTAGCACTGTGTGTGAACGTCCGTTGTGGCGACCCACTCTCGTGGCAACTTGCCATAAGCCGTGTGTTGCTTCATCACGCCAGTCGGCTGTGTCGACAATGCTGTCAGTCATCCGATAGCCCTCAAGAATGTCGTTATTGAAGCGACTGAAGAGTTCGCGGTCGAAATGTGAGTGACAACAGCCATATACGTCGTCCACTTGGTCCGATAGACGGTTGATCAGTTCCTTCAGGTACTCCACAACCGCAGTCTGCTCATTGAGCTTGTCACGAAGCTGCGCATTGAGCCTCTCTGCTTGCTTTCTCTTCTCGTATTCTTCCTCCGCAATTGCTCGCTGCGAGACGGCCCTCCGGACTCTAGACGCCCTGAAGAGGTCAAAGCGCTCTCTCTCGAGCTGCACCAGGAGCTCACGCAAGTAGCGAAACTCTATCTTCATGCGCTCGCGGGAAACGTTCTTGAGCGGCGCGCGCTTGGTCTCCTTCGACGCCATCGTCTCTAACCTCGGTGACTTCCAGAGTGAACAACTGGGGTTCACACGTGTCCTTTTAAGTTCGATACCGATCACTACTTCTGGCCTGTAGTCATCATTACCAAACTTAGCTGGTTGTAAAAATGCCGCACCGTCTCGCCTTTGCACACTGGACACGATTACCCATGGGGCTGCCACATGTATACAGTGTAGTTTGACTCATCACGACGCGATTGTCGTCAGCGTTCAACCCTCCTCACTGGCCATTATTTAGTGTGAGAAATAATCGCTTGACGATCAACAAATCGATGGATCCAACCGCTTTTGTTGCCAGTGTCGACAGGCCCAAGCGGCCGTCTGTAACGCGCGAGCTGTTCTTTCGGGTTCTGGTGTGGCAACATTTCGTCGTGTCGTTTGGGATCTTCAGAGCATCAGCTGTCCATCCATATTCAAAGCCGTTTTTCGTGATGATGATCGAACCTCTGAATGTTTCTCCATGATACAGTAGTTGCACGTTTCCCGGGTTGATGGCACGGGGTTGCGAACCATGAGTTATCCTAAATAAGCAACTGGAATCGCTTGCTCGATATCCGCGGTCCTTATCATCCAAGTAGAATGAGCAAATGATCGATGTCGGACTACGTATTCTATCTACCCTAGTATATGCATGCGCAGACAACACTGAGGATGTGACTCGGGTATCTTTCTCCGATTGAGATAGCAGGGATCACTGCAGCAATTCCGTGTTGACATAATGAATTTCTCTATCGTGGAAGGGTTTATGTTAGCAATGCATGACTTTTGGTGCGGACTCGATGCTGTGGGTTTCCACAATGGCTCGGGTGATGTTCAGTTGGAACATTCGAGCAGCATAATGTGCATTCTCTTGAACGTGATCCTGATTCTCCTCTCGTGTCAAATCCGAACGTCTTGTTTCCAGGGCTTTCGGAACAAAGTGCGCACAAACGCGAGTCACGATATCCTTCTCAACTGGCTGGATGACTAGCCATCCTACGACATCAACGCGCATGAACGACTCATCGCCGTCACTTTTCCCCACGATCTGGCAGCGCCACGTGCGCACTTCACGGCTCGTTTCCACGAAGCGCTTGGTCAGGTGCGTGAAAAACATGTTGATTGCCTTGCCACGGTACACACTTGGGCGACGGTATCGGACAAATAACGCCTTCTCCTGTGAAACGAGTTCGTCGATTTCGAGCTGCGACGTAGGGTAGTACCGAGTGCTGTAGTTCCACGAGTTCACGTCTCCTCCACCATGGACAAACGAAGACGTCGGAGTCCAGAATTACTTCTGGGGTCTCCACCACCGACTGTGGACATCCGTTTTGCCAAGTTGTTCTTGTGTCGCATCGCCATGAATCACGAGTTGCTTCGTCGTCCCAGTCGACAGTATCGACGATGCCATCGGTCATCCGGTAGCCTTCGTGAATGTCATCGAGCAAGCGGTTGAAGAGGTCGGGATCGAGTTGCAACTGACAAAAATCGTGAACATCTTCCACCCGACAGGCTAGACGACTAATCACCTCCTTCAGACGCTCCACAATCGCAGTTTGCTCTTTCAACTTGTCATGAAGCTGCGCGTTGAGCTCCTCCGCTTCTAGTCTCTTGTTGTATTCGTCTTCGGCGACTTCTCGCGGTGACTCGATGTACTGATGACATACTTGCCCGACCAGTCTATCCCGTTCCTTCTCCAACTGCACAGCCAACACGCGCAGGTAATGCATCTTGGCCTTCATGCGCTTACGCGACACGTTCTTGAGCGGCATTCGCGTGGGCTCCGTCATCGTCAAACTCGGCGACTCTCGGACTTATATACACCTGGTGAGCGTACGCCTCCCCTCTAAGTTCGAGTCTGATCACTCGGCTGGGCGTCAGAGGCTGGGAGAGAGTCTCACCTTTGCACTCGAGCTTCCACACGGCGCCCCATATGCCTCGAGTGACTCCGTTCCAATGCGGCTCTCCTTCCGGACCACTCGATGCCATGTCGGCGAGTGCAGTGTATGACGGCCCATCGTACACTGCGTCAAATTCCGCAGCCGGAGATGTTCCGACATGTTCTGTTCTTGCAAGCTTTCGTCGCGTCGTTGGTGATCATCCGAGCAGCAGCTGGCCGTGAATGGGAACCATCTTTTCTGGGATTGTTCACACTGTGTGAATCACACAGTCGCTTGCAAAGCACAGCAGGAACCGGAATACTGGCCCCGGTAACGCACCACCGCACTGGGAAGATGAAGCCAAGCGAGCTATACAATCCTATATCTCCATTACTGTATAATATTTACATCATTACTGGCACGCGAGTCATTTCTTGGCCAGCTGATCGTTCGCACGGGAGATGTCCATCTGCAGTGACTGCAATACATAACTCACGAGGTCGCCCACGTGAGGTGAACTCTCGTCCTGCGCCGTTTCTGCGTCTTCCGAACAGAGGAAACCGGGCACTAGATGCGCACATATGCGAGTCACAACGCCTTGCTCAGCAGGCTGAACCACCAACCAACCCACCACGTCCACGAACGGCGCCGTCTTGTCTATCATAGCATTCTCGCCGTCAACTCCCCCCAGTCCAACCACCTTGATGCGCCACACGCGAACCTCACGGTTTGCCTCAACAAAACGCTTAATCACCCACGAAATGGACACGCGAATGTCTCGTCCGCGATATGAGTACACTCGACGATACCGAATCGCCATCATGTCTTCCTGAATGATCAGCTCGTCGACCGAGAACGGTGACGACTGAAAGTACTGAGCGAGATACCTCCACGACTTGAGATCGCCTTCGCCATGCACGAACGAAGACACAGGGTCCTTGAACTGCTTCTGAATCTCCAACACGCGCTGCGGACGACCATTGCAACGTCCCATGCGTGTATCCACTCTCCATGACCGATGGTGCGACTCACCATCCCAATCGACAGTGTCGACGATGCTGTCAGTCATGCGATAGCCGACGTGAACGTCGTTGAGAAACTCACGGAAGAGTCCATTCTCGAATCGGAGATGACGACTGTCTTGACTCTCTTCGCCATCCGTTGACCCGCCACCATCGATGCGTGATCGCTGGTCAATGAGTTCCTTGAGACGTTCGATGACGGCAATGTGTTCATCCAGCTTCTCTCGCAGACGCGCATTGAGCTCTTCCGCTTGCTTCCTGCGCTCGTATTCGCTGTTGACGATACCGCGACACGCCTCGACGAGCGCATTCACGCCCTTGTTCGTGTCGGGCGCGCGTGCTCTCTCCATGAGCTCGTTCCGCTCCCTCTCCAGCTCCACCGCCAGTGTGCGCAGGTTTCGCAGCTCTGCCTGCATGCGCTCGCGTGACAGGTTCTTCACGGGGGCGCGTGGGCCCATGGACATGGCGCCATGCGTCGCTGCGCGCTCCGTCATCATCGTTGCTTGTTGGCGTCTGGACTAAACACTGTGGAAGGGGTCCAACACTTGTTAAGTACGCAAACGCACTTAGCGGCTTGTCAGTGGACTGACTGAACAACCGACTACTGAGGATGCGGCAGATGGACTCATTGTGCTGCTGGATCTCTCGTCTAGGACGTGAATGTCACGCGTTGACGCTGTTCAGGTGGACGGGCTACCGCTCTTCGCATGCTCAAATCGTTCAGGGCAGCGGGTGGTTTCTCACGAGTCTGGCATGGCAGACCCGAAAAAAAAAAAAAAAAAACTGGCCTGGCGTGTTCGTCGCTGTGTTCCGCACTGTTGGAGCGATCCACGAACACTCTTTCCTGCTGCTCAGACCTGCGCAACCTGAGTGAGGAATGTGCAGTCGAGCCGAGCCGGATGCATGAAATCCAGTGTGCCGGATGGTCATGTGTCACACTTATGTACTCTCCAGCCACCTGTCGAGCCACCATTTGCTGCATCCAGGATGGATGATCCAGCCGAGAGTCGAAGCAGCCGCAGGAGAGAGAATCTGGTGGCGAGCTCCCCCACAACCCAGCCAGCCGGACAATGACGAGCCACTAAGTTCGTGCCTCGAACCTAAGAGGTTTAGTACACGACTCGATGATGACGGAGCGAGCAGCTCCGCGGCTTCCTCGGAAGAATTGGTCGCGGGAGCGCATGCAGGCGGAGCTACAGCACCTGCGTGTACTGGCCCGAGATCTAGAGAAGAAGCGAGACGAGCTGCAGAAGCAGGCGGTGGTGCCGGGCGATAAGACATGGCGTGGTGTCGTCGAGCTCGAAGCTGCGCAGACAAAGCGTGCACGAGAGCTCAACAGACACCTGCGAGCGAGATTGGAGGAGCATCGCTCGGTCATCAGACACCTCAGGAAGCTGATTCGCGACAAGCTCGACATAGCCAGAGACGTTTATGCCAGCCTTCCCGAGAGACACTCGGGGCCAGACCTGTTTGACACGTTCCTCAAAGAGATCCACGAGGGCTACCGGATGACCGACAGTATCGTGGACAGTTCTACGTGGGAAGAAAGTATGAATCACCGAGCGTGGCAAGTGAGCACGCGGTCAATTGAGCAGAATGGGCGTCTGCAAAAAGTCATCGTGCTCCAGAATCAGTTCTGGTATCCAACGAGTGAGTTTACGGTGGGTGACGGAGACATGAAGTCGTGGAGCTACGCACTCCAGTACTGTCAAGCATCTTGCTTTTCCATCGAGGATCTCTGTGTTCAAGAAGACTCGCTCACTGTGCGCTACCGTCGCGTATTATCCTCGGAGCTTGGACAAGACACACGAGTATACGTCAACTGGATGATGAAACGCTTCGTGGAGAAGACCCGAGAAGTGCGCGTCTGGCGGACCAAGCTGATGGGAGAAGGTAGTCAAGGCGTGGATCAAAGCGCGTTTCTTGATGTCGTGGGCTGGACCATCCATCAGCCGGTTGCAACGGGTGTCATCATTCACGTTTGTGCGCATCTGGTCCCACGATTCCTCGACACGGAAGCCACAACAGGCGGCAATACTCCTCACGTCGGCGATCTGGTCAGCTGCGTCCTCAAATCCCATCAGATGGATATTTCAACTGCAATTGAAAACCTCTCGACGAGCTGAATGGACTTGACAATGAAAATGGACGTGTATCATGCTCCCCTTTATTTACATCAGACAATGAACCAACTCTGATGCCTTCTTGAAAGAGGAAGACGAGATACAGCCCCATGTTCACCTAGACGAGCATCGACACGAGGAACAGGATCACCAAGCATGAGTTAGTTTCCCGATGGTGTGATAATTGCGATGGGTGGATCAATCGTACTTAACACACTGCCATGTGTTTAGTCCGGAAGTCAAGTCACGAAGATGAAGGGTGTTACCAAAGTGCCGGTGAGGAATCCGTCGCGCGAACGCATGCAGGCAGAGCTGCGTCACTTGCGTGAACTGGTACGCGAGTTGGAGCAGAAGCGAGATGCGTTGGAAGCGCCAGCGCCGGGGCTCGGAGAGGCATGGCGCAAGGTCGCCGAGTACGAAGCAGAGATGTGTAAACACGCGGAAGAGCTCAATGTCGAGTTGCGAGCGAGACTGGAAGAGCAAATCGCGGTTTTGGAGCGTCTACATGAGCTGATCGATGAGCAAATGAAGGCAATATCCGATATTGACGCGGGGACCCCATTGAAGTACTCTGATCCAGGCGTCTTCGAGCGATTTCTCGATGATATCCATAAGGGCTACGAGATGACTGACAGTATTATGAACTCGGTTGGATGGGGAGACCCTATCGATTCTCGGACATGGCGAGTCAGCACAAGAACAAGCGAGTACAACGGGCAGTCGCAAAAGGTTCTCGTGCTTCAGAACGAGTTCAGGAATCCGACGAGTGCGATCGTTCCAGCGAGGGTGACGTGAAGTCGTGGGATCATTCAATCCAGTATGTTCGCTCCTCACCTATGCAAACCGACGCGCTAATGATACAAGAAAGCTCGATTGCTGTGCGCTATCGAGACATGTACTCCGAGTTTGGCCGGGAAACGTTGCTGTACACGAACTGGATGATGAAGCGTTTCGTTGAGACAGACAGAGAAGTGCAAGTCTGGCGGAAGATGATAATGGGCGAACACAACCAAGGCGTGGACCAAGCTGCTTTTGTCGAGATGGTGGGCTGGGTTGTTCGCCTGCCAGCTGAGCTTGGCGTCATCATTCGCCATTGCGTCCATCCCGTTCCGAAATTCCTAGATGAAGAGTACGACGCGGATGCCTCCTGCGACTATCCTCACGTAGGCGATCTCGTGGGCTCGGCACTTGGATCGCTCCAGACCGACCTCACGCAGATTACTGCTCAGATGTCGACATCCTAGGTCACCATTTGGACACCTAGGACGGCTATAAGGACGAGAATTGCATCAGTTTTCTTAGCAGTCTCGAACATTCCGTTGCGTAGGTGAGTGCGGATGTGACGTACGCGCCACTGTCGCATCACCAAGGCAACAGAAGGTGGGGGTGGACTCTACTGCGCCACTGATTAAGTTCGATACGTCCCGATCAGTCGAACTTAGCGCCAGTCGACATTCGCTGGGCTGTTTAGTCCGCAACGCGTCCAGGCACGATGACGATGTGTGGCAATGGGGAAGGACCTCGGCCGCCTGTGAAGAATGTGTCGCGGGAACGCATACAAGCAGAGCTGCGACACCTGCGTGTGCTCATGGTCGAGCTGGAGAAGCAACGGAGCGAGCTTCTGGGGCGACTGGATGTGTCGCCGGGGGAGACGTGGCTCTGTGAACAGTGGTCCTGACACGTGCGAGGCAAATATGAGAGTGAGTCTATTGTGGACGGCCATCATGCCGGTTATTCTATCCTCTAGGTTCAAGGTGGAGGGCTTCCTTCGGGAAGCTCCTCTCACTGGCGCAAGTGGGCACTGTCCGGAGTGTTGCATGTCCCTGCCGTCGTCTCACACAGAGACTCCGGCTTGCTTGTACCAATAGGTCTGTCCCACAGGCTCGACGTCATCCGACGTGAGATTGCAGAGAAGAAGCGCGCGCAAGAGCTCAACGCGCAGCTCCGAGCGAGATTGGACGAGCATATTGCAGTGGCCGAACGTCTGAAGGAGCTGATTGACGGTCAGTTGGACACGGTGAGGGATGTGTACGCCAACCTCCCGTCGAACAACACAAACCCGGACATTTTCAGCAAATTCCTCGGCGATATCCAGGTTGGGTATGACACGACCGACAGTATTGTGGACAGTGTAGACTGGGGTGAAGATAACCACCTGTCGTGGCGAGTCGATATTCGATCGAACATGCACAATGGTCATCCTCAGCGGGTACTGGAGCTTCAGAACCAGTTCCGGAACCCATTGGGCCAGTTCGTGTCGGGCGAGGGCGATTCGAAGTCATGGACGTACACACTCGAGTACCTTCAGTCGCCAGCCTTCATAGTCGACGAGTTTGCTGCTCATGCAACTTGATTTCTGTGCGATATCATCGCGTGTACCAATGCTATGGTCGATATGTCCCAGTGTACGTCACATTGATGATGAAGGATTTGTGGAAGCGAGTCGAGAAGTTCGCATTTGGCGCACCAAGATCACGGGAGAAGGAACGCAGCGACGTTTGTCGATATTGCGGGTTGGGTCGTCATTCAACCAGCCGAGAGGGGGGTCATCAAGCGCACTTGTGCACATCTCGTTCCGAAGTTTTTGGGGACGGAAGACGGAGAGGGGAGAGCGAACGAGAGCTTTCCACCAGTCGGAGACCTCGTGAGCTACGTACTTCGGTCGCTCCAGACCGATATCTCGCAAGCAAATGATGAGGGAGCAATGAGCGCGTTGCTGGATGTCGGAAGGTGAACAATGCATGGCATATATGATGTTGAAGAGCGACATTTCCCTTTGGCTACAGTTTTTCTTCGTCATCTCTCAATAAATGGCGACGATGCCCCTCGAAATGCTTCAATAATAGACTAAGTGTCCGGTATTTCCAACAACTGAGACTGAATCGTCAGTTCAGAGAGAACTTACCACGTGTTGATGCACATGAGTAGATCGCTGCCTACTCCAGTAGTGCCTTTTTTCGCGTCACATCTCAGCAGCTCCAAACTTGTTCTGCTTGTGTACCAAGCGAATGAACGTCCTTCAGTTCGATAAGCTCACGTGCGTCACAAGGATCGTGATCGTCGATTTCATTGTGATTGTGAAGATACTTCCATTCAACTGGGCTTGCTTTCCATCTGCTATCAGCAACAACAACAGTAGCTTGACTTTGCGATATGGTTTCATTGTTCAGATCACTCAGCTCGATAAACGTCCTCGTCCACACGGGCGACCCCTTCCTGAAGAGAAATCAAGACGCAACTCGCGAGATCTCCGAGTCGTGGCGGTGGACTCTCATAGCTCACCACTTCGCCAGTTTGTTCGTCCACGAATCCTGGGATGACGTGCGCACAAACCAATATCATCACGCCATCGCTGTCACCACCGAGGCTCTCGGGTTCAATAACAGTCCAACCAACGACGTCGACAAACACACTCAGGATTGGGAGTAGATTGCTGTCATTCATCGTCGTTTTGGATCGCCATACCCGCACTTCCCGTGACTTCTCGATGTACCGCTTCATTGTCAACCAGGTGCAAACGGGAATTTCTTGACCGCGGAACGGATAGAAATGACGATACTGAACCGCCAAGTAGTTGTGTCGGACGACGAGCTCCTGAATATCGAAGTTGGACGTTTGGAAGTGCATGTTGAACGATCCCCACAACTTGAAGTCTCCGAGATCTGGTGAGAACTCGACAGACGGTTGCCAGAGCTGCTTCTGTGCCTCCAAGACCAACTGCGCTTGCCCATTGCATTGGCCCACTCGTGTCTGGACTCGCCATGGACGAGAATTCTCTCGGCTTGACCAGTCCACCGGCGCCATAAAGTGGTTCATTGCTTGATATCCGACTTGAATATCCTTAAGGAAGGCGTCGAATAATCCAAGTCCGAGACTCAAGTGACGCAATTGGATAGTCGCGTAGGCCGTGGTCACGCACTCCATTTGCTGGTTGATCAGGTCCCTCAGCCCGTTCACGACCTGGATCTGCTCCTCCACCGCATTTCGCAGTCGTTGATTGACTGATTCCGCGTCTTTCCGTCGAGTACATTCTGTTCTGATCGCAGTTCGCCACGGCTCGTCAATGCGCTCGTCTTCTTCTTGCCGCTTCTTCTCCAGGTGGCTCCGCTCGCGCTCTAACTCGTCCACGAGTGCTCGCAGGTGCTTCAGCTCAGCCAGCAGGCGCTCTCTGGACGCATTCCTCTGCGGTGAGTACTGCGTCGTCGTCTCCACGCACTTGGGTTTCCTCACGGGACGCTTGCTCGGAGCTCCCGACTTGGTCATTCTGGATTGAAAAGGCCTAATTGGAGCTAATTGGAGGCACGTCCTCAAGGTGTAAATGGTGTTATATCGGTAGGTATACTCTCTTCAGCGCCAATTTATTTTTTAAATACTTAGATAAGCCGAATCAGAATCGAAGATGAATGAGTCAGCCTAGGATTTCGGAAAATGACAACCATCCATGCGTCCAAGGTGAAGGATACACGCATGCAAAGTCCATTTCCAATAGGTGAACCTCTCTCACGTGCAGACGCGTTCTGATGAATCCCGCTTTCTACGCTAGCGAACCAGGTTTTCAGTGAGCGCGGAATTCGATGCTACCAGTGAGGCAAAACTCAGGCGACGAGGTGAAGCAGTACTATATTCGTTTTCGTCTGTTGCGCAAAGTGAAGTTTGTCATGAGATTGATTGGTCAATGGACCAACTCGTGCCTTACGCGATAAGCCATGCAATTTGAGCGGACTCTCCACATTTCCTACAATCGTTTTCCACGTTAACAATCGAGGTATTTTCCCAAGAAGTTATCCACCTCTCGATAGCTCGTTGTCTACATGGGATATATCCATCTTCAGCGCGCTGACCACGCAACTCACGAGGTCTCCGATCCTAGGACCGCTACCGTCTCTCACCACATCACCAGTTTCCGAATCAATGAAGCCCGGTACGAAATGCGAGCACAGCCGAGTAGTGACACCTTTCGTCAGATCGTCTTGATGCAGCGGCTCATACGTCAACCAACCCAAGTAATCGACAAAGGCACTTGACTGTTCGTCTTGGGCGTCGCCAACAGCCACAACTCAGCTCCGCCACACTCGAACTTCCCTATTGTCTTCAAGAAAATACTTGATCGCTGTATGAACGTACGCACGGACTTCACGACTGCAGAACCAGTAATTCCGACGATATCGTACAATCAACCACTGGTCTTGGACAACGAGCTCATCAGCCACGAACGGTGGACACTGGAGGAACTGGATGAGATGCTGCCACGTCGATGGCACGCCTTCATTTGGGATAATGTCATGCAAGGGGTGATCGAACTGCGTAGCCATCTCCATCACCAGCTGCGGTTGCTGTCGTGACGCGCCCCAATCAATTGCCTCCATGACGACGTCCGTCATACGATAAGCAGCATCGACATCCTTGAGGAATACGTCGGACGTAGTCGAATCGTGGCTCTCTTGAACACTCGCATACGCTGTCGAAAGCAAACTCAACTGACGACTGAGCAAGTCTGTGAGTCCCTTGGCTACTTTGATCTGCTCATCGACCGTCTGTCTGAGACGTGCGTTGATTCGTTCGACGTGCCATCGCTGCTTGAGCTCCTGTCTTGCCTCTCGACACCACGAAGTCAAGTTTTGGTCCTTCTCTGCCTCTTCTTCCTCTCGCGCGATGGCTTCGTCGCGATTGAGCTCCAGCGCGCTCTGTTCGCGCTCTAGCCCCTCGACCAGCGTCTTCAGATGCCTCAGCTCGGCCTGCGGACGCTCGCGCGGCGGATTCTTCTGCGGCGGCTTCGTCTTCGGAGCTCTCCGCGTCGACCTCATGCCGGACTTGGTTATCACCCTCAGTCGGACTAAACAGCTGAGAAGACTAAACATGGAAATGAGCCCTTCTCAACAGTCGAGTTAATTGGTAATTCAGTATCCAATGGGCTCCTCTGAGTTAATTCATGCACTTGGAGGTACTGATACAAGTTAGTGAATGTGAGCATCCGACCACCCAACACCGCGGGACATGTTTGAGAGTCGAGTAGTGAGAGACTCACTCATTCGGATTGCATGTGGATCGCTCTCTCCAAGGTGAGCATTGTATGGCTATCACTCCCCATCTACTCTATATAAACCCTAAAACGAAACTAGGTCGTACCTAGCTTTATCTTCGGCGAGAAAAGTGACTGTGTATTGATCCCTGCCGACCACACGACAAGAGAAGCACCATCCCACGACGACTAATCAAGCATTTGCATTCCCAAGAAATCAGTAGGTCAGGCACCAGTTGCGACTTGAGGAGTCTTTCGGCAAGGCCCGCTGACTATAACTCATGGCACTTGTTGTGAGCGGAGCCCGTGGTGAGTCCGATTAGCAGCACTTCTTCCTCTGCTTGTGATAGGGATGGTATGAAGCCTTCTGTGCGTCCACCGGTCAAGAATGCGGCGCGCGAGCGCATGCAAGCGGAGTTACGGTATCTGCGCGAGCAGTCCGTGGCTCTAGAGGGAGAGTTGAACCAACTCTCGATGCGAAAACATCAGACGAATTACTCGCAGAACGCTGGACTCACCAACCAAGAAGGGTTGGCGGGATGGCGCCTCTATGCAAGTGAAGAGCTCGCCAAACGCAAGACCAAGGAATCGGAGAACGCCGAGCTGAAGGGCATGCTTGAGCAACAACTTGCGATAACCAATTGTCTCAAAGAGTTGCTTCGGGAGAACATTGAACGCGAAGTGGTCATCCTTCCGCGATATCTGAGCGGGCTGAACTCTCTCCAACGGTTCTACAGCCAGTTCCTCCATAAGATCTATGCAGCGTATTTGATGACCGATGTCATCTTCGACGATGTGAGAACAGAAGAAGTGTCAAGTGTCACGGGACTGAAGCGGCGACAGCGTCACGGAACGGAAGAAACGTATTGTGAAATGTACGAACAAAGACGCTTCGATGGCGAGTTCTCGACTGTTTGCACTGGCTTGTGGCGATCTGTTGCGCAAATATTCCGTTCTCCAAGCATTACTATAGTGGAGTCATTCTTCACCAACGAGCACATGGTCGTCCAGTATCGTCGAGCCATTGAGTACCAGGGACGATTCATCGAGTTATGCGGTGCTTTCATCATGCACCGCTTCGCGGACAGTTCTCTCAAGTGCTAATGATGATGCCAATGATGATGCCAATGAATATCTTGGGGTGTATGCGGACGAGACTGGATGGGCGACTTTCAAGCAAAACCACGAATACGAAGACAAGCTTATCGATTGTACGCGAAATCGTACGTGTACTCAGGTTGTTCCTCGATTTGAACAAGCACAAGCGGCGTCACTTTCGCTGGTGTCGGCGGAAGATTTGACAAATATTATCGTGTCGATAGCTAAGGTTGATACTGAAGCCGTGATCGCCGCCCTCGCAAGTGCCGCATTAACGGGACGAATGCCGCATGTCGAGACAACGTCAAAATTCGTCCATGTATTTCATTACTTCACACACATAGTACTGGGTGCGAGTTTAGTCGATTAATTTGAAGCTCTGGCTACTGTTGCGTTGTGGCTAGAGTGCGCTGGTTCGGCTTGTCGACGTAGTAGAAAGTTTTCAACGAGTTCTTGTCGCATTTCGTTCTCCAAGTTGATCTCTTGTCTCACTTGCTCGGTCACCGCTCGACTCACTTCCCCGGGATTCTCACATGTTTCGAGGCCTTTGTACTGGATCTGTGTTTGTCGGCTGACTTGAACCTGTGTGAACGACTGGTTGTACTCGCTCGTGACCTCCTTTGCTCGAATCCACGACACTTCATACACCATGGCTTGGCGTGTCGTCGAGCCCAACGACTCTGAATAAAGAGCAGTCACTATCACACTCGGCTGGTCGGGGCAGCAGAATCGCTTCAAGACCACTTTGCCTCGAAAGCCGCCCAACACCATCGAGTCTGTGACAGTAACGCAGGTGTAAGCAGCGACGATCGTGTCTTTTGAGACGGTTTGTTCCTATTGGAACGGCAAATTGCCCAGTTAGAGAGAGAGATCTCGGTTAACGTCGACAGTACGTACCATGTAGTAGTCGAAATCCTCCCAGATGGACTTCTCGCGCGCTGTTTCCCATAGTACCTCGTCTATCTCACGTAGGGGAAACGGCACGATCCACGCGTCCTGTGCGTCGATAACGGTTGTGTTTCTATCAAACCTCACTTGGTCTTCCCGGAAAGATAGGGTCCCATTGTGGAATTTCTCTGCAGTGAACGCCACATCTGTGTGCTGATACAGCCGCTCCAACCGCTTGACCATCTCCTCGTCCGACGTGCCAGACTTCAAGAGCATCGACAGATCCACCGTACTCGACTAGGAGGCACAGTGACCATTAGTTGCTCCATCAACTACAGACAACCCCGTCGCATGCTTACCTTCTCCCGAGTACCCTGGCCAAGAGCGGCAGTAAAATCACGAGCGGCTTCGAAGTGGGCTTGGATCCGTGCTCGCAGCTTTCTGGTCTCGCCCTCCACTCGCTCTCGCGCACGACGTTGACGCAGTGCGATCGCTCTCCACAGCTCTTGCTCTTGTCGACGGATGCCCGATTCCACTGTATTATTCCGAATCCGAGCCCGCAGACCGCCAAGCGTGCTCTCTAGCGCTTCGGCCTCGCCGCGCAGACGCTGGATCTCCTCTTTCCATCGCGCAAGACTCGACGAGTGGCTGGTACGCTGCCTCTTTCGACGGCTTTTGCCTGTGGAATCTCCGCTTTCTGCCGTTGCTACATGCGAGCAGC
Source organism: Pythium oligandrum (assembly GCA_020085045.1). Taxonomy (NCBI): domain Eukaryota; phylum Oomycota; class Peronosporomycetes; order Pythiales; family Pythiaceae; genus Pythium; species Pythium oligandrum. The sequence goes on along the minus strand of JAHRIK010000001.1, from coordinate 3,287,284 downwards.
GTCGGTCAGAGTCGGAGGACGCGTCTGCATCACCCTCTGCGTCGCTCCAGTCGTCCAATAGACCGAGAACGACGTCGACAAGCGCCGAGTCGTCATCCGGACCGACCATTCGTCTCACTCTTCCGAGGTATCGGGATATATCAGGTTACTAAAACCCAGAATAACTGTTATCGCGATAACGCAAAGTTATGAATTGCCGCACCAGAGGCGCTGCCTGTTTCCTAGTCAAGCTGTTCAACATCAGGCAACAATGGCGAGCTCAATGTCACGTCACAAAGAAAAACTCGACTCTGGAACTCGTGCTCCTAGACCATTGAAACCAGAGGAGCTTTTTAAGACGTACGGTACAAAGTCATGAGCTTCCTTGACACTCGTTCTGATCGTGGGTTTCACAGAGCGCGTCGGCGAGCGTGGGTCGAACACCAAGTACCCAGCAAGTGCAAATCTCTCGGGGAGGCGACGTGGATCCCTCAACGAGGTCAACAAGATCACCCGCCTCGGTACTACCGAGACTACCGAGTCGGTAGTCAGAGCAACAAGACTAAACAAGGACTCATCATTGCGTCCGTCCATCATGGAGTATAGTTAATGTAGTACATTTGCAAAGCTATTGGAGGATGAGCTAAGTTCGACTACTGATATAACCGGTATCAGAGGGAAAACTGGTCGGAGCTCACCAGTCGATTTGCGGAACGAAAGAGAAGACCACTATGCAGTCGACGGCGATTCAACGCAAGCCAACGAGCCATGAGAGCGTCAGCGTGCCCTCAGCACGTCCACCGATGAAGAACGCCGCGCGAGAGCGCATGCAAGCCGAGTTGCGGTACTTGCGCGAGCTCTCGAAGACCCTGGAACGTGAACTCGTGGAGCTCACGCGACGCAAGCGATTGCCAGCGAGTCAGGACGGTCGAGATGGTGATACAACTCAGGAGCTAGGCGCATGGCAGCTTGAGGCCTTCGAAGAGCTCGCTCAAAGGAAAGAGACCGAGGCCGAGAACGCGCAGCTGAAGCGCAACCTCGAGCATCAGCTGCAAGTGATCGAGTGCCTGAGGGACCTCTTGTGGGAGCATGTCGAGTGTGGTGCCGTCACACTACCTCCTGACCACGTTGGTCAAAACTCCCTGCAGCGCTTCTACTTGCAGTTTCTGAACGAGATCGAGACGGCTTATCTGATCACTGATGTGGTCATTGACATGAAGGAATGGGCAACGATCATGAACGATCGCGCTTGCGTCATGACGACAAAGAGAAGGCACTTTGACAACGAAGAAGAAATGTATCTCGAGGTTCGCCAGCAACGGAGCATCGATGTGGAGTATTCGACCATGTGCAACGCCTCGTGGTGCCTTGTCGTGAACGTCTTACGGTCCTCTGAGATCAGGCTCATCGAGTCGTCTTTCACCAGCAATCGCATGGCGTTCCAGTACCGCCGGCTTTGCGAATTACGTGGACAAGTGACGGAGGTATGTGTCACCTCCGTTCTCCAGCGCTTCGTTCAAGATGGGCGAGACGTGCGAGTGTGGCGAGCGATCTTCTCCACCGCGGCGGATGATGACAATGGAACTCTTGGTGCGTATGTGGACGTCACCGGATGGGTAACCTTTGAGCGTGAGGTTCGACTAGGACCAAATGGTGAAGAGATCATAAGTACCCGAAGTCGCTTGTGCTCCCAGGTTGTTCCTCGCTACGAGGGCCTGCCGACAAACATTCATTCGCTATCACCAGCTGGGGATTTGACAAACATGCTCGTCTCGATAGTGAAAGCAGATGCCGACGCCGTCGCCGACGCTGTTGTTCGAATGACGCAGTCGGACAAGGTCTCAGGTTAGCCCGGAGCTTCTAAACGCAATGTAGATATCACGTTTTGGAAAGTCTGTGATGACGGCAGGGTCAAGAAGTAGTCGGAATCTTGACTTCTCGTGTGCTGTAGCCCAAGTACGTCGCCTAAGTTCCAATAGAATACGGCACGATCCACGCATTCTGTCCGTCGATGACTGTCACGTTCCGATCAATAATCACTTGATCCTCGCGGACCGACAGCAGCCCATTGCGAAACTTGGTAGCCTTGAACGCCAAATCTGTGCGCTGATACAACCGCTCCAAGCGATTCACCTTCCCTGGTCCGACATCTCAACGCTCAAGAGAATCGACAAATCCACTGTGAATGACTATAATTTATCATGACAACGAGTCTCCAGTCACGTAGCCACGACTGGCGCTGTAGTATCCGGGCCGCCTACGTCCAGAGAAGCCTTGCCACCGTCTCGTGCGTCTTCCCGCGACTCCCAAGCCGCTCTAGTCAACACAGCAGGTCCGCATCCCAGCCATATCTCAGAAATATGAGGTTAGTTAAGGTTAATTAATGTTAGAGAACCAGTCATCTGCATGTCGTGCGACCAAGGAACATTTAGGAAGCCGCAGATGCTCACAGGATACGAGCAGTGTTCGCCCTCAACGTGTTCAACGAAGCTGCGCGTCAGCAAGTCCGCGGTCGGACTAAACAGGGACTCATCATTGCACATCCAGCTAACCTAATCAAGTTTATTAACATTGATAAACTCTCCTAAGTTGAGTTTGGTCTACTGTTATAAATGCCACTACTTTATCAAGTGGGGACTCAGCTCACCGTCAGGGTGGCCGGGTGGTCTACCACTCACCTCTCTGATCGGGCGGTCACGGGTTCGATCGCCGGCTTGTCGGATTTGCCTCTGACTTGCTTAAGTTCGAACCTGCGACCATGTGGGGGGTGGCGTCTTATAAAAACTTCATCCCTTTCGTTACGAATCCCCTCTATCAAGATTCTAATAACCAACATCTACTATCACTCACTTTCTCCAACATTTGATTACCTGATTGATTAGCTAGGAGCCGTAACCCCCATAATTGCGAATAGAAAACGCAAATTGATCCCCCTCACCAGTCGATTACCACCTTTGAACGAGGAGGCTATGCCGGAAAGTCTAGATCGAACAAACCACCAGAAACGAGAGCCCTAGGCTCGGGCCAGCTGCGTAAACGTCCTCCGCTAAAGAATGCGTCGCGAGAACGCATGAACGCGAGCTGCGGCATCTAAGAGAGCTGTCGCGGACGCTAGAACGTGAGGTGGAGATGAAAACACGTGACGAACTCGCGCAGAAGAACAACGAGAACGAAAAGTGGGCGGACGGTTTGGGCCCCTGGCAACGCCAGGCATTTGAAGAGCTCGCCCAACGGAAGGACGTGGAAGCTGAGAATGTGCGGCTGCGGCGCGACCTCGAGCATCAACTGCGAGTAATCGAGGGTTTGAAGGAGCTGCTCACTCAGCATGTCGATTATGGCGCGGTCACTTTAAGTACTGGTCCTAGTGGTCGATAATTCCTGCAGCGCTTTTACCACCAGTTTCTCGAAGAGATCGCTACAGCATACCTCATAACCGATGTCGTCATCGATCCGTCTGAATGGGCCACGAGCATGAGCGATTGCGTTTGCGCTACGTCGCTCAAGAGGAGGCCGTTTGGGGGTGGCGAGGAGAAGTATCTCGAAGTGCGTCGGCAACGAAGCGTGGATATGGACTATCTGCCGTGTGTGAAGCAACGTGGAACGTCGTCGTAGCTTTTTTTCGGTCTCCCCAGGTTTCGCTGGTCGAATCGGCTTCTCCACCGACCGCATAGTAGCCCAGTATCAACGGCATATTGAGTATCGCAGACAAACCACCGAGATATGCGCTACCTGTATCATGCAGCGCTTCGTAGAACACACTCGAGATGTACGGGTATGGCGAGTCATCTACTCCACCGCGGCAGATGACGATAACGGAACACTTGGAGTGTATATTGACAACCTTGGAGCGTGAGAGTCGATTCGGCCTAAATGACGAAGTAATTGCAAGCATGCGAAGCCGGACATGCTCCCAGGTCGTCTCGCGCTGCGAGGAATCACAGAAACACATTGATTTAAGATCGTCAGTGGGGAATTTGACGAACATGCTCGTGTCGGCTACGAGAGAGATGAGGAAGCCGTGACCGAAGCTCTCGTTCGAATGACATTGTCCGACTCTCCACCAGATGTGGACATATGGAGTTTCTAAATGCAGGGTGTATTCGACTTCTCTCTCTCTCTCTCTTGACAGTGGCCATAAACAACAATGAAAGCTGTCTTCATTAACATGTGCTGGTCCGCGAGTTCGATCCAATTAGCGTAGGGGTTCTCGCATCTCTACAATGCTTCCCTGGAGTCTTGTCAGAGTAATGAGTCTAGCAGAGATGAATAGACTAGCCCATCGTAGAGACTGACACATAATGACTAAAGCGAGCGTCGTTCATGGTCTCAAGCCAGTATCATCGGCACTTCTTAGTCTATAGACGTCTCTGGAATTCGAAATCAAGGCCTCAACGAGTTCAACGCTGAGATCACCCACCAGCATCAAGTCAGACTTGGATGACTGCATAGCAGGCCAGTATCGTCGAAACTGCCAGTTTTGAGCCCACACGGTAACTCGCTCGCTCGATTCAAACAACTACCAAGGAGCGATCAATGCTTCCATTAGTAGGAGATTTAACGTGCATGCTCTTCTCGACAGCGGAAAACGACGCAGATGCGGTGACCGAGGCGATTGCTGGCATGACGCTGTCAGACATATTTCAAATCCACATTAAGCAGATCTTTCAGGTCCCAGAGGAATAAAAGAAATGAATGAAAAAAATAAAGACAATGGTAAGTGTTGTTTGTGGATTACGAAGGAGTGTGGAGAGGATCCTTGTCGTTCAGCGCATCCAACTTCAGCATGTAAGCATGGTTTGTTGATCTATTGATGCTTCGAAGTTTATGAATGGCCTGACATCCGTCACAAGATGTTATGGCTCCTAGCAAATGTGACGGCTGTGAGATCGTCTGCTCCAAGTGGACTAAACACGCAGACTCATCATGTCACTTCATTGACTTAAATCAGTATATCACTGACGGCTTTTCGATGGTCAGCAAAGCAGCTAACTCATCATACTGAGACAAAAACTGGCGATTGTGAAGCTCACGTAGCTCTCCAGTCTGCTTAACGCGTGGATCTCATGGCATCTGAACACCCGATCTCCACGAGAGAAGGCAATGCGGACGCCCCACCACGACCACCGGAGCGGAATCTGTCGCGAGAACGCATGCAGGCCGAGTTGCGGTATCTCCGAGAGCTGGCGGTGACGCTGGAGAGTGAATTGAAAGCATTAAAGGAACAAGTGGCGTGTGAGGACGACGATGGAGAAGATACACCAGGTATGGCGGTGCGATTTAGGCTGTCCTTGAGGATCATTGACAAACATTACCGTTATTCTCCTTCCTAAGGTGCAAAGCATGTGAGCAGCAGGCAATTGAAGAATTTTTCAAGCGGACAGAAGCCGAAGCAGAGAATAAACAACTGAAGCAGAGCGTTGAACAGCAGCTGCGCGTGATCCAGTGCTTCAAGGAGCTATTGCGTCAGCATATTGAGCTCGGTGCAGTCACTCTAAACACTGACCTAGCTGGCCGAAACTCTCTTAAGCGCTTTCACAACCAGTTTCTTGATGAGATTGATACGGCGTATTTGCTTACTGATCTTGTGATCGATCTGAGCGAATGGGAAGGTAGTATGGTGGATCTTGGCTGCGTTACAGAGTTGAAGAGACGCCAATTTGGAGACGATCAGGAGACTTACCTCGAGATTCGTCAGCAACGAAGCGTTGACATCGATTACTCGATGATGTGCGACGCCACGTGGAACATTGTAATACGCTTCTTCCATTCTCCTCAAGTTCGACTTGTCGAGTCGTATTTCACCAACGAGCGCATGGTCGTGCAGTTCCACCGCGCCAACGAGTACCGTGGACAAATCACCGAGATATGTGTGACGTTTGTCATTCGGCGCTTTGTCGAACACGACCGAGACGTACGCGTGTGGCGAACTATCCTCTCTTCGGCAGCTGATGACGCCAATGGAACACTTGGCGCGTATGTGGACGAAACTGGATGGGCAACCTTCGAGCGGAAGAGCCGATTGGGTCCAGGCGGGGAGGAGATTCGAAGCACAAGAAGTCGCATTTGCTCGCAGATTGTCCCTCGATGGGAAGAATCGAATGATCTCGCTTCACCATCGGCGGGGGATCTAACAAATATACTCGTGCTGCTGGCGAAAGACGACGTGGACGCAGTGATCGATATCCTTCTTCAGATGTCACTGGCTAAGACATCGCCAACTCGAGGCGGCTGGATCGTCTGAATCCTCAACAAGTACCATTTCAAAGGATATCCCTCTCTCAATAATATCGTAACGCAGATTAAACTGGTTCCGTGTTCACTCATGCTCTAATTATTACGGCCGAAGTCGACACCTCACTCAGTACTCGGCACCTGGGCACACAACAGAAGCGTTTCAACACTGGACTGTCGAAGTTCTCCTTCTACTTGAAGGAATCCTGCGATATCCTCCACAGACGTTCGCAACACTTGCGGGTTTTCGCTTCGAATGTACGTGCGTCGACAGCTTTGCACCTGAGTTAGTCGATCGTTCTTGTCTGTTTGGATCCCTTGCAGTCGCATCCACCAGACCTCGTAGCTCGACGCGGCCTTGTCGGTTGCATCGACAGTCTCGCAATGAAGGGTTGCCACTGTCACTCGTGCCTGACCGTCTCGTCCAAACCTTTTCACGACCTCTCTGGCTTCATACGCTGGCTCCTCCTTCTTGGGCGGGAAATAATACGAAGTGATGATCGAATCGCCCGATGGTTGGTTGTCCTGCTCAAACAACACCGACGAAACAAATCAGATCGGGTAGAAGACCGCTTCAACATGTGATTCTCGACGTACGGCTTGATAGTCTGGATCAGGGAGCATCAGATGCATTCTGGTCATATACTGCCACAGATTCTGATCGACCGCTTCAGGTGGGAACGGCACGACCCAGGCGTTTCGCGTGTCGATTATCACGCCGTCCTGCCCGTCACTCATCACTTGTACCTCGTTGAAGCTTGGAGTGCCATCATTGAAACGTTCAGCCGCAAAGGCGACGTGCGAGTGCCGATTGAGGTCATGCAAGCGTGCAAACGTCTCCTCGATCGATAATTGATGCATCAATGGTCGAGGAACTGCACTGTTCTGAGTGAGAGAGCTCGTTATTCTCTTTGTATCACCATAAGAAAAGGAGCGGACTTACCGGCGAGCTAGTTCCCGCGAGTAATGCAGCCACAATTTCACTGTCATGACGGAAACGTGTCTCGACATACGTTCGTAGCTTGATGCATTGGGCCTCGGCGCGCTCATGAGCTCGTCTCTGCCGCACTGCGATCGCCTTCCAGAGCTCTTGCCGTTCGCGACGTATTGCAGACACAAAACCACGTTTCTTTACTGAGCGCCGTTGCGCCTTGAGTTCTTCTTCAAGCTGCTGGACTTGCTGTCGTAACTCAAGAACGTGCTGGCGCTGTCGTGTGAGACTCGACACGACGTGCTTCTTCTGTGCTGGTCGATTGGCGTCATTCTCTTCCGTCGACACGCTCAGCTCGTGCGTCTGAGCTTGTGAATGCTCGTCGAGTGCGTCTAGCAACTCGAGCGCCGCACGCAACGTCTCAGGATCGTCCTTAAACCCGAACATGGCGGCCACAAGTCCCCTCGCTTTGTGAACACCAATATGGCGCGTGTCATCGTGATAGGAAGTGCGGAGTGTACGTCACTCGGAACAGCTTTGAAAGGGGAATCAGGCCTGTCTCATGGATTGACAGGGAGTCCGACGAATTGAAACTCTGCTCGTCAATACGATTTATTAGTATTAGGACCCACTAGTACTCGAAGGTGCCTTTGAACAGAGTAAAAACGTCTCGACGGTCGCCTGGCAGTCCTCGGATTCGTCCTTGAGACCCCGAATGACTTCTTGCACTGAGCAATCGAGTGTGTCGGCATTCCGACTTCGAACATACGTCCGACTGCAGCTCTGCACCTGCGTCACTTGCTCGTTCTTGTCGGTTTGAATCGCTTGTACTCGCATCCACCAGATCTCATGGATCAGCAAGTCTTCGTTCGTCGAGTCGGCTGTCTCCCCGTTCAGGGCCGTCACGACGACTCGTGGCTGCCCTTGCTGTCCGAACTTCTTGGTGACCTCTTTGGCTCGATACTCGGATTCGTCCTCCTCGTCTGGTGGAAACACGTACGTCGTGATGATCGAGTCGTCCGACGCTTGGTTGTCCTGGCAAGCACATGCACGGTGAGATCAAAGCAACATAGCCATCGATGAGTCAATAGATGAACGTACGGCGTGATATTCTGGTCCCGGGATTGAGATGTGCATTCTCGCCATGTACCTCCACAAGCTTTCTTCAACATCGTCGACGGAAAACGGCACGACCCACGTGTTTCGCGACTCGATGATCGTACCATAGTCGCCGTCACGTGTAGTGTGGATGGCTCTCAGCTGTTTGGTCCCGTCATTGAAGCATTTGGCTGAAAACGCCACGTGCGTACGCTTAAACATGGTCTCCAAACGCGCATAGGTCTCTTCGATGGACCACGGGTGTCGCAGTTGACGAGGCATACCATTGTTCTACAGCGCATTCTAAGTCAGTCCTTATCCATATTCCGTATGTCAATGAGTTCCTTACCAGTGCGTACGTCCCAGCAAGCAACGCGCTCGCTACCTTGCCGTCAAGACGGAAGAGAGACTCGATACGAGCGCGCAAGTTGACGGACTCGGCTTCCGCTTGCTCGTGAGCTCGTCTCTGTCTCAACGCAATGGCTTTCCACAGTTCTTCTCGTTCGCGATGACTTGCTCCACGCTTCTTCGACTTTCTCTTCTGAGCACGCAGCTCGCCTTCCAGTCGTTGGATCTCTTCGCGCAACGCGAGGATACTCATTCGCTGGCGAGTCAGTGTCGACATAACACGCTTCTTGGTCGCTGGCTGCTCGCGTTCAAAGGACTCCTCAGTCGTAGAGCTCCGAGCGCCACTCTCTTCGAGATGGACTGTTGGCGACGCATCCTCTGCGTCCAGGAACGCGAGCGCCGCGCGCAATGTCTCGGGATCGTCGTCGAGGTCGAGCATTTTTATCGGAGACTTTGCCACTGACGAGCCATCGTGCCTCCTGATTTTCAAAGCCATTTTCGCCAATCATCTGTCGCTGAGGCGTGTGACACCTGACTTGCCGTCTGTGCTCAAGAGTCAGCATCCCTCACCTGATTTAACCCATTGGAGAGGCTTGTCTCACTCGATACTATGGATCCAGTGTGCTCAACATAGAGATGTTGAGAACGCTCATTCATTTCATCTTAGGGCCGTGGGAGCAGAGTAAACTCGTTTCGATCGTCGCTTGACAATGCTCAGACTCATCATTGAGGTCTTGGACAACTTGTTCCACCCAGCATGCTAGAGTCTCCGGATTCCGACTTCGAATGTACGTCCGACTGCAGCTCTGCACCTGCGTCAGTCGCTCTTTTGCGCTGGTCTGGATCGCTTGCACGCGCACCCACCAGAGCTCGTGCACCAGCAATTCCTCGTCGGTCGAATCTGTTAACTCCCCGAGATAGGTGGTCACGACGACTGTAGGCTGGCCTTGCTGGCCAAATTTCTTCGTGACTTCTTCAGCTTGAAATTCAGATTCATTCTCTTCGGGTGGGAAGACGTATTTCGTAACGATTGAGTCATCCGACGCTTGATTGTCCTACACCCGAAGAGTCAGCGATGCAATCAGCAAACGTTAACGAGTGGGCTTACAGCATAGTAGTCGAGATCAGGAACTGAGATGTGCATGTTGGCCATGTATCTCCACAGGCTCTCTTTAACGGCGTCGACAGGAAACGGCGTAGCCCACGAGTTTCGAGATTCAATGGTCATACCGTGGCCACCGTCGCTCGTTATCTGGATGTCACTCAGATTTTTGCTCCCACTAGCATAGCATTTGGGCGAAAGTGCCGAGTCCGTGCGCTTGTACATTGTCTCCAACCGCGCAAAGGTCTCTTCAATGGACCATTGATGTCGAAGTTGGCGAGGAATCGCATTCTACAACAGCGTAAGTCAGTGATACAGCCGCATTATCCAGATATCGATGGACTCTTGCCTGAGATTGCATTCCAGCAAGCAATGCTGCGACAATATTGCCCTCGACAGAGAGTCGTGCTTCAATGCGGGACCGGAGGCTAACGCAGTCGGCTTCGGCTCGCTCGTGAGCTAGTCTCTGTCTCAACGCAATGGCTTTCCACATTTCATCTCGTTCGCGATGAACCGACGACCGCTTCTTCGACTTTCTCTTTTGAGCACGCAGCTCGCCTTCCAGTCGTCGAACCTCCTCTCGAAGAGCAAGGATATTCATTCGTTGACGAGTCAGACTCGACATAACTCTCTTCTTGGTCGGTGGTTGCTCGGATTGACCGGAACAATCGGTGCTTGGGCTTGGCGAGTCACCCTCTTTGAGTGTCGGGGCACTGATCGATCCATCCTCATCGTCCAGGAACGCGAGCGCCGCGCGCAGCGTTTCGGGGTCATCGTCGAGCTCGAGCATTTCTATCAGAGACTCACTCTGCCACTGACGAGTTACAGCATCTCCTGATTTACTGATGCCCATTTTCGCCAATCACCGAATTGTTAGCACATGCGACATTCACTGTTACCCACGTCGTCAGCTGGGTCCTGGGTGGACGAATGCGTCAACAAGATCTAGAGTGGTACAGGACTCGACACGCGATGGAATGAGTGCTCGAGTTGAGGTCGGCAATGTCTCACGATTCCACAGCACAACACGTTGAAGGTCGAATACGAAGCAGCTCTCGTCAATTCAGTATTTACAGTCGCTACTAGTAGCCCGTGGACTCTCAAAGCCGTCCGATGATTCTGTTCCACACGGGATCTACTTGCTCACCAGCATCGGACGATCGGATCTCGCAGAGCCATTCTCTCGTGACCACTGAGCCCACGAATCAATTGCCGAGCCACCACTTCCACCACGTCATAGGCGCACTCAGCGCAGACGACGACGTAGATGGCGCCACCAGCGCGGGAGACACCTCTTGGTCCGTGTGGAACGCAGGAAACTCCCACTGCTCCAACTGCTTCTGTAACGCAGGGAACTTGCTCTTGATCACCGCTGCCAAGTGCTCCTCCACCACATGGTTCCCCTTCTTGCTCAAGTGCAGACCGTCCACCAGCAACGCGTTCCGCTCCGCGGTCGGCAGCGCATTGAAGATCGAGTACACGTCCAGCGACTCCACGCCCGACTCTATCGCCACCTCCACACATGCACGCGCGTACTCGCCTGCCGCGGCGTTCGAGCGATCCAGCTTCCCACCTGATACCTTCCGACGCACCTCATCGTCCACTGCCGGCGGCGTGATCAACAGGATGTGCGCTTGCGGTGCCTTCTCCTTGAACGCCGCCACCATCGCGTGCAGATGCGCCTTGTACGTCGCCAGTGGCACGTGCTGCTTGTACGCCGGCCCGTCCAGCAGCGCCGCGTCGTTCGCGCCGAGCCACAGCGTGATGAGTGCAGGGTACAGCCTCGTCGCGAGGTCGTGGAGCAGCGTCGCCAGCACAACGTCCATGAACCACCTGTCCAAGAGTGCGTTCGTTAGAATCCTCGTTCCATCAATAGGCCATGTTCCAGTAACGAGGCTACGTACTGCGTCGTGTAGCCGCCCATGCCGCGCTGGCAGACGTCGGCCGAGCGGTTGAAGCGGTTCAGCAGCAGACAGATCCAGCCATCGTTCTGCCAATTGGATCCGTACTCGGTGATCGAGTCGCCCAGGAGCAGCAGCTGCGGACGCATGTTCGAATCTTCTTCGTCTTCCCCACTATCGAGTCAGCGAAGATCGGGATGTGATGGTCTCCGATAACAGAAAATCACGTTTAGCGTACACTTGATGATCAATTAAGTACGGTAAAGGTTCACAAGGAAGTAAAAGCGGAATCGCGGAAGAAAGCCAACCAGTCTCATTTGTTTTGCGTGAGCAAGAGTGTCTCGACTTGTCCTTGCCAGTAGTCGGATTCCGTGCGTAGGTCCTGGGCGATTTCTCGAACATTTTTGGACAAAACTCGCGGACTTTTGCTTCGCGCGTACGTCCGCATGCAGCTTTGCACTTGTGTGAGTTGCTCGCCCGCCTTCGTGCTGATCTCCTGTGCGCGCATCCACCAGATCTCGTACACGGAGAACTTGTTCTCGTTCGAGTCGATGGATTCGACTTGAAACACGGTCACAATGACGTCGGACTCGTCGTCGGTGCGGAATTTCCCGGTGATCTCTCTCGCCTGGTACGCGGGTTCGTCCGTCTTGGCAGGAAAATAATACGTCGTGATGATCGAGTCGTCAGTCGGCTGACTGTCCTGTACACACGAGTGAGTTTCTATCCCGCACATTTATTAGGCAGATAACCACGCACTGCTTGGTATACTGGCTCGGGGACTGTCATATACATTCGCTTCATGAATTTCCATAGCGAACGATTGACTTCATCGACCGAGAAGGGCACGACCCACGCATTCTTCGTATCGATCACAGCGCCGTGCTCGCCATTTCTTGTGACTTGGACATCATTACAGCACTGTGATCCATCATTGAAGCATTTCGCTCCAAAGGCGACGTTTGTGTGAAGAGAGAGCGTGCGTAAGCGCGCTAATGTCTCCTCAATTGGTATTTGCAGCGTACTGAGGTCAACGGATCGAGGGATTTGGCCCTACCAAGACCACTGTTTATGAGTACACGAGAGAACCCTCGCATTCCTCTGGCCTTTGTAACGAACCTGGTAGCCTGGTCGTGCCAATAACGCTCGAGTCTCGTCGTCGCCCAGGCGGAACCGCGTCTCAATCTGTTCTCGTAACTTGGCACACTGAGCCTCAGCACGCTCATGAGCTCGTTTCTGTCGCAGCACAATCGCCTTCCACAGCTCCTGACGCTCGCGTCGGGCCACCGAGAGCGCTCCTGTCTGCTTGCATGCTCGTTTCTGCGCCTTCAGCTCGTCTTCGAGCTGCTGGACTTGCTCTTTCAACTCGTGAATCCGCTGTCGTTGACGCGTGAGGCTCGAAACAGCGCGCTTTTTCAGCGGCGGCTGCGCTTCCAGAGCCTCAGACGACGCAGATACTTCTAGAGCTTCATTCTGGTCTTGCGTTGGGGCAGTTGGCGGGTCCTCCAGCGCGTCGAGCAGCTCCATCGCCGCGCGCAGGAGCTCCGGGTCGTCATCCAAGTCGAGCATTTTCACAAATGACTGGCTATACCAAATGTTGGGTTTCTTTTCTGCCAATCACATTTCTTAAATGAGTAATTTCGTCCAATCCATGGACGAAATTACGCATTTAAGATAGGATGAATATGGCGCCTCGCTATCGAAGTCGAGTGTTTTTACGCCCTACTGGTGAGCAAGAGAGCCTCCAGATGGCTTTGCGAGACCTCGGCTTCTGATTCAAGAGCCTGCATGAGCTGGTGGACGCCTTTCGACAGCGTCTCGGTGCCCTCGCTCCGTACGATCGTCCGCATGGAGACTTGCACCTGTGTGAGTGGGGGGTCGTCGTTTGAACTGACGTCTCGGACTCGAGTCCACAGGACTTCGTAGATCGATAGGTCGGGGTCAATGGAATCCATCGAGTCGGCTTGGAACGAAGAGACAATGACGCTCGAGCCGTCCGAAAGACAAAAGTTCTTGGTGATCTCTCTGGCCTGATATGCCGGATCGCCCGCCTTGGCTGGGAAGAAATACGAGGTGACCACGGAATCGGCCGACGACTGGTGGTCCTACAAGACAAAGCGCCTGAGTGACGCTTGAAGCAGAGGAAACGACCGATACACGTCACAAACCGCTTGGTAATCTGGCTCTGGAACCATGAGATAAAGTCGCTCCATGAATGTCCACAACGATCGGTGGACGTCGTCGACAGCGAACGGCACCACCCAGGCCTTTCGAGAGTCGATGACGGTCTCAAGCCGGCCATGAGCCACCATTTCTGTGTGATTGAAGTTGAGTGAGCCGTGATTGAAGCAGTTGGCAGCAAAGGCGACGTGTGTGTGCTGAGACAGATGCTGCAAACGCGCGAACGCTTCCTCGACTGGCGTTTGGAACGCGTTCATGTCCAACGGACGAGGGATCTGCAAGCCAACACATGATTACTACTATCCCCACGTCAGAACTGTTATATATACGGGGGTATACCTGCAATCTCGTTTGTGTCAACAGCGCGCGTGCCAAGTCATCGTCAAGACGGAAGCGCTTGTCGACGTGGGTCCGCAATGCGACACACAGGGCCTGCGCACGCACACGGGCTCGTCGCTGTCTCCATACGATGGCTTTCCAAAGCTCTTCTCGCTCACGACGGATCGCAGAACGCGCCTTCCGTCGTTTCTGTGCCTTCAAGACTTCTTCTAACTGCTCGATTTCTTGTTGCAAGTCGAAAATCCGTTGGCGTTGACGCGCAAAACTCGAGACAGCACGCTTCTTCTTGGCTGGCAGGCCGCACGAGCAGCCAGAGTGCTTGTTCTGCTCCTCGCTAGACTTCTGGACGTGTAGCTGAGCCATTGGCGTCTCATCCAGCGCGTCCAGAAGCGCGCAGAGCGTCTTGGGATCATCATCCATCTCGAGCATGATGGTCACTGAGACCCCTTGTTAGCGCATGTCATGTGGTTATGAAGGTTCGAAGGTACTAAACCCTCCTATACACTTTAAGGTAGTACTGGAAGAAACGTAACAAAACACGGTAGAAACCCACATGTTGAAGCATTCCGCTATGGCGGATCGAGGAGATGATGGACGTTGGTGCCCACGGTGTGCCAAGGCAGTGACCGCGTCGAACTTACCGTAGAACCGAAGCTTGTCAGCGTGCTGGACATTCTGGCGCAGAAGCTGCGTTCCAAGCCGCAAGGAGGCAGCGTCGGTTGGCATACGACAGGATGTACTCGCAACGGCGTCGCCAGCGGTTGCGCGAGGCAGTGCCCGAGACTACAGCTACTTCTGTGGATGTGCTAGCTCCTATGGATGCTGCTCTCGCGCATGAAGATGGTGGTGAGAGCCGTGAAGACGATCACCTCGTCAATATCGAGCCGAACGACCCATGTTGTGAGCCTCCAACGAACGCAGTGATCCCAACAAGCTGCCGCCACGCGATTTGCCGAGATTGTATCGGCGCGTTCATCGCTGGGTGGCTATCGACTCCGCGCCGAGAGAGCCCACGGCCGAGATGCCCAGTGGGCCGTGCTACCCCAGGGACGAGTTGAAGCCCTCATCCGGTCTCCCATTCGCTCTGGAGATGGTGACCTTTACAGCTCTTCTTGCAGGACCACTCTACTAGATACTCAGCATACGAGTAAGTAATCGGAACTTGCGATTCGGAAGTGTCAACGGGTCAGAAAAAAAAAACAAGAAAAATGGCACAGTGAACCCACTGGAGCGTTCATGTCCAGCACATTGCTGACAGACGAGCTCGACCTGGCAAACGAGCCTGCGCAGAGTCCAACGAACCAAATGTCGCACGTTTAACGTAGCAGGTCGTGCAACGAGACCTCGTCATCCAGCTTCGGGAAGGACAAGACTCGTGCCTTTCTCTGTGCTTGATTATGAGGCTGTCAGTTCAGAAATGGGCCATTGCTTACACGAGATCTGGGTACAGTAGCGCAAGTCACAAGTCGAGATGGCTTATTTAGTCACCATTGTGCCAAGCAACTCATTCCTCATTTCACCAAGCAAGAAGCACGAAGCATGGAAGCATCCGTCAACACCCCACAGCTCGTCGAGCCTCAGGCACACTATCTTCAACAAGATCTACTTCGAGGCCTCGAGTCGGTGCGAGAAGCTGAAAGTGAGACCTGCGCTCGTGCGAGCGTCGTTGATATGGTCGTGTCGGCTGTGTGTCCTTGCGTCTCCCTTGCTCAGGTGGCGTCCAGTCTTGGCTCGTCGTATCTTCGCACGCTTGGGGGCTTCGCTGCACTATACTTCGTCGGCCTACTCGACTTCGTCGTGCTATACTGTACGACTGGCCCAGCAGACCAGTTTGGTGCCCGAATGTTGGCGATGTTCGTCGGGGCGGAGCTGGTGATGTTCATTTTTGGTCCCGTGCTAAGCTTGTTCGTGGCGATTATATTCTTCACTGGCTTGATCGGAGACGCCGACATCGGTCTCGCATACACCATTGTTACCTGTGTTGCGTGGGATATCATCTTCGCGTTGGCTGCCCAGATTCTCGTCCGTAACAAGCTCCGACGTCGTGTTGGTCTCCCGCGAGATGGTACCTTTCGCGTGCTTTTCAGCTCGCTCTGCTGCGTCTGGTTCAATACTGCAACGACGACGACCAGTGCAAAGAAGTACAAGCCTGACAGTTCGTGTCATCTCGGCGCGCTAGATGCGATTCCAGCATACGATCCAAGCGAGCGTTCGGAGGCGTAGGTCCTGATGAACGAAAGCTAAAATACATGCTTTGTGTTTGTTTTCCGTGTAGCGTGTCTTCATGGTCAAATGACTCCAAGGTGGACGCGCTAGGCACTTATAAAGGGTTTGATTGAGCAGTGAGCAATAGGGTCTCGAGCATTGCTTGGAAGTTCTCAGCCTCGGAATCGAGAGCCCACGAGATATCTCGAACGCCTTTCGCGAGCACTTGTGCGTTTCTGCTTTGTACAGATGTGCGCATGGACATCTGCACTTGTGTGAGCGAGTTCTCGGCGTCTGCGCTGAGATCTCGAACGCGGAACCATAGGATTTCATACATGGAAAGCTGGTCGTCGATGGAACCGATCGATTCGGCTTGGAATGTCGTCACGATCACGTTGGAATCGTCTTCGAGACGAAAGTTCTTGGTCACATCTCTGGCCTGGAACGCCGGGTCATTCATCTTGGCCTGGAAAAAGTACGCATTGACCACGGAATCGTCGGTCGTGAGTTGATCCTACATTACACACACATTAGCGACTCGGAAACACACCATGGAAGCAACACCACGCACCGTTTGGTAGTCAGGATCCGGGATCATCATGCTCATGCGGTTCATGTACGTCCACAGAGATCGGTGGACGTGGTCGAGTGAAAACGGTAAAACCCACGCGTTCCGACAGTCGATGACAGTCTCTTCCGTGCTATTGCTCATCATTTCGACGTGGTTGAAGTTCTGAGATCCATCACTGAAGCATTGAGCTGCGAAAGCCACGTGTGTGTGCTGGGAAAGATGGTGCAACCGAGCGAACGCTTCGTCAACAGGCAGGCGCAACACGTCCAGGTCTAATGGTCGAGGAACCTAACAGCCAGGGCACTGAGCACTATTCACTTTAGAAGAGTACCAGTGTAATCTACATACCTGGTAGCCTGCTCCAGCCAATATCGCTCGTGCATTGCCGTCTTCGAGACGGAAGCGCGCCGCCATATACCCACGCAACGCGGCGCACTCGGCCTCGGCACGCTCTTGCGCGCGTCGTTGTCGTAACGCGATGGCCTTCCACAGCTTCTGTCGCTCGCTGTGGACAAGAGAAATCGCTCTGTGCTGCTTTTGCGCGGCCAACACGCCTTCCAGACGCTGAATTTCTTGCTGCAAGTCGAGAATTTGCTGTCGTTGACGGGCGAAGCTCGAAATTCCGCGCTTCTTCTTCGCCGTTCGATTGTGGGAACACGTACACTGATGCGATTCCTCATTAGTGTCATCCAGGCCGTCCGTGTGCGCCTCTAGCGCCTCATCCAGCGCGTCCAGAAGCGCACAGAGCGTCTTGGGATCGTCGTCGACTTCGAGCATCGTTGCTGAGGGACCTCTGTTATGGAATGCTCAAGCGACGTTTGTCATCATCACGCAACAGAGGTAGCACGGTACTGTCATTCTGGCTCGATGGCGTATTTCAGCCAATGAATGGTGTGAATCAATTTGGAGAGGGTTTACGTGGTGGTGTGAACCAAGAAGCGCAGAAGTGAGAACGAGGAGCTCAAGATGACCAACTGGCTGGACTTGGAGCTGGATGACGACCCGGAGACGCTGCTTGCGGCACTGGAGATGATCGACGCCGTCGGCGGCGACTTTGCGCCCGAAACTCTCGGCTCTGGGCGCGAAGGCGGCCACGAGAGCGACGGCCATACGACCACGCACTCCGAGGCGAGTGAGAGTGACAACTTGGAATTGACGCAACTCACCAAAGTCTCCATGCGGAAGCAGCCCGTGACGCGCAACAAGCGCAAGGAAGAGATCGAGCACTTGCGCGAGAAAGTGGCGCACTTGGAGACGTCGCTGAGTAAACTCAAGCGTCGACGAAACGAGGACGAAGACGAAGGAGCCATTGTGCGACCGCAGGACCTCACGCTCGCCGTCGTCTGGGAAGACGTGGCGCTGCGCCAGAAGAAGCACCGCGTCGAGTCTGAGGTCGAGAACTCCAAACTCCGCGCCATGTTACAGACACAGGTCACCGTCGGCCAGCAGCTACTGCATCTCATCCAGCACAGTGTCCGAGACCAAGTGGTGCGGTGGCAATCTGTTTCCGTGTGTGTGTTATCGTTGCATGGCTCTAACGATCGATTGAACGTGCGTAGGGATTCGATGCGAGTAGCGAAGGATACGTTGGGGAGCATTCCAAGCCTCCGATGTCGCGCGAAGAACAGTTCCGTCAGCTCGATCTGCTGTATACCAAGACGGACCATGTCTTCGAGTCGGAACGCTTCCATGTCGGCACGCCGTCGTTCCAGGAGATCCACGTCAAGGACAACGACACGAATGGCACCACCGTCGAGTGTCAGTCCGGCTGGGTCGTGCCGTTTGGTGACAAGCGCGTTGCCAAGGCGTTATGGGAGTCGATGATCATGATGACGCAGAGCTCCGTGTGCAAACGCATTCGATTCGTACGTGTCCTTGTCTTGTCAGTCTCTGGATCTACGCTAATCCGTTGCCTGTGTGTAGAACGTGGATACGCTGGACGACGCCCTCATCACGTCGTTCTCTGTGGCGTCCACCGCGTCCGCCAAGAACGTGTTCGGTAGCTTTGCCGGCAACCAGATCACGCGTCGCTACCATCCGACGGACGACAAGATCGTGATCGTGTCGATGATGTTTGGTGAGATGCTCGGTTCCGCCCCGGGGGCAATGGACGGCGTCACGGTCCTCGAAGAGCTGTGGCTACGCATCCAGCCGCTCAAGACCCTGGCCAGTAGTGAGTCAGGCCCTCTCACCCAGGTGCAAATCAACCGTCAGATCCATTTGACGTTCGATGCGAACCACTCGCCAGCGCGTAAACGCATCGTGAGTGCGATCACCGAGCTCATCTTGCTGCAGATCGAAGACGATCTCTCACGCAAGCAGCAAATGGTCGAGAACCTCCTCATCACGGCGTAATGTACTCGAAATCACGTTAAGAAAACCCGTAAATACGATTGAATATCTCATATTTGAGTTAAAATAAGGGATATTGGGGACTCTGGGCGTGAAAGCATGGAATGCCTGGAACTACGGCTCGATGACGACCCAGAGACGCTGCAGACGGCGCTGGAGATGCTCGATGCAGCTATGGAGTCGCGTATTGACGGCGCAGAGGGTTCCACAGCGACAGAGGACGACATGGCGGATCAGAATACGAGACAAATCGACGGTCTCACCAAGTCAGCCAGGAGGAAACGCAGACCTCGCGACGATCTCATCGAACTGAGGCAACGAGTAGCTCAGTTGCAGTCCCGATTGATCCATCTTCGCAACAAGAGCCATTCAACGGACTTGTCATCGTTCTTCATAAAGCAAAAGGCCCCGCAATCGATGTGGAAAGCGCTCGCCTCGCACCAACGACAGCATCGTCGCGACGCTGAACATGAGACAAGAAGCTACATCTGATGCTTCGCTCTCAAATGATGGTGGGGCAACGCTTGCTCGCGATGCTTCGACAGGACAGCGCGAAGAAGTCAGCGTCCGTTGATGTCCAACCATGTGGTGTCCAGTCGAGAGAAGAGCAAGACCGACACGCCAGTGAGCTCTTCGCTCAGGTGGATCAAGTGTTTGGTGACGACGTCTTTCAGAACGAGCAGTCTTCGTTCTACGACATTCGCGCCCAAAGCAACAGCAAGAATGGGTCGATCGTCGATACTCGCGCAGGATGGATCGTGGCCTGTGCGTCGGACCAAGTCGCAGAGGTGCTTTGGGCGAATATGACACATATCAAGGGCTCTATGATCTGCAAGAGGCTGCGAATGGTACGTTATCACTACTGTTTTAGTCGTCTACTCCCACTAACGTTAGTGTTCCTAGGATATCGAGTCACAGGGTGATACCCTTCTTGCGTCCTTCACGGTATCAGCAACTGCTGGCTCGGATCATGGGACTTGCACGGGTACCTCTCTCTTTCGTCGTCACCACCTGGACGACGGCACGGTGGTCATCGTGTCGGTGATGAGTGGACAGATGCTCGGCACGACTTCGACGTCTCGCGACGCCATCACCGTCTCGGAAGAGCAAGTGATGCGCATTCGACGGGTCCAAGTTACTGATGGGGAGACAATGACCCAAGTACATATCACGCGCCAGCTCCGCATGTCTTTCGCAGCCGACCACTCGACAGCGCGTCAAAGCATCGTAAACGCCAACATCGAGCTCATGCTTCTCCGAATCGAAGATGAGCTCACACTCAAACAGGAACTGGTCGAGGAGCTAGGGCGTTAGATCGTTTGAGTATCGTAAATCCACGAGTTGACCGGATTTCAGACAAGGAAATGGATTTATCGCATTCACTCCAACATCGATCGAGACTTTTCTACCTGTACGCTGCCGTGCCCTTCTCTATAGCTCGTATTTTTTTAGTCAAATCGCCATATGAGTACTGAGAAGCAGTCTCTCGACCGCGTCCTGCTTCCGTACCAAATCATCCTCGATCTGCATGAGCAAGAGCTCGATGATCGCACTGACGACGTGCTTGCGCGCTGGCGAGTGCTCGGCCGCGAACGAAAGACGGACCTGACGATTGATCTGCACCTGTGTGAACGCACCCGACTCGCCTTCGTCCAACGTCTTAAGCGGTTGGATGCGAATCCAAACTTCTTGGAGGGAAGTGAATCCATCTTGGGACGCAGTGGTTGTGCTCAGTAGATCTCCTCGCATGACGGAGACAATGACGAAAGCGCCTTCGCTAGTGCGATATTGCCGAGCCAATTGCGTACCCGAGCAGCTCGCGTACACTGAGTCAGGCTTGGACGAGGCCGAGAGTGTAAAAGACGAGATGCAAGTGTCGTCACGCTCTTCAACATCCTGATCCATAGACTGGTTAGAGATGAACGTGAGCAGTACGAGACACATGATCGCACATACGTACCATACGAATGCTGCTGCAGATCTTGGTGTTGTCGACGTGCAGCACCTTGGACCAGAGAGCTTCCGCTACCTTGTCATGAGGATACGGCACGACCCATCCCGCATGAGTATCAATAAGAGTCCCATTTGTACCATCATTCTTCACGCGAATCTCATGGAAGGACGGATTGTCGTCTTGAAAGCAATCTGGCGCAAACACATCGTCACATTTCGCAAAGAGGTCGTCGAGACTTTGCAGCTCGTCTTCTCTCGACGACAGAGGAACACTTAGCGCACCATTACCATCAGGAGCTTCCTTTGAGGCGTGGTACTTGACGCGATGGAGAAGCTGCTGCCCGACCATCATCTGAGCGTGTAGCATCGTGCAGAGCTTCTTGTTCTCGATCTCTGCGAGTCGACGGTGTTTTCGCTGGCGCATCGCCACGTTCTTCCACACCGAGTTGGGCGTCAGCTCTATCGAGCCTAACGTCGAGAGCGGGTCATTCTGGCTTGTTCGCTGGAGCTGTGCCAAGGTCGTCTCGAGCTCCTTTATCTTCTGCTGGAGCTGTGCGATCTCCTGCTTGGGTCGTCGCCTCTTAGTCGGACGGTCTCCGCTATTCGATGGGTCGTCAGTCGAGTCCGACTGCGTCGTTGCGTGGTCTCCTGTTACGCCCAGAGGGAGCAGACCCTCCTCCTCATCATCTAAGGTGTCTGATGCCGCGTCAATGAGCTCCAGCGCAGCACGCAGCGTCTCCGGGTCATCGTCCAGCTTCAGTTCCAACCAGTTCATGGCGCCAAATGTCCGTGATTGGGTAAAACCAATTCGTCACATTTCATTCGTTTGTAAAGTTTAGAAAATCGCACATTCTCCACTTGAAAATGAAAGAGCTTTTCGTCGAGTCTAGCGACGATCTGCACGCAGTACTCGCCTCTCTTGCGTCCATCAGGCGTTCTAATTCACAAATATTCACACAACACACTGTTACGCTCGAGCCTGGAACATCAACCTCTCCACCATCTCCTGCTTGCGGGTGATGTCGTCTTCCACTTGCAACAGCAGCAGCTCAATCACAGCGCCGACGATGCTTCGTCTTGCTGCCGAGTGGCTCGTGGGAAACGTCAAGCGGATCTGACGATTGAGCTGCACTTGGACAATGGGTGCGGACTCGGTCTCGACGATGCTTTGGATTGGACGAATGCGCATCCACTGGACTTCCAAGGCACCAATGTGGTCCTGGGACGTCGGCGTGGATCCCACCATCTCGCCCGACATCATCGACACGATCAACGTCGAGCCATCGTCACTGCGGTAGCGCCGACTGAGGGACGTACCGGAGTAATAACCATACGTGCCATCGGGAATCGAAGCGTTCGAGATCGTGAACGACGCGATCAGCGTGTCATCCTTTGTCTCCACGTTCTAGAAACACACGTCACACCGAGTCAGTCCCTTTATGCAGTCATCCAGAAGCTATTAACGTACCATTTGGATGCTCTTGCACATCTTGGAGTCATCGTAATGCGTCATCGAGCCCCAGAGCGCGTCGGCGACCTGACTTGCTTCGAACGGAACAACCCACGCAGCAAAGGTGTCGATAACCATCCCCTTGGTGCCGTCCTTGAGGACGCGTAGGTCTTGGAACGACGGCTTTGGAGTATTAAAGCGCTCGGAAGCAAAGACACTCTCGGACTCCGCAAAGAGCTCGTCCAAATGACGGTACTGCTCCTCTGTCGGCGTCGAGTCACGCGGTGGTTCCTTCGCGATGCGTGCGGCTTCGCTCTGGCTCGCCGCCGTGTAGTGAAGCAGATGTAGCAGCTGCTTGCCCACGACCGTTTGCGCGTGCAGCATGGCCGTCAGGCGCTCGTTCTCCGTCTCGGCATCACGGCGTTGCTTGCGTTGGCGCAACGCAATATCCTTCCACACGAGCTCCGACGTCAACTCCTTTGCGCTAATCACGCCTCTCTCGGTATTGCGTAGATTGCTCAGTGTCGTCTCGAGCTCCGTCACCTTGTGCTGCAGTTGCTGGATCTCCTTCTTCCGTCTCAACGACGTGCGTTGCGTGGGCTCGTGTAGCTCTTCGCGCCCGTGCTTTTCCTCGACACTGTCCGACGTTGTATGATCTCCAGCATCCTCCGCATCGATCGGCGCGTCTGCCGCGCTGTCAATGAGCTCGAGCGCCGCGCGCAGCGTCTCCGGGTCGTCGTCCAGCTGCAGTTCCAACCAGTTCATCGCAAAAGAACGAATGCGGAGTCGTGATTGGTCCAAACGGGCACGTCATTCATAAAGTTTAGGAAAACAAACACACTCAAGCTGTCCGTCCTGGCAAGAGCATCAGCTTCTCCACCATCTCCTGCTTGTGCATGAGCTCTTCTTCCACTTGCAATAGCACGAGTTCGATCACAGCGTTGACGATGTTTCGACGTGCAGGCGAGTGATCCGCCGAGAACGTCAGGCGGATCTGCCGATTGAGCTGCACTTGGGTCAGGACGCCGGCCTCGCTCTCGACGAGCGTCTTGTACGGACGAATGCGCATCCAGTGCAACTCGATGGCCGTGATGGTGTCCTGTGAGCCTGGTGTGATGCCCAGCATCTCGCCACTCATCATGGACACGATCAGCGTGGCGCCGTCGGCCGTCTCGTAGCGACGACTCACGGCCGTGCCAGTACTGCTAGCGTACGTGCGATCCGGGACGGTGGCACTCAGTGTGTACGAGGCAATGAGCGTATCGTCCTTTTGCTCCATGTCCTATCGAAGGTAAACACGTCAGCTTAGTATGACAGGGATCATTGTATCAGCAGTACACGTACCATTCGAATGCTCTTGCACATATTGGAGGGTTCTGTATGCAGCATACCGCTCCAGAGCGCACTGACGACCTTGTCGGGAGACAACGGAACGATCCATCCGGCAAACGTGTCGACCACCACCCCCTTAGCGCCGTCTTCATTCACGCAGACGTCTTGGAACGACGACCTTGGCGTGTGGAAGCACTCGGACGCGAAGACGCGACCGGCCTGGGCCACGAGCTCCTCGAGATGTCGCGCTTGCTCTACAGTCGGCTCAGCCTCTCGCTTGAGTTCCTTCTTCACTTGAGCGTCATGAGACGCCGTGTACTGTAGCAGATGCAGCAGTTGCTGACCCACCAGCGTCTGCGAGTGGAGCATCGTGCGCAGGTTCTGGTTTTCCATCTCGGCGTTGACACGATGCCTACGTTGCCGCAACGCGACGTCTCGCCACACGAGTGCCCCTGTCACGTCCTTGGCGTCGATCGACGACAGTGTGGACACTTGGTTCTGCCTCGGACGCTGCAGGTCACTCAGCGTTGTCTCAAGTCTCGCCACCTTCTGCTTGAGTTGCACAATGTCGTTCTTCCGCTTCCGCTCTGTCCGCATGGGCCGAGAGGATGACGTCTTGGGCTTTTCTTCGGCGCTGTCCGACGTTGTCACGTCCTCCGCGTCGCACCCTTCCTCACAAAATGACAAGCCATCTTCATGCGCATCGATCTGCGTGTCCACCGTCGCGTCAATGAGCTCGAGCGCCGCACGCAGCGTCTCCGGATCGTCGTCCAGCGACAGTTCCAACCAGCTCATGATCAACTCGCAAGTGTCGGGATAAGTGGAAAAGTCGGTCGATGATTGGCTAAAAGATTTTCTTTCCTACTTTTCATGTTAGGTTTTAAAAATGAGGAGAGCAATTGCGATTATGGTGACGAGTCGATTGTGCACGTTTGTGGTGACACCCAAACTGACAAACGCCGAATCTCACGGACGAATCGGCCTCCACGTTCCTTTGCACGATGGGATTTAACTGCGTTTCCAGGCAAGCAAGGGCATAAAGGAGATGGGGTGGGACGGCAAAGGCCACGTTCGAAGGTGAGACCCTTTGGCAAGAGGGCCGACCAGCAAATCCTCATTTTTGAGTGAATAGACATTTATTAAATTTAGTGTATTTGCCTGTGAAATCGGCAGACAATGGATCGTCGGCAAAAAAAATAGGGGCACCTTACCATGACCAACACTCAATGGCAGTGGTCGGTCTGCTTGAAGGAGGTGCAGCGAGAGCCTGGACACATTGGTCGATAAACACACATTGGCTCTCGAGAGCGATGTCGCGAACATTCGTGAGCTCAACTCTCCAGTCACTCTCGCAGCTGGACGATGGGCCATCCCCTGGCTCCTCGGATGCTGGTACACCTGTTCCGTTGAGCAAGAAACGGTCCTATGAGAATGCCAAGCCTGCAAGTGGGGCGCTCAAAGTCGTGAGGCGACTCAATTACAAGCCAGGCAAGTGGGACATCTGGATGCTTGGCATCACCATCGTCATCGGCGGACAGTACTTCAGCTGGAACGTTGGCCTCACTGCTGGATTGTACTCGTACTTGATCTGCTTCTTCTTGATCGCATCGGCGTATGTCACGCTTTGTTGCTGCACGGCCGAGATCACGGGAGCTCTGCCGTTCGCCGGTGGAACTTACGGCCTTGCACGTTGCACACTTGGCTTCTTGCCAGCGTTCTTGATCGGTTGTTGCGAGGCACTAGAGTATATCGTCTACGTATCGACATCCGTGATCGCCTTCGCTGACATGATCGTAAAGGCGATACCAAGTTGGCAATCGTACCAGCCGCTCGTATGGATCATATTCTATCTGAGTGCGTTGTTCATCCAGACCAATGGTGACCGCTTCTTCTGGATATTCAACCGGATCATAGGGGTTGTGTCGATCGTCATCGTCGTCATATATTGCTTCGGTTCGATGGCATACGTCGACTTTGGAGCGAACGCTGTCCATCCCGACATGAAGCTTGTCGGTGGGTTCTCAGGGTTCATGCGAGTGCTCCCACTTGGCTGCTGGTTCTTCGTTGGCGTAGAAGCTTTGAGTCTGGCAAGTGGCCAAGTCGAACAACCGAAACGAATCGTGCCGTTAGGTCAGATCCTGTGCGTCGTGAGGCTTGCGATCTCGGGTATCTTTGTCCTCTTCGTTACGGTCTCCCTCCCTCCTGGAATCAATGTCTTGTCGACAGAAATCGCACCATTCGACAACGGATTCGAACCGCTCTTCAACATATCACACACCAAAGCTACCATATTGTCGCTCCCAGCAACTTATGCCACCGCCTTCGGATTCATATGGTGCTACGGCAAGCTTATCGCCGCTATGGCTACGTCGCATCTACTTCCTGTCGCACTCTCGCGATTCTCCAGCACGAGTGGCGCTCCGTACATGGCGCTCATCTTTGGATCTGCGCTCAGCTACATCATTTGCCTGGTCAAGTACTTTGTGCCGGCCATCTCGAAGCATCTCTTCAGTATCTGCATCACCGCCGCCTTCATGTCGTACACGGGGCAGTGCATCGGCTACATCTCCCTCATGAAAAACTACCGCAACATCAAGTGCTCGCACTTCCACAGCCCCTTCGGCATCGGCGGTGCACTGTATTCTATGAGTATCTGGATACTCTGCATCATATCAATCATCGGGTTCCAGGGCAATGGCGGCGAGGAGATCATGGTCTTCGGCATCGTCGTGGCACTGCTGACCACGTACTACTACGTGTGGGCTCGCAAGCGTCAGACGTTTTCACCGCAGGAGAATCGGATCATGTTGGTGGCTCATGTAATGAAGTTCAACATTCGTCGCACAGCTGCCCGGAAGTAAGTAGGACAAGTCAACCACAAGGGGCCATCGCACGGATACACTATCTCTAGTGCGTTATAGGACTTTGGGTTGTTTTAGGGTTGTTTCAGTAGCTTAGATCTGTCGTTGATGACTTGACTGAAATGTGCTCTCCCCATTTGTAATTGAAATCGTTTTTGTTCGTATGATTCATGCACTTACTACAAAATCTTTGTATTATATGCATCCCAGCGATTATCAACTCGTTAACGTAGAAGCTGGTGTGGCTTCTGGTGCACTCACATCACTTGGCAAAGGCGTGATGCTCGGAGCGAATGGGTCGTTCAATGGATCCTTGTTAGCCACGTACTCGATCGCAGCGGCAACCTTCATTGCTGACGCCTCACCAAACTTCGCAGCAATGTAGGCGTGACCCATATCCAGACCTGCAGACACACCCGAGCTCGTCCACCACTTGCCATCAACCACCCAACGAGCCTGCTCGACCCATTCCACATCAGGGTACGCCGTGCTGATCTCATTGAATCGAATCTTGTTGGTGGTAGCCTTCTTGCCATCAAGGAGACCCGTGGCACCGAGGATTCGTCCTCCCGTGCACACAGCGAGTACTTCCTTGGAATTCTCGGCGGCCTTCTTGACATACGCCATGAACTTGTCGTTCTTGACAGCTGGGATGGTGCCAGTTCCACCAGGAATGACGAGGATGTCCCAGTCGGTAGGCGCTTCGTCGATAGAGAGTGTAGCGTGGAGAGGGATAAAGTCAAGTGGCTGGATGGGACCACCAGCCTTTTCGGCGATGGTGTAGAACTCAATCTGTTGACCAAGCGTAGGACGAACCATCTCGAGATAAGTGTCAGGACCCATGAAGTCGAACGAAGTGACGTTCTCAAACAAAATGGTACCAACCCGAAGAGTGGGGTTTGGTAGAGTTGGTGCCGCCGTTCTCGATGGAGCAGGGGTGCTTGGAGCTGGGTTTGTTGTTGGTTTTGGTGCAAAAGGGTCATTGTTCGCATCCAGACCTGGAACGTACTCAATCATACGCGCAACCTTCGTTGCAATCTCCGCACCAAACTTCTCAGCAACATAGGCATGACCCATATCAATTCCAGCTGTGACACCAGAGCTCGTCCACCACTTCCCGTCTACAACCCAACGAGCCTGTTGAATCCAGTTCACTTTAGGGTATAGCCCAGAGATTTCGGCGAAGCGGTTCTTGTTGGTGGTTGCATTTTTGCCATCAAGTAGACCCGCGGCACTTGTAATGCGCGCACCCGTGCAGACGGTGAGGACGTCGGTTGACTGGTCAGCCGCCTGGCGAACATACTCGAGGACCTTCTCATTGCTCGCCATCGGTGTAGCGCCTGGGCCACCCGGGATCAAGAAAACGTCCCAATCAAATGGCGCTTCATCAATAGATAGCGAGGCTTCAATAGGTGGGAGATTGATTGGCTGGATAGGACCACCAGCTTTGTCGGCGATGGTGTAGAATTCGACCTTTTGGCCTGCGATTGGCTCCAGCATCTCGAGATAGGTTCCCGGTCCAATGAAGTCGAGCGTCGTGACATTCTGGAAGAGGAGAATGCCGATCGTGAGTGCGCGATCGAGCACCATGGTAAGTTGATCGCGATTGAGGCTTTAGATCGTGAAGAGAAATCCGCAAATGAACTCTGAATTGGAAGGTGCCATCCAACTCTGCTCAGCATGCTGTACATCATTCCAATTCGCGGCCCGCTAAGAGCAGCCCGTGGACACTGGTGGATAGAAACAACACGTTCAAGAAGAATGGACTTTTAAATCCTTATTACCCGATGAGTGAGCGAGGCTTCCCACGTTCCCATGCTCCGGCTGGCCAGGAAGTGGTCGCGTCGTTACTGGCAGCGCACTTCCTGAATAAAATATCCCGCCATATCTTATTATACGAATTTGAAGTTGGCTAGTAAATGTCAAGTTTCCGTTCAATACCCTTCAAATTGCGATGTCGATTGTCCCTGTGGCTGTAATGCGGGCCATGGGCTCCGTCTGACTCCAGTAATTGGATATGGATACCAAATCCACATGTAGTATCAGACGATGAAAACACCGAGACTTGTGGACTGCGGCGAATGTTCTCGTTCTGTGGGTAAGTTTTCTTGGTGTTGGCCGTCGTTCTTGTCCAATCGCGACTGGTTTCGTGGGTGTGTCGTGGGCTGAATTCGCATTTTTTTTGGCAAAGAGCAATCTCGAATGCTGTGGCGGATCCAAATCTCTCTTCGTTGCATTTTGGCCAACCATCTCGTGAAGGATCAAACTTCAACTTTGAATGAGGGTCCTAGAGATCCAGTAGGGCGTCCTTGGCAGGACCGCATATCTTTTGGCATAGGCCACTGTCGTAGAATGCATCAACAAGCAACATGAGTCGAGACGTCCACAGAGCAGGCCGTCTCCGCCTTCTTCTTCTAATCGACGCAGCTTTGTCGAGGCACACACACTCCGATCTGCGAATCCTCCTGGTTCTAGATGCTCGACGGCGTATCGAAGGCTCATGTGTATGTGATCTGCGTCCACGCCTGACTGCCCCACCACTCGTATCTCTATACGGCCTTGCTCATCCATGTCGGCGCTCTTAGATGTCGTTGAAACTGGTCATTTAGTACGGAGTTTGGCCACGGCACACACATCAACATGGAGTATTTCTATTTGCCAAAATGCGATCTCAGGTCATGAAACAAGTAGCGATTGGTCATAAAGAGCGCGAGATTGACGGTAAAGGAAAGACTGCAAACGTCACGATGGAACTCAAGCTCGACGACGACCCGGAAACGCTGCGTGCGGCCTTGGAGCTCATTGACGCGACGATGGACACGCAGCTGGACGTGCCTGCAGACCATGTGGATGCTGTGGACGCCGCTGTGGACCAGACATCGCCCGTGCCGCCGCCTGTGACTGGGAGACGGCGCCGACCTCGAGACGACATCCTTCTTCTCCGGCAACGCGTTGCTCAGTTGCAGACCAGACTGCTTCAATTGCGTCGGCAAAGCAATCGAGCGGCACTCGAAGCATCCCTTCTAGAAGAAGTGACACCGACGACGGTCTGGAAGCGCATCGCGTTGCAACAGATGAAGCATCGACGCAACGCCGAGATGGAGAATGAGAAGCTACACGTCCTCTTCCGCTCGCAGCTGATGGTCGGACAGCGGCTGCTGTCTCTGCTTCGACGGGCCGATGCAAAGCATTTAGTTCCTTCCTCTCAAGCTGATCAGACGCAAACGGTGGATATCCAGTCGAGGGAAGAGCAAGACCGACATGCCAACGAGCTATTTGCGCGGGTGGACCGTGTGTTTGCCGACGAAGTCTTCCAGAGTGATCACACGTCCTTCTACGACGTTCGAGCGCACAACAGCGGTACGAACGAGTCGACGGTCGATACATACGCAGGATGGGTCGTGCCGTGTGAGTCAACTGAGGTTGCCGAGACGCTCTGGGCCAACATGACGCAGATCGAAGGCTCCAAGGTCTGCAAGAGCCTGCGAATGGTACGCTTCTACCCTTTTCTTCTCCGTCATTATGCGTCTAACACGAGTATCCCCCCCCCCCCCCCCCAGAATATTGAGGCCCTGGACGACACGCTTCTCGCCTCCTTTTGCATTTCCTCGGCCGCCCAAGCCGAGCGAGTCTATGGGAGTTGTGCGGGCACGGCACTCTATCGACGGTATCGCACGAGCGACGACACGGTGGTCATTGTCACCGTTATGAGTGGGAAGATGCTCGGTTCGACCTCGACGTCCCATGACGAGGACATTGCAGCCTTTGAAGAGCAGGTGATGCGCATCAGACCCGTCCAGAGCCTGGGAGGTGAGGTCCACACCCAGGTTCACATCAGTCGCCACATCCGCTTGACCTTTTCAGCCGAGCACTCGAGTGCGCGTCAGAGCATTACCACTGCGAGTATCGAGCTCATGCTGCTCAAAGTGGAGGACGACATCACACGCAAGCAGGAGATGGTCGAGGAGCTGCTGCAAGCGCACTAGGAGACTGTCGTTTCCTAATATTCACAAATGAAAAGATAGGACGAGAGCTTCTCAGCCCATCACAGCCACGTCTTTCGTGCACAGACTTTTGACCAGGGTCATGCTGGAACTCAAGCTGGACGACGACCCGGAGACGCTGCGCGTGGCGCTGGAGCTCATTGACGCAGCTACCGACGCGCAGATTGACGTAGAAGAGATGAATCTACCGTCTCGGGAGGATGCTGGCGACCGCGCAACGTCACAGTCTCTTCCGACAGCCTAGAAGTCGAACAACGAGAGTCTCTCAGCCCAGTGAAGCGAATTGCGTCCGGACGGAAGCGGAAGACTGAGATCCAACTGCTCAAGTACAAAGTGGCGGAACTGGAGACAACGCTTTCGGATCTCCATCGTCGAGATCAAACTCACGGATCCATTCTCTCGTCGATCAGGATGGACGACTTGACGCGTGCCCTCGTATGGAAGGACATTGCCTTGCGTCAACGGAAACTCCGACCGACTACCGAGACAGAGAAAGAAATGTTGACATCTATGGTACACGGGCAAACGCTTGTGAGCCAGCAGCTCCTACACGTTCTTCGGTTCATTACTTTGCAGGAGGCGCATCGAGAATCGCAGCTCAAGACGGAAATGCGGCGAGACATAGAGCCCACAGAAGAGCAGAATCGGCGTCTGGAAGAGCTTGTTGTCCAAGTCGACCGCGTGTTTGCGTCCGAGTGTTTCCAGTCCGCAAAACTGTCGTTTCAGGATGTCCGGATCAACGACGACGGCGCGAATGGGTTGCTCCTTGACACTAGTGCAGGTTGGGTTCCACCATTATCACTCGACAAGGTCGTCGATGCGTTGTGGGACACGTTGAAGCACATGAACGGCTCCAGAATATGCAAAGCTATCCGAATGGTGGGTATGGTCGCATTAGAACCCGCATTGAAAACCAGACTGACTCATTCTGTCTTGTTTAGGAGATGGAAACAAAGGACGGCACGCTCGTTGGGTCCTTCACGCTCACCAGCGCATCCACTTCTGGTCACATATACGCAAGTAGCACAGCTTCGGCACTGGCGCGTCGATACCGAAGGGAAGATGGCTCCGTCTTGATCGTCTCGACGCTCAACGGTGCGAGTGTGGCGGCACACCAACTACCCAGGCCGTCATTTCTGGGATGGAAACACAATGGATGCGCATTCGACCGTACCAGAGTCTCGTCGATAGCGAGTCTGGACCAATGGCCCAAGTACAGCTCAGTCGCCAGATCCGGATGGACTCCCCAGTCCACAACACGACAGCTCGTCGGAATATCGTCGACGCAGTGATCGAGCTCATCCTCCTCCAAGTGGAAGACAGCGTTGTGCGCAAGCGAGAGATGGTCGAACAATTGCTTCTCCACTCCTGAACGTAGACGCTTATGATAAATTGGACAGTTGAGTCTATTTGTATAAATTCCTACTGCGTCTGTAGCAGCGTCTCGACCATTTCCTGCTTGCGAGTGATGTCGTCCTCCACTTTGAGCAGCATCAGTTCGATATTCGAGTTAATGATGCGCTGACGAGCGCTCGAGTGGTCGGTGGAGAAGGAAAAGCGGATCTGGCGGTGGATGTGCACTTGGGTCTGGTCCTCCAGCCCCTCAATGGGTCGGATGCGCATCACCTGCTCTTCGTAGATGGTGATATCCTCGTGCAGTGTGGACGTTGTGTCAAGGATCTTGCCGCTCATCACCGAGACAATGACCACAGCGCCGTCATCCGTGTCGTAGCGACGATAAAGGGAGGTGCCTTGGCAGTCCCCATACACGCGATCCGAACTAAACCCAGGCGTTGCGGTAAAGGACGTGAGCAGCGTGTGGCCCTGCGCCTCGATATCCTACAAACACGCACATTAGCGCCAGTATCTACTTGAAACAACAGGAGAAACGTACCATTTGCAGACTCTGACAGATCTGCGAGCCTTCGATGAGTGTCATGTTCGTCCAGACCACCTCGGCGACTTGAGCAGCCGCACACAACACGACCCAGCCAGCGTGCGTGTCGAGACTCGACTCGTTCTTGCTCTTGCTGTGAACACGAATGTCGTAGAACGACGACCGGCCGCTCTGAAAGGATCCTTTCCCAAAGACCACGTCGAGATGCGCAAAGAGCGCGTTGGCATGGCGGTCCTGCTCTTCTCTCGACTGGATCGGCTGTACACGTCGGCTGTTCGTCGCCGAGGCCGCTTTCTTGGCCTCGAACTGCTGTAACTGCAGTAGGAGACGCTGTCCAACCATCATCTGCGAACGTAGCACCGCCTGGAGCTGCTCGTTTTCAATCTCGGCCTCGCGCCGCCGCTTCTTCTGTTCCACCGCCACGTCTTTCCACGTCGATGTTTGCTTCATAAAGAACGACGGGAGGCCCATTTGATCGCTCTGACTGCGCAAATGCATGAGCTTGCTCTGTAGCTCGACGACTTTGGCGCGTAGCTGCACAATGTCGTCGCGTGGCGTGCGTTTGCGCTTGCTGGGCTTGCGGAGCTCGTCGGTGTGCGTCGAGCTCCGGACTTGCACGCCGTCCACCGACTCTGCCGAGTCCGCATCTTCGTCCGTATGCGTCTCGATGGCCGCGTCGATCATCGCCAGCGCCACGCGCAGCGTCTCCGGGTCGTCATCCAAGTGCAAGTCCAGCTCGTCCATGTCGTCGTCAAGGTAAGTGTGGTTTTTCTGAGGTCGCAAACGTAAAATATAGAAATCGTTCATGAATTTCAGCATACGATAGTTGCCTTTCCGTTCCATTAGTCGAGAATGAGCTGGTTGGAGCTATCGCTGGATGACGATCCGGAGACGCTGCGCGTGGCGCTGGCGATGATCGACGACGCACTGGACGCGCAGGAGGGGGATCTGCCTCGTTGCGACGCCGGAGGGGGCGCTGGAGACCACGACAGGCTCGTTCTCGAGGAGCTACGTGAGCCCAAGGCGACGACAGCCGTGCCTTCCCGACGCAAGCAGATTGCGCAGCTCAAGCAGAAGGTGGTGCAGCTGGAGGCGACGCTGCGTGACCTGCGTCGTCGGAGTCAGAGGCAGTTCTCGTCGATTGGTCGAGACGAGTTGACGCCGACTCGTGTGGAAAGACCTGGCGGGGCGGCAACGCAAGCGCCGCGACGACGCCGAGACGGAGAACCAGCAGCTGCGTGCGATGCTCCACTCGCAGACGCTCGTGGGCCAGCAACTGTTGCATCTGCTGCAGTACACGGCGTCTCGCGATATCCACGTGAAGAAGCAACTCGAGCAAGCAGCACATCCGACGGACGAGCAAACGCGACATCTCGAGGGTCTGGTGGCTCAAGCCGAGCGCGTGTTTGCGTCCGAGTGCTTCAACACGAAGCATCCGTCGTTCCAAGACGTCTGCGTGAATGAAGACGGCGCTAAGGGGGTGGTGGTCGACACGTTTGCCGGGTGGATCGTTCCGTCGTCTCCCGACAAGGTCGTCAGTGCGCTCTGGAGTGGAATACTGCATACAGAACCCTCCGACATGTGCAAGAGCCTTCGAATGGTACGTGGTATACAACTCCTATCACACTAGGACGTGAATGGCGGCACCCATCTCGATCTCACTCGACTGACTGACCGTTTTTGCCTTGAATATAGGACATGGAGCAAAAGGACGACACGCTCATTGCCTCGTACACACTGAGTGCCACCGTCCCGGATCGTACGTACGCTAGCAGTACTGGCACGGCCGTGAGTCGTCGTTACGAGACGGCCGACGGCGCCACGCTGATCGTGTCCATGATGAGTGGCGAGATGCTGGGCATCACACCAGGCTCGCAGGACACCATCACGGCCATCGAGTTGCACTGGATGCGCATTCGTCCATACAAGACGCTCGTCGAGAGCGAGGCCGGCGTCCTGACCCAAGTGCAGCTCAATCGGCAGATCCGCCTGACGTTCTCGGCGGATCACTCGCCTGCACGTCGAAACATCGTCAACGCTGTGATCGAACTCGTGCTGTTGCAAGTGGAAGAGGACGTCACGCACAAGCAGGAGATGGTGGAGAAGCTGATGGTTTCGGAGAGAAAAATCCAGGACTGACCTGGAGTGTTTGGTTTACTAAAATTTACAATTGCCTGTCCATTCTGGCCAATCACGGACTCAGAATTGGACGCGAGATGAACTGGTTGGAGCTGTCGCTGGACGACGATCCGGAGACGCTGCGGGCGGCGCTGGCGCTGCTGGACGGCGCTTTGGACACGCAGATCGATGAGATCGAAGAGGATGTGCCTCCCATGGCTGCATTTGACAGCACTGGCGAGCTGGTGACGGCGACTTCGGACTCGAGCGGGTGTCGAGAAGGAGCGCAAACTCATGAAGAGCTGCGTGAGACTTCGTCTGCAAAGCGCACGGGGACGAGACGGAAACGCAAGGACGAGATTGAGCAGCTGCAGCAGAAGTGGCGAAGCTCGAGACGACGCTGAGCGACCTCCGTCATCAGAGTCAAAGCCGAGTCTCCGTTTTATCGTTGGTCGCTACGAATGACGTGACGCCAGGTCTCGTCTGGAAAGACATTGCGCTGCGTCAGAGCCGACACCGTCGAGACACCGAGACAGAAAATCAGAAGCTACGGACCATGCTCCATGCCCAGACGATGGTAGGTCAGCAGCTGCTCCATTTACTCCAGGCCACGGCGGCGCAACAGGTCAAGTCGGGCATCGGCGTCACATCGAAGCAGCAGCCTCACAAGGAACAGAACCGAGTGGAGCAGTATCGACATCTGGACGATCTCTTCGCACGACTGGAGAATGCGTTCGTCTCCGAGTGTTTCCAGACGACCAAGCCATCGTTCCAGGACCTACAAATCAATGAGGATGGCTCGACTGGGATGGTCATGGACATTCGCGCCGGCTGGGTCGTGCCCTTCTCGCCAAACCACGCGACTGACGCGCTCTGGGAGTGTATGGCGCACATTGACAACTCGAAAGTATGCAAGAGCGTCCGTATGGTACGTAGAAAACCGCTGAATGCTCCCAATGCTGAGCTAACTCGGTGACTTGTATCTTCCACAGGACGTGGAGGCGGAGGACGACACGCTCATCACGTCGTTCACGATTGCTGCTGCTTCGCTCACTGATTTCGTGTACGGCAGCTGTACAGGCACGGCACTGACGCGTCGATACCACACAGGAGAGGACTCGTACGTCGTCGTGTCCATGATGAGTGGGGAGATGCTGGGGTCCACGCCGATGGTTCGGGACGGCATCTCGATCTTTGAAGAGCAGTGGATGCGCATCCGTCCTCTTCCAAGCCTTGTCGACAGCGAGTCCGGACCAGTGACGCAAGTGCAGATCAGTCGTCAGATTCGCTTGAACTTCCCAGTTGACCACTCGGACGCGCGTCGAGGCGTCGTCGACTCGATCATCCAGCTGCTCCTCCAGCAAGTCGAAGACGACATTACCCGCAAGCAAGAAATGGTCGAGAGGCTGCTGCTGCTGCAGGCAAAAGCCTAGCTGAATACCGTTCGATTCGCGTTGTTCATGACGCATGTGAAATGCCGATGGAGACCACGCAGAAAACCCTAAATATGCCAATTGCTTCCTGTATTTTAGGATTTCAAGGACGCTTTGACCAATCACAGGTCATTGTGACAATGGACTGGCTGGAGCTCCATTTCGACGACGATCCGGAGACGCTGCGCGCGGCGCTGGCGGTGATTGACGGCGTGACGGACGCGCAGACTGAGGAGAATGCGTCTATATTGACCGTCGTGGAGAGCTCGGGCGAGCAGTCGACGGCGCGTTCGGACGCAAGCGAGAGTCCGGACGACAAACGGGATCGCGACGAGCAGTGCGACGCAAGCGTAAGGATGAGATCCAGCAGCTAAAACAGAAAGTGACGGAGCTGGAGTCAACGCTACACCATTTACAGCAAGGCGATCCGAGTCTGTCCTCCGTCACAATGGAGGACTTGACTCATGAGCTCGTCTGGAAGGACGTGGCGTTGCGTCAACGCAAGCATCGTCGAGACGTCGAGACGGAGAACGAGAAGCTGCGCTCCATGCTGCGTGCACAGACACTCGTGGGTCAACAGCTGCTCCACTTGCTCCAGTTGACGGCATTGCACGAAGATCAGCGAGCAGCTCCACACGACGGAGCCCAGCAACCGCGTCACGTAGCACCGTCGTCCGAGGACGAGCAGTACCGCTATCTAGACAGTCTGTTTGCGAGAACCGCTGAGGCGTTCGCGGCCGACTGCTTCCAAACGGCCAAGCCGTCGTTCCAAGACTTCCGAGTCAGCGAGGACGGCCTCAAGGCTGTGGTTAT
Source organism: Pythium oligandrum (assembly GCA_020085045.1). Taxonomy (NCBI): domain Eukaryota; phylum Oomycota; class Peronosporomycetes; order Pythiales; family Pythiaceae; genus Pythium; species Pythium oligandrum. Next base: position 3,250,185 of record JAHRIK010000001.1, on the reverse strand, counting down.
CGACACGGTGGCGGGCTGGATCGTGCCCTTCCCAGTGGATCAGGTCACGACGGCGCTCTGGGAGTCGTTGACGCACGTTGACGACTCGAAAGTGTGCCAGAGCCTTCGAATGGTACGTGTGTGTATGTTATGTTGGCTTAGAGTTCTCACCACTACGTGGACTGACCGAGCTCGTAATGACTGTGACTGACTAATAGGACGTGGAGACGAAGGACGACACGCTCGTCACCTCTTTCAACATCGTCGCCGTGCATGTACCTGACCAAGGCTGCACGGGCTCTGTCCTGACTCGTCGGTACCGCACCACCGACGGCGACACCGTCATCGTGTCCATAACGAGTGGCGAGATGGTCGGCAACACGGTCGGATTCGAGGCAGGCGTCACGTTCCTTGAAGAGCAGTTCATGCGCATTCGTTCGGTTCCGAGTCTGGTGGAAAGCGAGGTTGGACCGGTGACCCAAGTGCAGGTCAAGCGCCAGATCCGCATGACGTTCCCATCGGACCACACGGCTGCCCGTCGGAATATCGTCAACGCAGTGATCGAACTGATGCCGCTGCAAGTACGAGACGACATCATGCGCAAGCGAGAGATGGTGGAAGGCTTGATGCTGCACGTACTGGGGTGAGACCAGCCTGGAGGCACGCTATCGTGCGATATATACGGTAATATACGGTCTAACGGTGGTCTAATCGCAATTTGCACGGTACGGTAGTGGTAATACACCGTATTTTATCGCGGAGCTCCTCAAAACGCCATGAGCTGGGTAGTATTGGAGCTGGACGACGACCCGGAGACGCTGCGGGCGGCGCTGGCGCTCATCGACACGCTCGACGACGATGCAAATGCGGATACTGCGGCCGAGCAGACAGACCGCTCGACCAGCACGAGTACCAGCGACAGCGATCAAGCGGAGAAGCGCAGCGAAGGCGAGGACGAGGTGCTTCCAACAGACACGCGCAAGACGCGGACCAAGCGAGGACCGCGCCAAGAGATCCTCACGCTCCGCGCTAAAGTGGACGAGCTGGAAAATACCCTCAAGAGACAGAAGACCAATGCGGACCTCGTGCTGAACGGCGGGTCGGACGTCTTGACGGTCTCGAATGTGTGGAAAGAGGTCGCCAAGCGCCAGCATCGCTATCGTCGCGAGTCGGAGATGGAGAATCTGCGCCTGCGGACGATGCTTCAGAGCCAGATTACGATCGGCGAGCAGCTCGTGCACTTCATTCAGAAGAACTTGGAGGGACAACCGGTGAGCTTAAAGCTGGTACGTATGGATCAATCGTCATGGGAATCTAAGTGTGATTATGTATTTCTAGGGCTATGACGAGGTCATGATCGAAGCCAACGCCTCACACTCGGGCAAGCCACCGCTCCGCATGACACGCGAGCAGCAGTACAACTACTTGGACGATCTGTATCGCCAGTCCAACGAGATCTTCGCGGCCACGAGTTTCCAGACCAACTCGACCTCTTACCGGGATATTCGTGTGACCAATGACGCGGACGGTGGCTCGATCATCGAAATGCAAGCTGGGTGGGTTGTTCCGTTTCCCATGCATGACGTCACGAAGGCGCTGTGGGAAGCGATTGCCTTGCGAGCCGACGGCGCGATCTGCAAGACGATGCGCATGGTACGTCGCTACTCTGACGCACGCACACTCGTCCCTCACCAACTCAATCCACTGTGAACAATGCACCGTAGAATATCGAAGCACAAGAAGACGCGGTCCTGACCTCCTTCTCGGTCGTTGCCTCCTCATTTGACGACGATTTCGCCACGGGATTCGCGGGGAATATGGTCACCCGTCGCTTCGACCACAACTCGAGTCAGAACGTGATCGTTTCGACGATGCTCGGCGAGATGCTGGGCAAAGTGCCGTCACTCATGGACTACGTCTCCGTGTTTAAAGAAGACTGGATGCGAGTGCGTGAAGTGACGACTATCGTCGACGCGGACTCGACGCCGCTCTCTCAAGTGCAGTGCATCCAGCGACTCAAGCTGAGCTTTGACGGCAACGCAACGGAGAAACGCGGTCGCATCACCAAAGCGATCACGGAGATGCTTCTGGCACAGGTAGAGCACCACATTGCGTGGCAGCAGCAGTCCGTGGAGCACTTGTTGCTGGTGGCCGAGTAATAAAGCTAGTGTGTTTGTCTGAACTAGCCCAGTGACGTCTCTTAGCCTGGTAAAAGCTAGATTCCGAAGAGCTCTTCAGACGAAATGGAGACGTGGATGCTAGATGACGATCCGGAGCTGCTGTGGGCGGCGCTGGCGATGATCGAGGGCGATGGAGAGAATGCCAAGTCAACGGACGACACGGCGACGTCGAGCCCGTCGTCGGAAGGCGTGGCTGTGGCTGGACGATCTCAAGACCGACATGCAAAGCACTCGACGGCAGCCGAGTGCCAAGCGTCAGAAGGAGGAGATGGTGTATATGAGAGAGCAGATCAAGACGATGGAGGAAACGCTACAGTCTCTCAAGCGGCAGAGACGAGAGCAGGCTGACGATGTCGTGGCGATAGGAGTTTGGGAGGGTGTAGTCAAGCGACAGCGTGACCTGCGCGCGCACGCAGAGCTGGAGAATGTCAAGCTACGGGTGGCGTTGAAGACCAAGATCAAAGTAGCCAACGCCCTCGTCAAGATGATCAAAAAGGCATTTTGTAGCGAGGTACGTGTGGCTGGCTTTTGGTGGCCAAGAGTGGAAGTTTTGAGGCGCTGACGATCGTTTTCTAGTCTGAAAGCTTGTACCCTACGTCGAAACGCGCAAGATTCGCTCCCAACATGCACTCGCGGGCATCAAAGAGTGACTTCTTCGGCTGTATGAAGACGCTGTATCAACAGCAGGCGCTCGCTTTTCCGGTGGATCGCTTCGACGCAGGCTCTCTCACGTTCCATGACATCCAAGTGACGCATAATAGGGCAGATGGTATGAATATCGACGTTTCCGCGAGCTGGATGGCTCCGTTTCCAATTGACCAAGTGCTGCGAGTGTTGTGGGAGTCGACTGTGACTTTGCTGCAGGAGAAACTGGAGAATCTGGTGCTGGTACGTGCTCGTTATTCCTGTTGCTCAACGAAAGGATTCCATTTGACTTGTGCTGTCACATACAGAATACGCACGACTCTGCCGACCTGTTAACAGCGTCTTATAACGTGCGCGTCCCAACACTGGCAAAGAACTTTGCCGAGGGATTCCAAGGCGCGATGATAATGCAACGGTTTCGTTCCACTCAGGACGCACCTGCCGTCATTGTGTCGAGCAAGTGTGCAGAGCCATTGCCCTCTACCTCCTCTGGTGGTGCGTCTTTCAACGAGCTCTCTTGGCTTCGAGTACGAGAGAGAACGACACCCAGTGCCACGATGACTCAGGTGCAGATCTCTCGGTGCATTCAAATCCGCTTTGATGGCGGCTCCGACGCCATGCTGCTAACAACTGTGGGTACAATGACTGACTTTCTGATGAATCTCGTGGAAAATGAACTCAAGTGGCGGCAAAGTACGATTGAAAGTCTATTGTTACTAAAACGTCGAGGGTGAGACCCCTTTTATCGGGTTATAAGCCTGGAAGTGACGCGTATCTTGCTCTCGTTTGCTCCATAAATCGCCCAAGATCTTCACTCAATGACTATGAACTTGCAGAAGGTCTCGTAGTCGTGCGTTCTCGATCTCTCTGCTCTCTCGCAGTTGCTGCTCTTGTAATACAAGCGCTCTCCAGCCCAAGGCTTGCGCAGTTAACGCCTCCTTTTGGCGAGTGCGGAGTAGATTCAATCCTCGGGTAAGTACTTGTACTTCTTGACGTAGAAACAGAATCTCATCGCGTCGACGCATTCGTTTCGGCCTGCGCGTTTGGGTTTTCGGGACAACTGACTCGGGTGTATCTGGAAACTCGCTTGTTAGTGGAAATGGAACGTCTTCAGTGGACTGGTCGGTCACTCCTAGGGCCGTGAAGAGCGCTGACGAGTCTTCTTCGCTTAGTTCCAAGTCTGCTAGCCACTCTGTCGACATTGTGGCTCTTTGTTGCTACTTCTCGAGTGACGAATCTGAATTAGTTCTGTTCTTTGTGTGACCGGGTTGATATCGCCTTGAACAGGGATTAGTGGGAAGACGCGTCATCTTCAACTGAATGAATGCGAGTGACAGGACAAATGCTTCGTCCGATTGGACTCGGACTCAGTTTTGCGATGGTGCTGCACAATGAGGTTGTTCGTATTAGGAAAACCTGATGTGGCCTCATAGTTGGCTGCTCGTTCGCCGTGTGACAGCGAAAATCCGATATAGGTGGAGATCGGATGTCGTTAGAACAACATTAGTGCCACAATGACGCAGGTGCAGATCTCTCGGTGCATCCAGATCCGCTTTGATGGCGGCTCCGACGCCATGCTGTTAACAACTGCGGGTGCAATGACTGACTTTCTGATGAATCTCGTGGAAAATGAACCCAAGTGGCGGCAAAGCACGATTGAAAGTATGTTGTTACTAATGGAGCGACGCTAAGATCGCCCTGTCGAGCCATAATTCTGGGAGCGACGCGTACCTCGCGCGTGTTTGCATCGAAAATCGCTTCAGGCCCTTCACTCACAGCAAGATGAGCTAACAGAAGCTCTTGAAGCCGTGCATTCTCAGCTTCTTTTATCTTTCGCAGTTGCTGTTCATGCACTGCGAGCATTCTCCAATTCGTCGAGCTCGCGCCTTGCACAATCGGCGTATCCTGGTGACAAGTGCGGAGTAGATCGAGTCTTTGAGAAAGCTCTTGGACTTCTTGGCGTAACAAGGATATCTCTTCTCGTCGACGCATTCGTATCGCCTTCTGAGTGGAGGTTTTCTTGCTGACTGGCTTAGGTGTGCCTGGAAATTCGGTTTCCAGAGGGACTATCAAATCTTCATTAGTCTGATCTGGCATTCCAAGACGTGGAAGAGCATTGACAAGTCATCGCCGTCCAAGTCTCTCACCCAATCCGTCACCATTGTGCCTAAGCTGCTCGTTCTCGAGTGACGAGCCTTGATTAACACAGTGCGACCGCGTGGTTGTTGTGATCGTCTTGGTGGGGATTATTGGGAAGGAGCGTCATCAAGTGACAGAGTGAATGCGAGTGACAACCACATTGACTGATTGGACTCATGTTGATTATGACGATGGGTACACCAATGAGGCGGTGGTTGGTCACAAATCCTCATACCCAATGGGTTGTGTATTGCGACCCAAATTAAAACGGTATGCACATGTGGCTGTGAACTATTGATGAAAGTTTGCTTTTAGGTGTATGTGGGTGCAGTAGTTACAAGACTGCGAGGCGGTTGCGATGGCGACTCGCTGCCGTGTGACAGCGGGATATCTCATATTATAATACTGGTGGTTGAAGTACGATCGCCGTTGTTCCGTGCTATAGGACAGCGATCGACGCGTGGCGTGCCCTCGTTCGCACCAGCAGGCGCTTGAGATCATCGCTTAGACTCACATGGGCGCGCAAAAGCTCTCGGAGTTGTGCGTTTTCCATCTCCTTGGTCTCCCGCAGCAACTGCTGCTCGGCCGCCATCATCATCCAGCCACTGACCCTCCGGATCCCCGTGTTCGCCTCTTCTTCTTGACGATGGCGTAAGAGTTCCAGTCGTCGACTCAGCACTTGCGCTTCCCTTCGCAGAGACGAGATCTCATCTCGTCGACGCGTTCTTCCTTTGTTTTTCTTGGGGATCTTGGTGACGACACCCTTCTCCAGTGGATCGATCATAGGATACATCACAAATGGCTCGGGTTCGAGTTTGGTATCTTCTTCTGGCTGTGAGAACTCGTCACTCAGCGAGTCGTCGAACATGTCGAGCGTCTCAAAAAACATCGACGGGTCTTCCGTCAGGTCCAAGTCCTCGAGCCACTCCATTATAGTGTTGAATATGCTTCTAGATGGCGAAATGGCGAATGAAGCGGTCGGTGGCTGCTTGAACCAGGTCGTCTCGACGTGTTTACAGCACTCGTCTTACGGTAATCAATCCTCAAAACAGCAATAAAACCTCACGAGGCTCGTCATTTCGGTCAAACACCCGTAATACGTCATATTTCACCATTCAAAAGCCTGTAATACCTTTAAAAATACTAATATAACAAATAAATAAAGGGATAGTAGGAATCGACTTGCACAGGTTGAGGTTGATTACTGTCACGTGTGGGGTTGGTGATCGCCGTCAACATGGTGCCTGTCGGAATGCATGTCATGCTGCTCTGAGTGTGGCTCTTGTCGTGACGTGGAGAATCAGGGCGGAAAAAGCCATTGGACATGATAAAAGCCACTCAATGAGACGACGGCATCTACCCAAGCGCGCACTAACTGCGAGAAGCGAGTCTTGATGGTGCCCTGGGACTGCCAAGTTAGTAGGGAGGCTTGCTTGCACCGACAGACGCGCCAGGAGAAAAGAGAAGCTCAGGCTGCGCGTTGGGCTCATCACGCAACGCGTTTCTACGGCCCTCCGTACTGACGCAATTGATGCGTCTCGTGCACGTAAGCTGATTATGACAGACGACGCTCCTGCGACTTCAAAGGGCCTCAGAGAGAGATCAAGGAGCATCTCCTAATGAGCTTCTCTGCTCGGCGTAGTACGAGGAAAGACACAAAATCGATAGCACAATACTAGTATTCCCAGTCTGTTGTTACAGTCCTAGGGCACGGAAGACATCGTCGAGGCTATCATTGACCTATAGGTTGGAAAGCGACGTGTGCCGCACACGTGTCTGCCGCAGGAGACACTCGATGTCTTCGATCAGCGTCACGTGCGTCCGCAGAGCTCTCGCAGCTGCGCGTTCTCCAGTTCCTTGGTCTTGCGCATAAACTGCTGCTCGGCGGCGAGTGCTCGCCAGCACCATCCTCTCCGAAAGTCGCTGCTTCTCTGACGACGACGCAAGAGTTCGAGTCGTCGCGTGAGTACATCTGCTTCACTCCGCAGAAACGAGATCTCTTCCCGTCGATCGGTGCGTCCCTTGCCTTTCTTGGCGATCTTCTTGGCACGTGGCGTAGGCTCGGACTCCGCATTGGTGTCGTCTTCGGCGGACTCGTCGTCAAACACCGCGAGGGCCATGAAGAGCGTCGACGGGTCCTCACTCAGGTCCAAGTCCTCTAGCCAGTCCATCGGACGGTGCTTGTACGCGATGAAAAGACGAATGAACCCAGCATCGACTGCATGAGCAGGCAACGTGTTCACAGTCGTCGGGGAGCAGTAAACACTTTGTGCCAAAGCTGCTAAACTCAAGGACGCTACGATTTCCTCTTAATTCCCGTAATACGCCTTCTTTGACACGTTAGAAACACGGAATTCCGTTATTTAAAGAAACTTTTGGTTAACTAAACATCATATTCGGAATCACGAGTCGACATTCAGCACGATGATGGCGTCGACAATGGCGTACGGCGCGTCGTCGACGAATGCGGAGGCTGTGGAGAAGAAGCCGTGGCGGAACCGCGCCAAAGAGGAGGTGAAGGAGCTGCAGCACACGGTGAAGCTGCTGAAGGCGACGTTGAAACGCCTCCGAGAGCGGAATAAACGCGAGAAGCGCGTCATTCACCCGTCTCGCGTCTGGGAAGACGTCTCTCAGCGCCAGAAGCGCCAGCGATGTCGAGCGGAAGAAGAGAACGCCAAGCTGCGCTCCGAGATCATCGCACGCGCGTTTCTCTTGCAGCAAATGACGCAGTTAGTGCGTCAGACCGGCGATTCGTATCTTGTACGCAAGCTGACTCGATTCCTGCTGAGATGGTCTCACACTGACGCTGTGGCTTGTAGACGTTTCCCACCGCTCTATACCCACGTGTCCCGAGGCCACTGTTATACACACGGTCCGTCGAGGGCTATCTTGCCCGGATCAGTGAGCTATACTACGAGACCGAGTCGGCTTTTGCGTCCCACATGACCGTCGATCAGATCGACACGTTCCGCGAGGTCAGCGTGGCGGAAGAGGACAAGAACACGACGCTCGTGACGCAGAAAGTCTGCTGGACAGTGCCTTTCACAGTAGAACGCGTGGTCGAGGCGCTGTGGCAGTCGATGCTCCTCAAACCAGCTCCACGGGGCTGTGGCTTTGACTATGTACGTGAAACGAGACTCGTTGTCTTCACGGAATCAAACTCAATGGTGTGTATTTCCTAGAACCCAGCCCTTGAAGCCAGTGTATTGGTCGCCTCGTGCTGCAAGAGTGTCATCGGTCCTGACTCGCCCAAGTCTGTCGACGTTCTGAGCAACTTGGTGATCAAGAAGTTCCCTCAGAGCGATCGGAACGGCGCGTTGATGGTCGCTCATATGTCGGCAGGCTTAGCTGAAAGCTCGTCTCACCTGCTCAAGGACGGCGTTGGCTGGGACGACTACTGGCTTCGTGTACGCGAGTGCCCACGGGAACCACACGAGGAATCCACTTCCCCGTTGTCTCAAATCCAAGTGTTTCGTCGCACACGCCTCAAGCTCGTGAAGAATCGGACTGCCGCCCAGCGACGCTTTGCTGGCGCCTTGACGGCATTGATCATCGACCACGTGGAAGAGGAGCTCGAGTGGCGCCAGCAAGCCATCGAGCACTTTCTGCTTGCGTCCGGTCACTCCCATTGAGTTCAAACACCCTTGTGAATACACTTTATTGTACAGTTAGGAACGCGCTGTGAGCAGGAGGTTATCAATCGTGCGCTGTCTCCACAGGAACTCGTCTTCGATCTGACTGAGTGCAAAGTCCGTGAGCAGTCCAACGCTACGTGAGAGCGCGGGAGAGCCCTCGGCGATGACTTGAAAGGAGATTTTTCGACTGATCTGGATCTGACTCACACATTCCGAGCCGTTTTGACTGACTTGCTGCACGCGGATGCAGTAGTTCTCCTGGAAGTTGACGAGACTCGATTGGATGGGCGATTGGACCAACTTGGCCGACACGTGCGACACCAGAACAGGCTCGCTCTCGGACTCGCGACTGAAGTTCTTGGCGGTCAGTTTGCCTCGGATCTCGCCTGGGAAGCTGTGTCCAAACTGCGCAGCGTCCTTGGCGAACGCACAGGTCAGTGTATCCACTGGTTCATCCTGCAAGAGCGAAACAAAGGCTCGTCAGAGAGTCCAAGACTCGGGTTGAACTCAATGAACCACGTACCTTGTCGTAGACGGCACCTTTCTGCGTCGCGGTGTGGACAAACGACTGCCACGCGGACTGGACAATGGCTTCTTTGGCGTACGGCAACGTCCACATTGCAAGGAACGTGATGCTCGTCGTGCTGAGCGCGTCGTCTTCCGAGACGTTGAAATCACGGAACGTCGCGCGACATTGATCCGTCGGAAGCGACGAGAAGATCTGACTCGCAGAGCGATAGAGTTCGTGTACGCGAGCCAACTGGTCCTCGTCCGGGATGTCCACCTCAAGCGCGTCGATGCCGTGTCCTGTGAGGCAGATAGGCCGTTCGTCCTAAGAGCCACGAGTCAGTAGCAGACACGCCAAGAGACCACCCTCCGTACTCGTCCGTACCTCGTTCCTGTTGTTCTTTTGCAGCAGCCGCATGAGTTCTCGACCCATTTTCACTTGCGTGGCCAACTTGACGCGCAGCTGCTTGTTCTCCTGGTCAGCGCTCAGTCGCTGCTGCTTCTGGCGTCGCGCCATGTCCTTCCACGCGTGGTCCAGCGTCTTCTCCTCGTGCTCTTCCACATGGCGACGGCGCTTGAGACTCGCCAGCGTCTCCTCCATCGCTTGCACCTTGTCTCGTAGATACGCCAGCTCTTCTTTACGTCGGTCGCGACTTTTGTTGACCGTAGCGCGTGGTGCCTTCTTGGTCTCCGATGCGTCGTCGCTGGTCTCCGTGGTCGCAGGCGACGTGGAGCGTGTGTCACTCGTCAACGAGTCGCTGGGCGCGTCCACATCGTCGTCCAGCGAGTCAATGAGCGAGAGCGCGGCCTGCAGCGTCGCTGGGTCGTCCTCCAGCTCCCAATCCGTCCACGACATGGCTCGTAATCTGTTGTGACGGTCTCACATCGACGTCACTATACCGAGTCAGAAGGACACTACGTTGGACAAGAGACAAGATGAACTGGCTGGAACTCGACTTGGACGATGATCCAGCGCTGCTGGACGCGGCGCTGCACATGCTGGACACACTGGACGACGCCAAAGACTGCGTGAGTCCTTCTCGACCGTCAGAGGGCGAGACAACGACGAGCGATGCGTCCGGGAGCACGGACGAAAGCGAGGAGCTCCGTTCCACGGTCTCACCTGAGCCCAAGGCCCCCAAGGTCAACAGGAGCCGCGATCGACGCAAGGAGGAGCTTCTGACGCTAAGAGCGCAGGCGAAACAACTGGAAGAGACGCTCGTGACGCTCAAACGACGTCGCGTGGAGCAAGAATCGACGATTGTGCCGTCTGGCGGTCGCCACACAGTGTGGAAGCATCTCGCTGGTCGACAGCAGCACCAGCGACGAGAGACTGAGAGGGAGAACACGCGCCTGCGAGAGATGCTCAACACGCAGCTGCAAGTGAGCAAGGAGCTCATGCGTCTCATTCACAAGGGCAGTCGTCAGGACGTACGTTGTGGTCTTGAGTTTGTGATAGAGATCTTGCATTTACTGATGTGTTGTGTCCTAGCCCAACGCGCGCAAGCCAAGGATCCCGCACCTCTCGACGCGTGACGTGGAGCTGACGGACGTGCAGCGTCTCGCTCGCCTCGATGAGCTCTATCGCCTCACCAACGGGCAGATCCTCTGTGTCCCCGTGGATCCGAGTGGCGCCACGGTCCGCGACATCAAAGTCCACCACGAGAACGCGCACACGACGTTTGTCAACTTTGTCATGGCGTGGAGTGTGCCCTTTGCGACAGCGCGTGTCCTGGACGCTGTGTGGCAAATGTACGCCGAGTGCCCATCTGATTCTACTCCTGCTCGCCTGGTACGACTAGAAAGAATGGCCGCTGTGAGGTTTGTCAGTCGTCTAATGAGTTGGTTTCTTGTAGACGAACGAAGCGGCCGGCGTCTTCCGATTGCACTCTGGATTCCGCACACGCAAGATGATTCCGGGTGAAATCATTGGACGCACGGCGGCCAAGCGCTTCCTCCGCACGGCGAACGGCGACAGCCTCATCCTCTCGAGTATGGCAGCCAAGTGCGTGCCCTTGGACTCGTTTTCCGCGAACCTGACGCCTCCAACCCCCACGACGATGGAGGGCAAAGCCACGTACTACGAAGACTCGTGGATCCGAGTCAGCGAAGCTCGTTCCCACGAGCACGTGTGGAGTGAGGAGCCCTTGACGCAGATCCAGATCAATCGCCAGATGCGTTTCCACGTCGTTCTGGACGACGAGGATGGCCAGGAGCACATGATGCGTGTGTTGACGGAGATAGTGCTGGCGTACGTCGAGGAAGAGATCACGTGGAAGCAGCAGATGATCGAGAACGGACTCATCTCGGGTTTCCAGCCCATCACCTGTTGAATGGATGGCTAGATACTGCGAACCGCCTCTTCCGATGCCTCAATCCAAGATGAACCAGTCAGGACCAGCCCCAGAGGCGTCGGTAGACCCAGGACCGTCGTGGGTTTGAGCGAATCGATGGGTATACGATGACGAATCGACACTCGGACGTCCTGGCTATCAGATAGAGCTGCTTACAGGCTCGTGATAAAGGCAACGAGTGCTTGATCAGTGCATGCAAACAAATACAAACACCCAGGATAACAGGTAGTCGTATACTTTCATTATGCATCGCGTATACCTTGAGTGAGTCCAACTACCAAAAGACGGAACACGACAGATGGAGTGGTCGGCGCTCGAACTCGACGATGATCCAGCGCTGCTGGACGCGGCGCTGCTTATGCTGGACACGCTGGACGGCGGCGAGGGTGTTTCCAGTACTACCAGTCTTCCGGACAGCGTATTGGAGGCCGGCACGACGTCCGGAAGCTCCGATGGCGAGGAGCTACGATCCGAACACTCAGAGAAAACGACGCCATCCGCGTCCAGTACAGCGATTGTGACGCCACCCAAGATCAATAAGAGTCGTAATCGACGCAAGGAAGAGCTGGCGCTTCTGCAGGACACGATCAAGCAGCTGGAGACGACGCTATCGACACTCAAGCGAAGGCGCGTGGAGGACGAGCGGGCTGTTGTGCCTCTCCGCGGTCGACAAGCACTGTGGAAGCAGCTCGCAGGTCGACAGCAACAGCAGAGACGTGCAGTAGAGAAGGAGAACGCTCGGTTGCGTGACATGCTGAATACACAGCTGCAGGTGAGCAAGGAGCTCATGCGGTTGGTCCAGAAGGTCGGACGAGTCAACGTACGGTGTCTTGAATGTTGGACAGAGGAGGCGAATGGATCACTAATAACTCTACGGGTCTTGTCTTGCCCTTGTAGCCAAACACTCGGCTCCCGTACACTCCTCGTCCTTCGGTGCATATTGCGGGACTGACAGACGCACAGCGTCTCGCGCGAGTCGATGAGCTCCATCGACTCACGTGTCATCAAGTCCTCGCAGTGCCGATGGATGTAAGCGGCGCCGCCGTCAGCAACACCAAGATCTACCGCGAAAGCCCGCAGATGACGCTCGTCAACTTTGTCACGGCGTGGAGCGTGCCCTTCTCGACGATGAGTGTGCTGGACACTGTCTGGAAGTTATATGCTGATCCGTCCGTCAATCTGACTCGTCATAACTTGGTACGTCAAGGCAGTATCCCCCTGTACCCTAACTGTAGAGGTCTAATGGATCGTGTGTAGGACAATGAGACCGCCGGTGGCTTTCGACTGCACCCAGGTATTCAAGCGCCGAGGATCGTTCCAGGCGAGATCGCCGGGCGAAAGGCCTCCAAGCGATTCCTTCCCACTGCGAATGGCGACGGCGTCATTCTCTCGAGCATGTCGGCCCAATGCATCCCCGAGGACGCTTCTAGCGAAGTTCCGTTCAGTCAGGTGCAATTCTACGAAGACTCTTGGACGCGAGTGCGTACTCTTGACCAAGTGTGGACCGACGAACCCTTGACGCAGATCCAGATCAATCGACAGATGCGTTTTCACGTCGTGTTAGAGGACGAGGACGAGCAGGAGCGAGTCATGGAGATGCTGAAGAAGATCGCCCTGGCATACGTGGAAGAAGAGGTGTTGTGGAAGCAGCAAGTCATCGAGAACGTGCTCTTCGCACAGAGCTGAACCCAATTAAACAGAGCCTTTTCAACGGCGTGAGAGTATCCCACACCACCAGAGGATACAAACGTAGGATCCCCGTGGGTACCAGTTGGCTACGGGCAACCCAATCGGCATAAAAGGCTTCGAGGAGATCCAGGCGTACTGTCACTGAGCCCACAAGTCGGACTGGATACGTTCCGGCGTGGATACGACCATAATGTCGACTAATAGACTGGATAGCACACCTCCTTCTGCTCTTTCTCTGTCGTTTGGAGGCATCTACGTCGACGCGCAAGCCAAAAATCGCCATGCCGCCCATCCTGGCCCCAGTATACAAATATACATGGCGGTGGTATACCCGTAATCATCACTTGTCGAACAGACCGCATAATTGAGCAGAATGAACTGGCTGGAGCTCGAGTTGGACGATGATCCGGCGTTGCTGGACGCGGCGCTGCTCATGCTGGACACGGTGGACGACCGCAAGAGCGTGTCCAGTGCGTCCAGCTTTCCGGACGGCGAGTTGGACGTCGGTGGGACGTCCGGAAGCTCGGACGGCGAAGAGCTCCGCTCCGAGAAAACGGCGTCGCCGGCGAGCAGTGCGGTGGTAGCAACACCGCCCAAGGCGAAGAAAACGCGCAATCGACGCAAGGACGAGCTCGTGTACCTCAAGGACAAGGTGAACCAGCTGGAGCAGACGCTGACGACGCTCAAGCGACGGCGCGTGGAGGACGAGCTGGCTGTCGTGCCCACGCGAGGTCACCAGGCCGTGTGGAAGCAGCTCGCGGGTCGACAGCAGCAGCAGCGACGTGTGGTGGAGCTCGAGAACGCGCGTCTACGAGAAATGGTGAACACGCAGTTGCAAGTGGGCAAGGAACTCATGCGGGCGTTGCAAAAGGGCGGCCGTCAGGACGTACGTCGTTTCATGTGTCGATGTTGTTGGGATGGGTTCTCTCACGCGTTGTCTTGTGTCTCCCTCTTGTAGCCAGGCGGTAGAAACCTACTCAACCCGAATTTGCCGCTCTTTCACGTGGACGTGACGGACGAAGAGCGGCTTCGTCGACTCGATGAGCTCTATCGACTCACCTGCAACAGCATGACGCGTGTGGTTCCGGATCCGTCCGGGGCCACCGTGCGAGACATCAAGATCCACCAGGAGAACGCGCAGACGACCTTTGTCAACTTTGTCGTGGCATGGACGCTACCCTTCTCGACGGCTGAGGTGCTCGACGCCTTGTGGAAAGTGTTCCGGAAGCCCAACGTCAAGCCACGGCAGGACTGTGAACACTATTCCGTACGTCCCCAATCTTGTTTTAATCGACGTTAATGGTACACTGACCTGAATGCTGTAGAGTGACCAGGAAGAGGACGAGATCTGCGGTGGCTTCCGTCTGCACTCGGGATTCATGGCGCGAAAGAAGATCCCGAGCGAGATCGTCGGTCGCAAGGTGGCCAAGCGCTTTCCTCGTAGTGCCGATGGCGACGGCGTTGTACTCTCCAACATGTGGGCCAAGTGTATCTCGCCAGACCTGAGAACCCAGGGTCTGAGTGCGTTTAACAGCCCCACGATGACGGGCGACGTGCAGTTCAACGAAGACTCGTGGTTCCGCATCCAGGACGCTCGTGGGGATGGTCAAGTGTGGAGTGATGAGCCCTTGACCCAGGTCCAGAACAACCGTCAGATCCGTTTCCACGTCGTGACGGACGAGATGGTCGAGCAGGAACTAGCCGTGGGCGTTCTCACTGACATCGTGCTGGCCTACGTCGAGGAAGAACTCATGTGGACGCAGCAAACGATCGAGAATGTGCTCTTTACGGGCGAGTCGAACCTGCAAATGGCGTTTTTCTCGTAATTTCATAGCGGGATTCACGGTAACTAATAAAAACGTGAAACTTCGTTATGGAATTATGGAAATACAGGAATTACACCCTGATGATTTGAAGAGCTACTACGAAGCATGAACTGGCTGGAACTCGGGCGCGATGAGGACGCGGCGGCGACGATCGACGCGGCGCTGGCCATGATCGACGCCATGGGCGACTCGGTCGAGGACGCGCCTGCCTCGATGGGCAGTGGTAGCCCCGGGGTGGACGAGAACGCGACCACGACCGAGGACAGTGATGACGCACCGGCACCTGACTCGACTGTCAGCTTCAAGCCAAGTGGCAAACCCAAGCGATCGGTGAACAAGAGTCGCAATCGACAAAAGGAAGAGATGGAGTATCTGCGCGGGCGCGTGCGGGAGATGGAGGCGACGCTCGTGACGCTCAAGAAGCGTCGGCGGGTTACCCAGGGTCCTAGCTCGGTGACGACGGTCTCAAGTGTGTGGAAGGACATGATTGAGCAACACAAGCAGCAGCGGCAGTTCGTGGAATTGGAGAATGCCAAGCTGCGATCCATGCTCAAAGCGCAGGTCAAAGTGGGGAAAGACCTCATGCGGCTCTTGCAAAACTCGGAACATGACGTACGTACTGGTCAAAGGTCTCGGGTTTTCATGACAGACTTATGCTAACATGCTCTATATGTGCTGTATGAGCAGACGCACTACCTACAAGCTCCTGCTGTTGTCCCACGACCGATGATCATGAACGACGACCAGCTCATCGCCCGACTAGAAGAGCTGTACACTCAGTCCGACAGTGTTTTTGCCAGTTCTCTCTTCGACAAACCGGGGAAAACCACTTTTCGCGATATGCAAATGTTTGAAGAGGACCCCGAGACAACTTTTATCCACTCGGTGTTTATGTGGACGCTTCCGTTCTCGACACGTCGCGTGTCCGACGCCATGTGGCAGGCGCTCATTGGACTGATGAAGAAGAAAGACAGCGGGTATCGACTGGTGCGTTCATTATTGACCTCCCTCGTCATACAAGGTAGACATGCACTGACTCGCTCGTGACTTACAGGATACCACCAACGACACTGCCTTCTCCGTCTTTCGCTCACCGTTTCAAATCGTGAAAGTCATGAGCGGCGAAGTGTTTGGCAAGACGGGCGTCCGGCGATTTCCCATGGGAGACCTGGGTTCATCGACGACTTTTGCATTAAATGTCTCTGCTGAAGTCATTAAGATGGTCCCATTAACCACCGACGAAGTGCACTTTCAAGAAGACTCGTGGGTCCGCATCATCTCCGCACCTCACGACGACATTGAAGTCTCGGGTCTCGAGTTGACTCAGATCCAGTTCTGTCGACAGACTCACCTCCGCGTTCGCTCGGATCGCATTTCCTCCGGAAGACTGAAAATCGGCATGCTCACCGACTTTGTGCTCGCCCAGATCGAACGCGAGTACGCGTGGCTCCAAGAGGCCATCGAGAGCCTCTTGCTCACATCTCGACCGAGTCTGACAAACTGAGAAAGTCATGAACACAATCTCAATATTGCTCAATCATTCAGCTTTTGTTAATCCAAAGAGAAGATTCTCGATGGCTTGCTGCTTCCACACGAGCTCTGCCTCGATCTGACTGAGAACGCAATGCGTCAGCGCACCAACGTGCTGCTGTGGCACCTCTGCATCGTCAAAAATCTCCAAACTCAGACGTCGACTGATCTGCACTTGGGTCATTGCTAACGCACCAGCCGCGCCATCAAGCGGTATCGCTTGGATACGGATCCAGGCCACGCCACACAGCGTCACGTCACTATCAACGGGCACGGCGTCGGCGGTGGTCAAGTCTGCGTGCATGTGCGAGGTAAACACCGCGGGTCCGCTTGATGGATCGTCGCAGAACCGCTTGATGGCCAGTTTCCCGTGGATGGCCGAGACGGCGGACGGGTTTGCGGTCTTTGTGTTGCTGTTGAAGACCGAGACCATCGTGTTATCCGAATCCAATGTACTCTGAATGAGCAAAACACCCGTAAGAACGCGAGCCACGATACGAAAGGAACGAAAGCCTGACTCACTGGATAGAGCTGAGCGTATTCCTGGGCCCTTTGCTGTGTCGCCGCTTGCCAAAACGCAGGAAGGACGCGATCAAAAGCGAACGGGAAGACCCAATTGGCCTGGAGAAGCAATGTCGCCGCGTTGTCGACCACTTCGACGACTTTAAAGTCTCGAAAAGGCCTGGCATCAAAGGCGAACTTCGGCGAGCGGAAGGCCGACGGCGTCTCGGCGTATAACGCTTCCATGGGGGCAAGCATGCGCTCGTCTGACGTCTCGTACCATCTCGGCCGTGGGTGTTGAATCGCCTTGCGCGATTTGCTCTGTCCACACAACACGATCAGCACTCGTGATGATAACACACGCACGATTGCCATGCTTACCGCGTGTTTACAACTGTGCTGAAGGGCTTGTAGCAAGTCCTTGCCGACTTGGACTTGCGTCTGCAGTACATTCCGCAGGCGAGCGTTCTCTAGCTCAGCTGACTGGCGCTGCTGCTGCTGACGGACGGCGAGGTCGTGCCACACAACACTCGCCGCCACGAGCGCCTCTGTCCGCTGGCGCTTCATCCCGCGGAGTAATTCCTCCATCTCGAGGACCTTGTCGTGCAGATAGCGGATCTCATGCCTTCTTCGTACGACGGTCGAGTCAGTTGGCCGAGTCCCTCGAGGTATGGATGGTTCTGGGGAGCTGGTGGTCTCGGTACTCGCGGGAGAAGCCTGCGTCACACGCCCGAGCGTGTCCACCAGCTCAGTCTCCAGTGACGATGCGTCACTCTCACCATGCGAGGCGTCCGTGTCGTCACAAACGAGCAACTCCATCGAAGCGAGCGCGTCGTCGTCCAGTGGCTCGTCCAGCAGCGCCAGCGCCGCGGATAGCGACATCTCGTCGTCGTCCAGCGACAGATTCGTCCAGTCCATCGCCATTGTTGCTATGTGAGACTCAGAACAACACATACTTCGAAGTACCCAGATGCGTGACATCCCGCCCGCCGAGCCAATCAAACAGAGAGATTGAGGCGGATGTCACTCTACAGCCTGTAGAGTGACATCCGCCTCAGTCTCTCTGTTGCTGTAGACTACAGCACTACCCAGGTCTTGTACTCGGGTCGTCCGTCGACGGACAGCAAGATGTAATGTTGCTACAGCGCTAGGTCTCAGCTATCGCCTAGCTAAACAAAAGATTCTCGATGGCTTGCTGCTTCCACACGAGCTCTGCTTCGATCTGACTGAGCACGCAGTGGGTCAGTGCGCCCACATGCTGCTGTGGCGCCACGGCGCCGTCGTAGATCTCGAGACTCAGACGTCGACTGATCTGCACTTGAGTCAGTGGCGAGGCAAGCGAGGCCTCGTCCTGGGGAATCTCTTGGATGCGGATCCAGGCCACGCCACACAGCGTCACGTCGCTCTCAGGCGACGCAGCGTCGGCCGTCGTCAAGTCGGCGTGCATGTGCGAGATGAACACGGCAGAGCTTTGTGAGTTGGGGTCGTGGAAGCGCTTGATGGCGACTTTGCCATGGATGGCCGAGACAGCACACGGGTTCGAGCTCGTGCTGGTGCTGTTGAAGACAGAGATTAGTGGCTGAGGACAAAGCGCAGTAGAACTTGGTGCATTCTAGATGGGCAGTGGACCTGTCAGCACCCAGGGTACAATATGAAATTAGACAAAAGGCCGGCTTACCCGTTGCACCGTTGCGTTCTGCTGGCTCTCTTGCTGGCTCGCTGCTTGCCAAAAAGCAGGAAGGACACGACGGAATGCGTACGGGAAAACCCAGTTGACGTGGAGCAGCAGCGTCGCGTAAGTGTCAGTGGCCTCGACGATGCCAAGGTCACGAAATGGCTTGGCATCGAAGGCGAACTTTGGTGACGGGAAGACGGATGGAGTCTGCGCGTAGAACGCGTCCATCGGAGCGAGCAAGCGCTCGTCCGACGTGTTGTACCATCTTGGACGTCGTTCTTTGGCCACCCTCTCAAGCGATTCGCTCTGTCGATAGTGCAGAGATAGTTAGTGGCTTCATCATGCGATCCATGTATGAGTGCTTACCATTTGCTGGCGATTGTCTTGGAGAGCGCGTAACATATCCTTGGCGACTTTGATCTGTGTCTGCAACACGCTCCGCAGTCGTGCATTCTCCAACTCGGCCAAACGGCGTTGATGCTGTTGACGGACAGCAAGGTGGTGCCACGCTACACTCGTGGCCACGAGTGCCTCGGTCCGCTGGCGCTTGGCAGTGCGTAGCGTTTCCTCCATTTCTTGCACTTTGTCGTGGAGATAGCGGATCTCGTGCCGCCTTCGCACACCCGTCGAGTCGTGAGGGCGATTCCCTAGGGGCGTCCATTGATATGACGAGCGCGTGGGATTTGCTCGCAAACTCGCAGGCGGCGTCTGAGCTTCGTTGATTGCATTCGTCATGATCGCTTGGAGTACTTCGTCGTCCAACGACGACGAACCTTCCTGCAAGACATGGCAACAATCCGCATCGTCACACAGAAGGCATTCCATCGGGACGAGTTCATCGCTGTTGCTCGGCTCATCCAGCAACGCCAGCACTGCGAGAAGCGAGGACGAGTCGTCCTCCAGTGATAAGCTTGCCCAGTCTGTTGCGTCCATCGTCGTTAAAGTATTTCGAATCGACGAATGCCTTAGAAACCAATGCGATTCGTCTGCTATGAGACGCGGATTACGCACGAGCCGCCGTCGGACAAGTGGATGTAGCCATCTCATCCGCTGATCAGCTCAGAAGAGATCCAGACTCAGTAACATCAACTGAATTCCATACATTAGTTCTCTGCTATCGACAGGCCAAACAGAAGATTCTCGATGGCTTGCTGCTTCCACACAAGCTCGGATTCAATCTGATTGAGTACGCAGTGTGTTAGTGCACCAACATGCTGCTGGGGTACTTGTGTGCCATCGGTGATGTCCAAACACAGGCGTCGACTGATCTGCACCTGGGTCATTGGCGATGCGCCCTCTCGGGGTACCTCTTGGATGCGAACCCACGCCACGCCACACAAGCTCACACCATTCTCAAGCGCCACCGTATCGGCCGTCGTCAAGTCTGCGTGCATGTGGGAGATAAACACGGCCGGTCCGTTCGCAGCTCCGTCGTGAAAGCGCTTAATGGCGATTTTGCCGTGCATTGTCGAGATGGCGGACGGGTCGGCATTCGTTTTCTTGCTGTTGAAGACGGAGAAGATGGTATCACTCGAACTTGGGGTGCTCTGCATCATCAGAAAACCCGCATTAGATATTTTACTCGATGCCATACACAAGAAACCAATGCGACTTACGGGATAGAACTGTGCACACCGCTCGGCTCTCTGCTTTGTTGCTGCGAGCCAAAACGCGGGAAGAACACGATCAAACGAAAACGGAAAGACCCAGTTGACGTGGAGCACCATCGCCACTGACGTGTCCGTCGCTTCGACGACCTTGATGTCACGGAAAGGCTTGGCGTTGACTGCGAACTGAGGTGACGAGAAGGCCGTCGCGGACTGTGCGTAAAACGTTCCCATCGGAGCGAACAACTGCTCTTCGGTCGTGTTGTGCCACATCGAGTGCTGGTGTTGTGGAGCCGTGTCGCTCGCCTTGATCTGTGAACACAGAGGCATTAGCACTCACTCATACTAATTGTGAATACCCAAATACATACCATGTCCTCGCTACTGCGCTGCAAGACTCGCAGCAAGTTCTTGCCGACTTTAACTTGCGTCTGCAGCACACTGCGCAGTCGGGCATTCTCCAGTTCGGCTGCTTGGCGCTGGTGTTGCTGACGAAGTGCGAGGTTGTGCCACAGGGCACCCATGGAGCCGTCTTCTGGAGTCGACGCCACCAGTGCCTCCGT
Organism: Pythium oligandrum; assembly: GCA_020085045.1. NCBI lineage: Eukaryota > Oomycota > Peronosporomycetes > Pythiales > Pythiaceae > Pythium > Pythium oligandrum. The sequence continues at coordinate 3,229,355 of JAHRIK010000001.1, read as the reverse complement.
CTTTCGCCGCTTCATACTCCCCAGTGTTTCTTCCATCTCTCGAACTGTGTCGCGCAGGTAGAGGATCTCATTCCGTCGTCGCACACGCGTGGTGTTGTTTTGACGGCTCACTCGAGGTCTTGCTGAGTCTAACGTACTCGTGGACTCGACGCTGACGGGAGACGTCTGAGACTCACCAATCGCACTTGCTGTAAACGTATCGAGCAGCTCGTCTTCCAGCGACGATGTGTCGCTTTCGCCATGTTGTGACGTGTGACAGCACTCTGGACCTTCACACACAAGACATTCCATCGGTGCGAGCAAATCGCTTTCAGCGCCGTCACTTGACTCGTCCAGCAACGCTAGCGCCGCCTCAAGCGCCGTCGCACCGTCGTCTAGTGGCAGGTTCACCCAATCTAACGCCATCATTGTCGAAGCGCGTGTTGTCGAATGAGCCACCGACCTCAGTGCATCAATTGTTCTCGTAGGGCGGATTACGCACCAGCCGCCGTCGGACAAATGAAGCCATACCAGCTGATCGGCTCAGAACTGGAGACACAGACTCAGGTGCGGACACAGTCTTGCGCCTGTGGCTTCTCTCGTAGATAGTCCTAGCCAACACAAACATGTGTACTCCTTGGGTGGTTGGGCAATGTGTTTTTACGATTTACTGCTAACCAGTAGGTTTTCGATGGCACGCTGACGCCACGTGAGCTCGTTGTCGATCCATCCAAGCACAAAGTCGGTCAGCGTACCAGCCTTGCGTCTCAAAAAGACCGAGTCGTCCGTCGCAATCGCGAGATGCACACGGCGACTCATGTAGACCTGCGTTGTCTGCGACGTCGCCGATTCCGAGGACTGAGTCGTGGGGACGACACGAATCCAAGAATCTTCCGAGTACTCAATGTCTTGGATGCAGCAGGTCAGCGTCTTGATGATCTTGGCCGACGAATGTGAGACGATCGTGGGCGGCATATCATCTTGCGCGTCGAAGCGCTTGGAAAACATCTCTCCTGAAACCAATTGCTCGATTTCCATCGTGCGAGACTCGTAGACGACCGCGACTTGATCATTGTCATCCTGCGTGGCTTTCTACAGTTCACAAAGCAAATATGAGCGACATTACCGCCGGTTGATTGGTCAGAGAGTTCTTACGCCCTGTTTGACGCCTTGTTGACGCGTTGCGCGCCACAACGATTCGAATACTTGATCAGAAGCGAACGGAAGGGTCCAGCCGACCATAGTCTCGATGGTCGCCCCTCCGACGCCGTCTTCGCTCAGCTCAATCTCACGGAACACACGCTCTTTACTGTGGAACTGACTCGCTGAGAATGCTTCGTCACTGCGTCGATGCAACTCGTCTATACGAAGGAGATGCGCGTCCCGCAACAGACCCTGAGCAACGGGAATCGAGAGTTTCGGTCGCTTGAGATGCGCCAGGCCGCCAGCTTCCTACTCAAAAGTCAGCATAATCAGTACGCCACGTCGCCAAACCACCTACGCAACATACCTCTCTTTGCAGCGAGTGAATGAGTTCCTTGCTCACAGTCATCTGGGTGCCCAACACCGCGCGCAGTCGGGCATTCTCCAATTCCACAAACTGCCGATGCTCCTCCTGTCGGTCCGCCACCTCCTTCAACGACTGTGTTGCATCCTCTGTGTCTTCTCGTCGTCGCTTGAGCGTCGAGAGCTTGTCTTCCAGCGTCTTGACTTTGCGATGCAAAAAGTCGATCTCGTGCTTGCGGGATGTAAAGCGCGTGGGCTCTTCCACGGGCTCCTGCGCGTCACTCGCGACCGAGCGGTCCTCTTCGGACGTAACGCCGCTGTTGCTGCTGCTCTCGTCCATGGCGTCGATCAGCGCCAATGCCGCCTGCAGCGTCGCCGGGTCGTCATCGAGTTCCAAGAGCTCCATGGTCGCTCGAATAAGATGGGAAATGCACGGTACGTGTGTTTTCCGAAAATATAGGTATTTGGGGCTGATCAAAAGTAATATTTCGATTTGGACTAGGTCAGAAATCATGAATTGATGAATCGTAAGGAGGATGTTTAATGACAAAAGACCATGACGACTCGGAATAGATGTCCACGACGTTGAGGACGCAAAGACGGCGAGGGAAACAAACGCAAGTACACCAGACAAGTCGCCACGAGACCAGATTGAGAGTTTGAGTGTCCAGGGTTGCAGACCTGACGGAGATACTCGCTAGCGTGGGCTTCGAATCCGTCAGATCCCAGCAAATCGGGCATGCGGCCGTCGCTTGTTACGTCGTTTTACTGCTTCAGAACGTGATACCGATGTGCTGAGCCATAGTTATTCGCAGTTGAAGATCCAACGTCCATGACCGCCGACTTTCGAGTCGACACGTAGTACGTTTCGAAAGTCTCTATCTCTGCATGATGACTCGTCGGTCAAAGCGCCGCCAAGCGATTCAACTCAAGCAGCCAAAGCGTGATTGTCTTGCACATGAAAGCGGAGGTAAAACCGTCAGCATCGGCGCAGCCTCGACGCCACTGTCCCTCATCCACGTCAATCATCGACTTGAATTTCGCCAACAAACGCGAAACATCCAGATGTTCTTGAACCCTGAACCTCCCAAATCGAAACCGCGATCCCGTGGCGTCAACGCACTATTGGTGATCTTCTCGCGAAGATGCAATCATTGGGCGAGTGATAGTGAGCCAGGCAATTGCTCTCGTGGTTCCTGAAAAAACAGGAAAGCGTTTACTCTCGCCTGATTCAAGAGGAGCAAACGTGCGACACGTTTTCCCGTCATGCCATTCACATTCGTCAGGTAGCCACAAGGACGAGAACATTCGTCGGCACGACTTCCGAGGATCTTCACCTTTGCGACACCCACTCCACTCGCAATCCGGAAATCCCGGTATTTTATATCCATGCCGAATATTTCCGTTAACTTCTCGTGCCACTGGCTTGACGCCCTAACCATGATACAGAGTGATGGTAGGACGAGGCGTCAGAGTGATGGTCTGCCGCCTGTCATGTCATGCGAAGAGCTCATTTGACTCGGAAGATGAGCTGGTTGGAGCTGCCGGACGATCCGGCGACGCTGCAGGCGGCGCTGGCCATGATCGACGCCATGGACGGTGGATACATGGGCTCGGTGGAGGGCTCTGGCTCCTCGGAGCACACGGAGGAGAGCGAAGGCGCGCGCAGTCCGGAGCCAACGACACCCGTCGCCGTCACGCGGCCCAAGCGCTTCCGGACCAAAGACGAAATCGAGCACTTGAAGCAGCAAGTGACGCAGTTGGCGGAGAAGTTGGCGACGTTGCAGCTGCAGAATGCGTCGACGAAAGTGGTGCCGCATGGCTCGCGTGTGTGGGAAGGCATTGCGGGGCGACAAAAGCGGCATCGCGAGATCGCCGAGTTGGAGAACGCCAAGCTGCGGACGATGCTGGATACACAGCTGCGAGTGAGTCAGAACCTCATGCGGTTGCTGCAAAAGGGAAGCGCTTGCGAGGTATGTGAAGATCAGTGTGGCGTGTTGACGGCGATTTGATTGATTGATTCATTTGTGTAGGACGAGAGCTTGATGATCTTGCTACGGCAGCAAAAGATCGTAGCTCAGCGCAGTCTCACGAACGAAGACCTGTTCACCCGCCTCGATGAGCTCTATGAGCTTACAAGCAGTGTGTTCGCGCCATTCAGCTTCGACGACCAACGAACAGCTTTCCGGGACATCCGCGTCTCCGACGACGATCCGTCCAACGTGTCTGCCAATTTTTGGGCATCCTGGACACTACCGTTTCCTGCCGACCTCGTTGCGCAAGCTTCATGGGCTTCGTATCACCAGATGCCTGCTAATCGCGAATGTGGTCGTCGTGTGGTGCGTTGGCGAGAGGACTTTGCTTGTGTGATCTAAGTTATTTATTGCTTGTTGTGCAGGAGGAGAAGTCGACGACATTTATCGCAGACTTCCACGCAGACGCTGCGATTTTCGACAACACGCTGCTTCAAGGCGCTTTTGTCGGTAAAATCATCGCCAAGCGTTATTTTTCACGCAGTGAGCATGTCATCGTCTCGAACATGCGCGCAGAAATGGCCGAGTCGGTGCAAGACGCGACATACCAGGAGGATCGCTGGTTCCGTGTCACTGCGGTACCGAGCGATGGCGTCAGTCCACTGACCCAGGTTCAGATTAACCGACGACTGCAGTTTCGAATTGCGCCGCCTCCGCATCAGCCCCTCCAGCAGCAATCTCACTACGTCCAGGCAATGTCGTCGCCGCTCCTCTCCATGATCGAGAATGAAATGGCGTGGCGGCAACGAACGGTCGAGCACTTGTTACTGACGTCAAGACCCACTGTCCTATGTTAGCTGTATACAAGCCTACATGAACCATACTAGTATATTCACCGACCCATTCAAATCACTTGACTAGCAGAAGCCGGTTGTCGATGATATCTTGTCGCCATGTGATGTCATGCTCGATGTGGGCGACGACAAACTGAGTCATCATCGCTGCCTTTCGGCGTTGAGTGGCTGAGCGATCCGTCTCAGCACGTATGTGCAGGCGATGGCTGATTTGGATATTGGACATCTCGGTTCCGTTGTGATGTGGAGCGCGTGAGATCCGAATCCAACTATCTTCTCGAAACGCAAAGTCCTCAACTGATCGTGGACGGGCTTTATCCATAGACGCCGATACATTCGTCACGATGGCAGCTTGAGACTCGTTCACAAACTTCTTGGCGGCACAGTGGCCCGTAATCTCTCCACGCAGACCGCGATTGAGGATAGACGTGTCGGTGTGAAAGGCCCCAGTCATACTCTCACCTGTGTCATCTGGAGTCTGAAGAAAAACAGTGTGTTAGACACTGCTGGTAACATCACGCTCCAATTCGCACATACCATTTTGCGACCGCAGTCCTTCTTTGCTGCTCTGTCAACCACGGAAACCCACGCCGCCTCGAGCACTTGGTCCATCGAGTAGGGCACTGACCACACCAAGTAGAAGTTGATGTAGGTGGAATTGGGATCGAGGTCTGAGATCTTGTCTTCTCGGTAGAGACTCGTGCCAGGCTTCGAGCTGACTTGGGAGAAGATGCAGCTTGTGAGACAGAAGAGCTCATCGACTCGAGCGAATTGTGCTTCGGCCAAGAGGCTCGTGTTCAGGAACGCTGGGGGTTCGATATCATCGAGGACGTCGTGCTCCTGGTCAAAATTCAAGCCATTAGAGTCAGAGACGAGAAATTGGTTCACTCAGCAGATAACTCACCTCCTGGTAGGTGCTTCTCTCGAGAAGATGCAGTAGTTCTTGTCCAAGTCGGCGTTTGCTGACCAATAGACTGCGCAATCGGGCGTTTTCCGACTCAGCCAGTTGCCGCTTGCGCTGCTGACGCTCCGCCATCTCTTCCCAAACATTACCAGAGCTTGAATCGGGTGTTATCCGTCGTTGTTTGAGCTTTCCCAACGTTTCTTCTAGCTTTTGCGCTTCATTCCGCAGCTCGTCCAGCTCATTTCGACGTGGATCTCGCTTCTTTCGACCGCGTTTCCGGTCGTTCTTTTCCGTATCGCCCTGCACTGTCATACTCTCCGCTTCTACTACGCACTGGTGATTCGTAGCGTCCGCATCCAGCGCATCAATGAGCTCCAACGCCGCTTCGAGTGTCGCTGCGTCCTCGCTCATCCTCTTCACTCCACTTCCTGATATTCTAACCCTCAAACCCAAAAAGCAGGAAAGATTAGTCCGGTCTGACAAAATTTCCTGTTTACCGTAGTTTACGGGAAAGTTGCTCATCGGGATTACGTTTTGGCACTCTCAGTAATCACCATCATTCCCATTTTATTCCCTCGACTGAACGGACGGACGGAGCGGAAGAGCGAGGAAGAGGACGAGAAGGAACATGAATTGGATGGACCTAGAGCTGGATGAGGACCCCGCGACGCTGCGGGCGGCGCTCGAGATGCTGGACGCACTGGACGAGGGCCGGGATGCGTCCGGCGCGGCCTCGCCCTCGGAGGAGGATGCCACGGACACCACGAACATGTCGGAAACAACCGAGGACAGTGACGGCGCGCAGGAGCTCGATCTCGGCGAGATCAAGCGCAAGAAAGGCACGAGCGAGACCCCCGAGTATGTCTTGAGCAAGGGACGCAACCGACGGAAGGATGAGCTTTCGTATCTTCGTACCAAGGTGAAGCAGATGGAGGAAACGCTGTCGACGTTGAAACGCCGACGCACGGAAGACAAGTACGAGGGTACGATGGTTGTGTCCAAGGCCTCGCGGGTGTGGGAGGACCTGGCGATCCGTCAGCAACGCCAGCGACAAATGGTCGAGCTGGAGAACGCCAAGCTGCGTACGATGCTCAGTGCGCAGCTGAAAGTGGGCAAAGATCTCATGCGGCTTTTGCAAAAGGGAAGTCGGTGCGAGGTGAGTTTATACAGGACAGAGACTTGCATGGCGAGTGAGGAGCTGATTTGAGGTGTCTCTGCCAGGATGAGCGTGTTATGCAGATGACGCGGGTGAACGGGGTGGTTTATCAACCCAACTTGACGGCAGAAGATCAATTCAACCGAGTTGACCAGCTTTATCAACTCACGAACGCAGCCTTTGCATCGTTTCCAATGGACGGAAGCAAGAACACGTTCCGCGATATCAAGATCTCCGAAGACGACCCGAATACGACACTCGTCAACTTCTTCGTCACCTGGACATTGCCATTCCCGAAAGACCAAGTGCTCGAAGCTACATGGCAATCGGTTATCCAGAAGGCCGCGAAGAAGAATTGTGGGATACCTCTGGTGCGTATTGCTTCACTGAGCTGATTCTCTGCTATTCTCTGTACTTATTGAATGCATGGATAGGCTCAAAGTGATAATGATGACCGAATGATCGCGATCTTCCGCTCAGATGCCTCCATGATTGACAAGTGCATGGCTGGTGAGGTACAAGGCACTATGGTCGCCAAGAAGTACGCACACAACGACGTGACGCAAGGCGTGATTATCACGAGTATTGCCGCTGAAATGGACAAGACCAAGCCGAAGTCCTTGGACGATATGAATTTCGGTGAAGACTGCTGGATCCGTGTCATGGACATCACCCAACCATCCGAGCTCGCGACCCAACCATTGACCCAGATCCAGTTCAACCGACGTTTCAGACTTCACGTCGTGACCGATCGCTCGGCAACCCAGCGCCGTCGTGCTGGCGCGCTCACCGAATTTGTCCTTGCACAGATTGAGGAAGAAGTGACATGGCGACAAGAAACGATCGAGAACCTCCTGCTCTCGTCCAAGTTGTCTGTCGTCCGATGAACATGTGGTGTGGTCTCGTGTATCCATATCTATCAAGGTATCTCGTATATATTTCATGTGTTCGTTCACACGACCAAATCCATTGAATAGGACGATCCTCTCGCTTGTCAAGACGAGGAGTGTATTGGAACGTGCAATCGTACAGTAAATCTGACAACACAAAAAGGCTTTTGGATGAACAGACTGTGTTGAAGTGATAAGTGTTCCATCGTGCAAACATGATCAGATGCTAGGGGCAGGAAGGGAGCAGTAAAAGACTTGGTACGGTATCATTTACAATCATTCCGCGTGCGGTTCCAGAGGGATCATCAGTAGACACACTGCAAACGGCGATGACCTGGACGGACCTGGAGCTGGATGACGACCCGGCGACGCTGCGGGCGGCGCTGGAGATGCTAGATGCGCTGGACGAGAGCTACGGAGCGTCTCCGCTCTCAGACAAGACTACGGGGTCATCCGAAGCGACTGAAGACAGCGACGAGCAAGAGAAGATGGCACAAGAAGCAAAGACCGGAGATAACACGCAGGTCACAGTCCGAAAGCATCGCAATCGACGTAAAGACGAACTTGTGTATCTTCGAAGCAAGGTGAAGCAAATGGAAGAAACGCTGTTGACGCTGAAACGCCGACGGATCGAAGACAAGCATGAGGGTTCTATTGCAGTCTCGCGAGTGTGGGAAGACCTGGCGATTCGCCAACAGAGACAGCGACAGATGGTCGAATTCGAGAACGCCAAGCTTCGCGTGATGCTCGGCGCTCAGCTCAAGGCTGGCAAAGAGCTCATTCGACTTCTCCAAAGTACGAGTCGATGCGATGTGAGTACATGCACGAGGATGCCTGGCCATTGTTGAGAACCTGATAATCGGTGTGTTCACTTGTTCCCAGGACGAGCAAGTCACGCAAATGGTACGCACAAGCGACCTCAATGTGCACCATGCCATCTCGATTGACGAACAATTCGCTCGTGTCGATGAACTCTATCGCGTCTCCTATGCGGCGTTTGGTGCGTTCCCGATGGACTCGCACAAGGGCACGACCCGGGAAATCAAGATCTCCGAGGATGATCCGAACATGATCTCCATCAACCTCTGTGCTGCATGGACGCTTCCATTCCCAAAGGTTCAAGTGCTCGCAGCCACGTGGCAGTCGGTTATTCAAACGGGCCCAAAGAAGAACTGTGGATACCCTCTGGTTTGTATCCACTTGAATGGAAAAAATATAATTTGCACTGAAACTGATTGGATGTATCCACAGGCACGGAATGATGATACCGAGAGAATGAGTGCGGTCTTCCGTTCAGATGCATCCATCGTCGACAAATCCATCTCCGGTGAAGTCGAAGGCTCCCTTGTGGCCAAGAAATTTCCAGGCAGTGCACTGATGCACGATGTGATCATCACGAGCTTCAATGCAGAGCTTATCAAGTCGCTCCCTCGCTCTATGGACGACCTGCGGTTCAACCAAGACTCGTGGATCCGTGTGATGGACATCTCACATCAATCCGAGCTGGCGACGCAACCACTGACTCAGATCCAGATCAGCCGTCGAGTTAATCTCCACGTCGTCACCAGTCGCTCCGCCACTCAACGCCGTCGAGCCGGACTTCTCACGGAATTCACGCTTGCTCAGATGGAGAACGACGTGATTCAGCGGCAAGAAACCATCGAAAACCTCCTTTTCGCGGCCAAACTGACTGCAACTAGGTTGCGATAAGTGAATCCGTCTTCATCTTCAAGTGCACTGTTCGCATCATCATTCAATGAAAGCTTGGGTGCTGAATGCATGCATGCGTCGGACATGAAACGCTTTCCCCGTGGCACCCACGGAGAAAAGCGCACGTGGCGGGGCATAATCCGTCTCGGGTTGTCGTCGGCTGGCCTGCCCAATGCCAGTAATCATGCGTCAAACCTCACAAATCACGAGTCATTTTCTCTGTGGAGCTCCCGAAGTATCCGGTATTTTATCGGACGCACTGGCTGAGTCAGTGTTTGTCTCATAAAATACCGTATATTCCGTGGTGTGCAGATGATTATGCTTGCGCAGAGTGGGACGCGTGGGCGTAAACCGTCATAAGCACAGGAGCGGTACGTCAGGTGGAGATGTGAACCATCAGTGTTCGATCCGCCGGCTATCCCGCGTGACCGGTCACAGACGACGAATATCCCTCCCATACACGATGGAGAGCGATTCGCATGCGTTGATGGCCGCGCTGGCCGTGCTGGACGCCTGGGACGACGACGATGACTGGCTCTTGCGCGGCGAAGGCGCGATGATTGAGCTCCCGGACGACGGCGACGCCGCGAGCACCGACAGCGACGAAGTGCGACAGAAGAAGGAAGGACGACGGCCCGTGGCGTCCACGAAGAACTCGAAAAAGTGTACGAGCACGAGGAGACGCGAGGAGATCGCCTTCTTGCGCGCGAAAGCCGACGAATTACAGGAAGAATTGGCGGGGCTCAAGCAGCGCCGCGCAGATGTGACGGTGGAACCAGATACAGACTCGAGCTCCATGTGGGAAGAGATCGCCGCGCGACAGTATTGCGAGCGACAAATGGTGGAACAGGAGAACACGCGCCTGCGCGCGATGCTGGCGGATGAAGTGCGCATTTCGGAAGAGCTCATGCAGCTGCGTCAGCGTCAATTGCGCATTGAGACCAAGGCGCGACGCAGTATTCCTGGATTTGTACAGCACGAGAAGCGTCCGAAGCGTCTGTGGAGCGCCAACGAGCCTGTGCGTCTCATTGGCCACGACACGACGCAGCAGGTCGATGATCTCGCACTTGAGCAAATGCGTCGTTGTGAAGAGCTCTTCAATGAAGCCGACGCCATTTTCTCCAGTAAACTCTTTGGTTCAGAGAAGCGCACGTTCCGACAAGTGGACTTCCAGGAAGACGGTTGCGGTGGTATGCTGGTGTTGATGCAGGCAGCGTGGCTCATGCCCTTCGACACGACGTCGGTGGCGGATGCGCTGTGGGATTACTTTACTCGCAAGCCGAGTGAGAAGGAGCACAGCAAGTTTCAGGTATGTGCGGCATATCTTTATGTGCATTATGTCGGATGAAAAACTCATGAAGCAAAACTATTGCAGAATGTAAAGCTGGACAAGGACAGCTCTCTCCTGTCGTTCACGGCAAAGTCCTTCGAGAACGACCACACGATCCAAGTCAAGATCGGAACACAGAGAAGGAAAATTGGTGATATGGAACGTGTGGTCGCCGACTTCCGTGGCTCCCCCGTTGACGGGACACCATCGCCTCTCCATGGCTTTTCAGTTTGTGGTGAAGGATGGATGCAAGTTCAGGCTCTTCCGCTGAATATCCGCCAGGGAGCCGCCCCACGCCAGCCAGAACTCGCCCAAGTGTATCTCTTCCGTCGAATTCGCGTCACCTCCCTCGCTGCCGACGCCGTCAGCTCGGGGGATCAGAAGCAGTCCATGAACGCGTTCACCGAAGTCATGGTCAAGCACATGAGTGAAGACATCAAGGCCAGTCAGCAGATCATCGAGAATGAGCTCTTGTACGGTCCATCAGAGCCAGCCGAGCCGAATCCGATTTCGTGTGGACTTGCGTCGCCGACCGCCGAGGCCTTTGAAGCTGTCTTGGATTGCTTCTCCGACGAGCCAGAGTGCAGAGACATGTCTGTCGTTCCACATAGTCAGCTCATCGCTGATGTGTCCACAGAGATCGTCCCTACGCGATGAACATCTTCGTATTGCTCATTCCTCCACCAAAGCCAAAAGATTCTTCGTAAAGTAGTTTTTCCACAATCCCTCCTTTCGCAAAATATCATTTTACTCGACTAAGTGCGATTACGTAGCTGAAGCTTTTCAGGCCATGAATGATGGTCCATTTCGCGCGTCAGTAGTCTGACTTGAGTCTAACTCAACTGGAGTCTAACTCGAAAAGCTATGGAGTGCAGCAGAGACGACTCGGATTGCGACTGGAATGGAGAGATCGAGGCGTTGCAGGCGGCCTTGAGCGTCCCTGGAGGCGGCGCATGGCAGCAAGAAGAAGTAGAAGGCGTTGTGGATGGCTCTGGCGGCTCTGGCGAGGTCTCCGAAGGCGAGGCGACTGACAGAAGTGGTTCTGGATCGTCGTCGCCATCGCCTCCGTCACCACCGGCAACCACCAGCGTTGCGTTAGTGACGCCACCCAAGAAGAAGCGGAAGCGTGGTCAACAGAAGGAAGAGATCGAGAGTCTGCGGACCAAAGTCAAAGAATTGACCGCGCTGTTGGCGAACATGACCTCGAGATTCACGGACCCGAACCGTGTTGCGATCGATGTCGAGTTCTTCAGCGCCTGGAATGAGATCCAATCACGCCAATTGCAGCTGCGAAAGGGCTCGGAGATGGAGAATGCCAGACTGCGTGGGATGCTCGAGTCGCAGCTCATTCTCACGCGACAGCTCATAGCGTACATCTGTCCAGCCAAGCCGGCGAAGGTAAGGATAATCTCGAATACGAATTTCCCGATATCCAGTTTCATGACAAGTGTGCATGATGTAGTTCCCAGACGCAGGAATATGCACAGACGCAGATCTCCACCAGCGACTCGATGGACTCCACAAACGCTTGCAGCAAGAGCTGTCGAGTAGCCTCTTTGGTGTCGGACAACGTACATTCCGTCATATCAACGTCGAAGATGTCGGTGATGGCGCGGTCGTGGTTGAGAGCCAAGTGTCGTGGGTGGTGCCATTCGATTGCCATGACGTCGGTAGAGCGCTATGGCACGATACCACTGTCGGGACGATGGAGAAAGTTCAAGCATACTATGAGGTGCGACCTCGAATCATGGGCCCATTCGATATTGGTTTCTGGTTCTAACATGCCCAATGCCTCCTTGTAGAGCTTTTCATTGTCGGACGAGCTGCTTGCGGCGACTGGTATTGTGCTCGTCGACCCGAAATTCGGATACTATCGTGCCCAGTGTGGGACTCGCCAGCATCTCTCACCTGATGGCACGATGATGGTCGGGATCTTGCGCGCACAGCCTATCGAGGACGTGAGCGAGCGAGCGTTACTCTCCTCATATTACTATCATGGTGAAGCCTGGATGCGAGTGCAACGCATCGAGACTGGCAGTCAGAGCACGCCACCAGGTTGTCCTGCTCGCGCCTTGACCCAAGTCCAGTGGAGTCGTCGAGCCAACATCCGTCACCTTGGAGAAGCTGACGTAGCGCCTACGATCGGTACCCTCACCGAAACGCTGGTGGGTCTCTATCAAAAGGACATTGATATGGTTCAGGGCACACTCGAGAGTACGCTTCTCCGTCAGCAGCATTCCATGTGGTAGGATTACTGCATAAAGTGGGAAACACAGAATTGTCCAGCCGTTTAGTGGTAGAATGTCTCGGAGAAGGAGGTAGGTAAACAGGGTAGATAACTCGATTTGTATGAATCGATTTTGAGAGGGAGCTCATCGTCGAGGTCGTCAGACCAACTGATCACTGACAGCCAAAAGGACAACAATGGAGACCGAAGCAGATCAACGCGCGTTCGACGCCACCCTGGCGTTTCTGGATGAGTATGATGCGGACTTGGAGCTCAGCGGAGTAGGGTATGCCGCCAGTCGTGTGTTGACGCCTCAGCATGGGGTGACATCCAGTGAGGCGTCGCAGTCGGAAAACGATGCAGACGACTCGGAGGCAAGCACTGGATCGAAGCCTCAACGCAATCGAACGCTTGCCAAGAAGACTGCAGTGGAGACCACCCCCGCCGATGGTGGAGCGTCGAACCGCACTCGCAAAGAAGAACTGTTGTATCTGCGAGGTACTGTGGAGAAGCTGGAGGAGCAATTGCGAGTCCTTAAGCAAGGTAAACGCAAGCAAGACGAGCGTGATGACGCCTTTGTGAGCACCCCCACGAAGACCACAACGTTCAGTGTGCCTTCAAAAGGGTCTTCCATGTGGGAAGACGTCGCAATGCTGCAGTTTGAGCAGCGGAAGGACTCGGAAGTCGAAAACATGCGTCTGCGAGGGCTGTTGGAGAGCCAGATCAAGCTCGCGAATGGTTTAGAACGTTTGATCAAACGCACCAATGTCGATGTACGCCATCACTGTATCCCTTGCTCGTTGGAAGTACGTTAGTCACACTGTGTGCCTTGTAGCTCTTGCTGCCTCAGAACCGTCTCAAGCGATCGCGCTACAGTAGTAGCTTGGACCCGAGCAACGATGTCTTCGCCTTTGATGAGCTCTTAGCCATCAATAATGAGATGTACAGCACACTCGACGAACAGTTTACACACCCGCACTTCGAACGCGAGGACGTCCATCTACAGGAAGTTGACGTCGACCACGACATCCGGAGCGGCGCCGTCGTGGACGTCTACGAAGGACGTAATCTCCCGTTCGACTTGCACACGACTGCCGATGCGGTGTGGCGGTATTATGCCCGACTCTCTCAAAAAACGGAACCGGAGCATCTTGGTCGAGACACTTTGCCCAACGTAAGCTCTTTCGCCTCTCAAGTAAGAGGTTTGCCTGTCTGTTGATGCGCAAACTCACTTATTTCTCTCGTATGTTAGCAGTTGGCCGAAACTACTGACGACCTCATCAAGCGACATTTCCATTTTACCGTGCACGTTAACCGTCACGCAGCCATCTTCCGCGGTCGTATCGTTGCTCGTCGTTACTTCGAAGAAGGCCGCGTCGTCATTGTTTGGAACGCGCTCATCGAGCCAGAGATGCCTGGTGGAGGACGCGAAGGTATGCTGGTGCGGCAAAAGGGTTGGACTATCATCAAACGACCCAAGCATTTGCCCCCTCAGTGCGGTCCAGAGGACGCTGCGACACGGATTCAGTCGAGATATGTCGTCGTTCCGTACGTTTACGACGACGTCCCTGACAGCAAGCGCAAGGCCGGCACCCTCACCAATTTCGTCCTCGAGAGTGTCCACAGTCACTTGGAACACAGTCGTAAAATGACCGAGAACGTGCTCATCCTGGGAATCATGAACAAGTCGTAGGAGATACGGTAATACGTCAACACGTTGCGCCCAATGGGCACGGGAACGATTTGAAGCCACTAGCTCATCTTTGCGTTTCACGAAGTGTGAGGGTGCTCGATCAAATGTCGTGCTTTCCCAAACGTTTTTGGTGGGATGTGAGACGAGGACAGTCAAGTGGAACGGACTTCGGAAATTTACCTGGCGCTTAGATACTTATCAGGGTACGAGCGATTGGCGACCGCGCGTCAGTCTGATCGATTGCAGTAGAGAGGAATCGGATTGCGACTGGAATGGAGAGATTGAACCTTAGAGACGACGTTGAGCGTCACTGGAGGTGGTTGGTGGCCGCAGAGGTAGTAGAAGGCGTCGTGGATGACGTGGACGACGCGGACGACACTGGGCGTCTTTGACGAGGTCTCCAAAGGCGAGGCGACCGACTGAGGTGGTTCTGGGCTGTCCTCATTGCCTACGTCACCACCTACAAATACCAGCGGCGTTACGTTCATGATGCCACCCAAGAAGCGTAAGCGTGGTCAGCAGAAGGAAGAGATCAGCACCAGGAACGAGCAGCTGCAGCTGCGGAAGGGCGCGACGACCTCAAATAATGGGTCCATTCGAAGCGCTGGCGGGTATTCATCCAAAGGACATTGACACGGGCCAGGACACCTTCAACAGTGCGCAGCACCCCTTTATGCGGTCGGATTACTCCACACGCCGGAATGTTGAGGCATTCAAGATGTAGAATTACTCGCAAGAGTGGGTAAACATAAAAAAAACCTTCCGCAAAGAGAGTGACCCTTTGTAACGTGATTGTTACGAATCGAGTTAAAGCGTTCATCGTCGAGGTCGTCAGACCAACTGTCTCCACTTGTAACAATGGAGACCGAAGCAGATCAATGCGCATTCGACCCTGCGCTGGCGTTTCTCAATGAATGCGTCTTCGAGCCGGAAGTCGATGTCGACCACGACATCCGGAGCGGAGCCGTCGTGGAGATCTATGAAGGCCACAATCTCCCATTCGACTTGCACACGACCGCCGACGCGGTGTGGCGACGCATTGGTCGCCTCTCTCAGGACATGGAAACAGAGCATCTTGGTCGAGAAACTACGTCCGACTTAAACTCTGTCATCTCTAAAGTAAGTGGTGTACTTGTCTGTTGCTGTGCGATCTCACTTATCTCACTCGCGTATGTGCAGTTGACCGAGACCACCGACGATCTCATCAAGCGACATTTCCATTTTACCGTGCACGCTAATCGATACGAAGCCATCTTCCGCGGGCGTGTCGTTGCTCGTCGATACTTTGAAGACAACCGCATTGTCATCATTTGGAACGCGCTCATCGAGCCAGAGATGCCTGGTGGTGGAAACGAGGGCGTGCTGGTGCGGCAAAAAGGATGGACCATGATCAAGCGACCCAAGCATTGCCCCCTCAGTGCGGTCCAGAGGACGTCGCAGCACGGGTTCAGACGAAATACGTCCTAGCTCCGTATGTCTACGACGACGTCCCCAACAGTCAGCGTAAGGCCGGCACCCTCACTAATTTCGTGCTCGAGAGTGTCCGCAGTCACTTAGAACGTAGCCGCAAAATGACCGAGCACGTGCTCACCCAGGACGTGATGAGCAAGTCGTAGGAGATACCGTATTGACATTATAATACACGTCAATACGTTGCGCTCAATGGGTGCAGGCACGTGTCTTGAATGCACCAGCCAGCCCATCCTTGTCGTTTCGCGCAGAGAGCATGTCATGTGGAATGTTGATCCTTCGTTGTCGGAATGATGGCGATGATGGCATGGGACGTGTGACGAGAAGAGCCGAGTGGAACGGCGAAGGGAATAAACATTCGGTGGCGTGTGGTGTTTATCCGCCGTCTGCCTTGTGGTCAGTTAGCGATTTTGACTTGAAAGTACACACGATGGAGGCGGAACTACTGCGCTTGGAAGACGACCAGGAGACGCTGCGCGCGATCCTGGCCATGCTGGACGAAGAAGAGGCGAGTGACATGGGTAGTCTACTGGGAGATGAGCTCTTCCCCTCGACAGCGTCGTCATCATCGCCGTCGACCGACGAAGAACGGTCACTGGAAGTGCGCATTCGCATCCCGCCGGCGTTGAAGATGGTCGTGGGTGAGACCGAGTCGCCTCCACAGCGCATCCCTCGCAACCGACGATGGCATTACCAGAAGGCTGAGATGCAGAGTCTCCGCGACCAAGTCGTGCAGCTGGAGCAAGTGCTCACGCATCTCAAGAACAAGCAGCAGTCGATCGTTCGGAACGACGACGTGAGTGGGAACTTGTGGCGTGCCATCGCCAAGCGACAGCAGCAACAGCGTCATGCCGCCGAGTTGGAGAACATGAAGCTGAAAGAGGAGATGGAACGACATTCGAAGATCGCCAAGCGCACGGAAGGCGTGCTGCACAAGTGGTCTCAGCGTCTTCAGGTGAGCTGTGGTAGATTATATGAATACGATGCGATAGAGAGACTGACTGAAGAGTGTGATGATGGGAACTAGGTCCTCGAAGACGAAGAGGCTCATGCTCCTTTGTCCGAGCCGCCAATGATCACGAGTCACGCGTTTGGCATGGAGGCCGACCTCGCGCGACAGATGCAGGGCATGAGTCTGCAGAACGAGCGCGCGACTCCATCGTCCGTGTTCGAGTCCAAGACAAGCAGTCCTCAGAGCGACCTGATGGTGCTCAAGGACCGCGTGGCGTCGATCTGGTCGCGACTTCAAGCGCCTGCTATGCAACAACCGACGTCCAAGTCCCGTGCGTCCAAGTCCAGTGCGTTGGATCTCGGCATCTCCCTCACGAGTCAGATGGAGGACGCGTCCGTGAGTATGATGATGTCGTCGTCGTCCGACTCGACCAGCATCCCAACACTCGAAATCAGTGCCTTCCAGCGGCCATTTGCGGCCCCAGCGTCACTTCTGCGGCTCTTTGGACGTGCTGCGGCCACCAGCGAGTGAGGAAAAGCCCCACAAGAGCTGCTATCATGTATCTACGTCTGCGTGCGTGGCGTTTCTCATCCTCGAGTCTGGTGATCCCAGCCAGCCTCGAAGATATCTATAATTTATACATTCTTGTTTATGATGCTAATCAATTTATAAATATCATTGATTTACCAAGTATTGCCTATCTATAAACTAATAGTTTCAGGCGGTGGTTCAGTGTCGTCGAGTCGAGTGACTGACGAACAGGAAGATACGGGTCCTCATGCCGCGAAATCAACCGAATGCCCAGCAGCACGTGTCGTTAGAGCCCACGGAGGACGCCTACCCGCTCCTGCAGGCGCCCCAGGTGCTCTTGGCTGAGTACAAAGATGGACTGGCCTTGAGACGTGGGAGAAATGGTCAGAGCTCCGAGGCGAACGTTGGCGTCGTGCCTCGACGACCAGCCACGGCTCAAGCTGCGAGTCAAAGCCACGTCTTTGAAGCCCACAGTATCTGCGACTAATCCACTGCCTCCCAAGACGAAGAAAGCGGAACAGGCGTAGTTACGAGGCCAAGTGTTCAACTTGGAGGAGCAACTGCGGCTGTTGCAGAAGAATCCGGGGTTTGACGTCGTCACTGACGGCTCATGGCGGCACGGGAGAATCTACCAACAGGCCGTCGAGCAGAAGCCTAGGAAGGCCTTGTCCGTGTGGGAAGAGCTGTCCATGCGGCAGTATCAGCAGCGCCGTGCCTCGGAAGTCGAGAACATGCGACTCAAGGCGACACTAGAGGACTATCTGACTGGGGTGCGTATTAGGCTTCTCCCACGCGATATCAATCCACGCATCAAATGCCCACGGCGCGAAAAAATCGTCCTGGCCGAGCATGTGTCTTTTGTCCCCAACACAACCAAAGACACAGTGAAGACGCTTGCGGTCTGGAAGGTCCAGCTGGCTTGCACGACACTTTGAAGGCCTTTTCAGCAGCGCCAAGCAGATGCCAAAACCTCCGCAGAACAGAAAATACCCAAGTGGCCTAGAGAAGACGCTGCGGAAGTGAAATGAAGATGAGTGAAAAGACTTACTTGACCACATAACTTGATGATATTGGAGTAACTTCTCTCGAGAAGCTGAGGTACCAGCTAATTCTTTGTGTACGAGAAGCAGGATCTTGTCAGGACGCTGTCGTGCCCATTATCGAGCGAGAACTCGTCTACGTGCACGCAAAACGCTGTCTTCACTTCCATCCATCATAGGATGAATCTAACGTAACTAATCATGGATACATGGTGAATCGGTTGTGAATAGAAACGTTAGTATAGTTAGATTGGATTCGCGAGTCATCAGCAGCAATTGCTTGACATCAAAGGAACGACATGGCCAACGTCGAGCAGGAGAATGACGCGATGCTGAGCGCTGCCATGGACGCGTTCATGGATGATTTCTCGCTCGATGCGTTCCAACAGAACGAGCTAATCGCCATGACCACCGACACACACGGAGATGGCCAATCACAGGCGAGTCAGCTCGAGCAACGGAGTTCCTTATCTAGTCAGAATGTGATGGGAGAGACCGTGAATCAACGCAAGCGACGACGAAAGAAGAAGAGCGAAAACAACATGACCGAGCGAGAAGAGCTTCTGTATTTGCGCTCGATGGTGCAGACACTGACGCAGAGACTGACGGCGCTCGACCCTCTCAAGTCCAAGCTCGAGTCGGTCCATACATCTCACGACGAGCTCGTATGTGCAGTCTGGGAAGACCTCACACGGCGGCAGCGAGTCCAGCGAAAACATTCTGAATCAGAAAATGTCAAGTTACGAGGCCTTTTGGACGAACAGCTCGTGTTGGCCAAAGAGTTTGTTCAACTCGTCGCACGACGACAGCGAAACCTGGAGGTATGTTTCTATGTTGTGCGCATCTCGGGATATATGTACTGACAGCTTTGTCAAGCCGCTCGTATTTTTGTATGGAGGCTCACCGTGGTGGGGAGCGTTCAGTCCGACGGCACAACCCTCCTACGACTTGTTACAGAGCCTCGACGAGTTGTACGATGAAGTCGACACCATCGTGCGCGATTCCCGGTTTCAATCACCACCCGTCACCAATCCACAACAAGAGCTACGCCTGCGGTGTAATGAACGTGGGGTCTACGTTGAGATCACCGAGTCATGCGAAGTACCATTCGCATTCGAGGAAGCTACCGATCTGTTTTGGACGGCAGTCACCATGGATGGAGCGCACCATGACGAAATACACGAGGAGGTACGAGGCTGCTAGTGGCGAGCTGATGAGAGCTCCGCACTGACTTGCTCTATGTAGACCACGTACCGTACAGCAAACACCCTGGTGAGGTCATTTCGAGGCCAACCTGCTATCCCAAACACTGGCGATCGCGTATACGGCAGGGCGGCCCACCGTCAGTACGTTGAGCCTCGTAGAGTCACCATTGTCGGCAGAATCGTTGCGCAACCAGAGCATCAGCTCGGTGGGGCAATCAATGGGATGGCGATCCGACATCAGATCTGGCATATCCTCGAGCCGTCTCCCGTTAGGAACACCACTTACTTCCGCACATTTCATCTCGCGATCCCCGAGTTGTACGATAATGCGTCAGATGAAGGTCTCTGGGTCGGCATGACCACGAACTTCCTGCACACCATGCTAGATTTTCGTCTGAATTTCGCGCAAATCCTCGTCAAGACCGTCATGGCAATCTCAGACACGAGACCAAGTCTACCAGTTAATTTACGTCGTAGAGAAGCAACGGCGGTCGTGCAAAGAATCCTGCGTTCGACATCCTCACTGACAGCTCAAAGCGACTAGGAAGATCCCGCAGATGAATCACGAATTGCCACTCAGTTCGCTGCGAGGACTTGAGATTGCCATGTAGACTAAATAAAATCCAGCACTGGTATAGCTACTGTAAAACCTGTAATATAGGCCCATGGGCTAAATCCTATAAGCCCATTTCAACATGGGCTTCTATTAGAGGTGGGGCTTTATTAAAGGTATCAGCCAAGTCACAGTTGAAGCCAAGGCACAGTTAAATTAAGCACACATATCACGCTTTTTGATCATATTTTCGTTTCAACCTGCTCTGCTAGCCCATGTCTGAACGTATCTCCACGCTACCATGCCAAAATAACGGGTGATGGTGGATATAAGGTCATTTAGATTGCCTCCATAGTCTGATAGCCAACAAAGCTGTAACACCTACTTGTCGGCATGTCAATCCAATTAGCATGTGCATGTAATGATCAGGCTATGCAGTGGAAGAGATAAATTCCATCTGTTGAAAGTGACGAGACATCAGATCATTTGTGATGGTCTATTTCTCGGCCACTGAGGTGCGAGCGTCTTTGGGAGTACACTCTAGGAGGAACTTCAAAATTGGTATTTGTCTTGTTCCAGGATCGCACCCTGCAGAGATAAGCTCAGTGGATCATTAATGACCGGTCGCGGTCGTTTATTGGGATCAGCAGTTCACGAACAAAGGCTTCATTTGAACCTCACGTGCGGATTACAACAGCGAAGACCAACCACAGGTGGGCCTCTATTAGAGGTTGCCCCCTTCAGGCATGGGGCTCTAATAGAGGGGAGGCTATAATCGAGGGATGGGCCCATAAAACAGGTTTTACCGTATTATGTAGTTCATCTTGTGCCGGGGCAACTGTTGTTACTGATGAGCAAGCTTGTTTCTAACGTATCTAAGATACGCTACATAATAGACCTGTTTCAAATAGAAACGTTAGTAATGTTAGATAGAACATTGCTAGCCGTCACATCGACTGAGACGACAACAATTAGAAATGACCAACGTCGAGCAGGAGAATGTTGCGGCACTGTGCGCTGCCGTGGATGCGTTCATGGACGAGTTTTCGCTGGACGTGGCAGCAGAGAGTGAGCTAGCTGTATCGCCTACCGAAGCAATCGAAGACTAGCAACCGCACGTGAGTCAGCACGAGCCGGGGCCTCTTATCGACTCAGCAAGCACCCATTGAGACGAAGAGCGTGAATAAACGCACACGGCGATGGAAGAAGACGAGCGAGAACGAGATGGCCGAGCGAGAAGAGCTCTTGCATTTGCGCTCGATGGTGCAGACACTCACGCAGAGATTGGTGGTTCTCGACCCTCTCCAGTCGAAACTCGAGTCAGTCAGCACTCTCCATGATGAGCTCGTGTGTGCAGTCTGGGAAGACCTCACGCGGCGACAGCGGGCACAGCGAGAACAGTCCGAATTGGAAAATGCCAAGTTACGAGGCATTTTGGATGAACAACTCGAGTTGGCAAAGGACCTAGGCCGGTTGATCGCTCAAAGACAACGAAACCTAGTAAGTCCCCACCTTGTATGCACCCCGTACACTTTGACAGCTCACTTTTTGGATCTTTCTTGCAGCATGTGACGTCGCCTCCCGAGAGTTCACCCTGGTTGGGAGCGTCCAGTCCAGTGATACATCCCTCGGTTTTTGACGAAATGATGCAAAGCCTCCCCAACATGAACAACCAAGTCGACGGTATCCTACGTGATCCGCGATTTTTGTCCCAACCAGTCGCGGAGCCTCAGCAAGATCTACGTCTGCGGTGTAACGAGCGTGGGATATATTTTGAAATCACCGAGTCCTGTGAAGTACAGTTTGCGTTTGAAGATGTTGTCGAACTGTTTTGGAGGGTGGTCTGCATGGACCAAAGAGAGACGCAAGGCGAGATGCTCGAAGTGGTGCGAACTGCTATTGTTTCGATGAGGTTACACGAATATTGACCTTGCCCTCATAGAACACATACCGGACAGAAAATGCTCTCATGAGAGTTTTTCAAGGTCAACCAGGTGCCCCGAACACTGGTGGTCGGGTTTACGGGAAGGCAGCTCACCAGCGGTTCGTTGAGCCTCGTCGCGTCACGATCGTAGGTAGCGTCATCGCACAGCCTGAGCGTGTCTTGGGTGTGACAATGAGCGGCTTGGTGATTCGGCATCAGATCTGGCACGTGTTTGAGCCGTCTCCCAATAAGAACGCCACTTTCTTCCGGACGTATCACCTCGCGACCCCCGATATCTACGACAACTAGATCGATGGGGACCATCGGGTTGGCGCAGCCACGAATTTCCTGCTCACGATGGTCGATTTCCACCTCAATTTTGCCCAGATCCTCCTCAAGATGGCCATGACGCTTGCTGGCACCTAAGAAGCCTTGTAATAGCACAACTGCTTGTTATAGAACAATTTGCTTGCTCTGCTGTGTGTCCGTCCAAGTGTTTCCCCGTCTCGTGCTACTTTCGTCCTAGTGACTCTGATGATTTCGCGTGTGTCCGTAGGACATTCTCGAGGACTTGCTCGCCATACCCGAGATGGAAGTCAATCGTAGCAAGCAAAAAGTTGGTCACGACGCCGACTTTCTGGTTGTCGTTCGGTCCGCCCTCGTAAATCTCGGGCACACCAGCATGATACGACTGGAAGCACGTTTGGTTATCGGGTAACCGCTGGATTACGTGCCAGATTTGATGGCGAATCAGAGCCCCGTCGAGCTTGGTCCCAAAGAGTTGCTCGGGCTCGCCAAGAACGCAGATCGTGATGATAACGCGATTGGCTTCGAGAAAGCGACGGATGACTAGTTGTCCACGGACATCTCCACTGGCGTGCTGGTCTCTCATGGCGTGTTCGAACGTCTTCGCGAAAGTGTGCTCGTTCGATTGAGTCGTCTACATTGTTTGAGTTACTATACGAATCAATTTGTCCAGGAACGAAGCTCTTACCTCTTCGTACAAGTGCCGTTTGGGGGCTGGGATTGATGTTCTTCCAGAAGAGATCAGCGACGGTGTGAAGATCGATGGGAAGGACTCGCGCCTCCACCACTTCCACAAACGTACCCCACGTAAGGTCATCACGCAGTCGCACTTCCCGAAATGGCTGGAGCGCGATAGTAGGAAGAGTGGATGGATGAAAGCGAGCGTCTCTGAGGACTTCATTCACTTGCGTATACATCACATCAGCAGTTCGTAATAGCTCGTCAATCAGAGAAGGCAGACCCAGTGGGCTTTTGCTCTTGAAACTACGCATACGCTTTGCGTTCTCGGAAGAGGCGGCCAAAGCTATACCATACAATCAGTTAGCATCGTAAATGAACCAAGACCATACAACGGAAGCCTCACCTCGATGTTGGATCGCTTCTTCGAGAGCAGTCGACCCAGACTCTTAATGACTTGCAGCTGCTCTTCTAAGAGCACGCGGAGCTGAGCGTTCTCTGCTTCAGCACGCTGACGCTGGGAACACTGCCGTCTCGCCACATCTTCCCACACTGCCTTGATGAGCTCGTCAGGCTCCGTGTCAGCCGACTCGAGCTTGCGGTCAATGGCTCGGAGCTCTTCGAGCTTTCCTTCGAGCTCCTTCACAGGCACGCGCAGATAGATGAGTTCCTCGCGCTTGCTACTCCACGACGGATTCGAATTGCGCTCTTTCGTTGTCGTTTTCTTGACTGTAGTGGGGTTTGTTTGAATGATCTCGTTAGCGGAGACCGTCGAATCGCCGTCATGGTCAAGTAAAAGCGAATTGAAGACGTCTTGGTCGTCGTCCAGCGACGGGAAGAGCAGCGTGCTGTCATCCGTTGCCTCCTCAGTCTCATGCAAGCGCCACTCGCGAAGGAACGCATGCACAGCGGCGTCGCACTCGTCGTTCATTGCGTGCGTCTCGCAATGAAGCCAACTTAGCTGGAAGTAGAAATGACGTTTCTAACGTATCGACCGTGTCTAATCCAAGTTGGGAGGTACTAGAAACGTTAGATACGTTAGAAATGGTTATTCCATCTAGTGGACGAATGCAGTGAGCGTCGTGATCATCATGAGCGACGACGGATGTGAGATGGCGCTGCACGCAGCAATGAGCGCGTTCATCGACGAGTTCCGCCTTGATGACCACGAAGAGACAGAAACGCAGCTGCCCGATGGAGGTGCGCTGCTCTTTCCGTTCGTGGACGACAGCAACGACGTCTTTAGTGCACTCGAAGGCGACGACTGTCCAGATCAGCTCGGTTCCACGGTGTACACAACCGCACACGAAGCGGAAGAGCCATCACAGAGTCATGGAGCTCACACACTGACATCACTAACGAGTGGAGCCGCCGGCGCAATGGCAAAGACAGCAAAAGACGGCAAAGGACGACGATGGAACACGAAGCGAGAGGAGTTGCTCTATCTCCGCGCGACCGTGGACGAGTTGGAAGGCAAGCTGACCAAGCTCAGAGAGATGAAGCTTGAGTCGGCCGACACGGAGCCGGAAGAGCTCGTCGACGCTGTGTGGGAAGGCGTCGCGAAACGACAGTACGAACAGCGCCGACGCGCCGAGTCGGAGAATGCCAAGATCCGCGTGTTGCTGGAGGAGCAGCTGGACGTGGCCAAGAGCTTGGGTCGACTGCTTGCGACCAAGCGAAGCAACATTGAGGTGAGAGCCTCTGTCTTGTGGTGTTATAAGGTCATTCTCGAGACTGAGTTGACATGTGTTTTTCTAGCTTTTGTCGAGTGCCGCCAAGGCGCCAAAGCGTCATCGTCGATACAGAAGCACCAGTCCACTGGGCAAGGCCACGCTAATCGAAGATCTACTACAGACACTAGGGGAGATGTACGAACAAGTCGATGAGCTGCTCAAGGATCCTCGTTTCGATCCATCCACCATTCCTACTATCACCAAGCACCCTCTTCGAGAAGTGCGCTTGCGTAGTGATCTCACTCGCGGCACGTTTGTGGAAATCGTGGAAGCCAAGGTACTCGCTATCGACTTTCAGACCTTCGGTGAGGTTTTCTGGCAAAACATTGACCCAACGCCGAAACCGCACAAGCATATGTACGAAGAGGTACGTTGGTGTCTCGAATCCACACGGTATATAGGGTCTGACATCTACCGTGTTATGAACGCAGACAACTCATACGAGCGAGCACAGCTTTGCCAGGTCCTTTGAGGGTGTCCTGACTGTTCAGCACGCGACCGGAGAAATTCGCGGCCACACGATTTTCCGTCGATTCATTGAAGATACTCGTATCATTATTACCGTTTGCGTGCTAGCCGAGCCGGAGAAATTGCTTGGGAAAAAACTCGAGGGCATTCTGATTCGACATCAAATCTGGAACGTGATCCAGCAGCTCCCGGGCAATCGGACGTGCTTCCAATCCTATAACGCCTGCATCCCTGAAGTTTACGAGGACGGCCCCGACGACCGTCAAAAAGTTGGAGTGGTTACCAACTTTATCCTATCCACCATCGACTTCCACGTCGGATTCACTGAGCAAGTTCTCACGAACGCTATGCTCAAGCACGCGGCTTCATCAAGGCCAAGTAGTCCCGAGGCAATCGTATCATAGATAACTTATCACAAATGCATTCCAGCTAGCGTCTCAGCGAGGCGATTCTCCACAATCTGATCCGCTCGGTCCATTTGAGCGCGAGACACGTTCACGATGAAATTGGTCAGCTCGCCGACCTTGTGCTGGGTCGCTGGTGGGTCCGAGTCAATGCAGTACTCGGGAGTAATGACGCTGTGCGATCGGTGTAGCGTCATAGGAGGACTTGATGGATCCGTTTGGTGTGGTTGTAGTATGTGCCACACACGAACACGTAGGAAACCGTCGTCAACCACCTCGTCGTTGAGATGCGGTATCTCCATGAGCATGCAGCCCACGAACACCACTCGGTCTGATTCCATGTAGCGCCGCCCGATTCCCTTGACTCGGATCTCATTGTCGCTCCCGTTCCAACTCACAGTACCGTCGTATATCTTTGCTGACACGCCATCGTTCTCTTCCTCTGTCTACAGAAAGAAGTATTACCACAATCAGCTCATGCCAAGATCACACAACGAGTGTGCGAACCATTTGCGAGGTTTCATGTCCGGCGTTTGCGTTCATTCGAGCCAACGTCATTTCCCAGAACACTGCGGCAGCATGCTCGAACTCGAAGGGAAGAACTCGAGTTTCGAAGTTGCGGATCTTGGTGCCGGTGCTGGGGTCAGTCTCCACTTCAGTTTGGCGCTTCGACGACCGAGTCTCGTAGTTGGGGTCACTAAAGACCGTGTCTGTTACTTGATGCATCGCATCAACTATTATACCCAGTTGTTTAATGGCATTCGGTGCGTCTAACGGATTAGTATTCTCCGCACGTCGAGGTCGTTTCCTGGCATTTGCAGGCAAAAGCTACGAGAACACGTAACGAATTGACGAAATGTCCATGGAATCAGTCACACGTACCTCGAGATTGTCTGGCTTGTGAATCAAACGCTCGAGACTCTTGGAAAGTCTCAGTTGGCTCTCCAACATCAAGCGCAAGCGCAAGTTTTCCTCCTCAGCCCGTCGGCGATCACGTCGCTGGCGCTGCGCAAAGCTCATCCAGACAGCTTTTGGTATCTCTCTCGCCATCGGTCCGCTAACAGTGACATTTGCCTTTAGCGACGCCAACTGGCCTTGGAGTTGGTGGACCACCTCGCGGAGATAGAGCACTTCTTCTCGTGTACGATCGCGCTTCTTGGACTTGTGCATGGGCTTGGGTGTCAAGGCGTCACTGCTGCTGGTGTCGGACTCGAGCTGGAAGGTGTCCACAAAGGCCAGCGCTGCCTCCAGCGTCTCTAGCTCGTTGTCAGCGCCAAAATATGCATCGAAGTCGTCCATGCTGTGACTAAAGGAGACTGATCACTCGCATGCTATTGCTCAGCGCGTCAGCCACCGTCATTCTGACCAGAGTGGTCGTAATCTGTCTAATTGGGCGTTCAATGTGACGCTCATCTCGCCCATAAGCCAATCATCGCCTTCCATTTGCTCCATTGCCACGAGGAGACTCGCTCACTGGAAGAAGGCACACGTCTGCTTGGCGCAGATTGGGTGTCCAATCCTGTTGTGTTTCGTTAAAAACGTAGCAAGCTCTACACTCGTGTTTCGACAACGGTCCACCGATGCGCGTTATCAAAATATGCAGCTCTTGAGCTCGTCGGCAAACCCGATGTACTTGATTATTGTATTCCCAGTGTCAGCCATGGTTCCGGAAAGCAGCTTTCGTAGTTATCACACCCCGTGACGACACAACCGGACGATTGGAGCCGCTCACATGTCTTCTAACTTCATTTGAGCCAAGGAATCGGCGAGTCGGTTCTCGACCAATTGCTCGGCCAGGTCCATCTGAGCACGCGCGGCATTCAACAGGAAATTGGTAAAGATCCGGACCTTATGCTGGAAGGTCATGGGATCCAAGTCGGCGTAACACTCGGGGACAGCGTCATTGAATGTCTGGTGGAGCGTCATCTGTGGACTGGACGGGTCGTTGGGGTCCGTTTGATGCGGCTTCAACACACGCCAGACGCGGACTCGCATGTACACATCCTCGAGAGGCTCTCCATTGAGATGCAAAGGCTCCATGAGCATGCTGCCGACGATCACGACGCGGTCCGACTCGACATAGCGCCGGCCGAGGACCTTGACGCGGAATATGTTGTCGGTTTTGCCCCACGTCATGTTACCCTCGTAGGACTTGGTCGAGACGTTGTCTTCTTCTACCTCTCGCTTCCAGTCACAAAGATTCTGTCAGTGATTTCCCCATAGCCACTCGTATAGCCACGCCACATACCATTTGGTGAGTGTCCTTGCCCACCGTCAAATTGATTCGCGCCAAAATGAGATCCCAGAAAGCTTCACTCGTCACTCGAAACGTGAACGGCAGCATTCGAATCTCGTAATTGTGCACTCTGGTGCCTGTGCTCGCGTCGCTCACGAGTTCGGACTCGCGTCTCGTGGCGGTCGTATTGAATCTTGGATCAGCAAAGACCTCATCAGTAGCCAGGTACATCTCGTCAACCACCGCATTCAACTGGAGCATGATGTCTTGAGCGTCCAGAGGGTTGGCTATGTTCGCTCGCCGCAGTCGCTTAGTGCTCGTCGATGGTTCGCTCGACAAGAGCTAGGACAGGAAAGACAAGAGTCGTCGTAACGAGTAGTCCATCCCACACAGGAAGAGTGCATACCTCGACATTCCCTCGCTTGTTGAGCATGCGTTCGAGACTCTTGGTGAGTCGTAATTGATCCTCCAGCATCACCCGTAAGCGCACGTTCTCGTCCTCTGCTCGCTGTCGTTCCCGATGCTGTCGATGCGCAAAGCGTTTCCAGACGCCTTGTGGATCGTCAGAGCTGCAATTCGTCTCTCTACGCGAGCCTTGACTACTCTGTAGTGCATCTAACTGCGTCTCAAGTCCCTGGACGACTTCACGAAGATACAGTAGCTCCTCGCGCTTGCGATCGCGTTTCTTGGGCTTGGCTTTGGTCTTCTCGGCGTCCGATCCAGCTGATTGCACTTCAAATGCGTCCGCCACCGAGTCCAGTGGCTCGCCATCGACGTGGAAGGCGTCCACGAAGGCCAGCGCCGCCTCTAGCGTCGCATTCTCGTCGCCATTGCCGAGCAATGCGTCCAACTCGTCCATAATGACGCGACTTAGACGAATACAAGTATTCCGACCCTGTGCTCCTGCATAAGTGCATACATCGAAACTGTATTGTAAAAGTTACAAAAATGTGGTAAATAATAGGTTTAGCAGCGTCTCATGAGCATGGAGTCAAGCAAGCGGTTCTCCACCAGCTGATTGCGTCCTTCAAGCATGGCCGTGATGCCAGCGATCATGTGATTGCGTACCAGCGGACAGAGGCGTTGATGGCATGACGCCACCTTGTCTTCGCCCCTTCGATCGGGACCAATGAGATGGACGGCCTGCCACACGGCGGCGGTGCATTTGCCGGACGTGTTGACTCGAGCCGGACGAATGACATGCCACGCGCGCGATCGGACATGCATGTTGCGGACAATATCACCCTGCACTTCGTCCATGTCGATGGCCATCGCGCAGAGGATGACCACACGGTCGGCTTCGATGATCTGGCGACACACCAGCTTGCCATGGAAGGCGCCGTTCTTGAGAGGAGACTCGAGCACACCGTCGAGGATCTCTGTCGTGACTGTTTCCTTCTGCTCGAGTTTCTACGGAACAAACAGTTTTGGATCATCAGTCTCAGGGTCTCGGTCGTACATGTCCACTCACGTGGTTCACTTACTTCTCGGACGTTCCATATCCTGGTCTCGCGGTTGCTCTGGATGACGTTCCAGACAGCGTCGGCCGTGTCCATATAGTCAAATGGGAGCATGCACGAGTCCAGGCTCTCTACAATGCCCTCGTCGCAGCGTGATCCCACGATCCGGAACCGACCAGCGTTGGCGTTGCTGTCGAAACGAGGGTCCGCAAACACCCCGTTGAGTTCGGTGAACATCTGGCCCACTGTTTGAAGAAGATCTTCCTTGAGCTCTGGCGAGTTCAGCCATTTTGATCCTTCCATCGTGCGTTGACGCTTGTCTCGGATGTGGAAAGGCATGAATTCCTACACAAACACCAAAATGTCAACCACCTATCCAGCGCATTCCTGGAGCTCTGTCCCCCTTACCTCTGGGTTTGGACGCTTGCGGATGATCCCATCATAGGTTCGCGCCAGCTTGAGTTGGTCGTCCATAACATCCCGGAGCTTGACGTTGTCTATCGTGCTCTGCTTTCGCTCTTCTTCTTGTCTTTTCGAGATCTCTTCCCACTCGGGATGGTGGTCAATGTTCTCCCTCGTCTCGTTCTCACTCTGCATCACGTCATCGTCTCCGTACTGCGCTGATTTCATCGAATTCAGCACGCGTTCCAGCACATCGGCGCGTGCTCGCAGCTCGCCGAGCTGTTCCTTGGTGCGCTTCCGGTGTCGACGTCGACGCACCGTGTCCTCCCGGGGGCTGTAGTGGTTCAGGTCCTTGTCGGGATGGTAGCCGGCCACGTCGAGGTCGATGGACATGTCTTGTTGCTCGTAAAACTGATCTACGAATGCCAGTGCGGCGTGCAGCGTGGCGTCGAGCACGTCGTCGCCGTCCTCCGCCATCTCGGATGATGATTGTGAGCTGCTCGCTGGGATTTCCCAGGCAAGTGTCGTAATCCCTCTCTAAACCGATTTTACGCACGGCTCGTAAACAACGCCACGATGTGCGCGTAATCCCACTCTCGACCGTAAACTGAACTTCAAGCTCACCTACTATTGGGAAAAACCGGTTTGATGACGGTACAAGCTCTGTTCTATGTCGACCAAACGTCTGCGTGAACCTGGAAATTTAGGAAAACGGGTTGCAAATTTTCAAATGACACGTCTACTGTCCCACGTGGTGCTGTCCCCGCTGTGAGAAACGTGAGCTACGCGAAGAAACGCTGGCCGTGAATGGCACTGCTGCGTGTTTCTTGCTCGGTACCTAATGCATCTCTTCGCTGCCTGGTCGCTTTTAACAAGCCAGACGACGATGCTGCGCGTCTGTGTGAACGGACGAAGAGAAACGAGAGCAGTCATCAGGGTTTCTGGCAGAGCTCATCCCCTCCGTCGCAGTTGCTTGTCAAACTGGACCCACCCATTAGTCCTGAATGGTGTCGTGTGCTGCTTCTATTGGACCTTCAAGTTAATCACATCGCTCAGCAGGCGGTTCTCGATCGTTTGATTCCGCATGTCGATGGAGGCTTTGATGTGGTCGACGACAAAGTTGCTACCACCAATGAGAAGTCGTCGAAACTCGGGATTGGCCAGCATTTCATCTTTGGTCGTGCTCTCGAGCTCAAAGATGTGGAACGTTCGCCACCACGAGCTAGGCTCGCCGTCGGCTTCTGTTGTCTGGCTGGGATAGAGCACATGCCATGCGCGCATCCTCACGTAGACGTTCTTCATCGAAGTGGCATTCATAGGGGATACGTCGATCGCCATGACGCCGACGATCACGACTCGGTCCGGTTCTACGAATCTCCGGTATGTCATCTTGGTTCTGAGTCGTCCTCCACTAGGTAGAGGCATCTTGCCGTCGATCACTTCGGTTTCTTCTTGGTCGACTTCCTCGTCACCTCGCAGTCCACACAACATGCCCCAGACAGCACCAGCGGCACTGCTGTAATTAAATGGTAGTCTCCACGAAGTGAGGCTCTCAAACACTGGGTTTACGCCGTCTTCCACCCGTAGCTGGACGAGGCGTTGAGGTTCTTCTCGTGTTAGTAGATCGAAGCGAGGATCGGCAAACACACAGTCGACTTGGGGGTACAACGTGTTCAGAATGTCCACGAGCTCTTGCTTGAGGTCTTCAGATATTACAGAAGCGCCGCCAGGGAGTATTCGCGGACGCTTGGAATCATCTTTCAACGCATTCGACATTGCCAACTGCAAGTACTCATGTTAAAAACCAGTTGTGCTCTGTCCTCAAGCACGTGAGACGTACATCAGCACTCCGTCGCTTCCGGAACAGTGCATCCAGATTCCGAGCCAATCGCAGTTGCTCCACGATAATCTCTCGGAGCTTGACGTTCTGGACCACCGATCGTTCTCGTTGTGTCTGCTGACGTTTGGCTATTCCTTCCCATGCCTTCTCTTTTGTCTGTCTTCGCTGGGATCTCGAGCCTCTGAGTGCATTTAACTCATTCTCGAGCTCTTCTGCTGTCTCTCGGAGCTTCTTAACGCTCTCTTTCCCTCGTGATGATGCTGTTCCGGGCTTTGCATTCGAATTTCGAGCCGTCTGCCGGTGCTTGACCTCTTCGTCGCTCGATTTCTCATTCCCTGAGGTCTTTTGGGTCGTTTTTTCCACGGATTCCGCATCATCATCATGGTAGAACTCATCTATGAACGCTAACGCCGCCTCTAACGTCGTATGGGCGTCGTCGTCGTGCAGGAAGCTCGCCATGATCCTTCCCTTGGTCACGACCACTGTGCTCTTGGTTGTCATGGAGGACGTGATGCGCTATTGCAGGTTCACCGGCGTCATGATCACATAGCAGAGGTAATTACCATCACTCCTGTATAATTGCCGCTGAGTGATTGTCATGGGTACGTGTCCTGGGTTTCTGGATGCGAATCCGCACAAGACCGTCAACGACGTGGCTCTCCCCCTCGTGATTACGCAGAGTCCGCCAGAGATCATCATACGACTCCTGATCCGCGTGTCACTGGGGGTCGAGGACGTGAGGACTCTAGTCTACTCTTCCAGGGCGATCTTTGGTGCTGTCCGCGTCTTCTGGATGAACTGCTGGTCGCATATGCGCTCTAATCTGTGATAGATCCAGGGCGCGTGATGACGCCCACGGTTATGATGCGAGAGGGCTCTCGGTTTACAGATCAGTTTCGTAAACATGTCGTCGACAACCCAGGAGCTTATGTCCATGTGCAGCCGTCCTGTCAATCGGATTCTAGGTTGAGACAGCCCTCTCGCCTTGTATAGCCCCAGGAGTAAGACAATGCTGCGGGGCGCGTGGTGCGGCACTTTGGAGACGGCGTCCGATGTCCAACGCCGTCGAATAATCCAGATTCGTGTCGCACGGCACGCGCGAATCCACATCGCGGTAATTTATCATGGCGACTTGATGAGGTCAATATGTGTCCAAGCTCTCTATTATGCCGGCGTCAAGAAGCACCAGCATCTCGCCTTTGATCGCGGCGTTCATTCGATTATCATGTTACAGAGGTGAGTGTTCGCACTAACGCATCATGAGCAGGTGCGACGACGCAAACGACGCGCAGCTAGAGGCGCAGGGTAGTCCGCATGTGTCGCTCTCGGAAGCGCTCGCGGTCGTGAGAGAGCTGGGCTTTGACGTACTGCAGGATTTGAGTCTACTTGAGGCTCCAGCGCTTGAAAATGCGATCGATTTCATGGCGTTTATGAGTGGAAACTCGCCAGTGACGACGCCACTGCTCCGAAAGATAGCCCCACGACCTCAGGTATCACCAGTGAATACGAGTCACCCCAGTGTAGGATCTACTGGAGAGAAAAAGCGACGACGAAGCAAGCGCGAAGAGCTCTTGCATCTGCGATCGATGGTCACTCAGCTGGAGACGACACTCGAGGAGCTACAGCAGAGGGAGATAAGGATGGACTCGGCTTCCTCCGATGCGTTGGTGATCCGAAGAGCGTGCACCATTCATCGTATCGATGGAAGTGGGCCCTCGTGTTTGTCAATGTCCAAGTCCCCTTGCTCAGACCACCATCATGAATGAGCTACAAGGGACTTTAATCCCGATGTACAACCAAGTGGACGCAGTATTGAGCGCACATGTCAGTCCTCATAAGCAGAGTCGGGATACTCGTCTCGTGTTCGACTCGAACGTCGGGCTGACGATGCAGATTGTGGAATCACGAGTCCTTCCTTTCAGCTTCAAGGCGACTGCGGACGCACTGTGGACAGTATCGGTTTGCCACGAGTATCAAACAGTCTGCCGCGAGACCAAGAAAGTGGTAATAGCCCTCGTTATGGTATTCTCTACTTGGTGACTGACGCTACCTATCCCCGAAGGATATTCACACTGCTACGTCCGATATGATGAGCAAGAGCTTCGAAGGGATGCTCGTGGTACCGCAAAAGAGTGCCGAAGTCCACGTCAAAATCGCTTTACAACGATTCAACGAGCCAAATCGCGTGATCCTGGTCCACCACATCCTCAATGACCCGAAGAACATAGCTGGCAAGCCGGTATGCGGCGCTATGATGCGGCTTCAGTCATGGACTGTACTCGAACAGGGACCCCACGACTCGACATTGATGCGTGTGTACCATACCGCCACTCCTGATGTGTACGGGCCAACCTCGGAGGTCCAGAGCACATTGTACACGCTGACCAACTTTGTTCTATTGGTCGTTCAAGCGCATCTTGATTTGGATTTGCGACAACTCGAGGATCTCCTGCTTTGCTCGGATAACGCTTTGAACATTTGATTCCAATATTCAACCTAGAGCTTCATGTTTGCCATGCGATCCATCAAGCGATTCTCGATCGCCTGTGTACTATGGCTAAAGCTGTTTTGCATGCCCTCCGCGAGCATGTGGCTGGCTTCTGCAAACAGTTTGCGATTCTCCGAGGTCGCCTCCTTTTCCTGTTCGGTTTCAGGAGACATTACATGGATTGAACGCCAGTCCGTCGCATTATGTCCTGCTATTCCAGCTGGACGCACGAGATGCCAGGCACGAGTGCGCAGGTAGAACCCATTCACAGGCTTTCCGTTCATTCGAGTGACGTCCATCGCCATCGTCGCGAGGATGATCTCTCGATCCGGCTCGGAATACCGGCGAGCAACAAGCTTAATATGAAACGCACGATTTCCATCGGGTGTTTCCACCGTGCCGTCCGCGAATTCTGTGGTTACTCGTTCGCTTTCTTCCACCCGCTAATGAATGATTCCGGTTATTTTATAGAGGCACAGGAAGAGCAGCAAGTCAGCAAGAGAGACCGTACCTGTCGAAGTGACCACACGCGAGACTCCTTGTTAGACAGATAGACATCCCACGTAACGTCGGTGGTCTGCCGATAATCGAAGGGGATCCTGCTCGCCCTCAAACACTCGATCGATGGACCTAGAGCGTTCTCGTTCCGGAATTCGACGAGATGCAGCGGGTCGAGGGTGGCTTGCTGGTCGAATCGTGGGTCTGCCAGCACCAAGTCAGCATCCTTGTACATCTCTTCGAGCGTCGCAAGCAACGCTTCTTTTGCATCTGTCGAATAGACCCAGCTCGACTCTTGCGTCGACCGTTGTCGCTTGCTCGTATCGGATTTCATCTGCATCCCCTATCAAGGAGGTGAGTTGACCAACTCCTCGACAAGCCACGGTAGTCTACTCACCTCAGAAAACAAGCGCTTTCTCATGAGCTTCTTAAAGCTATTGCCCATCTTCAGATGCTCCTCCACGAGTCGACGGAGCTCGGCGTTCTTCTCTTCCGACTCGGTCCGCTGTTGACGCTGTGAAGACGCGACGTCTTCCCATCCGACGCCAATCGGTCCGTCTTCTGTCTTTGGCCGTGTCTTGAGCACATGTAGACGTCCTTCAAGTGCATCTGCGGTGGCTCGAAGCTGCGTAATCTGCTCCTTGGGCGTCGCACGACGTCGTGGTTTGTAGTCAATATCTGACTCTGGCGTGTCGCTTGAGACCTCGTTAGGCAGCTGCACTGCGTCAATTTCGACCATGGAAGGCTCTACCGCGTCCGCGTCGACTCCATTGCCATCGGCAAACTCGTCTACGTACGCTAGCACGGCCGCCAGCGTCGCGTCCGCCTCACTCGACTCAGCTGAGACCAGTACGTCCATGGTGGGTTAATATCCAGCTCAACTCACAGAACTGAGGGCTTCGATTACACTAAACCAGTACGCATCCGAATTATGAGCATCTTGTGTTGGGTAACTAACTGATATAAGATATTAAGATATTTCAAGCTACAAAAAAGCTCAAACGAGGAATCAAATCTGAGATTTGGTGATTCAGATCGGCCTTTAGAGCTACGATAGAGTCCCTAGTTCTCTTTCCACCGTGTTGCTGATTATTGTAGCTCTTGATTCCTCCAGTGCTGCTTACTGCTCTTTCGTCGTCATCGCAATGGCGATTTTACCAATGTGACACCCCGATTCGAGAGAATCACAAGCTGCAACCACCTCTTCCTGGCTGAATCCGAACGTCTTGTGGATGTACGGCTGGATGTTCTTCTGCGTGACGAAGCGGACCAACTCGGTTATCAACTGATGCCTGCCGAGAACCGCACCACGGACGATGCATCCCTTGATCAGAGACGAAAGCGCCACGTTCGGCATGGCCTCAGGTTTGATGTCAGCCAAGAACCTTCTGGCTTGACGTCTGCAAAATAACCAACCACAGCGACCATGCCGCCTCGGGCAATGGCCTTGATACTCTGCTCAATCGTACCCGCACCACCAATCTCAATGATATAGTCGGCACCGACACCATGCGTGAGTTGCAAGACTTCTTCGACCCAATCTGGCGTCGTACGGTAGTTGATCACGTGGTCGGCGCCGAGCGTGTCCTTGACGAATTGGAGCTTGTCGTCGGACGAGGAGGTGACGATGGTGATGGCGCCAACGGCCTTGGCTAGCTGAAGTCCCATAATGGACACGCCGTCAGTTCCCTGGAAGACCACAGTCTGTCCAGGTCGCATTGGCACGCAGCCATAGAGGGCGTTCCAGATAGTTGCTCCCGTGCAAAATAGGGAGGCCGGTTGAACAAAATCGAGCTTGCATTCTGCTGGGACTTTAATCACAGCGTGTTCTGGGACAGCCGCGTATTGACGCAGCATGCCATCGACACCACCGCCAAGCGTCTGTCTTTGGTCCTTCAACGGTCCGTAGATATTGTCGAGTGCGAATGTTGTGATCACACGGTCACCAACTTGGACACTCTGAACGGAGGAGCCAACAGTCACGACCATACCAGCGCCATCCGAGCACGGTACAAGAGCGCTCTCTTGAACTGGCGCGGTGTACCAGCCATTGGCGATCTGGATATCTCGCGAGTTGAGCGTCACGCCACGCAGTTGGATCAAAACGTCGTTGTAGCGAACCTCCGGAAGTGGTTCCGAGTGACACTGGAGGTTGTGGTGCGTAGTGCGGTCTTGGATGCGGAAGGCAAGGTACTGAGCTGGAAGCGAGGCCATGACGACTTGGTGGGTCAGTTCAAGTTCTCGAGAGTATATTTCGAAATGGCAAATGTCAGAGGCTTTACAAAGCGATCTCTGTGTATAATACCAGGTGCTGCACGAGATAATACCGTTAATCCGTCCATTGGGGCCAAATAGGTGACTGATGCGCGTTCGAATTGCCCATCATATCAAATCGCTAATATATATGGCAAATTAGAAACGCCTTTTATCTCTGAAAGGTAACTACTTTAGGTAGTCAGAGCTGGCAGTAATCGATTATGGGGACGATTACCGGCACGTGTTTACGGGCGCTCTCAACCTCGGATTGCGTACGGAGTTATGTGCGAGCGAGACAAACGACTCAACTCGGTGTATCGATAGCTACCCTGAGTATCGATTAAGATGTGAACCCGACCATGCTGTTGGTTTATTGGTGACGTTGTGTCTCAAATCATTCATTCTTTATTTATCTAGTGAACGACTAGGAGTTGAGTCCTGAATCTGCAGACGCAGTAGTTGGTCTGCGAGGTGATTTTCCACACGCTGGTTGTTCAGTTCCATCTGCCCATCGACAGCGTGGAGGATGAAATCGGTGAGGGCGCCCACTCCACTCTCAGGTTCCCATTCACCGGCTGAAAACTCGTCGAAACGTCCATAAACCTCAGGTGTGGCCTCGAAAAAGGTGTGTTTCAACGCTGCCGGTCGATCAGGAGAGTCGTTAGGACCTGGCTGGATGATATGCCACGCACACATCCGCATCCAGATGCCGTCGAGACTTGTGCCACCGAGTTGACACGGTTCGAGGAGCATGCAGGACACTATCACCACACGATCTGGCTCAACGTGACGTTGGGCAACAGTGATGACACGGAACTGGTCGGTGGTGCCCAGCCAGCCCATCCGGCCACTCGAGATCTTGGTTGACACAGATTGCTCATTGCGTTGGAACCGACAGGTTGCATTGTAGTGAACTCGATCCATCACGAATTCCCAGATCGCATCCGCTGTCTCCACATAGTCGAACGGTAAAACGCGCGAATCAACCGTGCGCACTTTCGTCCCCGTGGCGTCATCACTGAGCAACTCAACCACGCGTTTGGGCGTGGCCGTGTCCTGGTGTGTGAAGTGATGCTTTGAAGAGATCGCATCCACTTGCTCGTACATCGCGCGAACAGTGCGATTGAGGTCTTCTTCCAGCTCGTGCACGGTAAGCCCCGATCCTGGCTGCCCACGCACTCGCTTAACGCTCTGGTTTGCAAGGTCCGCTCCCAGCAACTGTGACGTACACGAGTCAGTTGGCATAAGCGCACCGACGCACAGATACCACACGCACACATACCTCCATATAGCCGCGCTTCTGGAACATTCGGTCGAGTGTCTTGCCCAGTCGAATCTGCTCTTCGTACATCGATCGCAAACGAGCATTCTCTGCTTCCGATCGCTCTCGCTCCGTTCGTTGTCGACTCGCAAACTTGGCCCACGCGCTGTTAGTCTCTAAGCGCTCAGTGTGCTTGCGCTCAGTGTCTTTCAGTTCGCTGACCTTCTTCTCCAGTTCGCCCACAGTTTCGCGGAGATACAACAGCTCCTCACGTGTGCGATCGGGCTTCCGCACGCGCGGCTTCTTCGTTGGCTTGGGTGTCTCCTCTTCAGATGACTCCTTTGCTGCGGGTGGCGAGTCGATTTGACTCGAAGAGGAGCTCTCGGTGGTTTGTGCTGATCCCCATTCCTCCTGCGACTGGAACTCGTCCACGAACGCCAAGGCGGCCTCGAGCGTCGCCTGGGCACTGCCCTCGCCGCCCAGCAGCGTCTCTAGCTCCTCACCAAGCTCATGAGGCGTGACGTCGCTTGTCATCTCTTGCGCGTCTGACGGACTGATGAGAGTCAAACGGGCTAAGCTAATAAAAATCCAGACAAACTAGCTTGCTATGAAAGACAAGTGGATCACAAGTCTTCCAGGAGATAAGCTTAGATAGAGCTATACGAATGACTGACGCAGCGTATAGACCAACGAAAATGAGGAACGAGTTATCTCCCAGTTTACGATGTATTAGAGTGTTAACACTACTTGCTCAGATACACAACTAGAGCTAGGACGTGTGAAGTGCTTGCCATAATAGCAATACATTCACAACTACTTTTCACACAGTGTTTCAGGGTGTCTATTCCTCCTTCGTTGCCACCGAGATACCGACCTTACCGATGTGGTTACCCGACTCGAGATGGTCGAAAGCCGCAATCACCTCCTCACGACTGAACCCAAACGTCTTGTGGATGTACGGCTGGATGTTCTTCTGCGTCACAAAGCGAACCAACTCGGTCGTCAACTGGTGACTACCGATGAGAATGCCACGCACACAGCATCCTTTGATCAGAGCCAGGAGTGCCACGTTCGGCATCGCTTCCGGCTTAATGTTTGCCAGATACCCAACCACGGCGACCATGCCACCAGGTGCGACGGCCTTGATGCTTTGCTCAATCGTACCAGCACCGCCGATCTCAATCACGTAGTCGGCACCAACACCATGCGTAAGACGCAAGACTTCGTCCGCCCAGTCTGGCGTCGTACGGTAGTTGATCACGTGGTCCACGCCGAACGTCTCCTTGACGAACTGGAGCTTGTCGTCGGACGAAGAGGTGACGATGGTGATGGCACCAGCGGCCTTGGCGAGTTGGATGCCGGTGATGGAGACTCCGCCAGTTCCCTGGAAGAGGACGGTCTGTCCAGGTCGCATTGGTACGGACCCGTAGAGGGCGTTCCAGACGGTTGCACCGGTGCATACGAGAGATGCGAGTTGGACGAAGTCGAGTTTGCATTCTTGTGGGATTTTGACGACGGCGTGCTCTGGCACGGCGGCATATTGGCGCAGCATACCATCGACGCCACCTCCAAGCGTTTGTGTCTGATCCTTGAGTGGACCATAGATGTTGTTGAGCGCAAACGTAGCGAGAACTCGGTCACCAATACTGAAGTTCTGGACACTGGAGCCAACAGCCACGACCACACCAGCACCGTCCGAGCATGGCACAAGATCAGACTTGAGGCCGAGTGCAGGGTACCAACCACCCGTGATCTGGATATCACGCGAGTTGAGAGTCACACCATGCACTTGGATCAGAACGTCATTGTCACGAACGACCGGAAGGGGTTCCGAACGACGCTCGAGGTTGCGGTGCGAGGTGCGTTCTTGGATGCGGAAGGCAAGGTGCTGAGCTGGAAGAGGAGCCATGATGAGATCTTGGTTATGTTGAGTTGCTGAGGGTAGATTTTGGAATGAGAGTCAATTGAAACTTCGTTGGCACGCGTATCAAGAATTGCGACCTCTAAACGTCGTTTGATGCTTGTTAAGCAAGTACATATGGGGTTTTTGAAGTGATCTTCCCAAGATAAGTAATATAAAAGGGTATATTTTTTACCAATTATCTCGATTCGTTGCCAGTAATCGATTACGTAGGTGTTTACTGGTCGTCGCCCCACGCACCAGCTGGTCAGCTGCCCATAATCAGCTTCATTAGCGATTACAGATTGGCTTTCCCTCCCAGCCAGCACTGGATATGTCCAGCATTGAAAGTCTGGACGTCATCTATCTTCACACACTGCTATTCTCCGATCGGAGATAAAGGCAACCTACTTACTGTACGACTCAACCAGTGTATTTATTCACTTGAGTATCGCAGGCAGATGAGAACGCCTAGGCTACAAGATGCCAGAATCTGGATCTTCGATCTGTAAACGCAGTAGCTCGTCAGCGAGACGATTTTCCACCCGTTGGTTGCTCAATTCCATCTGGCCATCCGCAGCACGAAGCACGAAATCAGTGAGAGCACCCACTCCGCTCTCTCCACCAGCACAGTCGGTCTCATCTAACTCATGCACCTCGGGTGTAGCCACGGAGATGGTCTGCTTCAGGGTCGTTGGTCTGTCTGGAGAGTCACTAGGTCCAGGCTGGATGATATGCCATGCCCGCATACGCATCCAAACACCATTTAGCCTCGTGCAGCCGAGTTGGGTAGGCTCTAGGAGCATACATGAAACGATCACGACACGATTTGGCAGGATATGACGATGCGCAACGATCATAACGCGAAACTCGTCGGTTGAACCCAGCCAGCCGATTCGACCAGTAGAAATCTTGGTCAACTTTGTTTCTTCGTTCCGCTGGGATTGACATGTGGCATCAAAGTGAACTCGATCCGCCACGAATTCCCAAGCTGCATTGGCCGTTTCCACGTAACTGAACGGCAGGATGCGTGAGTCAAGACTCTGTACCTTCGCTCCTGACACGTCATCGCTGAGTAACTCAACTACACGCTTGGACGGCGTGTTTTCTGGAAGTTCAAGCTGAGGATCAGAGGAGATGGCATCGACTTGCTCATACATCTCGCGAACCGTGCGATTCAGATCCGCTTCGAGCTGTTGCGCTCGAAACCCCCAATCGGGTTGGCCACGAACCCGTTTGACATTCGGACCGACCACGTCTGATCCCAACAACTGAACAATCTGAATGGTTAGTAGATGCTTTCCGCCTCAAAAAAACCAAGTGCAAAGGCAACCATGTACCTCTACGTAACCACGCTTCTGTAGCATTCGGTCGAGATTCTTGACCAGTTGGATCTGCTCCACGTACATAGTTCGCAAGCGGGCGTTCTGTTCTTCGGATTGCTCTCGCTCTATGCGCTGTTCCGACGCAGCCTTGGCCCATGAGCTGTTGACTGCGAGTTGTTCCTTGTGTTTCCGTTGTTCGTCAACTAGTTCGCTGAGCTTCTTCTCCAATTCGCCAACAGTTTCACGAAGATACAGCAACTCCTGACGCGTACGATCTGGTTTCCGCACACGTGGCTTCTTCTTTGACTTGGGTTCTTTATCCGCCGTCTCTTCAGCTGAGGGTGGTGAGCTCGTCACACTGGACGAGGAGCTCTCGGTGGTTTGCGTCGAGTCCCATTGCTCCTGGGACTGGCACGCATCAACGAACTCCATGGCGGCATCGAGTGTCACCTGGTCACTGCTCTCGAAGCCTGGTAGCGTCTCCAACTCCTCAGGAATCGCGAGAGGCGCGACGTCGCTCATCTTGTCGTTCGCAATTTGTTCACATACAGAAGAAGGAATAGCAATGATACTAGGCCACTTTCATTAATTAGCATCCGAGTAAATTAGCACCAGGCTCCGTGAACAAGCAAAATGTGTATTCATTGGCCTACACGGTCACTGAAGCTCGTACAGTTTGACTTGATAGACTCGACGTTACAGGCCGCCATCGCATACGAAGTGTACATACTCTTCCGTCGTCGCCACCGAAATGCCTACCTTGCCGATGTGGTTACCCGACTCGAGATGGTCGAAAGCCGCAATCACCTCCTCACGACTGAACCCAAACGTCTTGTGGATGTACGGCTGGATGTTCTTCTGCGTCACAAAGCGAACCAACTCGGTCGTCAACTGGTGACTACCGATGAGAATGCCACGCACACAGCATCCCTTGATCAGAGCCAGGAGTGCCACGTTCGGCATCGCTTCCGGCTTAATGTTTGCCAGATACCCAACCACGGCGACCATGCCACCAGGTGCGACGGCCTTGATACTCTGCTCAATCGTACCAGCACCGCCGATCTCAATCACGTAGTCGGCACCAACACCATGCGTAAGACGCAAGACTTCGTCCGCCCAGTCTGGCGTCGTACGGTAGTTGATCACG
Source organism: Pythium oligandrum (assembly GCA_020085045.1). Taxonomy (NCBI): domain Eukaryota; phylum Oomycota; class Peronosporomycetes; order Pythiales; family Pythiaceae; genus Pythium; species Pythium oligandrum. The sequence continues at coordinate 3,187,056 of JAHRIK010000001.1, read as the reverse complement.
TGGTCCACGCCGAACGTCTCCTTGACGAACTGGAGCTTGTCGTCGGACGAAGAGGTGACAATGGTGATGGCACCAGCGGCCTTGGCGAGTTGGATGCCGGTGATGGAGACTCCGCCAGTTCCCTGGAAGAGGACGGTCTGTCCAGGTCGCATTGGTACGGACCCGTAGAGGGCGTTCCAGACGGTTGCACCGGTGCATACGAGAGATGCGAGTTGGACGAAGTCGAGTTTGCATTCTTGTGGGATTTTGACAACGGCGTGCTCTGGCACGGCGGCATATTGGCGCAGCATACCATCGACGCCACCTCCAAGCGTTTGCGATAGATTCTGGAGCGTTCCGTACACATTGTTCAGTGCGAATGTGGCGAGGACACGGTCACCAACACTGAAGTTCTGGACACTGGAGCCAACAGCCACGACCACACCAGCACCGTCCGAGCATGGCACAAGGTCATTCTTGCGAATAGGCACAGTATACCGGTCGTTGGTGATCTGGATATCACGCGAGTTGAGAGTCACACCATGCACTTGGATCAGAACGTCGTTGTCTCGTACAACGGGGAGTGCCTCAGAGTTACACTGGAGGTTATGGTGCGTCGTACGGTCTTGGATGCGGAAGGCGAGGTGCTGAGCTGGGAGCGAGGCCATGATGAACTGGTGAGCTGCTAAGTTGGTTTGCGTTCTTGGGAGAAGATTTTGGAATGAGAATGTGAGGCCTGGGGCAGATCCTGAGCAGACACGGATTATTTGTGATGTTGATACAGTACATTCCCGAAAGTTTTGACAATATACTTGATTTTGAGTACTTGTATAGATTATACTGCAGGTAATCGATTCCTGGCCTGATTACACCCATCTGTAATCGGCCTCGCCAACGATTACCTGATCAAAGAGTCGAAGCAAGTCTTGTGCTCTCAGTAGGTACGGTGTCGAATGAACTGCTACATCATCGGTGATGAATAGAGTTGAAATCGGCTCAGATGCTGTCGTTAGGCTGAATAACACAGTGGTTGAAGGGACCAAGATCCGGACCAAATCTTCCGTTTGGGTCATGGTTCATCTGCTAATTCTTAGATAACAAGGCCTATGTCTACACGCTTACAGAAGCCGAATCTCGGACTTGCCATGTTGATAGCTGATCAGCCAGACGGCTTTCCACGCGTTGATTGTTCAAATCCATTTGTCCATCGACAGCGTGAAGTATGAAATTTGTCAGTGCACCAACCTCGTTGTCTTGTCGCGTTGGGACACCACTCAGTTCGTCGTCTGGCTTATAGATTTCAGGTGTAGCCATGAAGAAGCTCTGTTTGTGCGTCGAAGGTCGACCGAGACCATCGTCTGGGCCGGGTTGGATGATATGCCATGCACGGATGCGCATCCAGACGCCGTTGGTTTTCTCGTTACCGAGTTCATCCGGCTCCAGAAGTGTGCACGACACAATCACGACGCGGTTAGCTTCCGTGTGGCGCTGAGCAACGCTCAATACACGGAAATTGTCTGTTGTCCCTAGCCAACCCATCTGGCCCTTGACGATCTTGGTGGATTTTGTTTGCTCAGTTTCTTGCCGCTAAAACGATTGAAGCTGCGTGAGTATGGCATGCGATGGAATAGAAGACGAACTACTTACGAGTCGCTGGAAGGAGCATGTGGAGTTGATATGAATTCGATCCATCACAAAGTCCCAGATCACGCTCGCTGTCTTCACGTAGTCGAAGGGCAGCACGTGCGAATCAAAACTGCGCACCATCGTCTCGACTCCTTCGTCACTGAGCAGCTCCACTACTCGCTTTGGTGTTGTGTTCCTGGGGATTGCGAATTGGGGATCCGTAAAAATGGAATCAACTCGTTCGTACATCTCGCAAACCATGCGATTGAGGTCGTCTTCGATCTCAGGCACCGTAAACACTGAGTATGGACCAGATTGACCACGCACTCGCTTGACGCTCGGGCTCGTATGAACCTCTCCTAGAAGCTGCATAGCAGGATGCTCAGCCAATGTTCTCTCACCTCGACGAAGGCAGATATACCTCCAAGTAGCCGCGCTTCTTGAGCATTTGCTCGAGACTCTTGCTAAGTTGGATCTGCTCCTCGAACATTTCTCTTAGGCGCTTGTTCACTTCTTCGGACTGCTCTCGCTCCATTCGTAGTTGACTCGCAAATGCTGCCCATGGACTCTCACCCCCAAGGCGCTCCTTGTACCGGAATTCTGCAGCTTTCAGTTCGTTGAGCTTCTTCTCTAGGTCGCCCACGGTCTCACGGAGATACAGCAGCTCCTGACGCTTGTAGTCAGGCTTCTGAACACGTTTCGGCTTTGCGGATCTGCGTGAAACAGACTCCTTGGCAGTAGACTCGCTAGTGTCGTGTGAGCTCCCAATCGATGGCGAGGTCTCATGCGACGAGTCCTGTGGTTCCTGAGATTGCAGCTCGTCCACAAACGCCAAGGCAGCTAAGAACGTCGCCTCCGCGCTGTCCTCGCCTCCTAGCAGCGTCTCTAGGTCGTCAGGAATTGCGTGAGTCATGGTCTCACCTTGTCGAGTTGGTCGTGTCTTGACATGAGCGTGTATTTAGCGAGATGCTAGGCTAATCACAACACCTTGACAAACTAGCTTGACGGTCGTCTATAGCTTCATGCTCGCCATGCGATCCATTAGAACGTTCTCGATGGCCTGGCTGCTGTTGTGTAGATTGGCTTGTACTCCGTGAGCAAGCATGTGGCTGGCTTCGACAAACAGTCGTCGGTTCTGTGCGTTGTCGTCCTTCTTCCGAATGGCATCGGGGGAAATCACGTGAATGGACTTCCAGGACGTCATGCCCTGGCCAGTAGGCTTGACGAGATGCCACACGCGTGTGCGTAGGAAGAATCCAGTGACGTCCTTCCCGTTCATCCGAGTAACTTCCATCGCCATCGTAGCGAGAACGACCACACGACTGGGTTCAGAAAACCTCCGACTGACGAGCTTGACGTGAAAAGCGCGATCTCCATCTGGAGTCTCGACTTTGCCGTCGCCAATGTCCGTCGATACCTTGTCACTATCGTCAATTTTCTGAAAGAAGCATGGTCTTGTTGTTAGTGTCTTGAAGGATAGTCAGATGCAACTAAAGGGTCTCACCTCGCGTGTCGACCAGACTCTGGACTCTTTATTGGAGAGGAACACGTCATAGATGACATCCGACGTCAGATGGAAGTCGAACGGAAGTTTGGATGCCCTCAAATACTCGATACACGTGGTGCCGTCCTTGCTTCCTTTTCGGAATTCCGTCAGGTTTAGAGGCTCAATTCCGGATTGTTGGTCAAAACGAGGGTCTGTAAACACCGTCTCGATCTCTGTGTACATCTCATCGACTGTCGCGAGCAGTTCCTCCTTCACCTCTTGAGAATACACACGACTTGTGGGCCGAGCAGGCCGGCGCCGCTTATTACTCTTGTTTTCAAACTGCGTCAGCATAGCCTACAAACAATCAAACACGGTCAATGACAACTTGCTAAGCGCGATGTCTTCAGGGATACCACGTACATGCGAGCGGAAACGCTTCTTGATCAGTCGCTCAAGAGTTTGGCTCATCCTCAGCTGCTCCTGGACGTGTTTACGAAGCTGTGCGTTCTCCGTCTCGACTTCTGCTCGCTGTTGACGCTGTCGATGCGCCACGGACTCCCATCCCACCCCTTCCTCTGATAGCTCCGAGTTCCCTCGTGCCGTGGACCCTTCAGCTGCATACTCGCCGCCTTTGAGTGCGTTGAGCTTGCTCTCTAGCGCGTCAGCTGTGGTTTGTAGCTCCGTAATCTGCTCCTTGCGCGTTGTTCGTCTTCGCCGCGTTGGCTTGCCATCTGATACCAGTCTCGAGTCGCTCGAGACGTCCACAGGCTCGTGTACCGAGTTGATTTCAGCGAGTAAGGGCTCAAACGATGCGTCCGAGCCAGCGTATCCTTCCGCAAAGTCGTCCACGAACGCCAGCAGCGCCTCCAGCGTCACATTCGCGTCCGCCGCGTCGGACGCCAGCGTCATGTTGCTCTCTGTCGCCATTTTCTCAACTTGTGTTGCTTTCTCTCTCTAAATCAGTTCCTTTTCCTCACATATCTATTTAAGGGGGTATCATATGTGAAATATCGTGATAAAGAGGGATGTTTACTAGCAAGAGTGATGGTTACCATTGCGAGTGATGGTCGCTCGATCGAACCATGAGCACAGTCCGAGTAATCACACGACGATGAGCGCGATGGAAGCGGAGAACGACCCGATCTACGCGCTCCTGACGGCGCCCAGCAGCCCCAGACTCTCCCTTGGTGATGCGCTGGCCGCTGTGGACGAATTCGGCTTCGATGGCGACCTCTTGACACTCGAAATGCCGACTTTCGATGAGAATCTCGACTTTTTGGCGTCGGTGGAGCTCGACATGCCGCCAATTGAAGAAGCCTTGCCCAACGTTCCGACCTATAAACCACTGGCCCCGCGTTTATTCGATGAGCTACCCATGATCACACAGCCCCATGATTCCCGAGTGGAGAGACCTGTGACGGGGGAGAAGGCCGAGTCCAATGCGAAGAGCAAGCGACCGAGCAAAAGAGAGGAGCTGGTGTATCTACGATCCACGGTCACTGACCTGCAAGAACAGCTCGATCAGCTCCAGCAACTGCAGCAAGAGCGAGATGTGCCGTCCTCAGATGACGTGTTGATCCGGTCAGTGTGGGAGGACGTGGCATCGAGACAAATTGAGCAGCGTCGAAACGCTGAAGCGGAGAACGCCAAGCTCCGGTCGATGCTGGAGGAACAAATTCGCGTCGCCAGAGGTCTGGAACGAGTGCTTCGTAAGCGAAATAACGTTGAGGTACGTACTTCTGGCCTATTGAGGTTCTGGAAGCTCTGCTTATCGGGCCGTTGCAAATTTATAGTTGGTACCAACATTACCATCACCGTCGTCACCGTCCTCGAAGCGCAGTCGTGTGCTCCATGGCAAGAGTCCATTGGACCAGGACAATGTTATTGAGGAGCTATTCGACAGTATCAACGCGATGTACGCTCAAGTGAACAACGTGATGAGTGATAAACGCTTCCACACGAATGTGCAGAAGCCATTTCGGGACATCGGCTTGCGGTCAAATGTGGGCACAGGCTCATCGGTGGAAATTGTGGAGTCGCGGGTTTTGCCGTTCAACTACTTGGCAACCGCGAAAGCACTATGGGAGCTCTCACTTCGATTCGAGCAGCGGTCAATCTGCCGGAAGGTGGATACAATTGTACGTCTCACTGCATCTGCCTTGCCTAGAGTTCAATGCGCTAACACTGATCGGATACTTTACAGGACATCCACACTGCGACAGACGAGATGATGAGCAAGACCATCAATGGCATTCTCATGTTTGCTCACGAAGTCGGAGAATTCAGAGCCAAAATGACGCAGCGCCGATTTGACGAGCTGGATCGGGTCGTGATGGTGTTTCACATGCTCAATGAACCCAAGCAAGTCTCGGACAAGATGATGCGCGGAATACTGATGAGACATCGAGGCTGGACAGTACTTGAGCGAGGACCGAACGACACAACTCGCCTCAAGACGTACCATGCAGCCACTCCGGAAATTTACGAGGCCACGCCAGGATCCCACACCATGATTGGTGACCTCACTAGATTCCTCATGCTGGCTGTGGAGACACACATGGAGGTCGACTTGCGGGAGCTCGAGAGCATGCTGCTTCATTCCACAAGCAAGAGCCCACACATTTCGTAACACATCAACTCTAATATTGGTTTCATCTTCCGCAACTTCCCCCCCCCCAGCTTGCATCTGCAAGGGAGGTCGACCGATCTCTGTTCAATCTCAGCTGCAGCTCTTCTACGACAGAAAGTTAAGCTACCATATTTACTCTGAAGTGAGTCTTGAACGAATCATCTCAGAATATTTACTTGAGAGGTCATCCTGACTTCCTCCTACCTGCACGGCGGAAGAAGACACTTCGGAAGACAGTAGGATCAGAGCGAAACAAAGCAGACAATCGCATGTAACACGTGAAGTGGATTGCTCAGAAGAGGCAAACTCGTGCCCTTGAACTTCAAGAACATGCTTTTCTGTTGTGTGTTGGCGTTATACGTTTGACGGAGGACCACCCGATTCGTCCTCTTGCGACAACGTCAAGGAGGCGCGTCAGTCACTTTCGAACCTAACAAAATCTACCTGCTTTTAAAACTTCTAGGTTTAATACAATATAGAAATTGAATTGGGATGTACAGAGCTGACTATGACATGTTTTGACTCTTGTGGGACCGATTGCGCTGGACAATGTTTACCCCCGACACTCTTGAATTGCGAGTCCCCTGCCTTGTCTTGGATGGGATTGAGCTGATTGCGCTGGACGGTGTTTACCTTGCTCTGAACCCACGAACATTTGGTTATTCACTATTGGAGTCCCCCCACTTCCGATGGTTGGGTTTCGTTGTCAACTGGCCATCCACACGATTCCAATACATTCCGATTCACAAGGCGGACCCGAGGATTGTGCGGGATGTTTACCTTGCTCTGACCACAGGAAAGCATATCTATTAACTTTCAGAGTCCCACCATCTTTTGAACTGTTCGTCTTGTCAAACTCGACAATTTTTGTCTCTCAAATGCTCGTCACCTGTGTATCACAACAAAATCGAACAGTAAACTGCAATGACCACACAAGACGAGGGCTTTGACTCGCTCGACGCGATCTTGATGGAGCCTACCAGTCCCGTGAGGACGCTGAGTGATGCCTTGGCCTTCGCAAACGAATGGGACGTCGCTTTCGTGGAAGACTGGGACGTCGAGCCGTTGTCCCTGGGGTTCACAGTGTTTAGCGACAGCGACGAAGTGCAGACGCCACAAGCCGCCGAGACTCCGCCGACTGACACCGGAGCGTCTATCTCGAGAGAGCCAGTGTACACGACACTGGCACCTCGAATGAGCGTTGAAGGGCTTACGATGGGGAGACCAGCTCCAGTCGATCCTTCGACTATCAAGCGCATGACTCGACGTGAGGAGATTGTGTACCTACGTTGAGCTTGAAAATCAGCTTGTTCAGCTCCAGGAAGAGGAATGTGAACCTTCGTCGAATGTCTGGTCGTTGTGGCAAGATGTGGCCTCAAGGCAACGTGAGGGACGACGACGTGCTGAAGCGGAGAACACCTAGCTACGCGGAATGCTCGAAGAGTTTTTTCGTGCCACCGAAGGCTTGGAGCGAGTGATTCGAGAGAGAAACAGTGTTGTTGGGACTTTATGTGGCGGCATGGAGAGTAGCGGATACGATCGGCGTGGTACATTGGCATCAGCATCTGCAAGCCTCCAATCTTATGGCAAACGCCGTGGTAAATATCACAATGGACTCCAGAACAAGCATTCAAGAGCAACAACTCCATCAAAGACAGGATCTTAATCAATTGGTCACTTTCCTGTCGGGCGACTTCGCACGTCAAAAGAAAATCTTTTGGCATTGGCTTTTGGATCATGGGTTGGAGCGCAGCAATGTGACTATGGAGTTTCAGTTCAACACAATAGACGTAGTAAAGAGGGAGAACAAGCAAGCGAACAGTATCGAGGTACGCACCTTGCTTGCGTAGAAATCTGCAGCTGCTACCTTATCATGATATGTGCGTTCCATGCTGTAGCTTGTAAGTGAGTGAGTGAATATCTATGTATGTGGGAAATTTTAAGAAGAGAACATACTATCGATGTTGTAGGTCACACCGTGACCATCGTTGCATTTCACGCCGAAGCGAGCTCACACATTCCTCGACAAGAGACTACTGAGCCTCAACACAGCCAGCTTACAAGCCATTAGTGGCGCGATTAAACGTGGATGGACCTATACTCGGGAGGACTGTTCCAGTTGATTCGTCGTGTACCCATGACACAAAGCGCACCAACAAGTGCGAGGAGCTCCTATACCTACGATCGACGTCGCTGAGCTCGAACATCAGCTTACTCAGCTCCAACTTCATCAAAATGAGGTATCATCGAGCTTCTGGCCAGTTTGGAAATATGTGGCCTTAAGACAACGCAAGGGACATCGAAACGCTGAAGAGGAGAACGCCACGCTGGGAAATGCTGGAAAGCTGATTCGAGCGACGAAAGGCTTGGAGCGGGTGGTTCACAAGCAAGACAGTATCGAGGTACGATTTTTACATGTTTATCTCCCGTTGGTTGGGCAACAGAGCCTCTCTCTTTCATTGTGCTGCAGCCGACACCGTCATCGCCACCGCCCTTCACTATAAGACGAAATGTGCGAGCATATCCCTTGGCAAGAGCCCACAGAGTCTCGTTACGGCGATTCAAGACTTCTCGGAGAGCCTGTTTGCGATGTACCTTCGAGTGGACGCGATCTTTGGTGATGAACGATTCCAAACGGCCTCATTCAAACCGATCCGAGAAGTCGGTCTACAATATGGCGCTGTTACCAGTCCATCGGTGGAGTTTGGTGAGTCACGGTTTCTGCCGTCCAGTTATAGAGCAAATGCTGCAATTGCTGATCATTTTGGGAAGTCAGTTCCGACTAAGCAGCGTTCAGTCTGTCGAAGGATCCCAACGTCGTACGTTGGGATTGAACCACTGCCGTCGGGTCGACGATTCACGACAACTCAATTCTATGGCAACTAACTCGATGCGATGGTCTTGTAGGAGTTCCAAACTTTGACGAAAGATGTATCATGTTACCAAACCAGAGGTATATGATATCGCTGTTGGGCCGTGTGCCATGGTCGGTGACCTCGTAAAGTTCATTCTGTAGCAATGGAGGCTCACCTAGAGGTCAACTTCCATGAGCTCGAGAGTCAGCTGGTCGATGTCAACCACGACAACTCGTAGTTTATGGCCTCTTTGGTACTATTCATATGGCCTCCCATCATCAGAGTTGGCGAGCTAATGCAGAAAGTGATCCTCCATTAACTTACAACGTAGTCTTTTTGATGGAAACCTGCTGTCGCTCTTGAAGAGACTTGCCCAGATCGCTCAAGAACACTTTGAATATTGCACACAACGTCAAACGGATGCCTGCGCCACCACAGAAGAAGGCAAATCCAAGTGTCGAGGGCACCACCTTGACCTTCCAGATGATGAGTGTCTTTGGTGTGCTGCCACTTGTATCCGGTACAAAGCTGACGAAACCCAAGTGGTTCACCAACGGGACTGGTCCAAACTCCTTCACCTTGTAGAGAACTGAGAGCACTGTGTCCTTGTCTTCTGGTTGTGGCAAGCCAGCAGATAGGATCTCTTCTTGCAGCCCAAGTTGAACTTGACGGACATGGCCAACGTGTCCACGTCCTTGCCCAGGTCGAACCTCTTGTAGCATTGGCTCCTTCCACACGATGTCAAACCACGCGTCGAACGCTTCGTCGGTGGAAACAGGTAACAAATACGTCACGACGCCTTCTCGACCGTCGAATTCCATGTATCGCTCGTGCGCCTGTGGATCTGCGTAGCGTGTGGACTGGTCCATCGTTGCTTCTCTTGTTACGTCGTCGAGAGTGCGTGTGATCGTCAAGGACAATTGCAAAGTGAGGATCCCAAACCAGCAATTTCGCACTTGTGACTACTAACGATTACCAAAAGTTCAAAATGGCAATCGGATAACCTCCGATTATTTATAACAAATTACAAGCCACCACCCAGTATACCTTCCAAAATGTTGAATTGGACCTTTATAAGTGGATATTTGTTTTTGCGGTACTGATATAGTGAGCATTCTTTACAGTCAACATTCTGCAGATGACGCATATCTATTGTAAGAGGTGAACGACACCCATTCACTTTATTACATTATGCATTTTAAGAATATATCGAAATAAAAGGTTTGAGCAGGAGTCATCTCTGAGTGTTGGTCGCTTTGACCGTAATCAAGTCACCATTGCTCGACGGACGCCATGACAAAGCGTGAGACCGAGAGTGTTCTAATGCGACCCAGCAGCCCCATTGCCTCTCTGTCTGCTGCTCTCGCGTTCCTAGGAGATAACGCACTAGATGACGTCGAAGTGGAGAACTTGGGGGCGCGGGAGCTTCTCGGTGCCGCCGACGACAGCCTCGACTTTCTCGCTTCTTTGGATGCTTTGGACGTTCCTGCAATCGACAATGTTCCATCGGACTATCAGCACAGGCCGATGGAAACGCATCTATCAGACTCACAGCATGCTGTCAGCACAGACATTAAGACACCCAAGGAGAAGAAGAAAGACATGCGCACAAGTCGGCGAGAAGAATTGATCTACTTGCGATCAACGGTCGCGGCACTGGAAGGTCAGCTCGACAAGCTACGTCAACAGCGCCAGGATCCAGAAAAGCCCTCAGCAGACAGTTTGGTGGTGAGTTCAATGTGGAAAGGTGTGGCGTCGAGGCAGCATGAGCAACGCCAAAACGCTGAAGTCGAGAACACCAAGCTCCGAGCTATGCTAGAAGAGAACATTCGGATCGCCAAGGCACTGGAACGGTTACTGCGGAAGCGTAGCTGCCTTGAGGTGATACCTCACACTTTCGGCTTGGATGCCGTATATCTGGTGACTGATTGTTGTTGTGTCTATCCAGCTGATACCAACGCCAATTTCAGTGGTGCCCAAGAAGCGCACTCTAGCCAACAGAAGCACAAGCCCACTTGTTCAAGATGATATCATGGGAGAGCTGTCGGACAGTTTGATTGGGATGTACGAACAAGTGGATACCGTACTGAAAAGCAATCGGTTTCGAGGGTCCCAGCCGGTTCGGGATTTCGGCTTGCGAACTGACGCCGGCACTGGCACTTCAGTGGAGATCGTCGAGACGCGCGTAATGCCCTTCAACTATAAAGCGACTGCTGCAGCAATGTGGGAGCTCTCGCTCCGCCCGGAAAGTTGCTCGGGGGGTCACCGCATCAGCTCAATTGTACGATCGAGGGCACCTGACTGTTTCGATGACAATATTTCCACTTACAGTGTCTACATGTAGGAGACTCACGTTGCGACAAGTAACATGATCAGCAGAAGCATTACTAGCACCTTTGCAACTCCCCAGATGCAATCGGAATTCGGCGCGAAGATGGTGGAGCGTCGATTTGATGAAGCCGATCGCGTTGTCTTTGTCCTTCACCTCCTCAAGGAGCCGAAAGTGGTCGCAGGCAAGCCCATGGATGGAATCGTGTTGCGACATCGTGGCTGGGTCGTCGTTGAACAAGGACCTGGCGATTCATCTATCATGAAGGTGTTCCATATCGGGACGCCTGAGATCTATGATGCTGTCGCAGGACATCGAAAGATGGTTGGTGAGCTCACCAACTTTGTCTTGCAGACTGTTGATATGCACTTGGACTTGGACCAACGGGAGCTCGAAAACCTTCTCCTACAACACAGCACTGCTCAGTATAACGGAAATGAGGTATGAGCCAGAGTAAATATTCACGTAATGACGAAGGATGAAGAATCGAATTTTTTTTATTATTGGGACACCGCGAACAGGACCTATCCAGTCAGACTTGGAACCATGTCTGTAAGCCGTTTTAGATTAAGGTTCATCGGACTCACCTTTAGTGACTCGACTGCCCATGAGCGCTTGAGTCTCTAGCTCTCGTTGCTCTCTATTCAAATGCTTGTCGAGAGCAAGCAAGAGAAAATTGACGAGGTCGCATACAATGCTTTGGTGGCCTTGGGTAGTGTCATAGACCTGTGGAGTGCCAATGTGAAACGTTTTCAGTGGAGTAAAATCGTCACTAGTGCGTTCCACCACTACCCAGGTACGATGCCGCATCACCACACCGCGCATCGTCTTGTCTTTTACTATTGTGTCCTCTTTGAGTGAATTTCGCACAAAAATCACACGATCTGGCTCATCGAACCGAGACTCGACTGACTTGGCACGGAATGCCGCTGTTACTTGGGTAATGATAGAGCACCGGTGACGTTCTTGGTCAGCGTATTGTCTGCTGCAGCCTCTGATTGCTGTAACACGTTTAACAACGTCAGACCGTCCCCCTGATTCAGTATAAAAGCCGTCACTCGTACACTTGCATTGGTGCGATGATACACCGAATGCTCCTCTTGGCGATGCGAGATCCCCCATAGCGCGTCAGCTGTGGTTTTGAAATTGAATGGGAGTAGCCTCGACCCAGTATTTCCAATGAAGTCCCAGTGCTTGTGTCAGGATGCAAGCCAAAATCTCGGATGGGGTTGCGGCCGCTGTTCTCGAAGCGTTTGTCTCGTAGCACGACGTCCACGTGGCTATACATCCCAATCAGGCTGTGTGAAAGCTCGTCCATGATATACTCTTCGTCCAGTGGATTCTTCTGTTGATACAGGCGATTGCGTTTTCTGACAAACGCGATAGGCGCTGGGACAAGCTACAACAAACAAAAGAGTTAACGAGTTAGGGACCGCAGTAAACCAACTCATGAGTCGACAGTGGGCACCTCGATACTGTTTCGCTTCCGGAGCAAGCGCTCAAATGCTTTGGCGACTCGAATATACTCCAATAACGTTGCACGGAGCTTGGCATTCTCTATTTCAGCGTCTTGACGGAGTTGAAGTTGTCTCGACACCACGTCTTCCCAAACCGAGCTCAGCAACACGCCATCTGCCGAGAATGTTTCCGGATCTCGACGAAGCTGGCGCAGCTCACTTAGCTGCGTCTCAAGCGCTGAGACTATTGATCGCAGATTTAGCAGTTCTAGTCGAGGATTCGAACGCTTGCGCTTCTGTTTGGCACCGACCGAGTCATCCAGCGTCTCCGGAACGGACGGAAGATGGTCGAACGACCTGCGAGTCGAGTGGCGCAAGAAAGTCAAGCTCATCGTCCAGATGCTCTAGAGTCAGCGGACTAGTTAGGTCTTCACGTCCCAAGAGCGTTGGAGACGCGGAGAGCGATACCAGGTCGTCGTGCTTGTCCTGCATGGCATCGGGATTTCCGCGTTCTGACTACCATGGACCTCTTATAATCGATAATACGATAGACCTTCGTCCGTTGTACATTCCATTGCAATCGACCAATAACCTTTTATAATTCATACCTGGTTATCCTGAAAATCCGTTATTCGTCCTCGTGTCTTTTCTAAAAGAACGTTATTTTCTGTGTACTCGTGTACTTTTGAAGAAATGACGACGCAGAGAAGCGGTGCAATGGCCCCGGCGACTACTGAAGAGCTCGAGACGCTGCTGGGAGTCGAATGCAACCCCGACGCGACGCTCGAGGCCGCGTTGGCGTTCGTGGACGAGTTCCAGTGCCAGGAAGAGAGTCAGTCGTCCCAGGGCACTGCGAGCTCATCGCCGACGGCTGGTAGTACACACAGTTCCTCCGAATCTGCGTGTAATTCGGACTCGTCACCGGCGAGAAAAGCGTCTCAATGCCAAGAAACTGCGTCTGGGAAGAAGCCTCGTGCTCGGAAGCCAGACCGTCAGCGTCAGGAGCTCTTGTACTTACGTGAGACCGTCGGTGACCTGGAGAAGAAGCTCAGTGAACTTATCGATGAGCAGCGTCGACAAACCCAGCGACTCTCTGGCGACAGCGCATGGGCCAACTTCGCCAGTCGACAGCTAGGGGAACGCAAGCGCGCGGAAGAAGAGAACGCGACGCTTCGAGAAACATACGAGGAACAGCTCCGACTGGCGAAAAGCCTCGAGCGCATGCTCAAGAAACGAGGGTACATGGAGGTAAGAGGTGGTCTAGCATCACTGCTAACGAGTCGTTTACTTACGCGTTTGTCGACTAGTTACTGGGAACAGATTCCCACAAGGACGGCCTTAAGCGAGCGCGAGGGCAGTCCAAAGCGTGCTCAATTTACTCAATGGAACAAGTGGAAGCAGATCTCAAGCGCTCTGTCCAAGAGATGTACGAGCGAGTGGATATGATGTTCGTGGATCCTCAGTTCGCTGTCCAGGATAACGTAACGCCCAAGCGCGTGGTGGAGCTGCTCAGTGACGCCGTAACAGGGACGATGGTTCGCAGTGTCGACTCCCGAGTGCTTCCGTTCGACTACGTTGAGACGGCAGATGCGATCTGGGACTTTGTGATGGACCGCGTGCACGTCAAGGCCACATGTTCGTGTCAAAATATCGTACGTACTCCCGTCTGATCGTGCGTGCGCGGCGGTATACTCACATCGGATCGTGCTTTCTAGCGTCATGAGATCGATCTCAGCAAGTCGACCAAGACAATCACGGGTCAGATGGGTTGGCTGGGTACAAAACACCAGTTCCGTGTCAAGTGCGTCGCCGAGCGTTATGTCGAGCCAAACCGCGTTGTGATCGTGTCGTGTATGCTCTTGGAGCCGGCTCAGCTTGGTGACAGTCGTATTGACGGCATCTGGATGCGTGTCCGTGCCTGGCATATCATTCGTCGTGGTCCAAATGACTGTCCGGAACGTCCGTCGACACTGAAACAGACCTACTTCGTGGCCACGCCCGAGATCTACGCGCCTGAAGACGATTTTTCGGCTGAACAATGGCGACAAGAGAGCGAAGTAGGTGCTCTCACCGACTTTGTCTTACATGCGGTGAATGGGCAGATGGATTTCAACAACCAGCGTGTGGAGAACCGCCTCGCCGATCAGTTATTGCAACTTCAAATCGAGAATTACGACTCTGTTTGTCTATAGGTTCTTTCATGAGTCTCCCCAACTTGAAGAAATTTGTGCATTTATTGAGTATACTATGGTTTTGTGCTATGGAGCGTGCTTTGCTGACTCGTTGATGATGGAGACGTACGTTTGAGGCTGACGGTGCGAGTCCGTGTATAATTCTTCGGTGGCGTGGGCTACACGTAGCATTACATCCTCTTCCCAGTGCGAGCTTTGGATTTCCAGCGAGATGGGAAGACCCTCCGTGTCGAAACCGATAGGCACAGCAACGGCGGGCGTCCCAGCCAGATTCGCAAGGACAGCGAATCGTAAGAGGTCACTGACCTGCTTGGAATCAAGGTCGCCGCTCTTCAGAGCGTCCTGTGGGATCACTGGAGCGGTTCTGCCAGTCGTTGGCGTCACAAACGCGTCGACTTGACTGTACACTTTGTCTCGAAGCTGACGCATGGCAAATCCTCGCACACGCTGAGCGGCGATGAAGTCCATTGCGCTATAGTGTCGGGCAAAGCCAATAATCGCTTGGACTTCAGTGGCTGTCTCAGCGAAATGAGAGTAGTATTTGTCGTACGACTGTGCCAATTCCGATGAAATCGACACAGCGTAGGCAAGATTTATGGCCAGCAGGTGCTCAAGCTTGGTCTCCACCAGCTCAGCGCCGAGGGATTCCAGTTTTCGCAATGCCTCACGAACTGCAGCAGCTACTTCTGGTGACGAATGATTCGTGTAGCTGTTGAAAAAGCCGATTCTGAGTCCCGTGGGCGAGCTGGTCGACTCGAACGCGTGCAGTTCAACGGCTGGCTGAGGCAAAGAGTGAGGCAGGTCCTCATGTCCGCCGCTCATGACGGCATAACCGATCGCAGCGTCACGAACATTACTGGCGATCGGACCGACATTACTAAGCGATGGACATCTTGCGGCGAGCGGTGGGATCCGCAAGAAGGTCGGCTTAACCCCGACCACCCCACACACGCCGGCAGGGATACGAATCGATTCTACTCCATCAACGCCGATCGCTAGCGGGACGATTCCGGAAGCCACAGCGACGGTCGATCCACTAGACGAACCTCCGGGGTAGTGCTGAGGGTTGTACGGGTTGCGAGCGAGTCCGTAGTGCTTGTTATACCCTGTAGGGCCAGTACTAACGTCGTGCAAGTTGGTTCGCCCGACGATCATCGGCCCCGCAGCTCGTAGTCTGGCCACCGGTACAGCGTCTTCTGCGGTATTACCCTCCAAAGCCCCAAGAAAACTCGTACCAAACGAAGTCTCGTGGCCGTAGATCGCGATCTCGTCCTTCACAGCCACTGGAACGCCATCCAAAACACCAAGGGGCTTGCCTTCTGCGTAACGTTGCGCCGACGCACGAGCCTCCGCCATCAACTCGTCTTCAAACGTCTCAATGAAGATACGCGACGGGACCTCCCCTTGCTCTAGCTCACGCACAGCTGCAATCACCGCCTTGGCGACTTGCACTGATGAAAATCCATTGGAGGCGTATCGTGACGTGTAGTCGCTGATACTCCAGTGCTTGAAACCCGTCGTGGACTTCGACTTGGCATTTCCATTCTGCTGGCTGAACGCAATGAGATCGAGAGGCTTTGGTTTCTTCTGTTCCTTCGGTGGATCAACGATCGGATAGTACACAGGCGTGTCGGGGTTCAACGCGGCCACTCTACGTCATTACGATACGTTCAGGGTAAGTATGCAATTCTGACCCTGAAGAAGGCGCCATACCGTCGGACTTCAAGCATGTTGTTGCCATTGTACGTCAACTTGGCGATGATGCGTCGTAACACAGGCATGCGAATCGCAAACGCCAGGAACTGGACCCTCCTTAGCCACAGAGCGGCGTTGCCAACCAAAAATCAAGGACAAAACGCACCTGAAGAGACCAACCGACCAGTCGTGGAGCGTCTAGCTCGACAAGATCGTACCCTCCACTCGTCTGCTGTTGCTTGACAACATCATAATCTGGTAAACGCTGGTCTTCGCCGAGGAGCAGCAGTGCTATTGCGACCGCTACTATCAACGCCACGAGTCCGCGCATTCGTTCAGCTTGTCAAATGGCTGACTGACTACCGTTCGTTGGACTGTAGAACTCCATGGAGTGGCCGACAAATGAGTTGGACCACAAAGCAGTTGCCCTGCGCATGTAGTTGCCCTGCGCATGTTTTATGAAGGATTGCAAAGCATATCAGCATTGTCCAGTCCGTATCTCATATCATCACACTTTCCGTTTTGTTTTGCAGGAAGAGTCATTCGAATGCTGACGGTTAATGCAGAAATCCTATGGCGCGTGCTTCTTGGCCTCGTCAATGATTGAGAAGTACACTTGCGGCTGACGCTGAGTCTCTTCATACAGCACTTCGGTCGCTCGAGCCACACGCAGCATCACATCCTCCTGCCAGTGCGCACTCTGGATCTGCAATGAGATGGGTAGGCCTTGCGTGTCGTACCCGATCGGAACCGCAACGCCTGGTGTACCAGCCAGATTCCCATACACTGTGAAGCGGAAGATGTCGCTCAGCCGCTGCGCATCGAGTTCGCCACGCTCCAGCGCGTCCAGTGGGATCTCAGGGGCCGTAATGCCTGTCGTTGGCGTCACAAACACGTCCACTTGACTGAACACTTTCTCTTGGAGCTGACGCATCGCGAATCCTCGCATGCGTTGAGCTGCGATGAAGTCCATCGCACTGTAGTGGCGAGCAAAGCCGACGACGAACTGGACCTCTGGTCCAGCTTCACTGAGACGACTGTGGAATTTATCCATACGCTGCGCCAATTCGGAGGACACGGTCACGGAATGAGCGTAGTGAATAGCCAGAAGGTACTCCAGCTTGGTCTCCACGAGCTCTGCACCAAGGGCTTCGAGTTTCTTCATCGACTGGCGCACCGCAGCAGCCACTTCAGGCGACGAATGGTTGAGATAGCTGTCGAAATACCCAATCTTGAGCCCCTTGAGTGAGCTACTCGAGTCAAAAGCATGGAGTTGAACGGCTGGTTGCGGCAATGAGTGAGGGAGGTTCTCGTGTCCGCCACTCATGATCGCGTATGCGATCGCAGCGTCACGGACGTTGCCAGCGATCGGACCTACGTTGCTTAGCGACGGACAACTGACGCCTAGAGGTGGGACACGCAGGAACGTCGGTTTGATTCCTACGACGCCACAGAGAGCTGCTGGGATACGAGTCGACCCACCAGCGTCTGCGCCGAGTGCCAACGGTACGATCCCCGAAGCCACAGCGACGGCCGAGCCACTGGACGAGCCTCCGGGGTAGTGATGCTGGTTGTACGGGTTACGTGGAGTGTGGTAATGATTGTTGTAACCAGTGACACCACCACCAAGCTGATGCATGTTGGTTCGACCGACAATCA
This sequence comes from Pythium oligandrum, assembly GCA_020085045.1. Classification (NCBI taxonomy): domain Eukaryota; phylum Oomycota; class Peronosporomycetes; order Pythiales; family Pythiaceae; genus Pythium; species Pythium oligandrum. The sequence continues at coordinate 3,169,146 of JAHRIK010000001.1, read as the reverse complement.
TCGCGCCAGCGGCTCGCAATCGAGCGATTGACGCTGGATCTTTCGCGGCTTTACCGAGCAACTCGCCAAGAAACGTCGTGCCGTGCGACATCTCATGGCCTCCGATCTCGATCTCGTCTTTGATAGCCACTGGAATGCCGTCCAGAACACCGAGAGGCTTACCCTCTGCATAGCGCGTCGCCGACGCACGCGCCGCAGCCATCAACTCATCGTCGAACGTCTCGATGAAGATGCATGATGGGATCTCGCCTAGCTCCAGCTCACGCGCCGCCGCTAGAACAGCCTTGGCCACTTGCACAGGTGAGAGTTCGCCTGAAGCATACCGTGATGTGTAGTCACTGATACTCCAGTGTTTGAAACCGTTCGTGGTCGTCGTCTTGACATTCAGATTCTGTTGGCTGAACGCAACGAGATCCAAAGGCGTTTCCTGATCTAGTGATGACTGCGGGGGCTTAACGATCGGGTAGTACACGGGCATATCCGGGATCAACGCCGCCACACTAGAGGAGTACAACGGATTTCCATCAGCATCCACAAAAATCCGGCAAAACATGGGGAGTGTACCGTCGAACTTCGAGCATGTTGTTGTTCCGGTACGTCACCTTTGAGATGATGCGACCCATCACAGGGGTCCGCATCGCAAACGCTAAGAACTGAGCCCAACGCGTCAGTTGACAAGTCGTTTTATGTGAGACTTTGACCACCAACCCACCTCGAGCGATCTTCCCACGAGACGCGGAGCGTCGAGATCCACGAGGTCATAGTCGCGCTCGTTCTTCGGCTGCGTGAGCACGTCGTACTCCGGTAGACGCGCGTCTTCGCCCAGCAACAGCAGCGCCGCAGACACGGCCACCAGCGCCACGACGACCGTCGCGCCTCGCGTCATGATGGTGAGATCTTGGTGTGCACCACTTTCCTCGGATTGATTGGCATTTTAGCCAATCCAATGCCCTGGTTCGCCTGAGGCGGTCTCTCTCGTAGCGGATGGATGACACGTCTCATGAGGAGCGTTCGATACAAGGAGGTGTCCTCGCTGGGCAACGCCAGCCACGTATCGAGTGCGCCGTGCGAGCCTCGCTTTCCTGAAAAGTCTGGTCGAGGGTGGGATGGCAGAACCTGTGAATTTATATATTTGGGTGTTTAGTTATTGCGGCTCTAGTGTATATAGCTTCTGTTATACTGTATATATGAATCATTTATGATATATCATATTGTGATATAATAGAAAACGTTTACCGATTGCGACTGATGTAGCGTGGTCACAGGAATTCAAGAATGCTGGTGGTCCTAATGAATCATCTCGCGTGAAGAGTCATTACCAATCACTCAGGGGGTAGCTGGTGCGATTTCATTTCTCATTCCACTCTCAAGATGGCCAAGCTCCTCGAAGAACTGCGAGAACTAGGTCAACACATCGAAGAGTCCGTCTTCGTCTGCAGTTGACAGCTCTCTCTTACTCCGACAGCTCCCGTTGCGATCCATTACGAGTCGTCTGGTGACGCTTCGGTCCATGCGATTCACTTCCCTGGTTGCTCTGACGAAGCGCTGAGCCAACTCGTAGCAGCATCCAAGCCAGCATCCTTTGGCCGTGGCCACGCAGAAGTCCACGACAAGTCGGATCGAGATGCCGTCCAGATGGACTCGAGCCTTTTCACCACGTCACTAAGCCTCGCCGAGCTATCGATTCTCAACGAGATCCAGCGGATCCTCACACCCGATATTCAAGACGTCCGCGCTCGACTCTACAAGCTCAATGTGTATGGTCCTGGTGGTTTTTTCAAGGCACATCGTGACACACCTCGTGCCGCACAGATGTTTGGGACCTTGGTGGTATGTTTGCCGACGAATTTTGAAGGCGGCGAGTTCGTGGTGAAGAACGAAGCAGGCTTGGTGCAGCGCTTCACTTGGGGCGACAATCCTGAGAAGAAGATACAGTGGTGTGCGTTCTACTCGGACTGTGAACACGAAATGCTACCAGTAACCAAGGGTTATCGCGTGACGTTGACGTATCTGCTGTAGAATCTGGACGAACTCGAAGTTGCCTCTAGTGTCAAAGCGAATGCAAAGGGTAGCACAAAGAGCACACATAGTGTTGCCCCAGCCGGCCAACACGCTTCTGAAAGCAAACAGGCTGAATCGACGCCGGCAAATGACAACATCGCTGGCGGAGAAACTCCAGGAAGCACTACGAGACCCGGAATTCGCACCAAACGGCGTGAAACTCGGCTTTGCTCTCTGTCATGGCTACATCATCGGCAAGAACGGGAAGGTCCCAGTGCTCAAGGGCTCGGATCATCTTCTGAAGGATGATTTGGACCGACTTGGTCTCAAGTACGCTTGTGTACCAGTTTACCGCTCCCAGAGCTACGACGATAGTTTTATGATCAATCCAGAGAGTCGCAAGCGCACAACTGGGGCTTGGATGTTCAAGATGAGGCCAAACTCCAGCAGTTGAAGTAGTGGGAGTTTGAGGACATGGTCGTCCCCGAGCGCGATGGTGTCTGGTGACGGTGTTTCCACACTGTTTGTGTCGTCGTGGGAGAACTACGCTGCTGGTCCACTAAATTATGGTCCAGAAGATTGGGAGAAGCTGGATGAACTCAACCAGGATGGTCTCGAGTTGATGACGTCACGAGAGGTGGTTTGGATCGCTTCTCCGCGCAACTTCCGTTTGAGAAAGTCGGCCCATCGTATGGAAACTATCCCTCAATCGATCATTACTATGCTTCGCCCTGTTTGATTGCGTGGGTGCCACCAAACTCAAGAGCACCTGGTGATTGATGAGGCAAAGGAGTAATGGCGTGGACAGGGAGACTTGATTCATTAATTTAACAAAAATCTCAGAGCTGTAAGCCTCGCATTTGATCCAGCAAGCGGTTCTCCAGCTGCTGACTTCTCGTGTCAAGGTTGTGTTGAATGCCCCGAGCGATGTACTGTGTGGCTTGATCCACCAACTTGCGACTGGGGCCGTGTTTCTCCATCTTGAACGGCGAGATTCGATGGAGTGACCGCCAACGAGTCGGTGGTGGGGTGGCGGAGGCTGTATCTCTTACCATTGGCTCAAGGATGTGCCACACGCACATCTGTGTACGGATGCTGTCGACATCCTTTCCATTCAATCGATGAACTTCCATGGCCGACGTACCGACAAGCACTGTGCGGTTGGGCTGCGTGTATAGTCGACTCACAGTCTTGATCTGCACTATGGTGCTGCGATTCGGCCCTTCGATGACGCCTTCTGCAATGTCCGTGGTGATGTTGTCCTCCACCGAGTGCTGCATAGCGTTCAAAAGAGAAAATTAGCGATACCCCAAAGCAATAAACGACTCAGCAATTACCCACTTCTCGGACAACCCAAATGCGAGCTTCTTTATCGGACCGCAAGACATCCCACAGCACATCTGCGGCCTGATGGTGATCGAATGGGAGCACGTAGCCCCCAAGACACTCGATGGACAAGCCCGTTGACCCATCGTTCCGGAGCTCCACGACTCGAAGTGGCTCCAGTGGCTTTTGTTGGTGATATCGAGCGTCAGCAAAGATGCGGTCCACGTCTTCGAACAACTCGTCCAATACTGCTAGCAACTCATCCTTGAGCTCTGTCGACCGGATCCATTCCGAGGTAACCACGGGTTTGGCTCGCTTGGCGTCGTCACTGTCCTCACTGAGCAACGCCTCGGCGCAATTGCGCTTGCGATGGAGCAGTCGGTTGAAATCGCGGCTGAACTTGAGTTGCTCGCTGATGAGCTTGCGCAACATGGCGTTTTCCGCTTGGACCTCGTCCTGCTGCGTCCGCTGGCTCTGCGCGACGCCTTCCCACGCCCCAGTGAGCCCTGTCGATGGACCTGCGTTGTCTTCCCTTGTGGTACTTTCCTTGTGATCTCCCTGCGTCGTCTTCAAATCGCTGAGCGTGTTTTCCAGCGCAGTTGCCGTCAATCGGAGCTCCTGCAGCTGCTGTTTGGCCGTTTTCCGTCGTCGTTGCGTGGCTTCCACGCGCGCTGACGAACCGCTCTCCTGCTTTTGCGTCTGGCCATCTCTCTCCAGCTCTTCCTCGCCGGCACCGAAGCTGTCGACGAACGCCAGCACAGCCGCCAGCGTCTCCTCGGCGTCCGACGTCGTCGCCATCGTCAGCATATCCCTTGCTATCTGATAATTGAGCCAGGAACACATCACATAACAAACCTTAACATCATATAATGGAGGTAATATATTTCCTAATTGAGGTAAAAGGGGGAATGGGAAAACCCATACCCTACTCAACAACGGGGCCAGAAATGGTCCACATTTCTCCCTCAATGTGCAACCATACATACTTTAGATGCACAATAAGGGTATTACGTGGCTCCTTTCAGTCTCGTTGTCTATTATGGGGAAGTTTATGCCTCGGAATGATGGTAGGTCTAAGCGTCATCAGCTCAGCAGCTCCATTTGTCAGGATGTGACTTAGCTCGACGTCAACGAGCGGTTTGCTGCGATGGAAGCGAGCAACCAGGACAGCAGCGAGTCCCAGGAGGAGCTCCTGACGTGGGCGGAGAGTCTCGACTTGTCGGCGGCGCTGGAACTCGAAGTCCCAGTCGACACGGCGTTCTCGCCACTGACTGCGGTGCTGGACCCGCCTTTAGGCGTTTGGCCATCACCAAAGCCCGTAGAGAGCTCAATTACCAGCAATAAGAGGCAGCGAGACAAGCGGACACGGTTGAACCGACGCGAAGAGCTCATTTACCTGCGTTCCACGGTGACGGAGCTTGAGGGCAAGCTCTCCCAGCTACAAAACGGTCGTTCTGACGACGAGATCCACGATGCCAGGTTGATTCAGGAAGTGTGGGAGGACGTGACCAAGCGGCAGAAGGAGCAACGAGACGAGGCCGAAGCGGAGAATCGTGCATTGCGAGAGCTGCTCAAAGAACAGCTTAAGGTCGCGCAACGGCTCGAGCAATTGCTTGTAAAGCGGCAAAACCTAGAGGTACGTCACTCACCTCTGCTTCTCTGGTGGTGAGGACTATTCTACTGACAGTGGGTTGTATAGATCACTTCGTCCATGAATGGGACGCATGGACTTGTTACGGCTCAAGATATGTGCGGCCTGGATCATGAGACAGTCGTGGAGATAATGCTATCAGAAATTATTCAGATGTACACGAAGGTCGACGACATCATGTGTGATGCGCGTTTCCATGCGGATATCCCCAAGCCACTTCGAGACATCCGCTTGCGCGCGGATGACGAGACAGGCACGTCGATTGAGACCGTCCAGTCGCGCAAGCTTCCGTTCAACTACTTGCACACTGCCGAAGCAATGTGGAAGACCTCGATGAGTCGTGATCGTGACACGTTCTCCTGGCGTACGCACACCTCGGTACGTACCATTCATCATGATGATAAACTCTATTTAGTACCTGTGTTCTAAGTCGTTTGGTGCGATTCGCAGGAGACGCACACGGCAACTGACCAGATTCTCATCAAAAGCACGGACGGAGTGTTCGATTTCCCACGATCGACTGCAGATTTCTTGAACAAGGTGGCACAACAACGATTCGATGAACCAGGACGAGTCATTCTCATTGAGAACGTGGTGTGTGCACCGAGACGCGTGGGTGACCAGCCTGTAAATGGTCTCCTTATGCGCCTTCGAGGCTGGCAAGTGATCGAACAGGGCCCTAATGACTCGACGTTGCTGCACACATACATCATCGCAGCACCCCAGGTGGTCCAGGTCGTCCCGGATCATCGTTTGATGGTTGGTGCACTCACGAATTTTATGCTTGCGACGATCGAGTGGTTCCTCGACACGGATCTCCAGCACCTGGAAAACCACTTGCTCCGCATCACAAAGGGCCCTAACAAAACTTAGTATAACTCTCGAAGTGACCGTCACAATGCACGCATGTCGAGATTCTCTTCGAAACAATAAGGTCTACTAGTGTTTAGTCCCTCACGTCACTGTTGAGGTCTTGTGGTCATCGATAAATTAATCGACGAGGTGTGGAATACCTCCTTTATGCATACCTAACGAACCAAACATCTCCGACCGTTGGTTCTCAGTCGTGTTGGACACAGATCGCACCATTCCGTCGAGATTTCTTCTCAGTCAGCTCGCTCGATGCGTCTTGGATCCTCAAAATGGTCCACCAACACCTGAAAACTGTCAACTGATAACCGATTTTCTAACGAATAGCGTAATCACTCACACCTAGCAGAGGGTTTTCTGGTTTACGCATCACATAGCAGAGGGTTCTTTGAGGAGGCCAATCAAAAGTGTAGGTTTCCGAGTGATCATTGACGTCACCCCTCCCAAGCTACGCTTTGACACCACAATGCACTACCACACCGTCATTTCGACGCATTCAACGCGGTTAACGAGCCCGATATGGACTTGGACACTTTGTTTGCCAGTCCGCAGGTCGCTTGGAGCGGCGAGGAGGAGCTCTTCGCATGGAACAATTTCGAGGCGATGTTGGAGGTAGATCTCGAGCCGTTTGCGGACGCGACGACATTCCACCTGCTGGATGAAGCCTCGGTGACACTGGATGACTCGACCTCAAGCACAGCAAGTGACAGCGACGATCAAGCTAGAGGAGAGATTACCCTTCGAGGCAAGCCCAGACAGAACATGACGAAAAAGCCCCGAATGAATGAGCTCGTTGAACAAGCTGACAGAAGACCTGCTAGCAAGTCTACTTGTGTGTACACTCAAGTGGACGAGGTAATGTGTGACCCACGCTTCCATGCGGACTTTCCCAGGCCCCACCGCGATATTCGACTCACCACGGAAGAAACGGGCACCGCCGTCAAGATCGTCGAGTCCCGTGCTTTACCCTTCGACTACAAGCGCACAGCTGATGCGTTGTGGAATATCTCACTAAGTCGTGAGCACAATGCGTTCGCTTGGCAAATGAACTCTACGGTACGTTCTTTTCACTCGCAAGAGCTCGTATACTGTATGTTTCACTAACAACATCTCTCACAACTAGGATGTAAAGGAAATACTACCAGTTACCGATGACCTACTCGTCAAGAACGTTGACGGCGTGTTCCAGTTCCAAAAGATGACGGGTGAGATCACCTCCAAGGTTGTTCAGCAGAGTTTTGAGGAGCCAGGTCGCACGGTCTTCACTTGCCACATGGTGAGTGTGCCTAAGCGCTTGGATGGTCAGGCTCTGCGTGGTCTTCTCATGCGCTATCGAATCTGGAACGTCGTGGAGCGCGGCCCAAACGACTCGTCCGTGCTGCACACATACATCGTAGCGACACCGGAAGTCGTCGAAGTGCACCCCGACCAACACGTGATGATGGGGGCGTTGACCAGCTTTATTCTCACGATGGTCGATTTGTTCCTTGACTCGGACATCCGATACATGGAGAACCAGTTGCTCGGCTATTAAGGTCAGTAAGACTCACTGGTGCAGCTCGTTGAAAAGAACGACGGATCTTCGGACGAATGAGACTCCTTCATGGATGTATAACAATACGACAGAGCATTCGCTGGGCTGATTGGCATTACACATTGAGTCGAGCACGCCTCCATATAACAGAAGCTAGGCAGCCAGTTAACCCGTTAGTCGAGACAGGGACGCATCGGTGGCGTTGTCATGAGATAACGTCAAGTGTTGAATGAATGAAGGTCTTCTGGCTCAATGAACTCCCACGACCCACTGACTAAACAAGGCTGGTCTCAGTACAGAGGTGTCACCTCCGACACGTGCCAGGTGAGAGCGTTCGCCACGAGTGAACACGCCGATGGACCACTCCGTAAGCCAGGAAGAGCTACTGCCGACGCTGGAAGAGAGTCTCGACTTCCTCGTGGCTCTGGAACTGGACGTGTCGGGCGTTCCTGCGTGGCAGACAGGCACGACAAGCGATGACTCTGACTCTCGTCGACGACATACGGCACGGCTCGTCAAACGAACGAACCGGAAGGTACCACAGCCCAACATTCGCGAAGAGCTGACGGTTCTACGCGCGACAGTTGCCGAACTCGAACACACGCTTTCGCATCTCAGGCCTGACCTCTCACGAATGCCCGACAGAGAACTCGTGTTGGCCGTGTGGCAAGACGTAGGCATTCGGCAAAAGAAGCATCGACAGATTGCGGAGGAAGAGAATGCGCGACTACGTGAATTACTAGAACAACAAATGGAAGTGACGACACGCCTCAGACAACTACTTCGCAAGCGCAAGACGTCTATGGTAAGTCCACATTGCGATCGTTGTGACCATCCAAGGGCTCATATAGTGTGTTTCAAGGTACTCTCGACGCTCGAAACGACGAAACGGACTCGTACGGCCAACGGATTGAGCCAGTTGGCGGTTGTTAACGCTCTCCGGATGAGCATGCACCAGCTTTACGGTCACGTGGACGTGATTTTGTGCAACCCACGTTTCCAGAACGACCCAACGAAGCCAGCTCGCAGCATTCAACTGCACACAAGTGGCTCGGGTGCCCCGTACATCGAGGTCGTCGTGTCTCGAGTGTTACCATTCCACTATCGACGCACTGCAGATGCGTGGTGGCAATTCTCTCGGCGTCGGGAAGTCGATACGCTCGACTGGCAAACACATACTGAGGTACTATCCGTTATATTCACTATAAACCGATCACTACTCACCCATTCGTTCCGAGTGCAGGAGTTTCCCACGACTAGTGAAGATGTGCTCATCAAGATCTTTGGAGGTGTTTTCCAGTCGCCACGAATGAGCGAAGATATCGACGCCACTTCTGTGAGACAGCGCTTTGAGGAGCCGAACCGAGTCGTTTTCGTCAGCCATATGATGATCGAGCCAAAAACCATTACGGACGTACCAACCCAAGGGCTAGTCATGAGGTCTCAAAGCTGGGATGTGGTCGAGCGAGGGCCTAACAACTCCACCTTACTCCGGACATATATTAGATCTTCCGCCAAAGTCGCTCGTGACACTCCGGACTGCCAGCTGATTCTCAATGCTGCAGCAGCTTCCATGCAATCGACAGCGACGTTGTTTTCGGATGCGGATGTTGGACACTTGGAGAATTGTCTACTTTCTAGCACCAAAACTCGCCATTAACGCTAGGAAACTCATTGCGTGTGTCGAGTGGTTGGCTGTACAAATACGACGTTGATATCTACATGTATAATGCACACTTGGCTATTATCTAGACTCGGAAACCGAGCATTTGGTCCATCAATCGGCTCTCTAGGAGTTGACTGATACTCGTATGGTTGCCGTGCATACCTTGGACCACCATTTTACTCGCGTCCGTGACTATCCGCCTTCGCTGATCTCGTTTTTTCGGCTCAGGGTAAATGTTGTACAACGAATTCCACGACGTAAGATTACCTCTCGGTGTCGTGTGTGACTGGCGAATGACGTGAGCGATCTGCACATGGAGTCTCACGTCCTGAACGATCTCTCCATTGAGGCGGGAGAAGTCCAACACAATGGCACTGAAAAATGTGATGTGCTGGTCCTCATAGGCTTTGCGACTCACGCGTTTGACCTCAAAAGCGGCGCCTTTCGTCTGATCGTCCACTCGGCCAATTGTGTAGTATGTGTGGACTCGGTCGTCGCTGTTGGTGGTCTACACAAAGAAATTGTGAACTCACGTCAAGGCACAGCTTTGTTTAAAAGGACTCACCTGACAGCTCACCCCCGAGTATGTCTGGGCGACCATGATATCCCAAAGCACATCAGCCGTCTCATGGTGATCGAATGGAAGCACGCAGCTGGTCAGGATCTTCATCGACGGATCCTCGCCGTCAGAGGTCACCAATTGAATCCGTTCCAGATTATTGAGGTGATTGAATCGGGGATCTTCGAACAGCTCGTCAACATTCCGATGCATATCTTCCACTTCTGCATACAGCAGCCCCTTGAGGTCGCATGGTTCGTCCCAGGGCCTCAAATGCACCGTCCACTGTCGCCCAGCTCGGTGAAAGGTCTACACATGACGAATAAAATCAGGTTTTACCACCCATTTCACCACTTCCGATCGTATTTTCCCGTACAGCTTTCGAGGCCTTCTTAAGCGCTCGCTCCACGCTTTTAAATGCCCGCAACTGCTCGTCAACGCATCGCCGCAACTCGGCGTTCTCCGTCTTGACCTGCAAGTGCTCAAGTCGCTGCCGTTTGGCCACACCCTCCCATAACTGATCGTCTTCATCCGCATTCCCAGCGCTCTGCTCGGCCACACGCGCTTTCTGTGCCTCCAATTGCCGTTCTAGGATCTCTGCTGTCGTCCGTAGCTGCGCCAGTTCGTCCTTGCGCGACGATCGCGAGCGTCGACGCGAGAGACGCGGTCGAAAAGCTTCGTTCTCTCCACACACGGAGGCTTCTGAGCCACGCGAGTTCTCCGCCGACGTCAACAGCTCACCCGGGGCATCGTCGTGATTGAACTCGTCCACGAAGGCCAGCACGGCCGCAAGCGTGGCCTCCGTCTCCATCAACGTCACGAGGTCCTGGCTCATGCTCCTTTGGCTGATGATTACTCTCGAAAGCACGGTATAGAATACCGTATATTACCCGTAAGTAGAAAAGATAAAATGCCCTTAACGCACTATCCAGAATGTCAGGATTTGGAGTGTTGGTCTCACGTAACCGGCCCAATGGACATGCACGCTCATGACGCACTTCCGCACGACATTGTGCCGTCTGTAGCCACAGCTGACGACGAGGAAGTGCTCCAGTCGATTGCGGATGTGTTCCACGAAGGTACCGAGGCCGTTGCGCCGTGGGAGGTGGAGAAATCGACGCCCGAAGAGCTCCCGAGTTTCGAGGACAGTCTCGACTTTTTAGCGGCCTTGGAACTCGATACACCACCGCCTTCGGACAATGGGCTGTTCTCGTTGATATCGCCTGCGTTCACGGGCAATCCGCTTCCCTGGACGCCAGTGCCATGCGCGCCTTGGCCTCCAGGAATCGTCAAATCCCCGCCAACGTCGTTGAGTATGGATACATCCGCCCCAACGCCGTCAAACTCGACGCGAATGAAGCGAGGACGCGCCAACAAGCGCGAGGAATTGCTGTATCTACGCTCGACAGTGAGCGAACTCGAGGAAAAGCTGTCAGAACTACAGGAGAAGCACGCTGAGAAGGAAGAGCCGACGCCGGATGATCTATTGATCAAGTCGGTGTGGGCCGACGTAGCTACTCGACAGCACGAGCAACGACGGAGCGCAGAAGAAGAGAACGCCAAGCTCAAAATGATGCTCGAAGAGCAGATCAAAGTCGCCAAGGCATTGGAGCAATTGCTTCGCAAGCGGAATAACCTGGAGGTACGTGTTGGGTGGTCGCAATTGCACAAGTGGTATTCTCAGGAGACTGTTTCTTTCAGCTTCTATCCACGTCTTCGACGTCTTCAAGCGGCAAACGTGCGCGTATCTTTAGCGGAAAGTGTCCATTGGACCACGATTCGATTCTCGACGAACTGCAGGGCGGCTTGACACACATGTACACGCAAGTCGACGCGATGATGGCGGATCCGCGCTTCAAGACTAGCTCCACCAAGACACTTCGCGACATTCAGCTTCGCTCAGAAGCTTCTGTCGGTGCATCAGTGGAGATCGTGGAGTCGCGTGTTTTACCGTTCGACTTTCGCGTCACTGCTGACGCGTTCTGGACGATCATGCTTCGTAGAAAGCATCACACACTGCTTCGAAAGACATACACGGAGGTGAGTGCACGTTCATCGCGTTACCTCGCGTGAATCGGGTTCTGACAACTGTGCTCGTATAGAAAATCTACACGTCCACTTCGGATACACTGGCCAAGAGTTTCGAAGGTCAACTGGAATTCCCAAGAGCGAGCGCCGACTTCCGCAGCATCATCGTACAAAAAATGTTTGCAGAAAAGAACCGATTTGTGTTCGTTGGTCACATGCTGAGTGAACCTCGTCGTGTCTTGGAGAAGCCAATGCGTGGGGCGTTGATGCGCCATCGCGGATGGAGTGTGATCCAGCCTGGGCCGAGCCCAAACACGACATTGATGCAGTCCTACCACGTGTCCACGCCCGAACTCTACGAAGCTGTCCCCGATCAAAGAAGCATGGTTGGTGCCCTCACCAATTTCATTCTTGTCACAGTCGAAGTGCACTTGGATCTGGACATCCAAGAGCTAGAGAACCATCTTCTTCAAAACAAGAAGGAAGTCAAAGAAGAGGAGGAGGACGACAAGAAGATTAAGATGGAACGTACAGAGGATTTATAAGAGTAGTATTCAAAGCGAGAATTTCGTTTATTCATATCGTATCCTTTGAGGAAGGCGACCGTACGCGCCCTGGAGGCGCGAGGTGGTGGCATTGTCAGCGGCGTGAGCTCCTTCCAGGACACGGAGAATCAAGAAGAAACATTATCAACCGCACTCGACTTCTTTGACGACCTGGGAAGCGGTGAATTAAATTAATAGGTGGACTGGGAGAAATCGAGGGCGATCTCGATTTCCTTGTCGCAACTGACATTGATTCAACCTCGACCGAGAGTGCATCGTCGTCTTCACTCGCTACACTATCTGCGTCCTCTCAACACCCTGTGGACAATAACAACACGGTCTCCAAGTCAAAGCGAGCACGCATTCGTACGAATCCGCGCGAAGAATTGCTGTATCTGCGTGCGAAGGTATCGGAATTGGAATCGAAGCTCATAGAACTCAAGCAGCAAGATGGTGGTAAGGCAAACTGTCCTCCTGACACGCCGACGATAATGAAAACAGTGTGGGCGGAGGTGGCGAACCGACAGTACCAGCAGCGGCAACAGTCCGAGATAGAGAACATCCGCCTGCGTATGATGCTTGAAGATCAAATCAAGCTCGCCAAAAGCCTCGAACGGCTTCTCTGCAAGCAGAACAAGGCCAAGGTACGATGCAAAACCAGTGTGGTGATGATGATCTTCTGACGGGTGTCCGTAGCTCGTTCCTCACACATCGCAACTGCGCTCAATCGACCAATTTAACCAATTTTCCATTGATGGCGAGTCCACTCTCGCGGAGCTATTGGAGAGTTTGCGTCGAATGTATCCACACGTTGACAAGGTGCTCGAAGACCCCCGGTTCCAACAGATCTCTCACAGACCACTTCGTGATATGCAGTTGCGCTCTGAGGGCGTAGGCAGTGCCTTGATTGAAATTGTCGAGTCTCGAATCGTCCCGTTCAAGTTTGAGATGACAGCAGATGCTCTGTGGAAACTCTTCACCGATAGCCGTAACGACAACATCAAGGAGGTACTTCTGACGTTCTCTCTTTTGCAGAGTGATGCTTACCATCCATTCTTCGCGACCAGGACGTACATGTAGTAACAGAGGAAACAGTAACCAAGAGCTTTGAAGGCCTTGTTGAAACACCTCGAGCGCGAGCTGTCGTTCATGGGAAATTGGCAGCCGTGCGTCATGTAGAAGCCGATCGAGCGGTGAACCTCATAGGGCACATCGCGGAACCTGTTGAGGTTTCGGAGAAGCCAATACAGGGAGCTGCGATGCGTCATCGAGGGTGGATAGTAGTCCAACGAGGACCAGATGACTCGACTTTGCTTCGCTCGTATCACGTCGGGGTTCCGAAGGTGTACGAGGCCTCAAGAGACCAAGCTCAGACGGTTGGTGCGCTCACCGACTTTGTCCTGGCGACAGTGGAGACAAACCTCGATGCGGGGCTCATGCGGATCGAGAACTACTTGTTCGCCATGCAAACTCGACTCAACCAGGGACAGAGCGAGTAGAACCAAGTAAGCGTGAACTGGAGAAAACATAAAGTGGTCAAATGCCTTCTGAATTCCTAATATTTAGGAAGCGGTCGATAATATCCGCATAATCCGATAAAGGAGACCATCAGAGCAGCATGGCATCGAACGACGACACATTCCGTGTGAATGCGGACGCTGGGGACCTCCTCTTCGACGCAGAAGCACAGGAAGGGACACTGTTAGCTGCACTTGCCTTTGTGGACGAGTTTGAGTGCGATCCGCTGAGTAATGCGCTCGTGGGGGTCGATGACGACCTCGAGTTCTTGTCGTCGCTGGACTTGGACTCGGTCACAAGCACCGACGAGACCGCGTCCTATTCGATTGCAACGCCTTCTACAAGCACAAATGAAAGTCCTGCTCCTGCCAAGCCAGCGCAACCGCGTCGGACTCGCACCAATCGACGCGAGGAGCTGATTTACCTGCGATCGACTGTCGAAGAGATGGAAACGAAGCTCACAGAACTCAAAGAGCAGGCGAAGGAGAAGGATGAACGCACTCCTGATCTTTCAGATGTGATGAAGGCAGTGTGGGAGGACCTGGCGAATCGACAGTATCAGCAGCGACAGCAGGCAGAGGCAGAAAACACGCGCCTGCGGATGATGCTCGAGGATCAGATCAAGATCGCCAAGAGTCTCGAGCGATTGCTTCGCAAGAGGAACGACGTCGAGGTACGTTAAAGCCATGGACCGCTCACTTGGACTTGTCATACTCATGTGTTGTCTCGATAGCTTTTCTCATCGGCTTTGTCTAAGAAGCGTTCGCGAGCGCAACTGGGTCAGAGCCCACTTCGGGAAGACTCGATCGTAGACGAGCTTATGGGCAGTTTGCTTCAGATGCATCCTCACGTAGACCGCGTCCTCGAGGATCCTAGATTCCATGTCGATGCACCCAAGCCGCTTCGGGATATTCAGCTTCGAACAGCAGTAGGATTCGCCCCAACGATCGAAATTGTCGAGTCGCGAATCGTTCCTTTCAACTTTATGGTAACTGCGAACGCCATGTGGGAGCTCCTCGCTACCAACATGCAAGACAGTATCACAGAGGTATGATATTGCGCGGCGCTCGTTCCTTTTATGAGTTTGGACTGACCGAGTGCGTTCATTCAGCATATTCATACCGCCACTGAAGACACATTGATCAAGAGTTTTGAAGGCGTCGTGCAAACACACAGAACGAAAGGAGTCTTCCAGGGCAAGGTAGTTGCTCGACGCTTCGTGGAAGCCGATCGTGTTGTGATGCTTGGAGGCCACGTAGCTGAGCCAGTCGAGTTCTCGGACAGACCAATGCGTGGCGTGATCATGCGACATCGAGGCTGGACGGTGATCCGACGAGGCCCGAACGACACCACACTGCTTCAGACGTATCATCTTGCAGCTCCGGACGTGTATGACGCCTCACAAGACCAGCAGCGAACTGTTGGCGCACTCACAAACTTTGTACTTGCAACGGTGGAGATGAATCTCGATGCTGGGTTGCTGCAAATCGAAAACTTCTTATTAGAAACGCAAAAGCATCACGATCAAGACTCAAGGGCAATGTTAGCAGACAATTAGACATTGAAACTTGTGGAAAACTAAGCTCTTTACTGCCAACCTTGCCAGAAATGAAATGGGAACTCAGTCTTAGATGGTGAATGTTACGCCCGTAAGCTTTTCGCTCTGAGTCCAGACCTTGGAAGCAATCGTGGCCGATTCACTTGGCTTTGCTGGCTTCTCCAAGACAGGATGACCACCCATGGCCATGAATCCTCCTGGACCAAAGAACTGGCCGCTCTTGACACCTGGGGCAGTCGCAGCGTAGAGAGTTGGTAGGGCTCCCATCTCAGCCGTCTGGTAGATTGGTAAACAACGTGCAATCTTCCAGACCGTGCGGTTGAACCAGTCGTTATTCTCCACCGGAGCCGTCGTGAGGTTGGTCTCAGCCGTGCCTGGGTGACAAGCAGCGACCGTGATGTCAGTGACACCCTTGGCTTCGAGTCGATGCTTGAGCTCATTTACAAACAAGATGTTGGCGAGCTTGGAATTGGCATAAGCAGCAAACGGAGTGTACTTCTTGAGAGGCGCCATGATGTTGTCCTCATTAAACTTGGACGCGAGGTTGTGCGCTGCACTGCTCACTGCCACAATGCGTGACGGTGTGTTGGCCTGGAGAAGGTCAAAGAGCTGAGCGGTAAGAGCAAAGTGACCCAAGTGATTGGTCGCCATCTGGGATTCCAAGCCATCTTCCGTTTCTGCAAACGGCACGGCCATGATGCCAGCGTTGTTGATCAAGAGGTCAAGACGCGAGTGCTTGGCTCGGAAGGTCTGGACAAAGCTCTTGATGCTGCGTAGACTGCTCACATCGAGTTGGAGGAACTCGACATCACCAGCACTGGTCTTCAGTTCGTCCTTGAGCTTGCGCTCTGCCTTTTTGCCTCGTTCTTCATTGCGACACGCCAATACGACCAATGCGCCGTGGCGAGCGAGTTCCAATGCAGTGACGTAGCCAATGCCCGAGTTGGCACCCGTGACAATTGCAACCTTCCCATCGAGCGACGGAATCTGCGAGGCGTCCCACTTGGCTGGCACGTCGTCAGTGGTCTTGGAAGGCATCGTGGGGGGAAGAGAAGCGTTGGGAAGACGGAGAAATCGAATATGAAGCGAGTGGAGCTGCTCAGGGCCATTTCGCTACTTGTTTAGATATCGACCATCACTCTGTGACGCTGCTTGACGGACGCAAGGCGTAATATCTGAGTCCAGAATCAGAAGTGTTTCGTTTTCATCGAAGAGGGTAGGATTACCCGTGGTATATGATGAAGTGTACATTCATTATCAAAGGTATGAGTACTGTACTACCGTCATATACCTGATACCAACCTCGGGAATCATCTAACGGAGGTGCCTCTCGACAGTAGCTTGTCATTTGACGAATGAGCACCGAAACTTGGCCGGCTGATGACGGCGAGGACGCGCTCACGGCGGCGCTGGCGTTCGTAGACGAGTTCCATGCACCTGCGACTGGTGATGCGGACCCACTGGATGGTCTATGGGACGACGACGCGCTGCTGACAGAACTGGAGCTGGTTGGGACGCTGCCCGAGCTATCATCTTCCGACGCCAGCGTTGGTTCTCCAAGCCAGAATTCTTCGGGAAAAGAAGCCATACCAACTGCAAAGCAAGGGCGCCGACGAACTGCACGGCGAGACGAGTTGGTGTATTTACGCTCGACTGTGCAAGAGCTCGAGACCAAGCTGTCGTCGTTAACGGAGACCAAAACGAGTGGATATCCCATCCAGGATACGTGGGAGCGAATGGCACAGAGTCAACAGCAGCAGCGTCAAGATGCTGAAGTCGAGAATAAAAAGCTTCGCGTGATGTTGCAAGACCAGCTCCGACTTGCTGAGAGTCTGGAAGGTCTGCTCAAGAAACGCTCACGCGTCGCGGTAAGAGGCACACTGGGTCAACGAACTCGTGACTCGATGCTAATGGTGATATATCATGATGGTAGTTCACTTCGACAGCGCCAGAAGGCAGTGCGAAGCGTCTGCGGCTGCCTAGTGCCACGAGTTCTCTGGATAATCCGAAAATCAACGATGAACTGGCACAAATCGTCACCGACATGTACCGTGAATTGGACACCTTACTCGCGGACCCGCGTCTGCAAATGATGTCGACGACGCCTCGTCGATTTGTTGAGCTCCGGAACGACGATACCAAGGGAACGACGGTCGAGAGTCTGGAATCGAGGCTACTGCCATTCGACTTCAAAGACACAGCTGAGGCGACTTGGAACATCATAATCAACTCTTCTGGCCATGGTCACAATGTAAATCGACAGGTACGTCAAGACACGATGCTGTTGATAAAAATCGGCGAGAGCTGATATCTGATCATGTCTTTAGATGCTTCAGGAGATCAAAATGACGGAGCATTCCTTTTTCAAGTCTCTCGAGCGCCCTGGCGATACTCCTCTTCACACCAAACCATTTCGATCTAAGCTCACCTGCCGTCGATTCATTCTGCCAGACCGCATCGTGATTGCCGGGTGCGCACTTAACGAAGGAACTGAAGCTCCTGGGAGTCCCATGGAAGGTGTGTGCACGCGGACTCGCGTCTGGCACATCCTTCGTCCCGCGCCGCCGCAACTCACACAAGATCCCAGCAAACCAGCGACTCTCCGTCAGATCGTCCACGTTGTGAGTCCTGAGGCGATCCCCACGACCGACAAAGACGGAGAAACGCGGCACAAGGTCGGAGTACTCACCAACTTTGTCCTCAAAGGCGCCGACCACCACTTGAACTCGGGGAATCAGCTCCTGGAGAACGCTCTGCTCGAGAAAATGAGCAACCTCGGACTTGGTGGAAAGAAATAGCTCGATATGTGTACAATAGCCTCAGCCAAGGAGTAGAAATGCACAGTCGCGCCACAAAAGAGCGTGAAAGCAGTGTGCTTATGAGTAGTCCAATTCCAAGGCCAGTACCTCCATCCCTCTCTATCTTGATACACATTCATTCAACGGGACACTGCTGAATCGAGCATGAGTGCGGAGACCTGGCCGCTTGAAGGCGGCGACGATGCGCTCACGGCGGCGCTGGCGTTTGTGGATGACTTCCATACGCATGAGGGCGATGACGCAGACTCCCTGATGGGTCTCTTGGGTGCGGACCCGCTCTTGTTGGGGCTGGAGTTGGCAGGGACGCTTCCGGACACGAAGGATGTATCGTCCTCTAATGACAGTGTGGTGGGCACGCCGATCGACACAGGCAAGCAGAGCGAAGGCAGCTCTCCTAGCGAGACCGCAAAGAAGACAGCCAAGCGAGCGCGTCGTCCGGACACGCGACGTGAAGAGCTCTTGTATCTGCGCTCGACGGTACAAGAGCTTGAGACCAAACTCGCGTCGTTGAAAGACGAGTCGTTGACGGAAGCCGTGACAAATAGTGCGGCTAATGGCGAGCCAATGAAGGATGTGTGGGAGCAGATGGCGCAGAGTCAGCAGCAGCAGCGCCACGACGCCGAGCTCGAGAACAAGAAGCTCCGGATCATGCTGGAAGACCAGCTCCAGTTGGCTCAGAGCCTCGAAGGTCTGCTCAAGAAACGCAATCACATCACGGTACGTTCCTTCTTGAAGCCTCGCTACTATACGCTGGCGCTGACTGTGCTGTTTCTTGTGTTCTAGTTCTCGTCACTTGCACCAGAAGGCAGCGGAAAACGTTTGCGACTGCGTGGCGGCATGAGTCCTCTGGATGACCCAAACGTCGAAGCCGTGCTGGAACAGACCATTGTGGACATGTACAACGAGTTGGAGACCGTCTTGGCGGATCCTCGCATCCAGATGACGTCAGCGGCGCCGCGCCGAGTAGTCGAACTCCACTCAGACGACATCAAGGGGACAACGATCGAGAGTCTCGACTCGAGACTTTTGCCGTTCGAGTACAAGGAGACGGCGGAGAAGGCGTGGAATATCATGATCAATGTATTCGGTCCTGGACACCACATCTCCCGTCAGGTTCGTGATGCCACGCTCTACTGGATGGTGTGGCTCTGTGGCTGAGTGTCTTTTGTCCTCGTAGGAAACAAAACTCACGGCAGACTCGGTATTCAGATCCCTCGAGGGTTATGGCGACACGCCTCTTCACGCTGGACAGTTCAGATCCAAGCTCGCGAGTCGACGATTCATCTTTCCAGAGCGTATCGTGATGCTCGGCTGCTCGCTCAACGAGTCGTCCGAAGTCTCTGGAAGCCCAATGGAAGGCGTGTGCATGCGAACGCGTGTATGGCATATCATCAGCCGCGCTCCGCCTCACCTGACGCAGGGCTCGGGTAAACCAGCCACGTTGCGACAGGTTGTGCATATTGTGAGTCCTGAGGTCGTATACACCACGGGAGACGGCGGTGAGACGCACCGCAAAGTCGGTCTGATCACCAACTTTGTGCTCAACGGCGCTGATCACCATCTCGACTCGGGGAACAAGGTCCTAGAGAACAGTCTACTCGAGAGCATGGCTAAACTCGCCATCAGCGATGAGCAATGAGTCCATCGAGTGGAGAATATGCCTTTTTCATAAATCAGGTCCTATCCTTTCGTAAATATTAGGTTTTCAGACCGTTATCCATCACAACGACGTCAGGTGAGACAAGAGAACATGGCGGACTCGTTGAGCTTGTTGCTGCCAGAAGAGGGCGATAACGAGGCACTGGAGGCGGCGCTGGCCTTCCTTGATGAGATGCATAGCGATGAAGGCGAGGTGATGCTCGAAGGTCTCGATTCTGCGCTCCAGGAGGCGTCAGTTGGGCAGTCGGACGGTCTCACTTCCGAGAGTTCTGCTACTGCTACTGCGCCGAAGCTTCCACGACGACGACGCAATCGACGGCGCGAGGAGCTCGAGTATCTGCGTGTGACGGTGGGCTCGCTGGAAACCAAGTTGGAAGAGATCACGCGCCCAAAGCGCGAGGAATGCGTCGATTCGCTTGACCAAGTGTGGAAACGACTAGCGACACACCAACAAGAGGCTCGGTATAAAGCCGAAGCAGAGAATCTGAAGCTGCGTGAACAACTGGAAGAGCAGCTTCGACTGGCGAAAAGCCTCGAGCGCTTGCTGAAGAAGCGAGGGAATGCAGAAGCGAGTTCGGAGCGATGTACTGATGGCGCCAAGCGAATGCGTCGCATTGTGGATGCGCGTCCGCTGGAATCTGCATCGGTCGAGGAAGAAATGAAGCACACGCTGGATGACATGCAAACAGAGGTGGAGAGTGTGTTTGCTGACGCGCGATTTCACCAGGACGAAGTGCTGGAGTCGAAGCGGTCCGTCCAACTCAAGAGTTCGAATGATGGAGGCCCAGTGATCGAGACAGCCGACATTGCTGTGTTCCCGTTCGATTACCGCGAAACAGCAGAGGCGAGCTGGAATATTATCAATCGGAGACTCGATGGAGGACCAACGGGCTTCCAACAGGTACATAAGCGCCTCTTTTGCCTCGCCACGTGGCAGCTGTTTTCTAATGGAGCTGTGTGTAGCGAGTCGAGGCGACCGAGGACACGACAACGAACGTGATTGAAGGACAGATCGGTTTCATTGGCGAACAGAGCAAATTCCGAGCCAAGATTGCTTGTCGACGTCTGGATGAAGCCGATCGTGTGGTGCTTTTGGCGACCTTGTTGATGGATCCGTCCTATCTGGTCGGCACGCCCTTGGAAGGACTCTACATTCGTACACGAGCATGGCATGTCATATATCCCATTCAGACGACTCAGGGTCCTTCCTCCGTCCGTAAAATGATGCATCGAACCATCCCAGAGCTCCATGTCGTGGATGGAGGGCCGTCAGTGAGAGAATTCCGGCACAAGGCCGGTATTCTGACCAATTTCGTTATGAAATCGCTCGACACACAGATGGATCTAAACAACCGGCAGGTTGAAACGATGCTTTTGAGTCGTGTTGCCTCTCTGAGTTTACAGGATGAACAACCGCCGGCATGCTACCACTGGATAAACAAGGCCATCGCCGAGCCGAGGTAGCCCAACTGAGATGATGTTGATTAATTGAAGGATTGCACATACTTTTACGACTCTCAATTCGTTGGTAGACAACAAATTTACATTGTATTGCAAACTCTATACACTCAAATACGCTTATAGCTCAAACTCTTCTTCGTGGACGTCAAAGTGGCCGCTGCCGAGCGCGACAACCACCTCATTGGTCACCTGCTTGAGCGGCACTGGGCCAGACACCAAGGCACCAACCGAAGGCAAGAAAGCCAGCGACGATTGGGCGTTGCTGTGAAGTTCAAGCGTGTCTCTCAGCACCTTCTTGATGTCAGGACACTCACCAAAGACCGACTGAGAGAGTCAGATGTGTGGATGTTTGTCAAATCACGACACAAAACCGTATGAAGTTGGTATTTTCCCATCGGCTGCAGATCATTCTTCGGATGAAGGACACTGGATAACCAAAAGTGGTTGGGTGTGCTATTGGGGAGTTTGCGTCAATTGCGAGGCAAACGTTGGAAGTGCGTTGATTACGCAAGCTATAAAATCCTGTTTCATGGGTCCTTCTGGAACCGCCGAAGGAAGAAATACCCTTTTCTAATGGTTTACTTGATGGTTCACCAACGAGAAAGCAGCTTGCGTAATCCGTGAACTTGGCAAGCGAAAACACTTCCAGTGCTTGATGATTGTTTGATTATGGAGTTCAGGACGCTGATTCAGTACTCGGTTGTCAAAGCTCTTTCCAATCCACACATTTTTTCCAGTGACAAAGCGATCCACATCGCGACTCGTCTGCGATGGATGTTGATGCTAATGGGATGGGGTCATTGTCACCTTCCTCTTATTCTCCAAGTCTCGAAGTCTTGCACAGGGCCCAAGCTCCTCAATGTCGTTCCCTACGATCAAGCTCATCTATTTCAACGGCGCGGCCCGCGCTGAGAGCATCCGTCTTGCATTCTACATTGGCAATGTGCCGTTTGAAGACGTCCGCTTATCTTTTCAGGAATTCGGTGCGCTCAAGGAGACTTTCCCGTACGGCCAGCTCCCCGTGTTGGAGGTGGATGGAGAAGTCATTGCCCAGTCGGAGGCTTTACTGCGATATGCTGGTCGTCTCAGTGGTCTGTACCCTGTGAACGACCCGGTGGCGGCGCTCAAGATCGACGAACTTCTTGGGTCGACAGATGAACTGAAGAGCAAGATGATCCCATCGATTCATGAGCAGGATCCCGACAAGAAGAAGGCGTTACGCGAAGAACTGGCCAACGCTGTCATCCCTCGCTTCTTAGGCTTCGTTGATCGTCGTCTCACCCTGTTGAAGAAGCACGCGGTCTTCCAGAGGGATGCGCTCTTTATCCATGAGCTCCTCATCAACAGTTTTGTCAGCTGGATGAAATCGGGAGTGTTGGACCATATCCCAGTGACAGTGTGCGATGGTTACACCGCTGTCGAAGAGCTAGTGACCAAGGTAACTAACCACCCCAAGGTGAACGAGTTCTACGCCACTTCACAGAACGTCGCCCCGAGGCTCAAGCTGACGTATCTAGATGGACCTGGCCGTGCCGAGCCTACTCGTCTCGCATTCCTTATTGGCGGCATTGAGTTCGAAGACGAGCGCATTCCTGAGTACGGCGACATCGCGAAGCGTGGCTCAACTTTGCCATTTGGTCAGGTACCAGTACTCAGCATTGACGGTGAGGTTCACGCGCAGTCGCACCAAATTCTTCGCTACGCTGGCATCCGCGCTGGGTTGTACCCATCTACAAACTTCAAGAAGGCGCTCCGAGTGGACGAAGTTTTGCGTCTCGTTGATGATTACTTCAATACCATTGCTCTAACCTACGCGATGGAACCAGAGGCCCAACACTCGGCCCGGAAGCTCATTGCGAAGGAAACACTTCCAAAAATGTTCAGTGAACTGGACAAACGCATTGCTGGTTGGGGTGGTCAGTACGCAGTCGGTGACGAGCTCACTGTTGCCGATCTTCTGATCTACTGTTGGGTCCTCGGTTTGAAGTCCGGGTATCTCTTGGCCATTCCAACCACCATTGCGGACGGCTACTTGCATATCGGCCGTATCTTCGACCAGGTCTCCAATCACCCCACAGTGCAGGAGTGGAACCAAAAGACTGCCCCTCTCGATGGGTTTCGAAAGTGGTCGTCACCCAGTCGTATCCTGTTTTAGGGGTTTCAGGTAAAATGACACCCAAGAAACGACACCAGAGATGATGCATCTCTTGAACCATCTTCTTCTAAGTTGGCTCGATTAACGATTTTAGCCTAGGAGTACTCATCTCTTGAACCATCTGGCGCGACTCATCGCACGAAAAATCACTTTGCCTTTCGACCACCCAAAAATCCAAAATCTTCTCTTTCGTTTTTTTTCTCTCTCTCATGCGATGCCGCCTGCTATACGATAGTAGTACTAGACTGATCGTTCTTGTTCAAGCTGGACACATGCCGCCGTCCGAGCGCTACGTGCCATTCTGTCGAGTGCCCTTTTCCAGAGGCTGCTACTTGATGTTGGCTTCTGTCGTGGCGCCATCGTGCTTGTTGAAGTCTGCACGTGGAAGGGTGGCGACCCTTTGGGCGGAATACACCCGTCTAAAATGATCTAATTCATTAGACAGGTTTTTCGAAAATCACTCACTTGGGGAAAATCACTGTGAGAAATGCGTCCCAAGGGATGCATCTTTCGTGTCATTTCTGGGTGAAGTAAAAATTACAAGTGGATAAGAAGGACTGAAACCCCCTACTGATGGACAATAATGTCATTGCTAGCACTGGAAGCATTCAGCTCACAGGAATTTATGAAGATTGAACAGCATCTACCGCGAAGCTAGTTGACTTTAATAACCACAAACTTCCTTTGGACATCTTAGGAAATGTCAAAGCGTAAACCGGCAATTCGATGGTATTATCGCATGCTATGACTCCCATTGGAATAACTCAGTTCCAAGCTTCTTACTTCTGCTATGGTTTGGTTCAATGTCGTACGTTGCGTCCGCCACGACCAACAACTGTGCCGAATATCAGGGACTCATACATGGACTACGAGCCGCACATACCAAGCAACTCTACCAGCTCGAAGTGATCGGTGACAGTGCGATGGTCCTCAGACAAATGAGGCTGTACCGACCGCCCAAGAAGGATAAGCTACGGGAATTGTATGTGGAAGCGCGATACCTCGGCGACATGGTCTGTTTCAAGCGATGGCATCATCACTTCCGACAGTACAACAAGAAAGCTGGCCTTGCAGCCAATTTTGCTATGAATCGTCGGATCAGTGTCCACACAGATTGGCCTACGGATCGGTCCCCAGTGCCAAACATCGAGGAGTCCCTGGCCAATGATCTAATCCCTTGGTTTGCCCAGCTTGAGGATCAATATGTGTCGTCGGGTATTGGTGAAGATCCAGCATAGCGACTTGTGATGAAGTAATGCGTAGTGATTAATGAGCCTTCAGGCTCCGGTTTGGCCGATCTTTAGGTGAGATGACAAGCGGTAGCTCTTGGTCACTCGACACGCAGATGGATCTGACCAACCGGCAGGTCGAGGCGATGCTTTTGAGCCGTGTTGCCTCGATGAGTCTTCAGGATGAACGACTGACACCATGTCGCCACTGAGTAAACAAGGCTATCGCCAAGCCGTGATAGCTCAATTTATTGTGCACTCAGTCGGAGTGGATGAATCGAAGGGTTACACATATTATGTCATACTTCGAAGTACAAGCTACTGAAAACAACAAACTCACATTGTATTGCAAACTCTATGCACTCAATACGTTTACAGCTCAAACTCCTCTTCGTGAACGTCAAAGCGGCCGCTGCCGAGGGCGACAACCGCCTCATTGGTCACCTGCTTGAGCGGCACTGGGCCGGACACCAAGACACCAACTGAAGGCAAGAACGCCGTCGACGACTGGGCGTTGTTATGAAGTTCAAGCGTTTCGCTCAGCACCTTCTTGATGTCAGGACGCTCACCAAAGACCACGCCAAGGTGGCTCACGAGGTCGCGCATCGAGTGGATATCCGAGGAGGCAGATGGAGCGTAGTCGATGCCGTCCGTCTGCACGTCCTCGATGACGTCGCTGACCATGTAGCCGTTGCGGATCGCCCAGTACTCGTAGAAGATGAAGGCGTAGGCCACAACGATGGTGGCGCACGAGATGACAAACTCAAAGGTGCGCTGAAGAGGCCACAAGGTGTGGTGGCTGTCACCTTGGATAGGACCGTTGCCCCAACGAGCACCCATGAGCACGAGGATCGCGACGATGTAGAAGACGAAGAAGAGCGAGAAGCGCAACGGGGCGCTCGAACGCAATGGCTCGTAGAATGGACGGGCCTCGCGGGCCTTGACACCGTCGAGCTTCGTCTTCTTAGTGATGACATCGGATGGAGCGACCTGTTCAACGTAAGACTCGTCCAACGACGCATCCATGACCTGACGTGAGCCGTAGAGCTTGGCCTGGAAGTACTCACCACTTGGGTCAAGTTCCTTGAGCTTAAGGAGCACAGGCGCCACGGTACGAAGTAGCGACAACTCACGGAAAGCCAAGACAAAAACTACACGTGGCTGCGTCCAGACCGAACCAGCACGGGAGACCTTGGCGGCGATGTCTTCAAGCACGGCAAGCAATGGCGTCACACCAATGCCACCACCGACAAGGGCCAAAGTGGCGTACTCATCGTAGTGCTCGAGCGACGAACCGAAGAAGCCATCCATGTACACCACTGGCGCCTCCTGAGCGGCTTCGCACTCCTTGGCGTACTTCACGAGGTCATTGGACCAGTCCCCGAGAGGCTTAACCAAAAGCGTGAGCTCCGTCGCGCTCGTCTTTGGCGACGACGCGATGGTCAAAGCGTGCCACTGGAGCTTGGAGATGTGAGGAACGTTGATGTAGACGAACTGACCGACCTTGTAGTCGTACGAGAGACGCGCCGAGCGCTGCACAACGAGCTTGACGAGCTCCTCGCCCTCAGGACCAGACGTGGTAAAGCTGCTCACAACCACTGGCGCGAGGCCGTTCCAATTGGAGGTGGCACGGCTAATGAGGAAAAGGATACCGACAGGGAGAATCCACCAGAGGATCTGGCCCCAGTGCAAGATGGCGAAGAAGAACGAGATGATAAAGAGCACCCAGTGCGAGACGTAGAACCACTCGTACATCTTGCGACGGACGACAGGAAGCGACAATGGGATCATGACCAACATGGCGAGCACCGAGATGAAGCCGAAGGTGTTGAACCACGCGTAGTAGCCCGTGAACTCATCCGACAGGTCACAGTGGATACATGGCAACTGGTACTTACGGAATGTGCCCTGAATCGTCCACTTGACCCAGTAGCCGACCATGTGGATGACACTGGTGATGGCGGTCATGAAACCAATCCAGCGATGCAACTTGATGGCATTGGCGTACGACACGTTGAAGAACTCCATCCAGACACAGTTGCGCGTCACTGGGAGGAGCAAGAACGCCATGTTGTAGATGGCGACGTACGCAAAACTGATGCCAACGATGTTGAAGTACTTGGCCGTGTCGAGCACACCAGTGCCTTCCTTGACCTGGAGGTTGATGGCCTTGATGCGACGATCCCATTCGTACCAGAAGCAAAGCGCATTGCCACCGAGCACGAAGACGACACCAAAGAGCCATTCGCCGATAGTGAAGCGCGAGACACCGAGCACTGGGAGCTGTGGCTTGCGACGCATGTACGCCGAGAGCTTCCAGAGCCAGGAAGCCGTAAGACGACGAGCTGGGGCGACAACGTTCAAGGCTTCAATGATCAAAATACCAGCGAAGAATGGGAGGATACAGAAGAAGAAGAGGAACGTTGGACGGATCATCTCGGTGTGGTTCGTGTGCGAGATGTTACGGTACGGACCCGTGTCGATGACACCAACCGAGTGGCCAGCGTGGGCGCCCTCGCTTCCACCACCATGTGGGTAGCCCTTCCACCATGCGAAGAAGGTATTGATGAGCTGGAGTTCGTACAATGGAGCCCATGTGGCGATGTTGCCAAAGACGAAGAAGGCGAGCATGAAGAGCGCACCGAGACGCAGCACGAGCGCGAGCGACGAGGCCGACACCGGCGTGATGGCGCTCAGCCGGCCCGCTGGCGGTGGCGTCATGAGCGCAGTGAAGTCTTGCGCCATGACTTGGAGTGTGTCCGACGAGTTGAATTGCGAAGTGAATTAACGCCAGTCGCTCGCCATGGACGTCGTTGCGGTGAGCGGACCTGACAGGTGAGCGGCACCAAGCGGTGTACGACTCTGTCAACAATTGAGCTCCCCACAGTCGCAAGTCGGGATGGGGGACAGAGAGGAGGCAGTGGCTCACATGATGAGTGGGCCCATCGCCACCGAGCCAAGCGAGACGCTCGTTCTCAGACCTCGACGATCACGAGACATCACGCAACCAGGCCAACGTATGGTCTGCGTTCCGAATCCGCTGGTCCAGCTGCCTGGTGAGTGAGGCGTATTGTTGACTGGTATTGTTGACAGGACGATTGTTGATGTGGTGGAACTGAACCGAGATGTCAACTGAGGGTGACATCTTATTTAGGCGGAGACCTCCGGAACCAGTGCTTGTCCACGTCCAGTAATCAAGTGCTTGCACATACTACGTACTTGATACAAACTGTGCTGTTGTGTGAACCCATGCTTCTCGCTCGCTCGGTCTCGAAGCCTGATCGAGACGATGGCCGGGGAGGCCTCCAGGCAACAGCTAGGACCCTAGGACGTTTTCGATAGGGAATCGACTAATGCAAGCTGGAAACTGAATCGTTGATGTGGCTGTCAAGTGCCGAGGTAACACATCTCCTCATGAGTAATCGGGAATGCCACTTTGCCACATTTCTCCTGAAGACAACGACGAGAATCCTCTTCTCCAGACCCCAAGGGGGTGTCGGTGTCTGTTGAAGTAGTGGTACTGTTTCACCTGTGTTATATGATATAATTGCCAATATGCTATAAAGAAGGTAAATGAGGTAGGTCACTTCAACGGACACAAGTAGCATGGCGGCTGAAGAAGGCGATGGGATCGGCGCGTTCCTGAGCGCCACAGCGGACGACGAGACGCTTGCAGCGGCGCTTTCGTATGTGGATACATTCGAGGATCACGTAGAGCCATCGATGTCTGCGTCTTTGCCGCGAAACGACGTTACGAGCCTCGCAAATGACTCGCTTCCAGTCCAAGGATCCACAAAAACGACGCGGAAGCGACGACAACGCACTACTCCGAAAGAAGAACTCGAGTATCTGCGGGAGACAGTTAGATCGCTGGAGTCTCAATTGACAGAGTTGCAGGGCAAAAGCGAGCTGGACTTGTGTGATGCAGAGCAAAAAGCTTGGAAACGAATGACAAAGCGTCACCGTGAAGAGCGTCAACGAGCCGAAGTGGAGAACTCGAGGCTTCGGTCGAGGCTAGAAGACCAGCTTCGGTTGATCAAGAGTCTCGAGCGGATACTGAAGAGTCGACGCGACGAAGAGGTGCGTACCCGTCTCCCATTGACAAGGATTTCTGGATTGTGGTCATCATGGGTGTTCTTTCGCGTAGCTCTTCCCGTCTGGTGCCGCCAAGAGATGGCGAGACTCTGACAGAACAAGTCCACTGGACTCCATCGTCGTGGAGGAAGAGCTAAAGCGGTCACTGGACGAGATGTACGACAAAGCAAATGCTGTCTTCGGTGACTCGCGACTCAAATCTCGAGAAAGAGAGTGCAGTCCCGTGAATCCGACCCGAGTGATGGAACTACGTCCTGATCCGTTGGTCGGCGCTGTCATCGAGACTCTGGAGACAAGTTTGTTTCCTTTTACTTATCAAGAGACGGCAGATGTGATCTGGGAATTCATGTCCGGTCAAGTGTCGCGTTCTACTGCCTTGTCACTGGTACTGTTTGCTATTACTCTGGGTTTTGCGTACTTGCTAATGTGTCTTGCTTGACTTGTAGATGCAATATGACTCTGTCTCTTCGACTTCAGACCCATCGACGAAGGTCTTCAATGGACGTCTCAGCATTCTCGGTCAGAGCACGACCATCCGCGCCAAGTTGGTCTGTCGTCGAGTGATCGAGTCGGATCGAGTCATTCTCCTGTCGACCATTCTCATGGATCCGAAAACCGTCGATATGCGGTCCCCAGACAACCTCTACCTGCGCACACGCATGTGGCAAAGCCTCCGAGCCGTTTCCCTCGGTGATGCAAGTCAAAGCGCTGCAACTGTTCGAGAGTTTTTCCATGAAGCTGCCCCCGAGTTCTACGGGCTCGATGACGATGACGAGGCCACGGTGGATGATACAACAACATCCGATGCGCGGGAACAAGCCGGTGTTCTGACGACTATCATACAAAAGGGGCTCGGTTCGCACTTGGACGTGTCCATCCAACAGGTCGAGAACCTACTCTTGGATCGGCTCACCAAGCTCAAGATCCACGACGAATAGATCCAACTTCAAAATGGCCAGCGTCCTCGACCAAACGCGTGTGCGATGGTATCGAACACAACGTAGGACCCTGGAAGAGGTTTACCTGTGTTGTACGACAGGTCTCTCCTCATATGCTATAACGGAGTGCTTCACACCAATATGACGAGCCCTCTGGCTAATGAGACCGTCGACGGGATTGGTGCGTTCCTGAACATCACAGCGGATGATGAGACGTTCGCGGCTGCGCTCTCATTCGTCGACTCCTTCGAGACGCATCAGGACGTGGATGTTGATGGTTCGGAGGGGAGCGCCACCTCATCCCCTCAGGATTCTGTGGTGGACAGCACGAAGAGCACGGGACGCAAGCGGTGACAGAGGCCGACACCAAACCAGGAGCTAGAATATCTGCACGAGACGGTCGCAATTCTGGAAAAGCGATTGGAGAATTGAAAGGTCGGCAGCAGCCACGTCGAGGTCAAGACTTCGTTGATCTAGTGGCCAATGTGTGGAAACAACTGACGACGCGTCAGCGCGAGGAACGCCAGCGTGTCGAGGTGGAGAATGTGAGACTATGATCCAAGTTAGAGGACCAGCTGCGCCTGATCAAGAGTCTGGAGCGCATTTTGAAGAGGCGAGGGGACGGAGAGGTACGAATCGCATTGCTCGTAGTCGTCGTGATGGACTGTATCACTCAACGCAGAGGCTTTTCTTTCGCGTAGCTCTTTCCAGTAGAGTCAGAAATGGACATGCACCACCTACAAGGGCCGTCCGGGATCAGTCCTGTCGAGTCGACATCAGTCGAGGACGAGCTCAAGCATTCGCTGGATGAGATGTTTGACCGAGCAGACAGCGTCTTCAGTGATCCACGATTCAGTATGAGGGAGGGCGGGGTGGCCGCGTGCATCCGTCGCGTGTGATGGAGCTACGTGCTGATGAAAAGACGGGCGCGGTCATTGAGACTCTCGACACGAGCATCTTCCCGTTCGATTATCGAGAGACGGACGATGCAATTGGGAATTCATGTTGGGCCAAGTATCGCGAACTTCTGTCTCGCCCCAGGTACGATTCCCAGCAGTACAGTACGATACGTGGGCTCTCAGCAAGCTGTCATGTTGAATCTACCAGGCTAACATGTCATAGCCTGGTAGATTCAACATGACACGTCAACCGGAGACGTGACGACGAGTGTGTTCGATGGCCATTTCAACATTCTAGGCCACGACGAGTCGGTCCGCGCCAAAATGGTCTGCCGTCGAGTCGTCGAGTCCAATCGAGTGCTCCTTCTTGCGTCCGTCCTGATGGATCCCAGCAGTGTCGATCGCAACTCGACCGGTGGTTTGTATCTGTGCACTCGGTTGTGGTAAGTGCTCCAGTCCATGAGACCAGCCAAGGGAAGGCAAGCGTCCGCCAGATCTTCCACGAAGCTTCGCTTGAGCTCTATGATGTACTGTCGCCGACGTCCACGTAAAGGCTGGGAACCTGACCAATTTCGTATTGCGAAGTCTCAACGCGCACATGGACGTCTCGATCCGACAAGTAGAAAGTATCCTGCTTGATCGCCTCACGCGGCTCAAGCTCCAAGACGACTAGCTTCAAGCCTTCAAACAAACTAAAGCACGAGAATGAGAAGCAGACACCTTTACGCAGGGGAATTGGCGTGTCTTTGAGTCTCAGGACTCGGATTGAGCTCAGGACTTCAATTTGAGGTGGTCCACATGAAGTGTTCGTCTTGGTTCCTCTGCCTCACATTCACACAAGTGACAATGAGTCAGAGTGGTGAGTATGCCGATGACAGCATCTTGTGGCTCTCGGAAGACGGGGATACGGCACTGGACGACGCCATGCTGTTCGTAGACGAGCTCCTGATGGGCGACGACTCGTTTCTGCTCGACAGCGCGCTGGAAACAGCCACAGAACTCGAGTCAAGCCGACCAAATGGCGAAATCGGAGACCGTCAGACTGCCAATAGTGCATCGACAAAGGGAAAGACCAAGAGCAGGAAGCGACCAGACCGACGGAAGGAACTGGAGGATCTACGAGCGACTGTGAGCTCGCTCGAGAGTAAGCTGAGTGAGCTCAAGCAGGAGTATCGACGAGTGGACGCAGAGGACCCACTGTCTCGAGTATGGGGCGGCATTGCCTCTCGCCAGCTCGACGAGCGACGACGCACCGAAGTGGAGAACCTCAAGCTGCGAGAGATGGTGGAGGACAAGTTCCGACTCATCCGGAAGCTCGAGAAGCTGCTCAAGCGGCCAGGAGGTGATGAGATTGCTCTGCCGACCAAGCGGCTGCGTCTTACGACGGGTTTGAGTCCGCTCGAGTCGCCTTTGGTGTACGAGGACCTCCGTCAGCGAGTGGACGCCAACTATGCCGAGGTGGATAGTGTCTTTGCCAAGCCCATTTTCGACGATGCAGCGGTTGAGCCGATCCGTATCGTGCGACTTCGAGGGGATCACGTGAATGGGGCGATTGTGGAGAGTGTGGACCAGGTGGTGTTTCCTTTTGGATATATGGAAGTTGCCGATGCGGCGTGGAGTCTTTTGAAGACCCATACGCTGGCAGAACCGCTCTTTTCACGCCATGTACGTTATTTTCTCTCGGATTTCGCTATTAACTGGGCTAATGAGTCGCTTGTGTAGCTCCACGACGTCTCTCTGTCGGACGATACAATCACAAAGGAGCTCAAAAGCGTCATGGATGGAACGGTATACCACGCCAAGCTATTGTGTCGTCGCTTCATCGAGTCAAATCGAGTCGTGATCGTCACGAATATGCTCGTTGATCCCGATTCCATTGGAGGCAAGTCCATGGACGGATTATATATGCGAGCGGGCATGTGGCAAGTAATCCAGCCTGCCTCAATCGATCGCCCTGGCCGTCCAGCTGCAGTGCGTCGGATCTACCACACGGCAGTACCCGAGATGTACTCCCTGGCCGAGGAAAGCGAGGACTCCATGGAGCAGCGTCACCGCGCGACGATCCTGACCAACCTGGTGCTCAAAAGTGTCAACACGAGCGTCGACTTTGGGAACCACCAGCTGGAGAGCCTGCTAATGGATCGAATGGCACGACTGACACTCCAGTAGGCGACATGAAGTGCTGTGGCCAGCCCATCCTCCCTTTGTTGACGCATGGTATCAGAACGGAGAGGTTGCACGGAAGGAAGCACCGTGTCTTTGTGATGAGAGGGGCCAGTCATCACGTTGGACTCTCTACCCAAAGGAGAGACGATGGCGATCGACAGCGAGCCGGAGGCGTCGCTCGGGGCGGCTTTAGAGCTTGTGGACGAGCTCGGACTCGATGAGTTGTGTGAAGAGCTCAGTGGTGAGACGATTGGAACAGTTCCGATTGTCGCAGAGAGTCCAAAACGAGGAAATCAAGAAGGAAACAACGAGAATGATGCGCCATCTTCAGTGAAAAAGACGGCAAAGAAGGAGAAAACTCTGGGTTCCATCAGCGAGAAGAGCTGGGATACCTTCGGATCAAAGTGGAGAAGCTTCAGGACCAATTGGCTGCGTTGCAGTATGCAAAGGTAGCCAAACAACTGCGTCGTGCGTCCTCTTCACCCGACGATGTTGGTGATGGAGAAGATGCGAGAGAGGAATTGGTGTGGAAGGATATCGCCGCGCGGCAAAACCAGCAGCGTCAGCTCTCGGAGGCCGAGTATGCTCGCTTGCGAGGCATGCTGGAGCAGCAAATCCACGTTGCACAGAGCCTCGAGCGGCTTCTCAAGAAGAGAACGAATGTCGAGGTGAGTTCATTGACCTCATCTCATCGTACTGGCAGGCGTCTCATACGTTTGTCGTTGTACAGCTCTTTCCACCATTACCAAGCAAACGTGTTCGGATGTCTACGCCGCTCGACAACCCTGATCTTTATGACGAATTGGATGAAGACACCTTGGCGTTGTATCAGAGCTTGAATGAGGTGATTGCGTCTCGTTTCCCGGACGGAGAGACGACTTTCCGCGATGTGGACGTGAAGAATGACGCCATCACTAGGACGAGTCTCGAGGCGATGGATGTCCGTGTCGTCCCGTTCGACTATCTCATGACCGCCACAGCGTCCTGGCACCGATTCACTGTCGGTTCGGACCTTGCACGCCAGTTCGTACTCGAGGTACACCATGTATTCTAAATCCCTCGTTGTCCGTTGACTCATGTTGTGTATGTGGGCTATAGGAAGTCAAGCTGACGGAAGACAGGGTGTCCATGGACTTTAAGGGTGCTCTTCGCCCTGATATCCCAAGTGAGCTGCATGGCCGCATCGTGATGTGTCAGTTTGTGGAGACCGATCGCATTGTGATCGTCTGGAGCGCTCTGATCAACCCACTCAAGTATCTAACACTCCCCTCGATGGCGTCGTGATGCGCTACAAAGGCGTCCAAGTCATGGAAGAACTCCCTTCCATACCATCGGTGACTCAGATGCGCTCGCTGCACATGGTGATTCCTTCATTCTACCGAGAAGTGGAAGATCGCTGCCAACAAATCGGCACGTTGACTGAATTCGTCCTCAGTCTCGCGGACTTGCACCTCGAAACCGGTCACGCAGTGCTTGACAACGTTTTAATAGATCACCAGCGCGTGGAAGGCGACAATTGATTCGAGTAACAACGCCACGGGGCTGCATACGTGTCCAATACATGCCATCCTCTCGTCAATCGAGCCTGAGACGACTCCAATTGATCTCCTTTATTTGATACTTTGTTCAAACCGATACACCCATAAAATCTGCACAAATCACTAAATACTCTTATAAACCGATAAAACAATAAAACCGATATACATTGGCTGCAATTGCGACCACCAACATGGGATGAGCTGAACGTCGTGCGTGGCATCCGAGTGAGATGCGTCATGCGCGCTGGTCATGATGACCACCGGCACATTCTAAGTGTCGTTAGCCCACCCATTATGGTGTGGCATCCGTCGATCCTCGCGAAAAAAGTTGATGAGCTCAGAGTGTTGGTCCAGTTCACGATTACCATTTGCTTGATTACTCCTGCTCACGCCGAGTCATCCTATCGGACGTCAACATTGCGCGTCACGGTCTCACTTGCGCTTAGCCTGCAGCCAGAAGCGATTCCGATGACAGGACGCAGCACCGGACGACGAAAAACTGACCGCCAACGCGAAGAGCTCCTGGCCATGCGGGCGGAGGCGGACCAGCTGACACGCCGACTCGAACGACTGCGAGCGCAGCAGCAGACGCCGCCCGTACGAGCACATGAGACGCAGAACACAGAGAAGAGTCTACTTCGAGCCAAGATATGGAAGAGCGTGTCGGATCGACAGCTCGAGCGACGAGAAGAGGCCGAGCAGGAGAACAAGCGGCTGCGTGAGATGCTGGACGAGCAGAACATGGTAATCAAGAGTCTCGAGCGCTTGATGCGGAAGCAGTATCGCGTTGACGAGGTGAGACGAATGGATGGACTTCAAAACCAGTAACAAACTGATAATTGGGATGATACAGACCATGTTTGCGTCTCAAATCCGTCGTCTTGAGCTCGATCCGGACACCGACGGCAGCGAGGACGAAGACTTGGACGGAATGCTGGACGATCTGCTTGGAATGTACGCGGAAGTGGACCTGATCCTGGCCGACTCGCGCTTTCGCTTGGCTACTCCATATCGGGACGTTTGCCTCCGGAACGACAGCATGCCTGTGGCCGCCATTGAAAGCGTCGACGTGCGGATCCTTCCATTTGCTTGTGATCGGACGGCAAATGCGATCTGGTCTCGCATCCAAGAAGGTTCAACGCCCTCATCCTCGGCTTCTCTCGGGCAGGTACACGGACTATGTATTATTGTATCGTCATAGTATACTCACTCTAGTGCTGCAGGATTCGATGGTTCGCAGAGTCAAAGGCTCGGTGACGTATCCGCGTCTGGACTCGGCGTACCAAGGCTGGGTCGCGGTGCATCGCTTTATTGACTCGACTCGGATCGTCATCACCTGCCAAACGCTTGCTAGTGTCGACGTGACAGCCCCCAGAGGAAAACGCGGTTATATTAGCCTACGTCACAAGTCCTGGTACATCCTATACCCTATAGAGTTAGAAGACGAAGGAGCTCAAGTCCCGACCCCAGCGACTCGTGTTCAACTATATCAGATGATATCCCCGGAAGGCGGAGGCCAAGGCGACGGCACGCTCGACGACCTCATTCACTTGTGGACCACAGCGGTGCTCGAAACGGTCGAAGACCACGTCGAAGCACGGCAGCGAGCCCTCGAGAATCTCCTTCTTGCCACCGAGTGTCAATGAGGAATTCCATAAATTTACGTCTTTGCATTCGTTTTCATGAAATTAGGTTTTGGGAGCTGTTCACTCACGGTACACTGTACCAATGCATGAACATCATGTGTCAAGGCAGAGACTCGTCAACCGAGTCCAACGCATTGTCGAGTTTCCATTGTCGACACGACACGGAGAAGCATGGTGGATGCGTCTCCACACGCAAAACTCGCTCTGTACCAAACCTTGGGTTCCAAAAAGCGTCAGCCGGATCGTCAGACCCAGGAGCTCCGGTCATTGCGCAAAGAGGCCGAGGAGCTCGAGACACGACTGTGTCGCCTCCACGCAAGTGATAAGAGGCGGCTGTCTCGTGAATGCAATGAGCTAGTGAGCCCAGTGAATCAGCTCTTGGTCTCCATGTGGCAAAAGGTGGCTGAGCGACAGCGAGAAGATCGGGAACGAGTCGAGGAGGAGAATGCGCAGCTGCGGAAGATGGTCGAAGTACAGAACCGAGCGATTAGTCGATTCGAACAACTGATTGAGAAGCAACGGCACTGCGAAGACGTAAGGGCACGCTGTATATTCATGCGGAATGTGGCATAAATGGAGATTAACGAGAGAAATTGTGTGTTGTTTTCCAGCTCGTCGTGCCATTTCGCTTTCAAGTCAACCCAAATGAGCATCACAAGACACGCAACGAGCCAATCTCACTCGACTTGTCCGTCATCCATAAAGAATTGGTCCCTGCTTTGGTTACGATGGGCGCTGAAGTGAATTTCCTCATGGCTAATCCTCGTTTCCGACTAAACTCGCCTTTTCGAGACATCTACGTGATCAGCGATCGAGAGGCTCAGCAATCAGGTATTGAGCAAGTGGAGACGATGATTTATCCGTACGACTTTCGGTCGACCGCAGAGGTGATCTGGTCGGAATTCAAAGAGACCACTGTGCCATGTGACCAAGAAGCTGACGAGGTATGAGCCACCTAACAAGTCGTGTGTGGTGAATGTCGGGCTGATTTGTATGTCTAGATGTCTTCCCGTGACTCGGTCGATCTCATGGTTCGGAAGATGGGATGCCACGCTGAAGTGGGTCAGAAGGAGTCAGCATCGCTCGGTAATATTGCTGTCCGTCGCTTTGTCGAGCACCAACGAGTCGTGATCGTGTGGCAAGTACTCGCTAAAGTGGACGTGCGTTCCCGAGTCCAGCGTCACGGCGACGGTTTTCGCACGCGCCATCGCGGATGGTCCGTCATCGAGCCTCACCAGCTGCCTGGACAGAACTCTTTCGACTCGGCCATGGGCTCGCGCATGCGCTCGTACGAACTCACAAACATTGAAATCCCAGAAGACAGTGACGAGGAGCGTGTGATGGAGCTCGTCACAACGTTTGTATTGGAATCCATTCGTCTCAAGAAGGACGAGAGACAAGAGGACCTCGAAAATCGTCTTCTCGAGCGCCACAGCACCTTCCAGAGACACGGGTAGCTGCTTTCGGCTCACTAAACACCCCATACTACCATGAAGTTTTAGATTTCGGTTATTTTAACCGTTTTACATGTTTTGCCTACGTAAAATATATCCTTTTAGCGTACAAACGATTAATCGCATGTCAAACCAGGACGAGATGTCGGGTTGGAACGACGCGGCGTCGCTGGCCATGGAAGACGCCGGTGTCGGAAGTCTGCTAGACGACATGGAGGCCCTTGTACCCCTGGCGGAGCTGCTGTCGACGCAGGACGCGGTGGACGAAGCGGATTCGACGGAGTTGCTGTGGCAGGACATCGTCGCCCTTGAAACGAGTCAAGCAAACGACTCAGAAACGAGTTTAACGACGCCTTTGACAGCGTCGAACGAGGTACACGGCAATGGTAAGAGCGGACGTAGTGGGAAGAAACCTGCGCGCACCAAAATACCGACGGAAACGCGTCAGAAACAGGAAATGGCCTACTTACGACAGCAGGTGGAAGAGCTCGAGAGTGAGTTGGTGCGTCTTCAGGGCGTAAGTAGCCCAAGCGAAGCCGGCTCGCTCAGTGAGGAGCATAGTGAGAATGTGTCGCTGTGGGCAGACATCGCCAAGCGTCAGCGAGAGAGCAAGCGACGCGCCGAGATGGAGAATATGAAGCTGCGGATGGTGGTGGAGAGCCAACTCAAGCTGATCCGCAGTCTCGAAAAGGTTCTGCTCAAGCGTCCACACGAAACGGTACGTACATGGAGCAACTGTGGTTTGTACATCGCAAGAACTGACGCGTGTATCCTTTAGCAAACGATGGAATCCCAGTTTTCCGACCGAAAACGTCCTCGTTTTGAGACTGCAGAGGACGAACGAGAAGCACTCTACCGTCTCCTTCGTCCACGGATGGCAGAGCGCATTGCAGAGATCGATCAGGTGATGGAGGAGTGTGGTCTTCAGTCGACGTGGGCCGAGTGCTACGATGCCCAAGCCAAGCTCGATGCTAACAACCGACTCTACATGGAGCTATGCATCACCAAGCTCTTGCCGTTCCCAGTGGATCAGGCGGCGGATGCTGGGTGGAAGTGCCTCAGTGTGCCACGTCTCGAGTTGGATAACGGCGTGTACGGCACAACCGATCGATCTGACGAGTACTGTCAGATCCAGCTTGCCGTAAACGTGCGTAGTCGCAACTCAACGTCACTCATCAGCGTGAACGGTGTCGGCAAACGCGTGAAGCAAGACGAGCGGGTGGTCATGGTCTGGGAGAGTCATGGCCACACGGAAGGTCAGCTCTTCGATGGACACAACGTGCGTCTTCGTGAACATGGATACGCCACGATCGAGCCGGCACCAGAAACGAAGAACCAGGCGCCACACTCCATCGTCAAATCGTGTGTTCGTGTGTGGCCTGAGCTGCAGAGTGACTCGACAGACGATCACGAGCCGTACGTTGGGCTCTTTATCGACCTCGTCATCGGCTCGTTCACCGAGAACATCAAGGTCATGTTCCAGTTCATCGAGAACTCGCTTCTCGAGACGTCTTTACAGCAGTAAAGAGGGATCCCAGTTATCGTAGACAGCAGTGTATACAAGGATACCTGTTTTACTCACTGCGCGGTGTGTTTGCGTACAGTTGGGTGCCAGCTGATAGCAGCATTCCATAGAGCGGACGCATTATTGTCGCATATAGTCATTTGTCGTGTTTGTAATGTGTATAGTGTACGTATATGAGATGAAGTTGTGATGAAGTGGCCACTAAGTGCCTGAAGGAGAGTATGCAGTTGACGGAACGGAGTTCCCCGACTCTCTAGTGTCCATCAGTTCCACGGGTTACGGCCTGCGTATCCGTAGGATCTGGGGTGGTTGAAGGCCGTCTCGAATTCCAAGAAAGAGTTGGACTCCTCAAATGTCACCGTCGCGTTCGTGAAACCATCGTGAGGATACGTTTCGCGAGCTGGATGGTTGCGATCAACACGTTCGCTCCATGTCGATTCTCGGCGGGTGCTGTATATACCATGTCCGGCTTGATGTGTCACTGAAGGTTCGACTCGGCGTCCGTCGTTCACCACAGGAGGTTCAAGAAGACGAGGGGGTAGCAAGTGTGCCTGAGACGGCTTGAGCCACCAATGCTTGTGGAAATCTGTCAGCATGAGCTTCACCCACCCGCGTGATGCGATAATCATTGTGAGCTCGTGCTTGCAGGGCATTCCCATCACTTGGCGAAACTTGCCTGAGCATTGTGAGTCGATTCGCCCCCCGCGAGCGACCAAGTGCGACCAAGTCCTCGTGTTCGGCCAACAAATCTTTGATCATGTCTCGGATAAGACCGAGGGCGAAGGCGCTGATGATTCGGACGACGGCCGAGTACAAGTCAGACTGGAAGTCATTCATCACATAAACGCATTTGATCTCGATGCGATAGCTGATTTTTTTGATTGCGTGAAGCCACCACGGCAAGAGGTTTTGAAACAAAGTGAGGAGGTCGATGTTTCTGTTCGGTAGCAGTACCTTGACTCCCGCATGGGTTCCCTCAACGACGGAAGTATCACGGAATCCGAAATGTTTGTATCGATCTGTCCAGCACGAGACCAGCCTTTCCTTGTAGCGCCACCAGTGCCTCGTAAGATACTCGGCCATCACTGAATTCATTGAATGTAGACCCGCACAGTTCACCATGAATTCGATCTCGGTCTTTGACTCCAGTGTCTGCATGAACTTCTTCAAGAACGCTTGTTCCAACTCCACATCACGGAATGCATTCTCATCAGGACCCGGATTTTCGACTGGAACTTGGCGGAATACCTTCCTAGCTTTTGCTTCCACGTTTCGGATCATATGCCAACGGCATAAGAGACTGGCTACGTTGTAGTAGGCGAAGTCCAACGCATTCAAACATGCTATGTCGCGGTCAGACACCATCACCTCCGGATCCAGGATGTCGTATTTTGACTGAAGTAGCTTCTTCCGTTGGATAGCATAGTAGAGGAGGAGCAGGAATGTCGTAGACAGCTTGTGGGACGTTATGCCCACGCCTCATGCTTAGACTCTGCATATGCAGCGGTAGGTCTTAATGCGCCGTCACACCCGGCAGCTCGTGTTCTTGAAGACCCAACACTCCTGACAGTTCCTCTGACCGCTCTTCATCCGACAACAGCTCTTCAAACGAAGTATCAACCACCGAGGATCCGTAGTACGACAGCTCCCCATCCCGGTATTCTTCGTCCGACGCAACATCCAGGGAGAAGCCGTTATCTGGAACTTCATGTTCCCGGTATTCCTCGTCCGACTCAACATCCATGGAGAAGTCGTAATCTGGAACTGCATGCTC
The DNA here is from genome assembly GCA_020085045.1 of Pythium oligandrum. Classification (NCBI taxonomy): domain Eukaryota; phylum Oomycota; class Peronosporomycetes; order Pythiales; family Pythiaceae; genus Pythium; species Pythium oligandrum. The sequence goes on along the minus strand of JAHRIK010000001.1, from coordinate 3,128,532 downwards.
AACCGGCACCTCTTGCGCTCGAAGAAGACTAGCCATGGGCGGCAACATGACGTGCCCCGTCACCCAAGGCGGAGCGTCGGGATCCATCGCCCACACAAGTTTCTGACAGCTAGACACGCCCCTGGATGGGAGCCTATGAATGGAATAAGATCAGTATCAACTGCTCTCTGTGTATATCTATGTATAGGAGGACGATGTCACTGAGACGAGACTAGCATTAGATGCGTCATCATCCCCCCAAAACGCCCTTCCTATGAAATGCTGCTATCAGCTGTTTCCGGTCAGTAGCCGGACCCCTCGTAGATCTGTCTGTTCGTGGCTCTCGGTACCAGAACCCACAAGGTTTGGTGGGGGTCCTCTCTTGGCATGACCCAGTCCATGGTGGGCATAATCAATCGTGGGTGTAGCGTTTTATTGCCGCATAGATGCAGAGAGTGCATGTTTACCAGCCTCGGTGAGCATAATCCCTCGCGCCATCTGGTGAAGGGACTTGACCAATAAACTCGAGCGTGCCACAGCATCGCTGAATGGCGGACGACTGGACACGTTGTGCCATAATCAAATGGAGTCATCGCCGAGCTTCCTGTGCCAAAGTGATGAACACCACTTCTTCCCACAAACAGAGTGCCCGGAATGGAGGCGCTCTTCCCTTTGCCGGAGCTCGTGGCGACAGATGAGATCGAATCCACCGACTTGCTATGGGAAGACATCCGCAGGCTCGAAATGAGCCAAGATGCGAGCGAAAGCGGCAATTCCACGCCACCGGAAGAAGATCACGTGGGGTCCCGGGCAAAAGCCCGGCGAAAGTACACAGCCATACCGACCGAAACACGCCGAAAGATGGAAATGGCGCATCTAAAGGAACAGATGAACGCGCTCATGGCCGAATTGGTGCGTCTCCGGCGCGTTGATGAGGCAGTGATCGATCCGCTTTCGCACGTGGACAACGATAAGGTCTCTGTGTGGGAGAGGATTGCAAAACGCCAGCAACGGAGCAAACGCCGTGCCGAAGTGGAGAATATGAAGTTGCGCATTGCGGTTGCGAGCCAACTCCACTTGATTCAGAGTCTGGAGAAGCTACTGACCAAGCGTCCGAGTGAAGTGGTTCGTGGGTTTACGCGTATTCTTGACGTTTTGACTGATTAACTGAGTGTTGTTATCACGTAGGTCTCGATGGAAGCACGTTATTCCGAGAGGAAACGACGTCGCATCGCATGTACGGACGATGAGGTGACCGCAAAGTGTGAACACTTCCGTCCACGACTTGTTGAACGTGTCACAAGAGTTGATCAAGCGATGGGAGAGTGTGGCCTTCATGCAAAATGGACAGAAGGCTACGAAATGGAGACCAAGCTCGATGCGGAAGGGACGCTATACATGGACGTGTGCATCATCAAGCTGTTTCCGTTTCCTGTGAACCAGACAGCCGATGCGGTCTGGAAATGCATCAGCACCTCGCGTCTTGAGTTCCAACATCTCTCTCATTGAAGTCTATTGAGTCGTTTTACACGTGCTCTATAGCTGTTTGAACTACACCCTGTCAATTTACCGCTAAAGTTCTACTCCAGTAGTTGCTTTGCCAGCGCGCGTGGTCTCCCGAAAGATACGTTGCCAGTGTTGGTGTGCCTGGTCGATCGGTTGGGTGGAGTGTCGCTGCACTCGTTCGGGTGGTCGCCCCGTGGGTCGCTGCCGCTCTCGCCATTCGGTTGAACTCACTCTGATGATGGTGCCAATGTCGGACGCCTAAACAGTCCGCCAATCGTCGTGCCACCGCATAGAATCCGAGTAGTCTCTTCTTCCTGGGCGGTTTGTATTTGCTCATTTGCTGGTGGACGAGCGAGCTGCTGCCAACCACCTCAAGTGGTGTCCATCCCTTCTTCTGAGCTTCCTTCAGTCCTGCGATCAGGCCTTCGTACATGACTTGATTGTTGGTTGTGCCAGAGAGGCTCATGCTTGTGCTCCATACGATGTCTGCTTCCGTCGCCGTTTCAGTGCTCTTGACCATGACGGTTCCAGCTCTGCTCCGTTTGGATTTCTGGTCGGTGTGGCCGTTGAAGTACAGTATGTACCGTGTCGTTGCTCTATCGGTGGATCTTGGGTCACGCTCGAGAGTGTTCTGGGTCTTCAGCTTCTTAAGAATGTTCCATCCGAGTCGTCTCGAGGCGCGTGTCTGGTGTAGGTCGCGCTGTAGGCACTGAGTTTCCGTTCGGATCGCTCCGATGTGGATCGCTGAGGCCTGGTCGTCAGACCACCTGTTGTCTTCGTCGTGCATACCATTTCTCCATCGCCATAACACGTTCAGGGTGACCAGCACATGCTGTTTCCAGAGGTCCACAATCTTCGTTCGTGCTATGGTGACTTCTGGTGCGTCAACTGTGCTCGGGTGGAGCTTTTCCCAATCCCACAGCCCAGTAGGGTTGGCTGACATGCTTAGGCTGAATACTTCGTGGCAGAACTGGCGTGGGTAGCTTCGCTCCCATCCCTTGCCGCTTGGAGTCCAAGCCTCTTCCAGCTGTGACCACAGCGCCTGTGCCTTTGGACAGTACCAGAAGATATGAGAAACTCTGCCACCGTCGGCGTCTTCCTCACAGTGGGGGCAGCCGCGCTTCCGATGTAGGCGATCCCACCCTGAGATGCGACCTCCCTTGATCCTCTGCATGAGTAGCTTCTGTCCCTCTGTAGCGTGTCGCAACCTCATGATCGTGGTCCACTCTAGTTCGGCCAGTGCGTTGCCGACCGTGTCGTCTTCCGCGCGTAGCCGTTCCGTTCTTGAAGCTGCTTCCCGTTCCGCTCGCTCCGTCGTGCTGCGATAGATCTTCTGTTTGAGGGTGGGTCTCCGCTCCATCGAGGGCTGGTTCCAGATCGGTACAAACGCATCCAACAATGGATGGAGCTCGAAGGTCGCCCTCCTGTCGTCCAAGTGCATCCGCGCCAGCTTCTGTGCCTCGATTCGTGTCGTCACTTGTCCAAGTTGTGTGCTTTTGCCATTCAGCGTGACCACTTCGAGTATGAATCCGTCATCTGCCTCCTCGAATCTCCAGGTGTCGTGGCTGGGCGGGTGTAGACAGAGGTCTTCTGGTTCCTCACGTGCGTAGAGTAAGGCCGGGTAGTTGTAGACTAGGATCTCGCAAAAACGCCGAAATTCTCGGACGAGTACTGGTGACATGGGGTAGTCGTGTCGGCGTGCCTTGAATCGGAGAGTGTAGTTCCTGTGCCATGTCACGTCTAGAGCGTCTTGTATGCGGTCGTGCGCCTGAAGCAAGTTCGGGAAATCAGACTTCTCAATCTGTCGGCTGCTTCCACTCTTCTTGTCCACAGTCGCCAGTACACCATCGCCGAGGGCGCGCGCAATCATGAGGCCACCCTTGTTGAATGATCCGTGTCCAGCATTTTGTTCGTTCAAAAGTGCGAACAGCAGGGCTTGATCTTCGCTGAAGTCTGCGTGATACCATCCGTCGTTCCACCATCTCCTGTCTGTGCGCGTCGTCACCGGCTTGGCGCACAGTGTTGCCTGGATTCTGTTCTCTTCGTCTCCGCGGGGCTGGGCTGTGATGCTGCGCAACGTCGATACACCAGTGGTTGCAAAATTCTTGCTGTTGAGCCTTGGAGCGGTTGCTAGATCTCGCGTGATCGATACCACGTTTGTTGCTGAGCCTCCTGCCGGCGTGCCGTTCAGCAGCGCGGTCCCGATCGCTCCTCTGATGCCAGAGATCGGCCGAGCCCACCGCAGAACCATCTTTGCGCTGGTGAGTAAGCATTCCTCGTGAACCAGGGGTAGGCCGAGACCTCCGGCCGCTCCAGGGAGTGCCGCTGTCTGTCTGCTCATCCATGGTTTGCCTGTTCGTGCATCTGCCGTTAGTGATCCTTGCCACACATAATTGCTGATGAACCGCTGTATCTGTGTGATGATGCCTGCCGTTGGGCACTGGTGTCGAGCGACGAAGAGGACCTTCGGCAATACTACCGCTTTCGCGATCTTGGCTCGCTGCCGGATGTTTGTTGTCTTCATTTCCGCTAGGTGAAGCCTGGATCGTATTTGCTGCAACGTGAGTGTCCACACATAGTCTTTGTCCACTCGACTCGCCACTTGCATCCCCAGATACCGCACGTGCTGTCCTGCCTTAATCGGCTGAATCTGCATGTCGTTGTGATGTCCCCGTGGGCCGGCGCTGTCGAGGCAGACCGCTATACATTTCCCCATGTTGATGCGTAGGCCAGAGGCATCCCCAAATTCCTGCAGAATCTCGAGCACCGGCTTCTCTTCGTGAGGACCTTGGATATACACAGTTGTGTCGTCCGCAAACCCAGCGCTCTTGATCCGCTGACCCGCGTTGATCTCAATTCCGCTTAAGTCGGTGCTTCGTGAGAAGATCTCGTGCAGCGTATCGACGGCTAGAATGAACAGAACTGGCGCAAGCGGGCATCCCTGACGAATACCGTTGGTCACCGGATGGTCCGTCGACAGCTCGCCGTCAACAAGATATGCTGCCGTAGTGTTTCGGTGCATCTGACGGACTGTTGTCACGAATTGGTCAGGAAAGCCGAATCTGGTGAGAACCGCGTAAAGAAATTCCCTGTCGAGTGTGTCGTAAGCTTTCGCAAAGTCCAGGAGCAGCGCCACTGAATCTCTCGGCACTTTTCCTTGGGTTACAAGACGCTGGACTGCCGTCCAGACGTCTATCGCGTCGTGCACTTGTCGGTCCGGTACGAATCCAAACTGCAGTGGGCTGACCAAGTTCGCAAGCAGTGGTCGCACTCTGTTCAAGAGTAGTCTGCTGTAGATCTTGTAGTCGGTGTTCAGTAAAGCAATCGGTCTGAAGTCTAGTCCGCTTTTGGGGTTCGTTGTCTTGGGCAGGCAGCAGATGATGGCTTGCTGGAAACTGTCCGGGACGATTCCGCGCTCGAACCATTTGCTGTACACCTCGGCCAGGATTGGAGCAAGCATTTCCTCGTGCTCTCTGTACCAATCGTTCGGCAATCCGTCGGGTCCACTGGACTTGCCCCGTGGGCAACTGCGAATGGCTGCTGAGACTTCGCTTGGAAGGAATGCCCCCAAGAGCTTTCCCATTCCGGGCCGTGGTGCCACGCTGCCTAGCTTCTTGAAGAACTCGTCAAGGACTCGCTTATCCACCGGCGTTTGCTGCGTGATGTGCTTCCAATCGGCCGCCATCTGCTCCGGTGCGCTGAGGCTGCTTGACGAATCTCGTGGTACGGCGACCTGTCGTCTTCTCTGAAATTTGGTCGAGATGCGCTTAAAGAAGGCAGAGGTCGCCGCAGCCGAGTTGCCTCGGTAAGCTCCGAACCTCCTGTTCCTGCCTTGCTTCCCCTTTGTACATTGAGCTGGGTTAACTGCTCGCGCAGGTGCGTCGCTCGAGCCGCCCTGTCAAGCGTCATCTGCTCGATGGCCTGGGTTATACCTTCGACTGTGGCTGGGATTTCCGCCGCCGGCTCGTTCGCCCGTCTCCGCACGTTTCGTAGCTCCTTCTCGATTCTCCGTCGTCTCAGCCCGCGTTGATGCCGCTGAAGGATCATGCAGTCGCGTTTCGCCCGCAGGCACTGGCTCCGCAAACGGGTCTTCCACTTGTCCCATTCCTCCGCCAGCTTCTCTGCGTCCAGTTCGTCCACCACCTCTTCCAGCTGCCTCAGGCACTGCTCGCTGATCTCCTTGACCGTTGTCCGCGCGCAAGGTGGGATCGGATACTTGAGTAGCTTTCGCCGTCGCGCTCGCCTCGTGTGCCTCCGCCCTTCGCTTTGCGTTGTCCCGTACCGGAGCAGCACCGCGTCATGGTCACTTCTGCTGACAGGCGTGTGCACCACGACGTCATCCACCTGGTCGTAGTGCATCCGGTCCACGTACCATCTGTCCAGACGGCACGTCGTGACTTCATCTGCTTTCTGGGTGTTCATAAACGTGTGCTTGCTGGCGCGGTAGCTGGCGATCTGACTGCTGGCATGCGCCTCCAACATGTCGGCTGTGTCGGCGTCGACCAGGTCCCATGTCTCCAAAAGGCGGTGCAGCGCTGGCGAGTCGAATGCCCGCCTGCCTCCACGCGTCCTGTCGAGTTCCATGTCCAGCGTACAGTTGAAGTCGCCGCCCATGAAGAGTTTTCCTGCCGGACGTTCCCATTCCGCCATCTTCGTGAAGAGCTCTTCTCGTTTCTTCCGACTGACCGGCGCGTAGATTCCCACGATCGTGATTGCTTCGCTACGAAACGTAGCCGTCACTGCAATGAAGTGCGGTGACCATTGATCCTGCATCGTGGGTGATACGTCTTCCAGTTCCGAGTGTGGATGGAGTAGCATTGCCACCCCTCCTGCCGCCGTTGGTGTTGTTGTCCAGTACGACAGTCGTCTATCGAGCCGCCCACATTGGTATCCCCATGATCTGGCGTACAAGTCCTCCAACTTTGCAGCCCAGTCGTCCTTCGCCCTTGTCTCCTGTAGAAGCACGACGTCGACATGTTGACCCTCTCGTTGTCGCTTGAAGCCGTCAAACCATTCTTGAATCCGCGCTTCCTCCTTCTTCAAGCCTCGAACGTTCTGTGTGAGGAGTTGGATGCTGACCTTACGCTTCGGTGTTTGCTCGTCTCGAACTTCTTGTGGTATATCGATGCCTTCTTCATTGAGAGAATTATTCGTTGGCTTGTCTTCCGTGTGTCGCTCGTCCGGTCTGGTTGTGCTGGCCTGGCCAGGTTTCCCTCCCTTCCGAGCGTCTTGGCTGCTTGTCGAGATCTCGAGCCATCTCGATCTCGACGAGCTTGTGGTGCGATGTGTAGAGCTGTTCGCTCCGACTTGTTGTCCTTCCGTCCGTCGCACCTGCAGACGGTTGGACTCTTCTGCAGGTCCTATCATAACCTTGTAGCCTGGGCGCCGTTGTAGTCGCGCTCAGGCACAGGTTGAGATAATCCTGCTGCGCTCACCGCTGGTGCGAGTGAGCTCCAATCGTGGTTCCGGATCTCGTGACATATCTTCTGAGCCTCCTTGACGTTGGACATGATCCAGGTCTGGGCTCGTTGACATTGCTGCGCTACTGATCCGTGATAAGTTGTCATAACCATGATACTTACGACAAGTTGGTACCATTCTTGATCCGAGATTTCGTTCGGTGATCGGAGCGTCTCGAACTCAGGGCGTCCGATTATGTGAGCTACGGTTGCCCACATTTCCTTGCTGTGCGAAGCAGTCCACCTTACTTGATGCTGCTCCTGGTCGGATTGACTCGTCAGCCATTCGGATATCACCTCACCGGCCTCCTCGGGTATCGCATCCTTGAGCAGTTGTTCGAACGTCTGCTTGCGCGCTTCCATGATCCATTCTCTGCCTAGACGCCTGATGTGTCTCTCTGGCAGCTGTGCGAGGGCTACCTCCGGATATGGGAGCGATCTGAGCATGTCGAGAACCTGTTCATGCCGCCAGATCCGCCGTTCGCACTCGCCGTTAATGGTAGATGGCTTTGTCTCCTCTCCTACTCTCGCCTCCGACGTACTCGCCAGCCACGCTGCATACTCTTTTTCGTTCATTCCGTTGGCGCGCTTCCAGGCCATTGCGTTGGCTCCCGCGCGGTGCTGCTTGGGATTTAACTTGCCCAGCAGTTCCGCTAGCTCGACAGGTGGGACTGGCTCGCAGACGTTTGTCGGAGTGTCTTGCACGCTGTCTTCATCATCGGACATGTCGGAGCTGGTCGTGGGGTCGGTAGCCGGACCACTAGGCTCCCCGCCATTTGTGTCTGCTAGCGGCGTGCCTCGTACGTGCTGGTTTGACTTCATGCTCGCCACTTTGGATGCGTCTGGGATATTGTATAGCTGTAGTTCCGCGTAGACGCTCCTGTGCCTGTCCCGCATGCTCTCGTTGTTTGGCCCTGGTTTACTCCACTCTGTGTATAGTGCTTCATTGTATCGCACACACTGGAAATGGCACCGCGCTTGTCTGAAGATGAGAGTGAGTGGCAAGATACGTTTACGCAGGAACGTAGAGATATACTTGTACGCTTCGCCATCCTCCAGAGCTCTGACGCACGCTTTCTCGATTCCGTTATGGAGTTCAATGGTGTACATTTGAACGAATACTCGTGTTCTTGCTTCGTTGAATGGTTCACCCGGTGCATCGTTCGCGACATCCAGCACAAAGATTGGCTCCCTGAGGAACCATACTGCCGCCAGCAACTCTTCTGCCCCACTCCAACGTTCCGCTGTCCACCCTTTGCGTGCCTCCATGCTTTTCGTCTTGCGTATGAATTCGAGGATCTCCGTCATAACCAGCTCGGGGTTGTCCGGTATCTCCTTGTTTTTGTAACGCCGATACAGCCTCCGAGTGTCCACCGTCCCATCTTCAATCATCCGTGGAAGGTTATCCATGAGGCTGTCTAGTACTTGATCCTTGTAGTAGTTTGCCTCATCCGAGTGGAATTTGGTTGTGGATATCTCCTTCCGTGCTGCAAGCTTGTTCGTCTTGGTGCAGTGAAGCGCGTAGAAGAAGCAGGCGCCGTTGCTTGGAACGTCCATGACCCGTGCTCCCAATACTCCCAGCCATTCCTGAAGAGACCGTGGGTCGTGGTGTTGACTCAGGATTTCGTCCAGTTTGGGGCTAGGATAGAGTTCGTGCCATGGCAGATCCGCCTCCGGCTTCTCTTCGACCTTCCTCGTCACATGGCTCCTGTCGAAGAATGCTGTAACCTCCTTTTGTTTGATAGGTTTGGGTACCTTTGGTGGTCTATGTTCCGATGCAAGTAGCTTGAACCAGTCTCGTGCCTTGATGACCTCGTCTTCCTGCTTCGGTGTGATGTCCGTCTTCTCAATGTCTTCGTCCGACGCCCGTCTCGCCCGCTTTTGGGCCGAGTTGCTTGTATCTTCTGGGTCTTCCCCGTCAATGACGTTGTCGTCCCTCTTACCGTTTCCGTGCTTCGCTGTCTCCGCACCGATTGTTTTCTCTGGATGCTTCTGGCTGACCGGAGTCTTGGCCTGCGCCACTCGCGCCTTCGCTGCTGCGATCGTTGCCTGCAATCTCCGCTCGTGACGCTCCGCATCCGCCTTCTTGCTGTTCAGGATCAGCTCTTGGTACGCATTGATCTTCTTGGTTACCTCTGCGTGTCGTTGCCGTTGCTCTGCCACTTGAGGGTGCTTTGCATTGAGTGCTTCCTGCGCCTTAGTTGCTGCTTGCTTGACCGCAAGCCCTTTGGTTTTAGCCATTTTCGCAAACTCACGTTCTTTTTTGGCTCTTTCTTTTGCTTCTTCCTTGTGACGACTCTCCAGCGTTGGCGCGTGTGTCGCCCTCAAATTGTCCATTTGTTGCACGAAGTCCTTGATTCCGTTGTCAGAAACATCGGTGATCTTGGGCCATGAAGCTCCTGCGAGTTCAACGTCAGCGCTGTATTTCGCGAGGGTCTTCTGCTTGTCCTTGTTTTCGCATCGGGGCTTTCTCGGGTCGTGGTCCGTCACAAGACACTCGCTACATGGGAAGCGAAATGCTCTGCTGGGATGGTGGATATCCACCGACGATCTAAGTTCCCCCTTCCGAATGTTGATTCGTCTCACGTTGGTCAGCCTTTCCGGACAAGCCATCTGATCAAAGGAGACCATCCACATGTGCGGCATTGGTCGTGCACAGTTGAAACTCTTGACCTCTTTGATTTTGAACGCGTCGATTCCCGTGAGTTTGTACATGAGCTCTCGTACATCATGATGACGTAGGTCAGGTCTCGACAGAAGATTAACCTTGTACATCATTCCATGCGCGTTGTCGTCTACTCCGACTCGGACTTCCGCTGAGGTGAACGAGTCCGTGGCTTTAAGCTGGACTTTCCCTTTGCCAAAGTTGAAGGTTTGGTCCATCCACACCTTGCGTGTGTCTGGGCGCACGAATCGTAGGGTCACGATCTGAGAGTTCGGTTCTAACAGCACCTCTTGTACGTCGGAGAGAAGGCGTAGGACTCTTTTCTCTTGTGCGTCGTTGTCCTTGCATCCTTCCATTAGAGCCATGACAAGCAGTTTTTGGCCGGACCGATGTGACCATTTGGTTCCCACTGGCAGTCTCATATACAGCCTGTATCCGAGGTGATCTTTGTGGAAGTCCCTGATGGCGTCTTGTTCCTTACCGACGTGTGTCTCGTCGATGAAGAGTGGTGGTTCTGCTAGGTGGATCTGCTTAGATGCCCAGAGAAACAACGTGTGCTTCTCTTTTTTGGTCATCGGTCGTTGATCTCCATCCCGCATCATTGCCTTTGGCTTCTTCAGTGCGCACATGTAGTACTGTGCGTGCACCGTCTCGTCTTCACGCTCGGTCGTCAGGTCGAGAGGTGTACCGGCTGAGCCCACCAACTTCGCCCTGATGGCAGCTGCTCCCTGGGCAGTCCAGACCGTGGTGGCGCCTTGTTCACTCTTTTTCCTGTTGCCGAAGTCTTCACCCGCGCGCAGCACGCGTCTCCCGGTCACCGGCTTGTGTCCGATCGGCGGTGCGTATGTCGTGGGCTTCTTGGCGTTTGGACGGCCCTTGCGGACGGTTGTCCATTCTCTTTCCAGATTGAGTTCCAGCTTATTGAACTTGTTGAACACCCCTGTCGCCTCTTGCGATGCCCCTCCAGCACCTTGTGACTCACATTCTTGGGTTGTGACAGAGTTATCTGCTCCTTCGCTGGTTTCCGAGGCCACGAGGTCACCGGTCGCATTATTGGTGTCTCCCGTGCTCGATGCGTCGTATGAGTCCTGCTCACAGTCCTCCCGCGTAGCGTGCTTATCTCTATGGCCGCCCGAATCCTCGCGTCTCGTTTGCTCCTGTGAGTCGAGAAGCGCATTGTCCTCAAACTCATTTGGAGCCGGAGACGGGATCCTGTCCGGCGGATCCTTACCAGGGGTTACTCCTTCTCCCATGGTTTTCTGTGGCCGATGCGGCCGAGTGTTCCCGTGATCCCCCTCCTTCTCTCGGCGTTTGCTTGGCCTTTGCTTGCCTTTTCTCTGTCCGGGGGTTGGCCACCCGAGGTCTAGGCTGCAAATCGGAAAGTTGAGTTCCAACATGGCGTCTACGGTGCGAGCACATTGGCCGACACGTCTGATAGCGATTGGTGTCACTTTCACACGATACTGAATCTGCGAAGTCAGGAGTTGACCTCCGTCTTGCACGTCAACGGTTTCAGTATGCGCGTCAACGAAGCCGAGCGCGTGGTGATCGTCTCCGATAGTGAAGGTAACACCGATGGAGATATGTTTGACGGACATAGTCTATATCTTCGCAGATATGGGTATCTCACAATCGAACAGGTACCAATGCCAAATGAGCAAGAGAAGTCGCTCACGATCGTCAAGTCGTTTGTGCGCATGTGGCCAGACCTTCTAAGCCGGTCGTCGGACGAGCACCAGGCCTTGGTCGAGCGATTCCTCAATAATGTCGTCGCTTCCTTCATGGATACAGTCAAGACGATGATCCAGTTTGTTGAAGATTCATTGATCGAGATGTCTATACAACAATGAAAGCTTTATACTGTTGGATTACTCACGACTGAGATACCTAGAACATGGATCTTGACTAGTAGTCGGACTCGTCGTCTTCGATCTCACGTGGACGCGCTGTGGCGCGCTTGCAGCCTGATGGTTTTGGCGTATGGCGCGATGGCTTTGGGGTTTGCGTTGGCGCCGTCGACGGTGTCACACTTGGCTTGTCCGTGCTCGATGGCTGTGGCGCAGGCGTACTTGGTGCTGGAGACGAAGCAACTGGCGCTGGCGGCTGGCTTGGAGCGAACGTTTGGCTTGGAGCTGGAGTGGACGATGGCACCGACAAACTGTCGTCATCATCGTCGTTGCCCACTTCGACGAAGATATCGTCTTGCGCACCATTGCTCCAGCCGCAGCCCTCGTTGTAGCCTGGCGACTTGCCTGGTGGCGTCTTGACGTTATCACCAGTCTGCTGATTCCACGCGATCATCTGCTTGGCACCCTTGACACACTTCGACTTATCATCGGCACAGTACACTGGTGGCTTTGCCTGTGCGAGCTTGTATCCCGTTGCGGCACCAGTCACGGTGCATCGGTAGCCAGCCATGTACATGTTTGGTTGACCGCATCCATCCGGCACCCAGAGCCACGCGCACATGCATCCCTGTGGCGGACAGGCCGGCATGTACTTTGGAACTTGGTAGACACCTTTGCGCTTCCACGGCGTGTGAGCAAGAGTCGTAAACACCACTAGGTTCTCCATGGTCACGTCCTTGATGTCCGAGACGTACGAGATGGCGAAAGCAGTGCCAGCCGCCTTGGATTCGCTTTCCGCATGGAGAGGGCCGAGGCACTCTGGTGGATTCTTGCCCTTCCAGTCTGACGGGTACTTCTCACCACCGGTCCACTCAGTGGCCTGCTTGCCGTCGTAGGACAGAGTTGTGAACGCACGATTGATGGCAAACTCCACCTCGAACGACCCGCCTGCTGGGAGCTCGAGGACATCTCCTGGGCTTGGTGGGGCCTTGTCACAGCCTCTATCGGCCTGGAACCACCACTTTTCCTTGGGCAGATCATACAATGGGTTCACTGCGAGGTTGGTGTTCTGGTCGTTCACACTAGGATCGCTTCCGTTGAGGCAGTACATGCCCCTGGCCCATGCCATGACGTGTGCTGAGGCCGACTGCGTGAGCACCACAGCCACCGTAGCGGAAACCGAAAAAATAGCCGAGACCTTCATTCGAGTCACTTGTGACGCTTGCGGGAGATTGCAGAATGAGTGCTACGGTGACGAGTAAACGTACGTCAAGTTAGGACACAGAGGGTATCCAAAGTGGGTGCTGGTTATGGCTGCCATTCTCTTCCGTGGAGCCACATGGCTCGTGAGGGGATGGCTCGGTGCCCTCCGAACCACAAACTGGTCCACTAAATATTATATTGCAAAGGTCGCGTACACACAGTACACATAGGGTATTGTTAGGAGGTTATGTCATTTGATAAATTATAAGAGGTATATCTGGTCGTTGAAACCTATGGGCGTCCTTGAAGCGGCTTACGATCAGTTTTACTACGTGCGGATCGACAAGAAATCGTCACAGGGAGGCAGCTCGAAGTACTAGGTACCGACTCACCATGGCTGTTGATCAAGGGCGTTAGAAACACGAGTTGGCGAAGAACAACGGGGCAGTTTTGCGATAAAGGCGGCACTTGGATACATTGCGTTTAGTGGGCATATTGCCACTAACCTAGTAGTCAGGGTTGCTGTAGCCATCGTCCTCGCTGTGTGGGTGGACCTTGCCTCGCTCACAGTCATGAGTTGATGACGGCACTGGCGACTTTGTATTTGGGGTACGACTCGGCTTCGCGGTGCCCGATGGCTGTGGCGCTTGACTGCCTGGCGCTTGAGAAGTTACAGGCGCCTGGCTAGGCATTGGCGTGTTATCGCCATCACCGCCAACCTCCACAAAAATGTCGTTCTGCGCGCCATTGCTCCAGCCGCAGCCCTCGTTGTAGCCTGGAGACTTGCCTGGTGGCGTCTTGACGTTATCACCAGTCTGCTGATTCCACGCGATCATCTGCTTGGCACCCTTGACACACTTCGACTTATCATCGGCACAGTACACTGGTGGCTTTGCCTGTGCGAGCTTGTATCCCGTTGCGGCACCAGTCACGGTGCATCGGTAGCCAGCCATGTACATGTTTGGTTGACCGCATCCATCTGGAACCCACAACCAGGCACAGATGCACCCTTGTGGTGGACACGCTGGCATGTTTTTTGGAACTTGGTAAACACCCTTGCGCTTCCACGGTGTGTGCTCAAGCGTAGTAAATACTACGAGATTTTCCATTGTAACATCCTCGAGTTCGGAGACATAAGAGATAGCAAAGGCTGTACCAGCGGCCTTGGCTTCACTCTCAGCATGCAACGCACCCAGACACTCTGGTGGGTTCTTCCCCTTCCAGTCCGATGGGAATGTCTCACCACCCGTCCATTCCGTAGCTTGCTTGCCGCCGTACGAGAGTGTCGTCATGGCGCGGTTCGTCGCAAACTCTACTTCAAAAGATCCACCAGCAGGAAGCTTGAGGATATCACCTGGACGTGGTGGGCTCTTGTCACAGCCTCGATCGGCTTGAAACCACCACTTCTCCTTTGGTAGCTGGTAGAGCGGATTCACAGCCGTGTTGGTGTTCTGATCGTCGACGTTTGGGTTTGTGCCATTCAGACAGTACATGCCACGTCCCCAGGCCACGATATGCGCGGACGTTGAGTGCGTGAGCACCGCCGCCGTTGAGAGGACCACAGCGAGTTTCATGAGGAACCGTGAGTCTTGAGTCGTGGTAAGCAAATCGCAAAATGAGACTGAGGATACCCTAGAGAGTGGATATACGTCCACATGGCTCATGGGTACACGCTGTGGCTGCTGTCATGTCTTCCTTGTGGCCACATGGCCCTGTGGCTTTGTGGCGCTGGAACCACAAACGACGTGATGCGTATCAAATCTCAAAGGATTCGTCCACCACGTCCACCATCAGTTTTTCTGGTGGGTTGGACCACAAGGATGCCTTTTCACAGGTTCGAACTGAAACTATTCGTCAAATGTCCAGAATAGAGTTGTCGAAAATAGATTATGACAAATCCAGTTTTGGCCAATGAGAGTTCAGAAGCAGAGATTGGAAATGATGAGCACCGACTGTGAATCACTGACGTGGAATAAAGGATTGGATGCGTTCTTGGCCGCAACATGGGCGACAATGCCGTGCTCAAGCTCAATAAGACCGTAGGAGATGATCTACAAGCGTCCGACCTGCACTGGAAGAGAACAGTGAATCACAATGCGATCAGCTCTCAACGTTGGACAGACGAGGACATACCGGCGGAAGCCAGCGATTAAGTACCTTGCCCACGCATAACCACGGCGTGAACACGCGGACGCGACTGAGGCATGATATCTTGAAGTGCGGGCCAAACTACTGTAGTGAGAGCGACGCAACAGCTTAGAAGCCATAGTCCTCAAGGGATGGGAGCTCTTATTATTTCGGGTGAACTTGATAAGCCCATGCCAAGCCGAAAACGACCCTCGAACTATAGTTCACATGCATCTCTCACTTCGACCCAATGCTGAATGTCTAGAATTGTCAAGACACTGATGGATCGAAGCCGTTATAAGTCGCCCACTCGCGCAGTGTCAAAAACGCTCAGATGAACCAGTCAAACAACTCTGGCCTCCCTCTCTGAGATGTTACACATCATGTTCTATCATGAAAGTTCCGAGGATCGTAGTTCATGTTCTCGTGGATAGCCCAAGTATAGTAAGACGCAGGTGAAGGACGTATAACAGTCCCATGAAAAGACAAGGAATTCTTTCTGCGAAACCTCTTTTGTGGTGTTGCACTGAAAACAGCGACAATGGAATTTTTGGGCTTGTGGATGAATAGAAAGTGTTCATTGCGATGAGACGAGAGCAACGGGTGTACCGGTATCGCTAAGGTATATGGGATGAGGTAAGGCCCCCAGTTCTGGCGCTTCGTTTGCGTGATATTCACCCAGCTCCCTTCAACAACCCCACATCAATGCCCAGCCTTTGTATAATCGATATGCCTTCCAGAGTTTGTGCTGAAACAGCTTCTTAAGGTTCACGAGAGCACACCTGGACCAGCGCAATTAAACGTCTCTCTCAAGCGCATCGCTCGTCGGGCGCGAACGTGACCCACGATTTTGTTGAATCTCAAGAGCGCGCCTGACTCCCTGTCTGATACGATGCTATCGCAGCCCATGAACGCCGAATGGCGCCAGAATCGGCTACACACTAACATTGGGGACCAATTTTGGTGTCAGTAAGTACCCGCTGGTCAGAAAACGTGCGCTGTACACTCAGCTGATAATGTGGCTTGTCAGGGAGATTGGAATCGGTTCCCGAGAGTTGCGAAAATCTTAAAGACCGGGAAGGTCCATGTGGTGATGTTGCGTCCGTTGAAGTTCAGCGTTGATCGCCTGCCCATCCACTTTGCTTGGTCTACACAAGCGAGTGTACGAAACTGAACGAGAACTGAGTACATATGGTACTATAATCGCTCGACGACTGGAAAATCACGCTAGCAAAGCAGAGCTCACTTTCGAGACTGATCTCCCGGCTTCAGACCAAGTCAAGCTTCAATCCTCACAGTCCAGCTACAATGGCCGCGAAACTCGACTTGGCTGAGCGAGCCTCGTACGTCAGCTCCATGACCATGAACAAGGATCTCGACGGGGGATACACCAAGGCTGCCACGCCTGATATTGAAGGTGGTGCGTTGCGTTCCGGTGAGATCCCGCAGTTGCTTTCCAAGGAGTCGTTTGGTCTTCTAGCCCAGTATGCCGCCGTCGGCCTCATTTACGGTACGCTGCCCAGCATTGTCTACCCTTTCTTGACGGCGTATCTCAACATGGAGGGTTCGGCCACTGTTTCAGCTACGGCATTGCTCACGATCCCGTGGTCGCTCAAGGTTTTCGTTGGGATGGTGACAGACAACTTTCCCATCTCTGGCTACCGCCGTCGTCCATACATGATGCCCTCTGCATCCTTTCGATCGACTCCATCTTTTCGATGATCACCGTCTGGGACGTCTTCCGTAACCAGTGGTTCTGGCTCGGTGGTCCGATTGTCGAGAACGTCCCATACGCCGTGCAGTTTATCGTGGGGACTTTCATCGTTGTCGAGCTTGCTGGTAATGGCAACGAAGCGGCTTGCTACGGCCTCTTGACGACTGTGATGAACTTGAGCCAGCCGTTCGCGGCGACCATCACCAAGCAAATCAACGGTCGCTTTGACGTCTGGAACAAGGACATGATGACGGTTACGCACCACGTCCGCACTCAGGTGACCTACACCATCTTGATCTCGTACGCGTGCAAGCTCTTTGCCTTCTCCTTCCTCGTGCTCTTGCCGACTCAGAAGGCGGCTTGCCAGGAACTCAAGCGCAACGGTGGCAGCAGCAAGATGATGGGGATCTTCACCATCTCGTACTGCGTCTTCGCACTCGTCTGGTCTATCATGATCAACTTGCTCTCCATTTTCGAGAGCACCAAGTGTCTGTCGATCACGGGCGGCTGCCACAACAACTAGACGAATTGTATAGAGAGCGGCAAGGAGGTCGGTAGATAGCTCGGATAAGCCTACTGTGCAATAAAGCTTGCTCATAAACTGCGTGCAACTGAAAGACCTGAGCGAGGCCCTAGTCTAAGGGCAACAGCTTTGAGGATTTGAGCGAATCACCGCTTTGTGTTTAAATGAAAACGCATTTCCACCTATCAGCGTGAGGAAACGAGTGTCTGACCTGACAGACAAGCAAGCAAACATGGGAACGACGTGGGAGGACGGAATTGACGAGCTCTTCTCGGCATCGTGGGATGAAGACACCGCGTTTCTGCTGGACGCAGTGGGAGGCGAAGTCGTTCTAGCGTCTGCCGATGGGGAACACGGTGGAAGCGTCTCCAACGAGTCGACAGTGGAGGCGCAAACGCCATCTCCGCAAGCCAACTCCAAGAAGAGAAAAGATGCCAAGCCACCGCGTAGCGTGGACACGAGAGCACGGATGAAGCAAGAAATGGCAGAGCTTCGCGAAGAAGCGGAGAGCTTGTCGTGGCAACTCGAGAGTCTTCGACAGAAACCGAAATCCAACGCACTCAGTCTTGTGGAGTCGCCATGGGAACAGATCGCGCGGCATCAGCAAGAGGCAAAGCTTCGAGCCCAGACAGAGAACACCAAGCTACGTGCTGTCCTGGACCAGCAGCTCAAAATGACGAGTGCGTTCGCGCAATTGATCCACAAACGGAGCTACCAAGTCGTGCGTGACCATCGTTTCACACGTGATTGTACTGACCCACTCATCGCGATCGTGTATCTCTATTGTAGATGCTGGACGACGCGCTGCTTACAGTAAGACCGATCGAGCTCACAAGGAAAATCGAATCGGTGGCGTCCGACGTGCGTCAAAAGCGACTGGAAAAGCGATGCGACGAAGCTCTTGCCTTCCTTCGAGCGCGGGGGTTTGCCATCCCAGAGACGAATCTCGAGGAGCGAGTCGTACAGGAGGACAGCGGAGACTCGGTCACGATCGAGTTCACGTACTCGCGCGTGTTTCCGTTCAAGTTCGCAACGACATGCCGAGCGTTCCGAACGTGCACGTCATCCTCTTATGTCAAGTTTAATGACGGCTATTACAAGGTACGATCTCTACCAGCGCAGTTCACGTATGCTTCTCATGTTCTGTGGGGTTTTATAGAGAACGGACAGCCATGAGGATGTTCTGAATGGCGAATTCGAGATTGCCATGCATCTACGCCACGCCACCTTTGGGTTCCACATGCAAACGGCCTTGCGGTCCCTCACAGAAGGCGACCACGAGGTTCACGTGTGGGATTCCGTGTCCCAGCTCCGAGCCAGAACCCCCACAGCGTCTTTGTTGGAAGGCCTGGAGTTTGCAGACTTTGGATGGACGTATATCAAGCGCCTGCCGGACGCAAACGGACCTAGGACTATTGTCTACACTCATCACTGTCTTCGACCTAGTGGACAAGCGCTGATCTTGTTCAAATCCCACATGAACGAGCTCATTGAAGCGCTGATCGCGTGTCGAGCACGCATTCGAGACGAGATCTACCAGGGCGTCGAGGACGTGCTGATGCAAGTCTAGGTACACCACGGAACCGAATACCATCCAATTAGCGCGCTAAATGTACTATAGTAGAGTAATATACACTCGTTGGCGTGTTTTTTGTTGTTCGTTTGAGTCACAGTATGATGGTAAATCAGTATACCTCTCGCCAATAGTACATTTCGCCTGATTGCGAGCGTCGCGCAACAGAGAAGCTTCGACAAATGACGTCGAACTCGACGTGTGAGATGCGAGCAATGCCGACGTCTTCTGTGAACCACGGTGGCTCTATGGACGCGTGTTTGAGCAGTCTATCCACCGGCGCCGTGTGTGACGCTGTGGACGGCGGTGGTGCGAGTATCAACCCCGCGAATGACGTGTCCATCGCGGTGCTTGATGAGCTCTTGGACGTGTTTGACGTCGGAGCAGTGACCGTGACCACAACGCCAGCGCCTGTGATGATGATGAACGTGCCAATGTATCCAGGGATGGTATACGTTCCAGGACAGATGATGATCCCGTCGTATCCCATGGACGCTATGCCTGTGTTCTTTGACCCCATGCCCTCGAATCAACTGGACGAGAGCAGCGACGGAGGTTCCATGACCGACTTACTCACCACCGTCGACGCGTACGACGACGTCTTTGCCCAGCAAGCGAACGGAGCGCCTGGGAACAACCCCGCGCCCAAGAAACGGCGACGTCGGCAAAAGGAAGAGCTGGACTACCTCCGCGTACGTGTCAAGGACTTGGAAGACGAACTGAGTCGCCTGCGAGTGGAAGAGCGCGCTAGTGGACGCACGCGCCGTTCACAGCCAGCGATCAAGCAGGAAGACAGTGGCTCCTCCGACGAGAGCCAGGAGAAAGAAGTGTCCTCATCCGCGGCGTCGTCGCCCTCGTCCACCACATCCATCACAACGACGGCGTGGGAGCGGATTGCGTCCCATAGAAAGCAGGAAGCGCAGCTGGCTGTGATGGAAAACATCAAGCTCCGAGCGATGCTGGAAGGGCAGCTCGCCGTTGCCCGTCGACTCGAGAGCGCACTCCGCAAGCGTCCGCGGTTTGCAGTACGTGTACGTGTCTACAAGAGGCTCGGACTATGTATGGCGTCTAATCGCTTTGTTTGTTTCGTAGGAAATGGATCTCTCGCCGTACTTGGGGAATGGCTCGACGATGCATGTCGAGGGAGTGGACGAAGAAAAGATCTACGCCTCCATCGGTCGCGACCTCGACGCTCAGTACTCTCAAATCGACGCAGTGCTACAGGAGTGCGGCATCGCCCAGAACACGAACGAGTACATTCGGGACGGCCCAGACATCCGCTCTGATGCACAGGGCATGTTCTTAGAGCATTGTGAGAATCGGATCGTCCCATTTGACTTGTCGGACGTCTGTCGAGCCGTGTGGAGCCTTCTGTGTCGCGAATGCCCCACCAGGAACGGTATCTATCTATCGCAGTCGACAAAGGGCGACATGATCTGCGCCAAGATTGTGGAGACGCTTCGCTTGCCCAAGTGTACGAGCGAGACGATCGCAACCGTGCGCCTCGTGATCAAGCGGTATCCTGAGCGTGATCGCGTCGTGACTGTGTGGGAGTCAGTTGTGGAAACGGCGGGATCCGTGAGTATGCGACTACGAGAAAAGGCGTGGAACGTCCTGCGTCCGATCGCTGGAGCGGACCCGAACGCCCCTGCGTGTTTGGCGCAGTCATGTGTTCGAGTGCGACCAGAGATGGCACAACGCAACTTTGAAGAGGCCGAGATCTGCGTGGGCACACTCACGAACCTCGTTGTGGGCTCGTACCATCGAAACCTCGGTGTCATGCAGCAGATCGTCGAGGGCATGCTGATGGATGAAGCCGCACAGCGCTCAATCAAGTAATAGCAGAGGAGTCCAGTCATGGTCTCTAGATACTGAGTTCAAAGCTTCGAACGCATCTGGCTAAGCTATCCATCTCATGATGTGATGATGATCAAGTCTGAGAGGTTTGGACGCACTTTGTGTCCACCAAGACAGGAAAATCACGATCGTCTTCGTAACGGTTCATGGATCCTGACTCCTAAGACGCTCGCCGTAGGGGTCCGTCGACGACTAGTACAAGTGTCAACCGCGCCAAGCAGAATATCACCTGGCATCAGCAATCGGGAATCAACATCGAGAGCACCGGATGATAAGACTCCAGGTTGGAAGGAAAACTTTGGCTGGAGCAATGACACCCAAAACAATATCTTCGTGTCAGTCAGTGATGCGTGTAGGCTGGCCAGGGGCCAACATGGCACACTGTCTCCTTATGAACTGTAATCATCGCGGATCCCATGGTAGCGCGCGTGTGTAGTATGACTTGAACGGACATCGCTGTTGCCATTGTTGACTCCAGCTCGCACGATTTCTAGGTTTTGAGAATACTACGACAGAGGTGTTTTTTTCACGATTGCATGGTTTTCATTTTTGCGTAGTATTACGTAAAACACGCTACAGCTTGGCCTTTCCACTCTCCCAGGAGTATGTTTTCGATTGTGCGATGTCCTGATTCCAAGTGCAACGCTGTTGTTTTGCGCTCAAAGTCGGTTACTAAGTTGAGTTTGGCTAGTTGATCGGAGACTGACTCATCGGCTTCCGAAACCGAGACCCGGAAGCTCTGGAATTGGGTAGCACGCCGATCAACAGATCCATTCTGGCTCTTGGCGAGTCGTTCGATGACCACCCAGCCTTTTTGCCGCGTCACGACGCCGTCCATCGGTACAGAGGAGATGACTTCGGGTGTTACAACAGATGCCCAGACCATCACAACTCGCTCGTTCTCGACATAGCGCCGCGCCACCACGTGGCCGCGAAGACGTCCTTGGACTTCTCCGAGATGCACGGACGCCGCAAATTTCTGTGTGAGGATATCTTCTGTTGATTTTCCTTCCTGTTGACAAGGTTTACAAGCGTTAGGACTTTACCCTATGGCGATCACGAGGGAATTTACGTACTCCATGAAAGTTGCACGCGGAGCCAGACGAGGGTGTGACCATCAGCTGCCAGACAGCTTTGCTTGTAGCGTCCGCTCCGAACGGGAAGATCCGACAGTCGACCACTTCGATTGCAAGGGGCTGTGTCTTCTCCGGCTCGTCACGGATTCGAATATCGCGGTACGACGGCGAGAGTTCCTGGAAGCGTGGATCAGTAAAGACTGAGTCGAGTTGCTCGTACATGGTTGGCAACGTCGCCAGAAGCTCGTCATACAAAGTTGCGGTAGGTAGGGACGCTTTGTTGAGTAAAAGTGGCTGCTTCGTCATGACCAAGGGAAGGATACGCTGTGCAGAACATACAAAGTTAGGACGAGAGGTATGCCAACAGCAGTAGCACCACGTACATCGATGCCCTTGGGCTTCTTCTCCATCTGCCGCTTCAGTGAGTCCAGCAATCGGACCCGGTCCTCAAGCATGTTGCGTAGTCTGGCGTTCTCCATCTCAACTCTTTCACGCTGCTTGTACTGGCGGTCAGCCATCGCTTCCCACACACTAGCCATTGATTTGGCCAGCGCTGCCTTCGCTGGATCCTCTTTTGCTGCTCTCACTATTGCTTTGTGTCGCAGGTTAGCAAGGACGCCTTCGAGTTCCTTGACGGTCTCTCGGAGCGCCAGGAGCTCCTGACGCTGGCGATTTCGGCTTCGGTTCGGACTTTGACGTTTCTTGGTACGTTGAGCTGAACTAGCCGTCGGTGATTCACGCGGTGGAGTCGTATTGCCGGTGTCTGTGCTCCAAGAGCTCTCGTGAAGCGACAATCGTGGCGGTGACGATGGCACAGGCGACTCGTTCGTCTCCTGGCTACTCGTCAATGCCTCATTCCACACAAACTCGTCCGCGAACGCCAGCACGGCGTGCAGTGCTGCGTGGTCCTCTGCTGTCATCTCCATCGCGCCGAGCGTCTGTCTTGAGCCGTGCGTCAAGCAATTGCAATTGGCCACATACGATCGTCTACCTTCTTCGGAGCTGTTCGGTTCAGACTTGACGAACTAAATACCCTGTACAAGCGACTACAGTTTGAACCTGAAATATCACATAACAGAGGTTTCATAACTTGAGGCGTCACTGTCAGCCAATCAGAAGGCTTGATTTTGCGCTATAGACACCATATCTAGCTTATTTCAGTTGATTATTGTGAACTTATTGTATTGTCAACAAGGTATTATTGAGAGGCACTTCGAAAGGCCAGGCTGCAAATTAATCTCACACAACATTTCTTCTGCTACTCGCTCTTCATCGACCACTTGCACATACAGTGCGTGCATTGACCAGTGTCCTCCTCCTTGGACCAACCATCGATTCAATCATCCAATTCTCGTTCACTGCGCACGTTTAGTTGGTCGTGCATGATCATTTTGTATACATATTTCTCCACCAAAGAAGACAGCTTGATGCTCAGAGCGTGAATATATACACCGGGGGAGTCGGATTAACACTGTTGCTGGCTCAGTGCTGTGTCTAGAAGGCTGTTCTCGACCATTTGATACATCGCTTGCATGTTGTCGTTGTACGAGCCGATGAGCAGGTCTACAATCAGTTCGAACTGTCGAATGGTCGGTGCTGACTCATCGATCTCGGGCCAGCTTCGCACGCAGGACTTGATCAATGACGATGATGCAGGTTGCGCCGGATCTCGCTGGATGATCATACAGCCATGCTCCCGCATACGAACTCGTTTCTCACGAAACACAGAACTGGAGAGGAAAGCTCGAGATTCCCATTTGATGATGACACGATTCGCATGATCTTCGCGCTTGCTGATTGCATACACATCCACTGCTACATCTGAACGTCGGACCACCTTGTTGATAGTGAAATGGAGGTGGTACAGATTGCCTAATGGACGCACAGAACCCGATGCGGCGCCGTGGGTATCCATGTACTTCGCATTCACAGCGTACCACACAGTATCAGCCGTCGCTTGCATTGGAAACGGCAACTCCCGGCAGCTCTGAATCTCAAGAAACAGGTCGTCTCGATCTCCGCATCGCGACTTGATGTCCTTGAAGTTTCCACTGACCTCATCGAGTCCACACTCTCGTAGAAAAGCTTCTACTTCGACTGCACAAGACTCCATGCTCTCGGTGATCGAACTGAAGATCGATTCAGGGCTATCAGCTGGCAGGAATGAGCTCATCCGGACCATATTCCCCCATTCGTTAGCCTACAAGCACATATTAGTCGAGACAATCATGGAAGAGTTCAAGTTTAGTCTCACCTCTGTTCCCAGTCGCTTGCGCACCAGTTTCTCCAGACTGCTGGCGATCTTGAGCTGGTCCTCGAGCATCTCTTTTAGCTTGACGTTCTCCACTTCAGCTTTCTGCTTGGCGTCTCGTTGTCGCTCCGCCAATCCCTTCCACACCGCCGCCTTGCTCCCACTTGTGACCGACAACGCACCCTGCGACGCGGCTTCCGCTCCGTGGTTCTGCTGGAGTTTGTTCAGCTCCGCCTCCAGTTCTTGTACTTGTCGCCGCAGGTAATCCACTTCTTCTTTCTGGCGCGCCTGCGAAGTCGGCTTGGCCACTTTCGTTGGCGAATAGCGCTCACTCCGAGGCTTCTTCCCGTTCCGCTTCAGCGCTCGTGTCGTCTTTTTCCCATGACCATCCGCGAGCAACGCGTTCACGTCCGGATCGATGAGCATTTCTCGCAGGAGCTCTTCCGTCAAGTCTTCCGAGGAGGACCCAGGGTCCGTCGAGGTGTCCACAAGCGCCGGGAGACCCTCCATTTCGTCCAGAAACGACAGTGTCGGGTCGATCACCATGTCCTCATGGCCGCGCGGCGCTTCTTGGCCCTGGGCGGCGCTGCATGCACGCATTAGCGTCGTCATGGTCGTCACTGGCTTGCTTTCTCGCATGGTCGGACCAGAGTTGTCTTATGCTCACTTCATAGGTTCGTGCGAACTTAACAGCAAAATTGCGCGAACTGGTTTCGGGGAGTCGGTAAACATCACTAGGTTCGCTTAATGACATTTCAGCCAATCAACAGCTGCTTCAAGTACCTCGTTAAGTTCGAATACAATCGCACTTAGAAGGGTTTTGACCAATGAGCACACCAAGAAGCCCAAGAAGCCATGCAGTCAGCGAATGCGAGCAGCTCAGTTCACGTGACCATGGCGGAAGCGATGCTTTTACGTGAAGATACGGTGCTGGACGCGTCCCTGGCGTTTCTGGATGAGATAGACGTGCTTCCGGAGCTTTCAGATGGCGGAACCGGCGTGGTTGGAACTCTGGACGAGGCGGAGCTAAAGCTGGACGAAGCGCTCGTGCTGAACGACGTGAATGAAACTCTTGCTTGTTTGGCAAGTCTTACTGCGGCGAATGATACCACCAATGATCCACAGAAAAAAACCAAGCCAGCACCTAAGGACGCGTTGACTCGACAGAAGCAAG
This sequence comes from Pythium oligandrum, assembly GCA_020085045.1. Classification (NCBI taxonomy): domain Eukaryota; phylum Oomycota; class Peronosporomycetes; order Pythiales; family Pythiaceae; genus Pythium; species Pythium oligandrum. The sequence goes on along the minus strand of JAHRIK010000001.1, from coordinate 3,103,578 downwards.
AACTCGCGTATCTTCGGGCCCATGTCCAGGAACTGGAAACAGAACTCGCTCATCTCCAACAGCAGAGCACGCCGTCCTCTACGAGCATGATGCTATGGGAAAGCATCGCCAAGCGTCAGCGAAACGCCAAGACGCGAGCCGAGTTGGAGAACACCAAGCTCCGGGAGCAGTTGCAAGGCCAGCTAAAGGTGGCTCGCTCACTGGAAAAGCTGATGCGCAAACGACAGAATGATATGGTACGTGGTCTACTCGTTCTAGACTTGAATGCTCGACGACTTAGCAGACACGTTCCTTCTGTAGCTACCGGAGCTGGGCAATACCAAACGTCCTCGTATCATCGAGGGGTGTGAGAGCTCTGAAGCTATCTACAAGTCGATTCGTGCTAGTCTGGATGCTCGAACGATTGTGGCGGACGAGTGGATCAAAGAAAGCGGGCTGGATCGCATCCGTGACAACTGCCACGACGCTCACGTAGGTCTCAGTGCAAGCAACGAGATCTGCCTCGAAGTGTTGACGTGTCAACATTATCCATTCCCGCTCGAAGCCACAGCAGAAGCAGTTTGGAAATGCTTAAGTGGCCACCAAGTCCAGCTCGACAATGGGACATACGCTGGGCTAGGACATTCCGATGTTCATTGTTACTCTCAGGCAAATCTGAATCTGAATTTTCGCCGACTCAACCTATCGATGGATGTTTACGGTGTTGGGAAACGGTTCATCGAGAAAGACCGGGTCGTCGTGGTGATGGAATGCCGCACAGTTGCGAAATGCTCCAGCTTCAAAGGCAAACGGGAATGCTTGGACGATCTGGGCTGTGTGGTGATCGAGCGAGATCCGACACGGTCTGGTCCATCCACGTTGGTCAAGTCGTGCATCCGCAGTTGGCCCAAGGTCGACGAATCGGATGGCCCTCAAGTTCATCGACCGAACTTTGAACTTCTCGTCGACATGATGATCGGCTCCTTCAACGACAACTGCCAAATGTACCAATTCATCGAGAACACACTTCTGGAGGCGTCATTAGTAAAAGATTGATGCATTGCCAATAATAATGGCACCGGAAGCGCGACATTTCGCGGCAAGGTGGTGAGACCTTGCATGAATGAGGTCCGATGTATAGCACTCCTTGCACGTCGTATGTAGTAGATCGTGTCTTGATCGAGAAGTAGTAAAATGAAGAATGAACTCCAATATGGTGCATATCATTACATTACGAATGCAATCGCACTTAAAAGGGTTTTGACCAATGAGCACACCAAGAAGCCCAAGAAGCCATGCAGTCAGCGAATGCGAGCGGATCGGTACAAGTGACCACACCGGACGCGATGGTTTTGCGTGAAGATACGGTGCTGGACGCGTCACTGGCGTTTCTGGATGAGATAGACGTGCTTCCTGAGCTTTCCCATGGCGGAACCGGCGTGGGTAGAGCCTTGGAAGAGGCGGAGAAGAAGCTGGACGAAGCGCTCGTCCGGAACGACGCGAATGGAGCTCTTGCTTGCTTTACAGGCCTTACTGCGGCGAATGGTACCACTATTGATGAACAGAAGAAAGCGAAGCCAGCACCAAAGAACGCGTCGACTCGGCAGAAGCAAGAGCTTGCGTATCTTCGGACCCAAGTCCAGGAACTGGAAGCAGAACTCGCTCAACTCCAACAGCACAGATCTCCACCCTCGACAAACATGGCACTTTGGGAAGACATCGCCAAGCGTCAGCGAAATGCCAAGACACGGGCCGAGGTGGAGAACACCAAGCTCTGGGAACAGCTGCAAGGGCAGCTGAAGGTGGCTCGATCACTGGAAAAGCTGATGTGTAAGCGACAGAATGATATGGTACGTGATCTTCTTGCTCCAGACTTACTTGTACGCATGACCTCTTAGCCAATTCGTTTCTTCTATAGCTGCCGGAATTGGGCAATACTAAACGACCTCGTATCATCGAGATTTGTGAGAGCTCTGAAGCTATCTACAAGTCGATTCGTGCTAGTCTGGATGCTCGAACGATTGTGGCGGACGAGTGGATCAAAGAAAGTGGATTGGATCGCATCCAAGACAACCACCACGATGCTCAAGTACGCTCCGGCGCCGACAACGAGATCTATCTCGAAGTGTTGATGTGTCAACACTATCCATTCCCGCTCGAAGCCACAGCAGAAGCAGTTTGGAAATGCTTAAGTGGCCACCAAGTCCAGCTCGACAATGGGACATACGCTGGGCTAGGACATTCCGATGTTCATTGTTACTCTCAGGCAAATCTGAATCTGAATTTTCGCCGACTCAACCTATCGATGGATGTTTACGGTGTTGGGAAACGGTTCATCGAGAAAGACCGGGTCGTCGTGGTGATGGAATGCCGCACAGTTGCGAAATGCTCCAGCTTCAAAGGCAAACGGGAATGCTTGGACGATCTGGGCTATGTGGTGATCGAGCGGGATCCGACACGGTCTGGTCCATCCACGTTGGTCAAGTCGTGCATCCGCAGTTGGCCCAAGGTCGACGAAATGGATGGCCCTCAAGTTCATCGACCGAACTTTGAACTTCTCGTCGACATGATGATCGGCTCCTTCAACGACAATTGCCAGCACATGCTCCAGTTCATCGAGAACACGCTTCTAGAAGAGTCTTTAGCAACGCATTAATGCTTTACCATCCACCACAGTGTTAGAGAGAGCTCATGCATTAACAACTCGTTAATGTAGAAATGTAGAACTGTAATGGCACTAGAACGCGACACGATCTACGCAACAGCGCAAGATTCTGCACAACAATTCAGAGAACTTACGATGTCGCCTCTTCGTCAGAGAGAAATGGGTAGTCCGTGTAGCCCTTCTCGCCGGTCGTGTAGAAGTACATTGTGCCTTCATCGAAGCGTGCAAGAGGGGCGTTGAGTTCGAAACGCTTGACCAAGTCAGGGTTCGAGATAAAGTATCGACCAATGGCAACAATGTCAGCCTGGCCTGCTTCCACGACGTCGATCGTGCAGTCTCGTTCGTATCCTGACGCTGTCACGAGTATGCCCTTGTAGAACTGACGGAAATACACCGTGGCTCCTTCTTTCGGTGTCAGCTCGTTTGTGTAATGAAACACACAAGGTTCAATAATATGCGCGTACGCCAAATTGTAGTCGCTCAGCTTCTCGAACACGTACTTGACCGTGGTTGCAGGGTCCGAGTCCTGCTGGGCACACGTCTTGCTATATGGCGAAAGCCGCACCGCGAGCTTGCTTGAGTCGACTTCCTTGAGAATCTCCTCCATCACTTCAAATAAGAAGCGAGCTCGATTCTCCACCGAGCCACCGTACCCGTCTGTGCGGTCATTGATGCCGTCAAAAAAGAAACTGCTCGATCAAGAAACCGTTGGCAGCGTGGATCTCGACGCCGTCAAAGCCTGCAGCAATGGCATTCGCCGTCGCTTTTCGATAGTCTTCAGCGATCTTGGGAATCTCGCTCGCATCTAAGGCGCGTGGGCGTTCAAGTGGCATATGGCCGTACGGGGTTAACGTCGTGCGGTTATTGCTCAGAGGCATGTTCATACTTGACGAGACTGGCAATGCATTGTTCGGCTGTAGTGACGAATGACTGAAGCGACCTGTATGCCAGAGCTGAAGAAGATCACCCCACCTTCTTCGTGGACTGCTTTGGTGACAGGCTTCCACGCATCAATCTGCTCCTGGGTAAGGATGCCAGGCGTGCAGAAGAATCCACGACCGGATGGCGAGATGTTGGTGGCTTCCGCGATAATCAACCCACCACGAGTCGAGCGCTGCTGGTAGTACTTGGCGGCGTAGCTGGGCTGTACGCCTGAGCTGTCAGCTCGGAAACGCGTGAGCGGCGCCATGGCAATGCGGTGTCTGAGCTGAATCGGATCCTTCTTCCCGCCGAGAGTGATGGCGGTGAAGAGCTTTGGGGTGGAGACGGACATGAGGCTGGTGGCTTGGCTTGGGATATGCTCGTCAGAATTGAGAGTGTTCAACGGCAGGTGAAAGCCCATCTAACAGTTTATTATCTACTCTATGATGTGATATGAAGCATTGAGACCGCTGGATGTTGAAGTCGTCATAATCGTCCCGACGCGATTACTTGCTCCAAACCCAGGTAATCATCCAAGGCAGATTATGGAAACATGGATAAATGAGGGATAAAAGAAGATTAAAGCCAATCAAGATGCCAATACCACAAGGAGGTTAAATCCGAATTCTGTATTTTGGGAGATTTTTTTCCAAGTCGGGTTCTCTTGTCTTGGCATCTCGTTGGCGTGTGGCAGTAGTAATGATCCATGCAATGAGCTTTGTTGTAAAGCATTGAGCTCACTCTCGAGCTCTTGCTTCCCGCTTACTGATTCCCTACATCGCCACCAAGCAACCGGCTTACTCCGTTACATTGCGCTCGATTGGCTGAATACCGGGATCTGTGTTTGTGCAGATTCGCTTCAACTCAGCGAGGCGACTTGGCTCGCTTTTCTCGACGACATTCACTTCAAGATGCGATCAACGCGATTGTCTGACCGGCTAACGTCAAGCTGTGTCATACGTGACTGCTGCTCGTGCGTTAACTGGTTGCAGAGAAGCTGATGGATGCATGCAGAGCAAAATGCAGAGCCTTCGTGCAAGGGATCCACACGGGTATAGCCAGCGGGAAGATCGGCTAGGCTTCCTGGGAAGAAGAAGGGCGGCTCGTGTCTCCTTGAAGGCGGGCGAGCGTTCAGTGGCTGACAGCGCTTGACTACACTTGATACCACCCACCTTCCCGGATGGCGTAATCCGCTATTTGATTAGCTCTGGATCTTTTCCGGCGATGGGAAGAGGAACGAGTACACGGACGGCGCAGGATTCAACACATTTCCGAATTTGCCAAAGCGCGCTCAAGCCCAAGCTTGTCATGTCAGTGTTCCCCAAGATCAAGCTCACCTATTTCAACGGTGCGGCGCGTGCCGAGAGTATCCGTCTCGCCTTCTACATCGGCAACGTGCCATTTGAAGACGTCCGCTTGTCCTTCCAGGAGTTTGGTGCGCTCAAGGAGACCTTCCCATACGGACAGCTGCCTGTGCTGGAGGTGGATGGTGAAGTCATCGCCCAGTCGGAAGCGATGTTGCGCTTCGCTGGCCGTCTCACTGGTCTGTATCCTGTGAATGACCCAGTGGCGGCGCTCAAGATCGACGAGCTTCTGGGCTCGATGGACGAACTCTCGAGCAAGATGAGTCCGTCGTTCCGTGAACAAGACCCAGACAAGAAGAAGGCGTTGCGTGAAGAGATGGCCAATACCATTATCCCTCGCTACTTGGGTCTTATTGACCGTCGTCTCGCCCAGTTGAAGGAGTACGCAGTCTTCAAAACCGATTCACTCTTCATCCACGAGCTCTTGATCAACAACTTTGTGCGCTGGATGAAGATGGGTGTGGTCGATCATGTCCCAACGACAGTGTGCGATGGTTACGCTGCTGTTGATGCACTTGCAGCCAAGGTGACTACTCATCCGAAGGTGGTGGAGTACTATGCGAACCCACGCAACGTCACTCCGAAGCTCAAGCTCACCTACTTTAACGGCCCTGGTCGTGCGGAGCCTATTCGTCTTGCGTTCCTGCTTGGTGGCGTTGAATTCGAAGACGAGCGCGTTCAGTTAAGTGATATGGAGAAGCTTCGCCCTTCGTTGCCATTCGGTCAATTACCAGTGCTCAGCATTGACGGCGAGCCCCATGCGCATTCGAACCAGATCCTTCGCTATGCTGGCACCCGCGCGGGTTTGTATCCATCTACGGACCTCAACCAAGCTCTCCGCGTGGACGAAGTGCTATGTCTCTTTGACGATTACTACAACGCCATTGCTCTTACCTACCCTATGGAACCAGAGGCCCAGCTCGCTGCTCGCAAGGTCCTAGTCGAAGGAATGTTCACGAAGATGTTCAGTGGACTAGACAAGCGCATCGCTGGTTGGGGTGGCAAGTACGCTGTCGGTGATGAGCTCACTGTCGCCGATATTGCGATTTACAGTGCACTCCACGGCTTTAAGGGTGGGAAGTTCACCGGTATTCCAGCCAGCCTCGCTGATGGCTACTCGCATATTGGCCGTGTTTACGAGCAGGTCCTCAACCTCCCAAAGGTGCAGGAGTGGAACAACAAGACGTTTCCAACCAATGACTTTTAGATGGTCATCATTCCATTTGATGTGAGCGGTGTTGACGTGAAAGCAGAAACCAACAATACTACTTCTAGATTACGTGGTTCTTGGAGAACTTCTTAGACACAACAGATCAGTATGCATCGATGTGAAAAAAAAAATCCTGTTTTGGAATGGCGTCAAATATGTAGACTACTTCGTAGTACCGACTATCTTACTTCTGCTCTGGTGCAGCGTACGCTGGGTACGTCGTGTAGCCGTTCGAGCCCTGGTTCGCGTCCCAGTAGTCCGCGTACGACGCATCCGCATTCAAAGGCCAGTCGTTCTCGAAACGCTCCGCCAAGTCCGGGTTCGAAATGTACAAACGACCGAAACCCACAGCATCCGCAGCGCCACTGCGCACCACGCCCTCCGCCGTGTCACGCGTGTACGAGTTGGTGGCGAAGACATGTCCCTTGAAGTGCGTCTTGGCATCAAAGGTCGTCACGAGACGATCCTTGTCGTGGTAACCAAAGCCGAAGCCATCGAGAACCGCGAGGTACGCCAAGTTGTGCTGGCTCAGCTGCTGGAAGACATACGTGAAGGTGTCGTAGTTGTCCTGGCTACCCATCTCGGCATACGCTCCGTTCGGCGAGAGACGCACAGCCACACGGTCCGACGGGTATACGGTCTTGAGTGCGTCGACGAGCTCCAAGAGGAAGCGCGCACGGTTCTCGATGGAACCGCCGTACTTGTCCGTACGCTTGTTGGTGGACGACTGGAGGAAGGTGTCGACCAAGTATCCGTTGGCGCCGTGCACTTCGACACCGTCAAAGCCCACCTGCTTGGCCAACTCGGCGCTCTTGCGGTAGTCTTCGATGATGGCTGGGATCTCGTCCGTCTCGAGCGCACGCGGGACTTGGTACGTGGCGTGTTCTCCCTTGGCGTCGCGGATCTGACCCTGCGAGATGCCGATGGCGGACGGCGCGACGACCTCGTTCTTTGGGTTGAACGACGAGTGCGACTGACGACCCATGTGCCAGAGCTGCAAGAAGATCTTGCCGTTCTTGGCGTGCACGGCGTCGACGACCTTCTTCCATCCGTCGGCGTGTGCCTGCGTGTAGAGACCTGGTGCGCCGAACCATCCGAATCCCTGTTCGGAGACGGCGGTGGCTTCCGTGATGATGAGACCGGCGCCGGCGCGCTGTTCGTAGTAGAGGACGTTGTCGGCGTTGGGGACGCGCGTCTGCTTGTCGGCACGCGCGCGGGTCATGGGGAGACGACGACGCGGTTCTTGAGGGTGAGGTCCTTGGCGAGGGTGAGCGGCGTGAAGAGCTTGTATCCGGTGGTGACCATGGTTGTTGTTGGTAGCTTGGGTGTGTTGGGTTGTTTTGTCTGGTAGACTGTAAGTTGAGGAGTGAGATTGGTGCGCACGGTCGAGCGAGGTAGGCGACCTCGTGCTCGTGCTCGTGCACGCAGACACTCCACTCAAGGAGGGAGTACACTCATGTGACGCGCTTCCTGGCGTCTTGTGAGTGAGGATCTCCCTCCTCGCTACGTCAACACGCGTGGGATTCTCATAATCGAGGGGCTTGTGGCATAATCTCGCTGCGAAACACCGGGGCTGTCAGTGCCAAGTGAGACTCTCATTGGCTGGCTCCAGTGCCCATCCCACTCGTCAGTCGGACGATTACGACAATCACTCTCGAAACAGAGTTGGCTGCCGACGGTCTCAGCAGCCAATGAGAGTCGCGCATTGCGCTCACTCACCACCGGTTTACTGCATCCACCCGCACGCGATTATGACCCAAGCCCCTCGATTATGAGAATCCCACGCGTGTTGACGTAGCGAGGAGGGAGATCCTCACTCACAAGACGCCAGGAAGCGCGTCACATGAGTGTACTCCCTCCTTGAGTGGAGTGTCTGCGTGCACGAGCACGAGCACGAGGTCGCCTACCTCGCTCGACCGTGCGCACCAATCTCACTCCTCAACTTACAGTCTACCAGACAAAACAACCCAACACACCCAAGCTACCAACAACAACCATGGTCACCACCGGATACAAGCTCTTCACGCCGCTCACCCTCGCCAAGGACCTCACCCTCAAGAACCGCGTCGTCGTCTCCCCCATGACCCGCGCGCGTGCCGACAAGCAGACGCGCGTCCCCAACGCCGACAACGTCCTCTACTACGAACAGCGCGCCGGCGCCGGTCTCATCATCACGGAAGCCACCGCCGTCTCCGAACAGGGATTCGGATGGTTCGGCGCACCAGGTCTCTACACGCAGGCACACGCCGACGGATGGAAGAAGGTCGTCGACGCCGTGCACGCCAAGAACGGCAAGATCTTCTTGCAGCTCTGGCACATGGGTCGTCAGTCGCACTCGTCGTTCAACCCAAAGAACGAGGTCGTCGCGCCGTCCGCCATCGGCATCTCGCAGGGTCAGATCCGCGACGCCAAGGGAGAACACGCCACGTACCAAGTCCCGCGTGCGCTCGAGACGGACGAGATCCCAGCCATCATCGAAGACTACCGCAAGAGCGCCGAGTTGGCCAAGCAGGTGGGCTTTGACGGTGTCGAAGTGCACGGCGCCAACGGATACTTGGTCGACACCTTCCTCCAGTCGTCCACCAACAAGCGTACGGACAAGTACGGCGGTTCCATCGAGAACCGTGCGCGCTTCCTCTTGGAGCTCGTCGACGCACTCAAGACCGTATACCCGTCGGACCGTGTGGCTGTGCGTCTCTCGCCGAACGGAGCGTATGCCGAGATGGGTAGCCAGGACAACTACGACACCTTCACGTATGTCTTCCAGCAGCTGAGCCAGCACAACTTGGCGTACCTCGCGGTTCTCGATGGCTTCGGCTTTGGTTACCACGACAAGGATCGTCTCGTGACGACCTTTGATGCCAAGACGCACTTCAAGGGACATGTCTTCGCCACCAACTCGTACACGCGTGACACGGCGGAGGGCGTGGTGCGCAGTGGCGCTGCGGATGCTGTGGGTTTCGGTCGTTTGTACATTTCGAACCCGGACTTGGCGGAGCGTTTCGAGAACGACTGGCCTTTGAATGCGGATGCGTCGTACGCGGACTACTGGGACGCGAACCAGGGCTCGAACGGCTACACGACGTACCCAGCGTACGCTGCACCAGAGCAGAAGTAAGTTAGTAAGCAACTCGCTTGACCAATAAATCTCCTTTCAATACTGAGACTCAATTAACCAAATGTTGAGCTACTTGTAGAATCTACAGCAGCAAAGGAATATGTGCTTCAGCACACTGAGAATTTCCGATCTCCTATTGAACATTTGACGTTTCAGATCCCGAAGGACAACATATTTACGTGGGCTTTTTTAAAAGACAAACTTGCTCATTATGATTCAAACGACGACGACATGCTGGATTCAAAATGCGTTGGTAGGAAAAGTCTTCTGGTTCCACTCTTGGACTGTAGGGAGGTTCATGACCTGCTCGTAGATGCGAACAATGTGCGAGTAGCTATCGGTAACCGTGGCTGGGATACCCGTGAGGTGGCCGTCCTTGAAGCCGAGGATCGAACTGTAGATCGCAAGATCGGCGATGGTGAGCTCGTTGCCTACCGCGTACTTACCACCCCAACCAGCGATACGCTTGTCCAATGCACCGAGCAGCTTCGGAAACGTTTCCTGAGCCAGAACCTTACGAGCAGCGAGCTGGGTCTCTGGTTCCATAGGGTAGGTTAGAGACACGGCATTGTGAAGATCGTCAAAGAGGCAAAGTACTTCATCGACACGGAGTGCCTGTTTCAGGTCCGTGGATGGATACAAACCCGCGCGGGTGCCAGCATAGCGAAGGATCTGGAGCGACTGAGAGTGAATTTCACCGTCGATGCTGAGAGTTGGCACTTGGCCAAATGGCAACGCAGGACGGAGCTTCTCCATGTCGCCAAACTCAATACGCTCGTCTTCGAATTCAACGCCACCAAGCAGGAACGCAAGACGAATAGGCTCCGCACGACCAGGGCCGTTAAAGTAGGTGAGCTTGAGCTTCGGAGTGACGTTGCGTGGGTTCGCATAGTACTCCACCACCTTCGGATGAGTAGTCACCTTGGCTGCAAGTGCATCAACAGCAGCGTAACCATCGCACACTGTCGTTGGGACATGATCGACCACACCCATCTTCATCCAGCGCACAAAGTTGTTGATCAAGAGCTCGTGGATGAAGAGTGAATCGGTTTTGAAGACTGCGTACTCCTTCAACTGGGCGAGACGACGGTCAATAAGACCCAAGTAGCGAGGGATAATGGTATTGGCCATCTCTTCACGCAACGCCTTCTTCTTGTCTGGGTCTTGTTCACGGAACGACGGACTCATCTTGCTCGAGAGTTCGTCCATCGAGCCCAGAAGCTCGTCGATCTTGAGCGCCGCCACTGGGTCATTCACAGGATACAGACCAGTGAGACGGCCAGCGAAGCGCAACATCGCTTCCGACTGGGCGATGACTTCACCATCCACCTCCAGCACAGGCAGCTGTCCGTATGGGAAGGTCTCCTTGAGCGCACCAAACTCCTGGAAGGACAAGCGGACGTCTTCAAATGGCACGTTGCCGATGTAGAAGGCGAGACGGATACTCTCGGCACGCGCCGCACCGTTGAAATAGGTGAGCTTGATCTTGGGGAACACTGACATCAGAGTCTCGGTTGGGTACGACGTGGCCACTTGTGATATGAGAAGAGCACGCCGCCGGAAAAGATCCAGAGCCCATCAGTGTGGATTTTCGGGAAGATGTTGGAGCGGAATGAATGCTGGTGGTCGCGTAATCATGTACCGTCAGCAACGAGTGAATGGCCGCCTTCGAGAACATTCGGACGGTATCCATCAAGTAGCCCTATGGAGCCAGAAGCTGAGCCCCTAGCCAGAGTCCGAGGGGACAAGATACTCCCTCGTCACTGTTGCGGCAACTGACTCACGTATGTCTCGGGGGAACGACTACATTTTGTTCCGCAAAAAACCGACCAGATTTTTAGGAAGATTCCAAAACAGGTCGTTTCCGGTCGGGTCACGAGTGCGGTCAGGGAAGGCAAAATGGACCGATATCGACTCGAAACAAAGCCGCAACTCGGAGGATCTATCTTTTGGTCGCCCCCGAAGCGTAGTGGAGGGTGGCGGAGCGAAGCGCTCTAGCGCATGGCGACCGAGCTTGCCGAGGGAGCGCGGGCGCGAGTCACCCATTTGTATCAAAAATATTATATACAGAAGACGGTACTCGTAGTACCATTATTGACTTCGAGTTACTCACGTGATATACCCTTTTTTGTAACAAATACGAAAAATAACATACCTCTTTTTGCCCATTTATCTCAAGAAAAATACCTACTTATAGCATTTTGTTGAATAAATACACCTACTTTTAATCCGATTTTGTGACCGAAAACCTGACCTGACCCGGAAACGACCCGTTTAAAACATTACCGCGCAAAGGTCTTCTTCTTACATCTTTGACATGTTGCTCGTCAGTCTCACTACCCAAAGGACAAGGTGACAAGGTCGTCGCGCCGCCGGTCATCGAAATCTTGCAGGGTCAGATCCGAAAGTACTACATCTTTGGGAGGTTGAAGACCTGCTCGTAGACACGGCCAATGTTCAAGTAGCCATCAGCGAGGCTGGCTGGGATACCCGAGATCTTACCGCCCTTAAAGCCGTGGAGTGCACTGTAAATCGCAATATCGGCGATGGTGAGCTCGTCACCAACAGCGTAGTTGCCACCCCAACCAGCGATGCGCTTGTCCAGGCCATTGAACATCTTCGGGAATACCCCCTCGGCCAAGTTCTTGCGAGCGACGAGCTGGGCCTCTGGTTCCATAGGGTTGGTAAGTGCTAGGGCGTTGTAGTAGTCATCAAAGACACTCAATACTTCGTCCACACGGAGAGCATGCTTCATGTCCGTAGTAGAGTATAGGCCCGCGCGGGTCCCAGCGTACCGAAGAATGTGGGTCGAATATGCATGAGGCTCATCGTTGATGCTAAGCACTGGCAACTGACCGAATGGCAACGAAGGGCGAAGCTTCTCCATATCACTCAACTGAACGCGCTCGTCTTCGAACTCGACACCGCCGATAAGGAATGCGAGACGAATAGCTTCGGCATGGTCAGAACCATCAGGGTACGTGAGTTTGAGCTTTGGAGTGACGTTGCGTGGGTTGGCGTAGTACTCCACCACCTTCGGGTGGTTGCTCACCTTGGCCACGAGTGCCTCGACAGCAGGGTATCCATCGCACGCCGTCGTTGGGATGTGATCAACCACGCCCATCTTCATCCAGCTGACAAAGTTGTTGATCACGAGCTCGTGAATGAAAAGAGTATCGGTCTTGAAGACGGCGTACTCCTTCAGCTGGGTAAGGCGATGGTCGATGAGACCAATATAGCGAGGGTGATGACGTTCGCTGCCTCTTCACGCAGTGTCTTCCTCTTGTCGGGGTCCTGCTCACGGAGCGATGGAGCTATCTTGCTCGTCATTTCCGATATCGAACCGAGCAGCTCGTCAATCTTGAGCGCTGCCACTGGGTCGTTCACAGGATACAGACCACTAAGACGGCCAGCATAACGCAGAATAGCCTCCGACTCAGCAATGACTTCACCGTCCACCTCCAACAGAGGCAGTTGACCGTATGGGAAGGTCTCCTTGAGCTCAGCAAACTTCTCGAAGGACAAGCGGACGTCTTCGAACGGCACGTCACCAATGTAAAGGCGAGGCGGGTGCTCTCGGCGCGCGCCGCAAAGTTGAAGTAGGTGAGCTTGATCTTGGGGAACGCTGACATGAGAAGCTTGGGGACTGTGGCACGACTTGGCAACTTGGGAAATGAAAAGAATGTGGAGTCAGTCCCAGCCCATCGCTCTCAAGTCCATCGCCGGAAATTGCGATGCTGTGTTGTACGTGAATCAGACAACCTCTGTCCTAATGGGTGGGTCCAACTGAGTACCAGTGACCATGTAATCAGGATTCGTAGGACACTGTTCACTTTGGGCCGTCCTCGTGCATCCAGCAAGCGAATCATTGACAAACATGGTTTTCGCTACGATCACGCAAGCCTGTGTCTTTCCTCCTTTCGAAGGCGTTCGTCTGGTTGTAAGTTGGCTCGATTGGTGTGACGTACCACTATGTGTGTACTCCATAGTTGTGCAATTGACCAGGTGCGAGTTGTCTAATGAACACAGTGATCTTGTGTCTCGGGTAGGCTGTCGGAGGAGAAATTGGTCCATTTAGGTGATCTTTTAGGTTCTAAGGTGCAGGTGCCAGGAAGTGACAGGGAGATAGAAGAGGGTGTTGTAAAAAAAGTTTTGTTTACATCGTCATTGTGTTGCCAAAGTCGACTCCAGTAGGCTGTTTTCGATATGCAGAAACAGTGCTTGGCAGTTACCGTTGCAAATGTCGATGATCATGTCCGCGAGAAGCTCAAACTTGGGTCGGTTGACCTCTTCATGACACGATTCGTCGAGCAGAGGCCAACTCCGCTTACAAGACCGAAACACTGTCGATGTAGCTGGGCACGAGAGATCCCGTTCGATCACTATATAGCTCAACTCGACCAAGCACTCGCGATTGCCTCCGTCTGCCGCGCTACTTGTGATCGAACGGAATTCCGCACTCACCACCACTCGATTGCTTTCGTTGAAGCGCCGTCCTACTGCAAAGGATTCTAACACCGAGTCAAGGCGCGGAAGCTTCACACCGACCTTTGATCGCGCTAGATAGTGTGTGTCGGATCGTTTCACCGATCCATAGATACCGTTGTCCAGTTCAAGGTGATCAGTGCACAAGCAGCTCCACAACGCCTCGGCCGTTGCCTCGAGGGGAAACGGCACACGCCGACAGACCAACGTCTCGACGTAGACGTCGTTGCTCGTCCCACAACGTACCTGTGCGTCGTCAAAGCGGTCACTGAGGTAAGCAAGCCCGCTTTCTTGCATCCATTCGTCCACGGTGTTGTTGGGTCGAGCGCCTAAGCTATCACGAATCGTCCGGAAAATGGCCTCAGAGCTCTCAAACGTCTCGGTGATCCGCGACCTGTTGATACTCCCCCCTTCCGATATCTACACTACGCGTTAGCCTCATAATAATGTCATTGTAGGAGTAAATGAAGCACCTACCATGTCGTCTTGGCCTTTGTGAAGCATCGTCATGAGGCCACGCACGACCTTCAGCTGTCCTTGATAGACCGCACGGAGCCTCGCGTTCTCGGCTTCAACTCGTTTCTTCGCATCACGCTGACGCTTGGCAATCTCCTCCCACGGTGTGATCATAGTCGTCGGGACGACGCTCTGCTGTAGACGACTGAGCTCGCCCTCGAGCTCCTCGACCTGGGATCTGAGGTGCTCAATCTGCTGTCTGCGTATCGCCGTTGCGTCCATTCGACGCGGCCTAGATCCTTTCTTCCGGGGCTTTGCTGAACCAGAGCTCACAGGCTCTGTCGCCGGAGTTGATGGAGGATCCGAGAGGCAAACGCAGGCCTGGTCATCCGGATCGGTCAGGTCGAGCAGCTCACCCAAGAGCTCCTCTGTAGGGGCTGCTCGTTCGTGAACTGCGTCTGGAATCTCTGGAAGTTTGTCCAGCTCGTCCAGAAACGCCAGCGGCGCGTCCAGGACGGTCTCTCCATTGACGCGCATCTCCTCAGGTGGAGGCGCTGGCCGTCGCATCAAGGTCGGTGACTCGCCCACACTAGACACGCTAAGTTCGCACGAACTTTAGGAGCACTGTACCAAATCCGACTCCTGGTCGACTCCCCTCTCTCAATGAGCTGTGGCTTTCGACGGCTACAACGTAGATGCTACTAGCGTGTGGATCGTATATCATTCGTCTGTCCCTGTTGGCAATGGTGAAAAGGCGGCTTCTGGTAACCAAGGAATGCGGTCGAAGGCAAAGTCGCCGCCAAGGTCTCATCAACGCAAACTTGGCCTTCCGATCTTGTTTCCGGCCTTTTCCACAAGAAGGATATTCATGGCATCCTTCTTCAGCTCAAAGACATCCTTTCCATGCGTCTACCTTGGCAATTGCGGCGTCTGAAGGTCGTCAAGAATGAGGACGATGGCTGTGATCGCCATAAGTTCGAACGAACCTAAGATCCTGTGCAGGCTTTTGGCCAATGAGACGTCTAGAGCTCATTTTGATTCGGTGGAAACAGACCGACGCCATGGGGCAACACACGCCGGCTGAGACGTCAGAAGCCAAGCGATTCCACGGCGAGACCGTCCTGGATGCGTCATTAGCATTTCTGGATGAGTTGGACAAGCTTCCGGAGCTTCCGGACATGTCCAATGGCTCGAAAATGGCACTCATTGATCCAACCGAGTCGATGTTGAGCGAGTTACTCGGTCTGACCGACGCAGATGACGCTAGTATTGGTATCCCAGACCCGCCATTGACCGAAGTGGTAGTGCCAGCCCAAACAGCGAGCGATGGTACCAGCAAAGCTCGTAAAAGGAACTCCAAGCCGGTCCGGAAAGAAACAAATGCGGTACGGAAACAGGAGATTGAGTTCTTGCGAGCCCAAGTACACAAGCTCGAAGGCGAGCTGAGTCGTCTACAGAAGAGTGTCACTCCAGTAGCCGAAACGACACTGTGGGAGGGCATTGCCATGCGCCAACGTGATGCCAAGAAGCGGGTCGAGGCCAAGAACGCGAAGCTTCGTCAACTCTACCAAGGGCAATTGAAGGTTGCTCGTGGTCTCGTCCGCCTGCTTCACAAAGGAGAAAACGATATGGTACGTCTTATAGTCTATATTGATGTGATGTAGCCACCCTACTCATGCTTCTTGTACGACTGTAGTCGTCCGAACTGGGAAACGCCAAACGACCCCGTCTCATCGTACAGGGTACCAACACCGAAGCCATTTTCCAGTCGATTCGCTTCAGCCTTGCCACTCGACCACTTGAAGTCGACGAATGGATGCATGACAATGGGCTCGTGCACATCCGTGACTACTATGACGACTCGCGAGTGCGTCGTGGGGTCAACAACGACATCTTTCTCGAAATGGTGCTCTGTCGTCGGTTCCCGTTCTCGTTTGATGCGACAGCTGAAGCTGTGTGGGGTAGATTTTGCGCTGATCACCTCGAGATGGAGAACGGTATCTACGGTGCAGTTGAACGATCCGACACGCACTTCCTCGCACGATCAAAGGTGGGTTTAAAGCTGCATCGCCTTGAGTCTTCGATGGAGTTTTATGCTGCGGGTCAACGCCTCAACGAGAACAATCGAATGGTTGTGAGTGTGGAATTGCGTTCGATCATGTCAAGCACAAATGACAGAGGGAAGAAGGAGTGCTTGGACGAAGTCGCCTACATGGTGATCGAACGGGATCCCTTGTGCCCATCACAATCCACCATCGTCCGTTCATGCAAACGCAGTTGGCCAAAAATCGACAAAATGGATGACGAAGAAGCTTCTCGATCAAATTTTGAGCTGCTCGCGGCGATGATCATCGACATCTGCAACGGTAATTGCCGGACGATATACCAAGAGGTCGAGAACGTTCTCGTAAAGTCAGCTCTGGACGCACAGTAGTAGTGACGTGGCATATTGAGAGACATAATCGCACATTACAAAGATTCCTTGTTTCAGGTAGTGTCGGTTGTTGGGCATTTTTCACTGTGACGAGGATACAACATCTAGCATCGAACGAGCACATCTTCTCACCATTACCATCGTGTAATGGTTAAACTCAAGGAAGCGCCATGGAATTGCCGCATCCGTGTGCGTCCTTGGTGATGCCTCCTCGCTAATTTCAATACGATATGCATGTGAGCCATGTCAATACGGCATTCCCAGAGCTGTGGGCAGGACATGGCTACGGTTTCGATAAGTTTGACTGAACCTAAGGACCTATGCGCGCTTTTGTCCAATGAGACATCGTTTGTTCGTTTACTCGACGACCGACCCGGGACGACAAGCACCCTCCCTGACGTCGACGGCGATGCAATTCCACGGCGAGACCGTCCTCGATGCACCACTGGCATTTCTCGATGAGATGGAGAAGCTTCCGGAGCTGCCGGGCACGCCGAATGGCTTCGGAGCGACGCTAATCGACCCGACGGAGGGGATGTTGGGCGACTTGCTTGGCACGGACGACCCGCATGAGACCAGTGTTACCAATTCAGAGTCGCCTGTGATTGCTGCTGCTGTGTTGGTGCAGTCAGGGAGTGATCATACGAATCAACCTCGGAAGAAGAGCTCGCAAGCAGTCGGAACAGACTTAAAAGCGGTACGAAGGCGTGAGATTGCGTACCTCCGAGCCCAAATTCGGGAATTAGAAGGAGAGTTGAGTCGTCTACAGACGAGTATCCTTCCATTGAGAGAAACGACGCCATGGGAGGACATTGCCAGACACCAACGTCATGTGCGAAAGCGAGCCGAGGTCGAGAACGCAAGGCTTCGTCAACTGTATCAGCGACAATTGGATGTCGCGCGCGGTCTTGCGAAGCTGCTCGAGAGGGGACAAAACGATATGGTACGTCTGCGTGTCCATTTCCTGCACTCAAGCACAACTAACAGAGCTCGTAGTCGTCAGAATGGGGACATGTCAAGCGACGACGCGTCCTTGAGGCATGTGAGAACTCGGAGGAGATCTTCCAGACGATTCGCACCAACCTCGCTGGTCGACCGATGTTGGCCAACAAATGGATGGAGGAGAGTGGACTCGCTCGTGTCAAGCACATCTTTGACAGAGCATATGTACGTTGCGGATCCGAGGACGACATCCTTCTGGAAATGCTGCTCTGTCGTCGCTTCCCGTTTCCGTTCAAGGCGACAGCTGACGCTGTGTGGAACAACTTGAGTGCCGATCACATCGAGCTGGAAAATGGCGTATATAACATCGTCGAGCGATCTGAGACGCACTTTATGGGCATTCGAAGATGGGCTTGATGTTGCCACGGCTCAACTCTTCGTTGGAGTTCTACGTGGTGGGACAGCGTTTTATCGAGGCTGATCGAATGGTTGTGGCGACGGAATTCCATTAGATCACTCGTAGTGAAGCTTTCCAAACCAAACGAGAGTGTTTGAGAGAGTCTGGCTACATCGTGGTTGAGCGTGACCAGTCAAACCCATTGCACTCGTCCATCGTCCGGTCTTGCAAGCGAAGCTGGCCACAACTCGACGAATGGGACATTGAGAATGGCTCGTGGTCCAGATTCCAGCTTCTCGCGGCAATGCTCATCGACATCTGTAACAGCAACTGTCGCACGATGTTCCAACACGCTGAAAACAGCCTTCTAGATGCTTCTTCACCTCCGCAGTGAAGACTCGATAGCAATAAACAAACCCACGATTCCTTCTTGTGAACGAGGACATGGCTACACTTTTGATAAGTTCGAGCGAACCTACCGCTTTTGTCCAATAACGGCTTCTCGGGAAACACAGTCGACGTCGCCATGGGACAACAAGCACCGGTCGCGTCGTCCGAAGCCATGCGATTCCACGGAGAAGGCGTTCTAGATGCGCCGCTGGCGTTTCTGGATGAGATGGAGAAGCTCCCGGAGCTTCCAGACCCAGTGAATGGCTCGGAAGCGGTGCTAATCGATCCGACGGAGGAAATGTTGAGCGATTTACTGGGCATGACCGACGCGGATCAAGTCGTTTCTTGCATCCCAGAGCCATCAAGGACTGATGGAGCGGTAACAACCGCAAACTCTACTGAACAAACGTCCAAAAACCGCAAGAAGGGCTCGAGATCGGTCCGAATGGACACGAAAGCGGTTCGAAGACAAGAGATCGAGTTTTTGCGAGCCCAAGTCCAAGAGTTGGAAGGTGAGCTCAGTCGTCTACAGAAGACTGTTGTTCCCTCCACAGAAACAACGCTCTGGGAGGACATTGCCCAGCGCCAGCGCGATGCGAGGAAGCGAGTTCAAGTCGAAAATACAAGGCTTCGACGACTTTATGAGGGACAATTGAAGGTCGCCCGTGGTCTCGTGAAACTTCTCCACAAAGGACAAACTGACATGGTACGTCTACTTGACCGCAGTGCTGCGCTTGGAATCAAACTCATTGTTTTCTTGTATTCGTACGCAGTCGTCTGAACTGGGGAATGCCGGGCGACCGCGCATTATCGAGATGAGTGACAGCGCAGATGCCATTTTCCAGTCGATTCACGCCAGTCTCGCCACTCGACCTCTTGAAGTCGACAAGTGGATGGATGAAAGTGGGCTTGCTCGTCTTCGGGATCGCTTTGATGACGCACACGTGCGTCGTGGTGTCCATAACGACATCTTCCTCGAAATCGTCCTCTGTCGTCGCTTTCCATTTTCATTTGAAGTGACAACTGAAGCCGTATGGAACTGCTTTTGCGCGGACCACCTTGAGCTGGATAACGGGGTATATGGTGCTGTTGAGCGGTCCGACACACACCTCTTCGCGCGATCAAAGATGGGAGTGAAACTCCATCGCCTCGACTCGTCCTTGGAGTTCTATGCGGTTGGCCAACGCTTGAACGAGGCCAATCGAGTGGTCGTGCGGACGGAATTCCGATCGGTGATGAATGATGCAGCTGTGCAAGGGAAGAAGGAGTGTCTGGATGAGACATGCTATTTGGTGATTGAACGGGATCCGTTGAGCCCCCTACAATCGACAATGGTGCGGTCGTGCAAGCGCAGTTGGCCAAAACCCGACGAAGAAGACAGAGAACAAGTGTGTCGGTCACATTTCGAGCTTCTCGCGGCGATGGTCATCGATATCTGCAACGGCAACTGCCAGGCGATGTTCCAACACGTCGAAAACCATCTCGTGGAGTCAACTCTCCCGTCGTACACTTCGTGAGATTGTGGCCGAGGGAGAAAAGCCCTGTGCTTCGGCTGGAACAATGAGATACGTGAAAGTAAGGACGAGCAAGATTCAATTACCACTACAGTACACGGCGCTCGGTTGAAAAAATCAACCCACACGGTCTAAGGCGGCAGGGCGGGACGCCAACGAACGGATTCTAAAATCAAGGCGTGTTAGTTATCACTCCAACACCACATTCTTTCGGATTCCGACGGTAGTAGAAGCCAACTTTTGGTCATTTTCGGCATGACGCGATGCTGAAAACCCAGTCTTTGATCATTTGGTGCGTTATACCCCACAAGTATGTTCGTGGTGGTCTCTCAAAGCGCTTGGAGGGAGAGGCATTGCACAGGAAATGGCTACGATTCCTCTTATGTTCGCGCGAACTTAGTGGGTTTGAGAGGATTTCGCCCAATGAAACGTCACAAGGTCTTTTCATTCAGCGAGAACCCAGGCGACGGTGCCATGGGACAACAAGCGCCAGCCGTGACGTCCCAAGCCATGCGAATCCACGGAGATACCGTTCTGGATGCGCCGCTTGCGTTCCTGGATGAGATGGAGAAGCTTCCGGAGCTTCCGGGCCCGGTGAATGGCTTGGAAGCAGCACTGATTGACCCGACAGAGACGATGCTGTGCGAGCTACTGGCAATGACCGACGGAAACGAAGCCATTATTAGCAGCCCCGAGCCACCAGTGACGACTGCTGCTGTGGCTGTCAAGAAAGCAGCTAGCAGGGCGAACAAACCACGCAAGAAGAGCTCGAAACCGGTCGGAATGGATACGAAAGCGGCTCGGAAGCACGAGATTGAGTTCCTGCGCACCCAAGTACAACAATTGGAAGGCGAGCTCAGCCGTCTACACGAGTGTGCCGCCCCACCGAACGAACCGACACTCTGGGAAGACATTGCCAAGCGGCAACGCAATGTGCGAAAGCGTCTTGAGGTCGAAAACTCGCGGCTTCGGATGCTGTACGAAGGGCAGTTGAAGGTCGCACGCGGTCTCGTGAGGCTTCTCCACAGAGGATACACTGAAACGGTACGTCTGCTTATCTTATACTACTACTAGTTAAAGCTAACGTTACTCGTAGGCGTCCGAATGGGGAAATATCAAGCGACGACGCCTGATTGACGCGTGTGCGGACTCGGAGGAGATTTTCCGGTCGATTCGTCGCAGTATGTCCGATCGCCCGGTTGCAATCGACGAATGGATGGAAGAGAGCGGAATTGCTCGTACGTATGACTCATTCGACGACCAACGCGTCCGCTGTGGGGCGGACAATGCCATCTTTCTGGAAATGCTGCTCTGTCGTCGCTTCCCGTTCCCATTCGAGGCGACGGTCGAAGCTGTGTGGAAGAACCTGTGCGCCGACCACGTGGAGCTGGAAAATGGAGTCTATAGCGCAGTTGAACGATCTGACACACACTTGCTAGCGCGCTCCAAGATGGGTATGAAGATGCAACGCCTTGAGTCGTCGTTGGAGTTCTATGTCGTGGGTCAGCGGGTCAACCAGAACGATCGAGTGGTCGTGACGACGGGATTCCGGTCGTTCACGAGTAGTAAATCGTTCGGAGGCGAGCAAGAGTGCTTGGAAGAGGCTGGCTATATTGTGATCGAGCGAGACCCCTCGAGTCCGTTGGATTCGACAATTCTCCGGTCGTGTAAGCGAAGCTGGCCACAACTCAACGAATCCGAAGGTGAGGATGTCTCTCGATCCAAATTCGAGCTTCTTGCCGCCATGATCATCGACATTTGCAATGGCAACTGTCGATCGATGTTCCAACACGCCGAAAACACTCTTCTGGAAGCGTCGTTGGCTGCGCAGTGACGTCACAACCACAACAAAACGGTATCATGCCACCTTTCTTACGTTTCTTTCCTTTGTTGAATTCACAAACTGAGTATACTAGGTTATACATTCTTCGCAGGTCAGGTATCTGCAAACACTACTTCCTATCCGCTTGCGAGACATATCGCGCCGTCGCCATGCAAAAGTCAAGTCGGCCTGTGTCCTCGCTAAGTTCGCAACGTACTTTGAGGACACATACATCGACAGTTTGGCCAATGGTGCCCATTTATGCCGTCAAAAAGCCCATCGACGAGGCGACCAACATTTCGAGCCTATGGAGATGCCGTGCTCGACGCGCCGCTGGCGTTCCTGGACGAGCTGGAAGTGCTTCCAGACCTTCCGGACGGAGTCCACAGCTCGGATGCAGTGCTGACAGTCCCAACAGAGCGGATGTCGTGGGAATTGTTGGCTGTGAACACAACACATGAGCTCAGCACCGACAGCAACTCATCGAACAGCCATGTGGATGACGCATCGGTGGACGAAGCAACCACCAAGACGCGAAAGAGGAGAGCACAGCCGGACTCGAATGCGCTACGAAAGCATGAGATTGCTTACCTTCAGTCCCAAGTGTGAGAGTTGGAACGCGAGCTCGGTCGTTTACAACAGACCTCTGGTCCGTCGGCAGAGCCAACACTTTGGGAGGACATTGCCAAGCGACAACGAGATGTCAAGCAACAGGCCGAGGTTGAGAACATGAAGCTTCGTGAACTTTACGAAGGCCAACTGAAAGTCGCACGTGGTCTCATGCGACTGCTCCACAAAGGACAAAACGACTTGGTACGTCGGTCGAATTCTACGGATAGTCTTTGATTCGTCTCGCTCATGTCTGTGTTATGACTGTACAGTCCTTACAACTGGGGAATGTCAAGCGTGAACGCATCATCGAGGCGTACGAGAGCGCAGACGAGATCTTCCGGTCCGTTAGCGCGAGTTTGGCCGCTCGACCGAACACCATGGACGAGTGGATGCACGAAAACGGACTTGCTGGTCGTCACGACCGATATGACGACGCGCGAGTGCGCTGTGGACCCAAGAACGACTTCTTCTTGGAGGTGATGCTCTGTCGTCGCTTGCCCTTTTCCTTCGAGGCGACGGTGGAAGCAGTGTGGAACACCTTCAGCGCTGACCATATCGAGACCAACAATGTCGTGTACGGCGCCGTCGAGCGATCCGACAAGCACCACCTCGTCCAGTCAAAAGTGGGGATGAAACTACGTCGACTGGACGCGGTGACCGAGCTCTACGCAGTGGGTCGACGTTCCAACGAGACGAACCGCATGATGATGACGGCCGAGTCGCGTTCGATCACGAGTTGCGCGTCGTTCCGAGGGAAACGCGAGTGCTTGGACGAAGTGACGTACCTCGTCGTCGAGCGAGACCTATCGCGTCCACAACCATCCACAGTGGTCCGGTCTTGTAAGCGCAGTTGGCCACAGCTAGCTGAATCCGATGGCGAAGACGTCTCTCGATCCAAGCTTGAGCTGCTGGCGGACATGCTCATCGACGTATGCAACGGCAACTGTCGAGCGATGTTCCAGCAGATCGAGAACAGTCTTTTGCTGTCGTCCCAGGCAAGACAATGACGGTCTGGACCGACGGAATACACGTCTTGATGTAAATGACGATGCTCTATGATGGAATCTCTGGCTTGGGTAAGATCCTGGATCCCTGGACGAGTTGAGGATGATCCCATGAACGAGGACGTTGGGTTCATTGGGGTCGAACTTAATGATCTTGTCCATATTGGGTTCATTGCTGACTCTCATTAAGTTCGTACTGGCACACACTTGAGTGACGTCAAGTGGCGAGATGCGTGGAAGCGGCGAGGCATCGGACGCGACTATGGCGTTGCCACAGGAAGCGCGCGTCGATGAGATTGCCCACGGCTCGAGCGAGATGGTGTTTGACCCGACACTCGCGTTCATCGACGACATTGACAGCACTTTGCTGCATTCGATGGACGGACCCGGTCCGAATCCGCACGTGGAGGAGATGATTGACCAGGCCGATGCGCTCTTGCGGGAGATGCTGACGGCTCCAGACGTAGCGGACGCGCTGGCGAGTCCGCGCTTGGACTCCTCTTCTGCTTCAGCGGATGAGTCGGTGAAGAGCACGCCCGTGAAGAAGACAAAGCTGAGTGGACCTGCGCGACAGAAGCGCGAGATGGCGTACCTTCGCCAACACGTGGAAGAGCTTGAGGCGGATTTAGATCGACTCAAGAAGCGGAAGACTGTGGATTTGGTCACACGGGACGCTATGAAAGGTGAAAAAGACGGAGACGCGTGGAAAGAAATGGCCGAGCGACAGCGCCTCGCCAAGCAGCGAGCCGAAATGGAGAACATGAAGCTGCGCGAAGCACTCGAGGACCAGCTGAAGATCGCACAGAGTCTCGAGAAGGTGCTTTCGAAGCGCATGAATACCACGGTGCGTTGCTATTCGTGGTGCCATCCAACGTGTACTCGTTTCTGATTCAAACCTGTTATGTATATAGTCGGATGATTGGGGAAATGTCAAACCGAAGAACGTGTTTGCGCCGTTTGTGAACTCGGACTCGGTCTATCAAGTGCTTAGACAGAGTTTGGCTTCGAATCCTGTTCCAGTCGATGCGTTGATGCGAGAATGTGGCCTCGACCAGGTTCATACCGACTTCAAAAACATCAAGTCGGAATGTACGGACGGAGGCGACTTGTTCCTTGAAGTCGTGACGTGTCGCCGACTGCCGTTTCCACTGAAAACAACTGCCGACGCGGCGTGGCATGCGGTTAACGTGGCCCCACGGTGGCGAGTACCCAATGAATCGTCTGGAGCTTCACCTCCGTTCGGCCGTGAGTCGCGTCTCCACTTTACGGCGACTCGAGCTGTTCGACGCTCCAACCTTTCGATGGACGTGTATATGATGGCCCGACATGAAGACCATGAGGATGAAGAGCACAGGGCTGTCTTCACCTGGGAGTCTCGTGCTTTTCTCACTACCACAACGTCTTGCGACAGTAATATTCGAGTGAGGGAGCGTGGGTACATGGTCGTCGAGCGCGACCCAGCTAAACCCGAGACATCGTCGCTGATCAAGTGGGGTATGCGGACATGTCCGGAGATTGAAGAGTCCACATCTGGCAATCGACAGTTTGAGCTCATCATTGATCTTCTGCTCGGCACTCACCACGACAATATGCAGACAATGTACGAGCAGGTCGAGAGCAAGCTACTGGATGACGCCCGTGCTCAGCAATTGCAGCTGCAGGTCCCTCCACTCGTGCGCGATACGCTCACAACCGAGTGAATGCTCCTAGTGATTTCGATGTCGAAAGTCCATCAACAGCGATTTCTCGCTGGAGTGAGGGAGTAACTACCTGAAGCTGACGACATGACGTTGTCTGGGCGTGAAGTCAAAGAATTTCTCAGAGGATAGAGTATTTAACACGTCCATTGCTTTGATGCACGTACTAGCGTGTGTCCTGAGCGGCGCTTTCGGTGGCGAAGCTGGCATGTTGTCTCACTAAGTTCGCATGTTAGCAACGTTGATAAGTTCGAGACAACCTGACGTTCTACCCAATGAGGCATCGCCAATTCATTTGATGCACAGTCATGGACCTAGGACTCTATCGGACACAAACAACGTCAGAAACTATGCGATTCCATGGAGAAAGCGTCCTGGATGCCTCGCTGGCGTTCCTGGATGAGATCGATGAGCGTCCGGACCTTCCCGACATGGCTAATCACTTGGAAGCAGCGCTGATCGATCCAACAGAAATGATGTTGAACGAGTTGCTTGGATTGGCCAACGCAGACGAAGGCAACGCGCGTATACCAGATCCATCAGCTACTACTATTGTGATGTCAGTGAAGGAGGAGACCGGAAAGCCGATTAAGACTCGAAAGAAGGGCTCAAAACCGATCGGGATGGGCACGAAAGCGGCTCGAAAACAAGAGATCGAATTCCTGCGAACCCAAGTGCAGGAGCTAGAAGGTGAGCTCAGTCGTCTACAGAAGGGCTTGGTCCCGTCGACCGAACCGACACTCTGGGAGCGTATTGCCAAACGCCAGCGAGACGTGAGGAAACAACACGAAGCTGAAAATACGGAACTTCGCGTGTTGTATCAAGGGCAATTGAAGGTCGCGCGTGGTCTTGTGAGACTGCTCCACAGAGGACAGGCTGACATGGTACGTCTACATGCCCTAGATGTTTGTTTAATCGTAGCTGACGCCACTCGTAGTCCTCAGCATGGGGAAATGTGAAGCGACGCCGCATTATCGAGGCAGATGAGCACTCGGGGCAAATTTTCCAGTCGATCCGCAACAGTCTGGTCGCTCGACTAGTTCCTGTCGATAAATGGATGGAAGAGAGCGGATTTGCTCGCATCTACGACACTTTTGACGACGCGCGCGTGTGTTGTGGGCCCGAGAATGATATCTTTCTGGAAATACTGCTCTGTCGTCGTTTCCCATTTCCATTCGAGGCAACTGTCGAAGCTGTGTGGAATCACCTGTGTGCCGATACTATCGAGTTGGAGACGGCTGTTTATGGTGCAGTTGAACGATCTGATATGCACTAGCTAGCATGCTCCAAAAGGGGTATGAAGATGCAACGCCTCAAGTCAGCCTTGGAGTTCTACATGGTCGGCCAGCGAATTGACGAGAACAATCGAGTAGTCTTGACAACAGGTTTCCATTCGACCACGAACGGCAAAGCATTCCAAGGCAAACGCGAGTGCTTGGAAGAGTATGGCTTCATGGTGTTTGAACGAGACCCCTCGTGTCCATTGGGATCGACCATCATCCGGTCTTCCAAGCGAAGCTGGCCACAACTCGATGCATCCGATGGTACGGACGTCTCGAGGTCCCAATTCGAGCTGCTCGCGGCGATGATCATCGACATTTGCAACGGTAACTGCCGGGCAATGCTCCAACACGCCGAAAACAGTCTCCTAGATGCGTGTTTACCATCGTAGTGAAGTTATAACAGCAACGGAAAGAGAGTCCAGGTTGTTTAGGCGCAGACACTGGGTGAGCCTCATGCAAACTTGGTGAAAACACCCTAGTTTCACAGTTCTCTAAGTGTCTTGCTTCCTGGTGTCCTTGGTACAATCCTATCGTGCTCCCTTTTTGGTCTCTCCTCGCTTCCCATGCCTCAAACTTCAAGTTTGACGGTCCTGGGCCCCAGGAAATGGGACACGCTTGAGTGGCCGTATGTGGCTTACAAAGACCTTGTTGCGCTAATTATCGAGCGGATGATCCACGAGTACTCGCAGTAATGGCTGCGCCAACTGGACACGCGCAAGTGCGTCCAGACCAAGACCAAACACCGCGTCGACAGCTACAAAAACCTATTCTTCATCACAACATGCTTATGCACTCATCAAACTGTCCCCATATTCTCTATTATATGATGTCACCATATATAGCATGTATCGGTTTATACAGTATTTAGTGAAAGCATTTAGCTGGGCGGCAATAACTAAACACCCTCCGGTATAAAAAACGACAGGATCAGAGCAATCAAACTTCCACTAATGACGTCGCGGATGTAGAGCTGAGGGTAGCGGCCCGTTCCGTTCGAGCTCAAAAAGCACACGCACGAGTTTTCGATACGCTGTAGGGCGTGTAGAACCAGGATTATTAGTAGGTGTGAGTGTTGCCACAGCTTCTCGAGAAGGCACAAAGTTCATCGACTAGAAAGAGAATCGGAGATGGACGGCCCTGTGGATGATTCGAATCGTTTTGTTTGCCGATTCTTAGGACGACTACTGTCTGTGGCCAACGTCATGAGGTTTGGCCACCCTGAACCTATGTCATCCCACTAAGTTCGCACAATCATTATAACCAATCCGGTGACGTCAGGTGGCAATATGCACAAAAGCGGCGAGACGACGAACGCGGCGGTGGCGTTGGCACACGATGTGCGCGTCGAGGAGCTGGCCTTTGACGCGTCGCTCGCGTTCATTGACGGCTACGACAGCCGCCTCATGGATCTGATGGACGGACCTGGTCCGCCGCCGGCAAATCCACACGTCGAGGAAATGATTGATCAGGCCGAAGAGCTCTTGAAGGAAATGCTGACGACGACGGACGTGGCGGAGGCATTCGCGAGTCCGCGCGTAGACTCTTCCTCCACTTCAGCGGACGAGTCGATGAAGAGCTCCCCCGTGAAGAAGACCAAGCTAACTGGAGCCGTTCGACAGAAGCGGGAGATGGCGTATCTCCGTCAGCAAGTGGAAGAGCTCGAGGCGGATTTGGATCGCCTTAAGAAGAGGAAGACAGCGGAGTCGGTTGCACCGGCTGTGAGGGAGGAAGGGGACGCGGAGGCGTGGAAAGGAATGGCCGAGAGACAGCGCATCGCCAAGCAGCGAGCCGAAGTGGAGAACACCAAGCTACGCGAGGCGCTAGAGGACCAGCTGAAGATCGCGCAGAGTCTCGAGAAGCTGCTTTGGAAGCGCATGAGCGCCGCAGTACGTCACTCTTGCCGTCGTTCGAACGTTACTTGATCTGACTTGATTCTGTGATGGTTGTAGCCGAAAGAGTGGGGAAATGTCAAGCCCAAGAACGTCTTCATGCCGCTCGAGAACTCGGATTCTGTCTTCCAGGCCATCAGTCAGAGTCTGGCTTCGCATCCAGTGCCAGTGGATGCGCTGTGGCGAGAATGCGGCCTCGATCAGGTTCATTCGAACTTTAAAGAAGTCAAGTCAGGCTGCACGGAAGCAGAGGACTTGTTTCTGGAGACCACGACGTGTCGAGGCGTGCCGTTTCCTTTACAAGCCACCGCCAATGCCGTGTGGCATGCGGTTAATGCGACGCATTGGGAGCTGCACAACGAGTCTTCCGGTGACGCGCCTACATTTGGTCGTGAGGGTCGTCTTCATTTCACTGTGGATCGAACTGTCCGACGCTCCACCGTCTCCGTTAACATGTACTCGATCAGCCAACGCAAGGATGAACAAGACCGCGTCGTCTTTACCTGGGAGTCGCGCGCTTTCCTCACCAGTGCAGCGTTTCGCGACAAGAACGTTCGCTTGAAAGAGCGTGGGTGCATGGTCATCGAACGCGATCCGGCCAAACCAGAGACGTCGTCATTGATCAAGTCGTGCTTGCGCAGTTGGCCAGAAATCGAAGAGTCCACACCCAGCAATCGCCAATTTGAGTTTGTTGTGGACCTTATGCTCGGATCGTACCACGACAATATGCAGACTATGTACGAGCTGGTCGAAAACAAACTCCTGGATGATGCACGTGCTCAACAGTAAGGACAACTAATCGATCAACCCTGCGTTACTCCTCATAAACTTGGCTCTGGTCTTGCCGCATGGATACACAAGGTACCTAAGGCGACATGTAGTGTACGGCTCTTGGACTTCGTTTAGGTACGACGATGTGGATCATTGCCAAATCGAGTCGATCATGAACAACCAAGCGGAAGGAGAAGCGTCGTCTGCGTGCCGGGCGAACGAACAAAACGGCGAAGGAGCAAATAATCTCTTTGATGACATGGTCTTTGACCCGTTCCTCGCGTTTCTGGACGAAGTGGAGGGCATTCCTCTCGAGCATGACGGTCTCAGTGTACCCAATCCGCAGGTTGATGAGATGATCAACCAGGCGCAAGACTTGCTGCGAGAAATGGTGGCCTCCCCAGACGAGTCGGATACCTTATCGAGTCAGAATGCAAGCAATCAGACACCTAGAGGATCGAAGACCAAGGCAGATTCCCGAGTTCGACGCAAGGAGGAGATCGCATATCTTCGCCAGCAAGTGGAGGAGCTGGAGACCAAGTTGAACCAGGTCAAAAAGCAGAAGACAACAGCCCCACAAGAGGACGAGGCTGCGAGCAATAGGAACTCGGCAGCATGGAAAGAACTGGCCGAGCGTCAGCGCCATGGGAAGCAACGAGCGGAAATGGAGAACCTTAAGCTGCGAGAAGTGTTGGAGGACCAATTGAAGATTGCCCACAGTCTTGAGAAGCTACTGACCAAGCGCATGGCAAACACGGTGAGTTATTCTGAATCTTTCCCAAACGCGCTATTCTCAAATTGTTTTGCTGTTCCTAGCATGGGAATTGGAAGCAACCAAGCGCGCTCGCGCCATTAGAGCACTCGGATGCAATCTTCCAGGGGATCAAGCAGAGTTTGGTCTCGAATCCGGTTCAGGTGGACGCATTGATGCACGAAAGCGGGCTTGACCAGATACAAAGCAATTTCAAAGACGTCAAGTCCGAGTGCGGGGACCGAGACGACCTGTTTCTAGAGCTCATTGGCTGTCGTGAAGTGCCATTCCCACTCCAGACAACAGGCAACGCAGTGTGGCACGTAGTGAATACGCTGCATTCCGAGCTGCACACCTCTACCGTGGACCCAAACGATCTAACTGGATCCATCTGCTATATCCGATTCAACGCGACCCAGTCTCTCCGACGCGCTGATGTCTCCATGGATGTATACATTATCATGCAGCGCGAGGAGCAGCAGGACCGTGTCCTGTTCACTTGGAAAGCGCGAGCGTTTCTCACTTCTTCCACCTTTCGAGGCCATAAAGTCTCGTTGCGGGAGTATGGGTACATAGTCATTGAGCGCGATCCGGCCCAACCGGAATCTTCATCTCTGATCAAGTGGTGTGTTCGAAGTTGGCCAGAAATCGAAGACACTGCTCCTACCAATCGGCAATTTGAGTTTATTGTGGATGTTTTCCTTGATTCCTATCATGACCATATCCAACCAGTATTCGACGCAGTCGAGAACAAGCTCCTGGACGATGCGCGGGCAAAAAAGTGATTGAAAGCTCGAAACGAGTGGCGACCTGAAGTCAAGTAGGGATGGTGTTTCGAGGCGTTCCGATCGCGCTTTGTCTTGCTAGCGTATGCACAATCAGTTATCACGTAGGCTTTTTACCAATGTGATTCATTTCAAATGACTATTTGGGTGGCTTATAACGCTTCGAGGAGATCATTCTCGATCATTTGATACATGGTGGGCATGCTGACATTGTAGGCGGCAATGAGGACGTCCGTCATCAACTCAAAGTGTCGATCCGCCGATGCAGAGTCGTCAAGGACTGGCCTAATGCGAGAACATGACTTGACAAGAGTCGAATGCGGGCATTCAGACGAATTTCGCTCGATAACCATGTAACTGATCTCTCTCAGACTGACGTGTTCGTCTCGGAACAGAGATCCACATGTCGTCGAGCGAGATTCCATACTCACCACGACCCGATTCGGCTGATTATCGCGCCTTCCCACGGCATAAGTGTCCATTTCTGCCTCCAATCGACGCAATTTCAGCGTGAAGTTTGATCGCATGAGGCAATGCTGGTCAGAGCGCTCGACCGTGCTAAAGGTGCCGTTTTCGACCTCGTAATGCGTAACGCACACCCATTTCCACACGATTTCGGCCACTTTTTCAAATGGGAACGGGAATACCCGAGTCGTCACCATCTCGAGATAGATATCATCCTTTTCCCCACATCGCACCTGTGCATCATTCCACTCCTTATCGACCTTGTCGAGTCCACTTTCTCTCAACCAGTCGTCTACAGCAATCGGTCGATTGTTCAGACTTGCATGTATCAACGAGAACATGGCCTCGTCGTTCTCAGACGTCATCACAAAGCGCGGTCGCTTCGTACTGTTCCACTCGAGCGGCTGCATTGACATTTAACGCACTGTTAGCTTGAGAGCTGAGAGTAATCACGCACGCAACACTCACCGAAGAGTCATTCTGTCGCTTCCGCAATAGTTTCTCCAGACTACGAGCCACTTTCAACTGACCTTGGAGCTGCTCCCGGAGCTTCGTATTCTCGATCTCCGCACGCTGCTTGGCGTCGCGCTGACGTTTGGCAATGCTCGCCCACACACTCTCTGTCGGGCGTTCTGTCGGCTCTGTGCGCTGTAAACAGTCGAGTTGGGCCTCGAGCTCCTCCACTTGTTGGCGCAGGTATTCCCTCTCGTGCTTTGCTCGTATCGACGAATTCGCGCGAGGCAGCTTTTCGTTCGCTTTGGGCGCCCCCTGGTCAAACTCGAGCCCTCCGATCGCAGGCATAGCGTCCGCAGTCGATGTAATAGCAGCGACGACATCGAAAGAATCCTCCAGAGTGTGCAAGTCGTGCGTCGTTTTCTCCGACAGATCCACCAAATCCGCGCTTCTCACGAGTCTAGAGAGCTCCTGGTCCTCCAGATGCGTAAGGAGCGCCTCGATGTCGTCGTCTACCAGCAGCGCGTCCATCTCCTCCATCGCAATAGGCGGTGGTGGTGGCACGGAGCCTTCGAGGTCACGCATGCCAGCGTAAATGAGCTGCTGATTTCGGATTGGCTGAAATGCATTTCCTAATATTTGGGAAAACAGACACCACAATCGCAAATGTCACTTCACGGCAGTCACATAAATCCATTTTGCACGAGTCGTAGCGACTTTACTCCTGAGCCGATTGTGTTCTCCAGTGGCGAGTCAAGTATAAGTGACGGGTGCGCCACGAAAGCTCACAGTGATCGATTGGACCTTGATGATGCCATGACGCCGACTCGTTCACGTACACGCTGGTAGAGGCGACTGCAGTAGCGTGCTCTCGAGTTGTCGGATGTCTTTATCCAATAGCACTTCGATCGCTTCAAGAATGATACTCGTGATTTCTCGCAGGATAGAGCGCTGGTTTGGGGCGGAGTCAACGAACTCAGGAGTCGTTCGATGGAACGCTTGCATCAGAGTTGACCCGGCGGGGCCTTGCTTGATGACTTGCCAGTGGCGATACCCGATCAGCAACCCGCGCACAGATTGCATCGAGATTTCACTTGGCTCTGTCAGCATGTACGTGACGACCACAGTCCGGTCGGATTCCTCAAAACGTCGCTGAACCATCTTGGCGCAGTACTCGCTACGCTGACGCGGATATTCAGCGACTCCTTCAAAGCTCTTGACCATCATGTTGTCTGTGACCTTGACAAAATCCTGATTCAGATAGGTCGGTATTAGATGCCTGCCGCAGATGCAACCAAGAGGGACGTACCTCGTTGTGGATCTTCCAGCTAAAGTTGTGATGGCGGCGCTCAGAGATCTTCCACAGCGCCTCAGTCGTCTGCTTGTACTGAAATGGAAGTCTCCGGGACTCGAGAATGTCAATCGCCTCGCTGCCTTCTGTGTGCGCTTGGATCTGACGAAGTGGCGTCACACTCTCCGTCAAGAAGCGTGGCTCGCAGAATACCAAGTCCACTTGACTGTACATCTGGAAAATACTCGCGACAAGCTCATCCACAATGGTCCCGGAATCAAGCACCCGTAAGTCACCTTGCCTGGGTCGATTAATTGTCGGTAGAGGGGCTGTCGTAAGCTACATAGTAGGCTTAGCTTCAAGACTTTATCGTGATGGTAAGCCATTCGGCTTGCACGCACCTCCTTTCGTCGGTGTGATCGAAGCACTCGTTCGAAACCCTCAGCAACCTCCGTCATTTCGTTTAGTACCTTCCGAAGTCGAGCGTTCTCCTTTTCAGCGATTGCTCGTTGCTCTTGTTGCCTCACGGTCACGTCCTTCCACACATTCTGTAGCAGCCTGACGTCGTGAATGAGCTCCAGTGTCACTTCGTGTCCGTTCCTCCGTCGTGCTTCGACTTGTTCCTCCAGTTCCACGACCGTCAGACGCAAAGCCTCGATCTCCTGGTGCATATACGTCCTCTTTCGTCGCTTCCGCTTCGGCGGTGTCGAACTCGCCTTGCCGTGGTTCTCTCTCATGCTGACTGAATGCGTCGACGGCTGCGAGTCAGCACCAGAAGCCGCGTCCTGAGCGATCAGCAGGTCCATCCAGTCCGCTGGCGACTGCGCCAGCACTCGGTCGAGCTCGCTGTCGCTTAGTGGCATTCCGAATGCCTGCACGCCGTCGCTGTCACCGTGTTCACACCAAGTCAGCTTGTCGAGTTGATGTTCAAGTCCCACCCTCTTGGACTTGATACGCAAGGGATAAAGAACATGCAACGGTCTCACAGCAACTGACTCCAAGCACCAGACACTGGAAAGGGAATACCACACTCTTCAAATGGACATATCAAGACGTATAAGCGCAATACAGTGCACGTGTTCAGGCCTTGGAGTCGTATTCCATGCAAATAAGTGAGCTTCCCGTACCTGATTGGCGCCAATCGGGTGTTTTTTTCTCGAAATTTAGGAATGAGATCTCACGTTTTTGGCGAAAGAAGGACTTGCAAGCACTTCAATGCGATGCTCAAGGCTTATTCTGTCATCGATTCGATGTTGTCGAGGAACGATAATGTCAAATGTTACTTTAATAACAATCATGGGAGATCCAGACTAGCCTTGCGCTCGTCGTGTTGGTCGGGGAAGCCAAGCAAAGCGGCGTCGGATTGCTGCGTGATGCAGGCAATGTGGTCGCGGAACGCACTTTTCAGAAAGTTCTGGAAGAGTTGAGTCACTGGTTCGCGCCAGCGATTAATATTCTCGCTTTCCATTGACAAGAAGAACCGCCAGCACAAGCGAACCTCTGTGGAAATCTCCGAACCAGCAGACTCGAAACTGGCATACGCGTGCTCCACCAGCTCGAGGCGCTTCCCATCCATCACAGCACTATCCGTGCGTCCTCTGGACTCCCACACGAGCGCGGCTCCTTGATCCTGGTGAACGCGTTGACCAAGTGACCATCTCTCAATCGTGACCCTCCGACAAGACATCTGACCTTTGATCAAGAACTCTATCTCTGACGTTTGATTGGGAACTCGCACGGCTCCGAAGAAACCATTCGGTACGTCGACTTTCTCGGATGTGATGACGTTTCAGATAGATTGGACAACGACATTCAGTTCAAAGGGGTGGAGAGTGCAATACGTGGCCTCGAAACACAGCTCATTGCTTTTGAGTACTGGAAGAAATGACACGCGGTTCTCTCCACCCATCGATTGTCCCGCATCGCAATCCCGACTCAAGATGACTTGATCGATGCTGGCAGTGAGGCGTTCCAGCTCAGCTTCCAGCACACGCACTTGTGCGCGCAGGTACTGCCTTTCCATCCGATGTCACATTTCCGTGGTGACTTTGCGTTTGCTTCGCTCGCCTGTAGCACGTCCAACCCAGGCGATTGTCTTTTTCTTCGTCGCTGGTGGTGATCTGGAGCTGATTGTACTCCCATCAGGCCCCTCACCATCTGACCTGAGTAGACTCCACAGCACCTCGTCGACGAATGGCATGATACACTGGGTTCTTTGTCCTTGGCGAATGCAACTCCTTCGAGACTGAAAGCACGTAGAACGTTCAGGTCCTCTCGAGCGTGTGGCATCCCGACGGCTGCTTGTCGAATGTGCGAAGAGCCCCACTCGCCTCATCTCACGATTAAATTAGAAAAGGTCCCATCGTCGTGAGAGCGAAAGGTGAAACCACTTGTTTGTACCTGAAAGAGCCGCTCATGATTCAGTTTGTGTGGAAGTTGAGCAATCTGGGTTCAAGATTTCCGCTGCACGTTAAATTATGTGTCCAGAGCGACACATGTTCACTCTACGATTAGATGCGAGGCTAACATGAGAGCCACACGAATGGATCTTGATCTTCTGCGGCAGTTTTCGAACGAGAGCTACATTTGGGTTTGAGAAGTGAGAGTTAAGTTTACCATGGTCATATGGTCATCCCTGCGCGCAGCTCTTTACGTCCCCGGTCTGTAGACTCGCAAACACGCGCTGTAGTATGACGATCTCTTCCTCGTCACTCACGTACACGACCCCAATATCATTAGAATGAGTCGTTCATTTACGGAATCGATCGTAAATTCACCGTCCTCGTGAGCAGATTAAACATAATGAACTGAGCTCCTGGTATCTTGGTGCTCCGATGTTTTATCGAGATTTGGGGATGATATACCAGGTTCATGCCTTGAGGAGGGCTAGCGCTTCAAGGCGATGTCCATCAAGGCGTTCTCGATGGCTTGAGTCATTGACTCGATGTTGTCATGATATGAGGCGATAAGAACCGATGACAGCCGCTTAAAATGCTTCTCTGGGTCGCGTGGAGACTCGTCGTCTACTTCAACCCAGCCTTTCATGCACGACTTGACCAATGTCGTCCGCGCTTCTCGGAGGGGATTCTTCTCAATCACACCATAGCCTTGCTCCCGAAGACAAACACGCTTGCCTCTGAACACTGGGCCAGTTGTGTACGCGCGGCTCTCCAGAATGTGGATGACTCGGTCATTTTGGACCACGCGTTTCCCAACAAGATAGATATCCATGGCAATATCCGATCGACCCGCCTTCAGGGAGACACTGAAGTGGGTATGACAGTGTGTATCCGAACGCATGACTGAGTTGTACACTCCATTTCGCAATGGCAGCTGCTTGGCGTTCACGCATTTCCACATCGCTTCAGCAGTGGCTTCGTATGAGAACGGGAATTCCCGACAAGTTTTGTACTCTAAACAAAGCGTGTCGTGTCGACGGACCTGAGCGTCACTGAACGTCTCCCTCACTTGATCGAGTCCAAAGGCTTGCAGCATAGCATCAACTTGGACCGGACGTGCCTTCATGTCCTGATAGATTGATTGAAAAATTGCACCACCACCTTGAGGCAGTCTCACTGCATGCAACAGCCTTGGCGTCGACCTCACATCCGACTACAACGTTCACAAGCAATAAGATAATACACACATGAACTGATCTTTCTATAAAATCACCACTTACCACCAAAGTAAAATGCTTCCGCATCAGTTTGTCCAGAATATGCGCAACCCTGGACTGGTTTTTGATGCTCAGGCGCAGCTTCGTATTGTCCTCTTCGGCGAACCTCCGGGTTTCTCGCTGCCGCTTGGCAATTTCCTTCCACTGTGCCTCTTCTTTCATCATCTCACTGTTTCCTGGTGCGGTTGAACTCGCCTTCATCTGTTGCAGCTGACTCAGTGTTGCCTCCAAGTCTCGGATTTGGACCCGCAAGGACTCGATCTCGAGCTTCTGTCGCTTGACGGTGCCAACTCGCTTCTCTCTACCTGTTTCTATGGCACATAACGCGCGTTTCTCGCTCAGAATCGACGCATTTGCGCTGCGCATACCCTCGGAGGGGGTCGATTCGACTGACTCCTCCGCAAAGAGGCCGCCAACTGGCTCGTTTGCATCAATGAGAAGACCGTCGTCGCCTTCCAGACCCACCAGCGGATCAAAGACCAAGCCATTGAGGATCTCCAAGTCGGCGTCTTCAAACACAGCGCCCATCGAAGCCATGCCGTCCGTCGTGTCGTCCATACTCGTAATGATTGCTCCTGACACTCATGGAGTAATCACCACGCCATTCTATTGGCCAATATTCAGTAAGGTTACTAGGTTCGCACGCACTTAGCAACCGCTCATGCCTTTGGTGACGTCTTCAAGAGCTCTATTGCTTCCTTCCTTCGTCTAACAAGACGTTTTCGATGCCTTGAGTCATTGACTCGATGCTGTCGTGATACGAAGTCACAAGGGCGTTGGCCAACTGCTCAAAATGCTTCTCTGGGTTGCGTATGGTCGCATTGTTCCGTTCCGGACAGCATCGAATGCACGACTTGACCAGCGTCGTTCCGTAAGAGCTCTTCTCGACCACCGAGTAGCCTTGTCCGCGTATGCAAACACGTTTGCCACGAAGCAGCGAGCTGGTCGTGTACGTCCGGATTTCCAAGCAGTGGATGATGCGGTCGCGTTGGATCTCACGAGTGCCGACGAGGTAGCTGTCCACTTTGATACTAGAGCGTCCTGCTGCCAGTGTTACGCCAAAATGAGTGTGACAGAGCGTATCGGATTGCGTCACGGAAGAGTACACTCCGTTTCGCATTGGTAGCTGCTTCACACTCACAAACTTCCACATGGCGTCGGCAATGGCGTCGAACGAAAAGGGAAACTCGCAACACTCTTGATAATCCACACAGAGATTGTCTCCTCGGCGGATCTGCGAGTTGTTGGAGTTTCCTCGGACTTGACCAAGTCCAAACGCGTGCATCATCTCGTCCACGAGGACTGGGCGTCGTCTCAGGTCGTCGTGGATGGACTGGAAGACCGCTTCGACGTCATCCTGGAGTGGCAGACAGAGAGAAGGGCTTCGAGGGACCCGATCCGGCGACTACAATACAGAAACGATGAGGAAAGGATATTCATGGGAGTTGCTGAGGTGTGCGTCACTTGCCTTTTCGAGTGATTGCTTCCGGATTAGCCGCTTGAGACTGTGGGCGACCTTGATCTGGGCTTGAAGCTGCAAACGCAGCTTTGCATTGTCGATCTCCGCACACTTACGTATGTCTCGCTGTCTCTTAGCGATATCTTTCCACATGGACGAACCAAAGAGCTTCTCAACCGATTCTGTGGACCCTTTTGACCGTCGGAGCTGGCTCAAAGTCGCTTCCAACTCTTGAATCTCACCACGTAGCTGCTCCATCTCGTGCTTATACCGCTGGACTGAACTTGGTCGGCTTTTCCCCTTAATCTTGATGGCGCTCAGAGCATGAGCTCGTTGTGAGCTGCTCGTTGTTGCATCCGAAGACGGTGTTGACTCGACTGGCTCCGTTGGATCACAAAAGAGACTATCACTGCCGATGGGATCGTCGACGCGTGCAACGAGAGGACCGTAAACCAGGCTGCTCATGGTCTTAAAGTCCGCATCTTGAAAGAAATCCGCCAGCGACGCAGTGCTATCGTCCAGTTCGTCCATTCTTGTGCAAGAGCGCACTCTGACCTGATGCCATCGTGCCATCGTATTGGTCAAAAGCTGTCTTCATTTATGTGCGAGCGCACTTAGCGTCCATGAGACCAACTATCGCTTCTTCAACGCTTCGTCCATGAGGATGTTTTCCACTTTTTGCGTCATCGTCTCGACATTCTCACGACACGAATGGATCAGTCCTTGACTTAGCGAGTCAAACTGTTTCTGGGACACTTGCAACGACTCGTCATCCATCCCAGGCCAGCACCTTGTGCCTGATTTGACCAGTGTTGAGGGCGATCCATCAAGAGAGGCGCTCTCAATCACGAGGCAAGCCTGTTCTCGCAGGCAAACTCGCCGTCCGCGGAGCAAAGCACCCGACATGTACACACGCGACTCGAGACTGATCACCATCCGGTCGACTTGGGTCTCACGCTGACCGACAACGAAGATTTCCGCAGCCAGACCGACTCGATTCGCATCGAGTGCTAGACTGAACTGAGAGCTGTTCACAGTCTCGGTCTGCAACACAGCGTCGTTGACGCCGTCCCCCAGCTCCATCCGCATGCCGTTCATGCACTTCCGTAACGCGAGGACGGTGGCTTCGTATGGGAACGGGATCTCGCGACAGAAATGATAGTCCAGGCATCCGAGGCGTACCTTGACATCATTGCAGTTCCCTGCGAACTGGTCTAGTCCGAACGCCTGGATCATGTCGTCGGCAGCAACTGGACGCGTCGCCATGCTCGCTCGAATCGCTTGGAAAATGGCGTCCACGTTCACCTGCGGCTGCTTTGGAGTCATTCTCTCGGGCATCTGAAGCACACACAGGAGCTGAATAACTGTGTCATAGGGAAGCCATCCAGTCCAAATCACTTACCGCCATGAGCGAATGTTGGTGGATCATCTTCCTCAAACTGCGCGCTACCGTCTTCTGCGCTTGGAGCATTTCCCGTAGCTTTGCGTTTTCCACTTCTACTCGTCCTCTGGCGTCTCGCTGACGCTTGACAATCTCCTCCCAAAGACTAAACGTCGCTCTTGACCTCGCAGGGCCAGTGAGCTGCTGAAGCCGTCGGAGTGTGGCCTCGTGGTCTCGCACTTCTGTTCGCAATTGCTCGATACTCAGCTTCCGTCGCTTGACAATGTCCACACTCTTCACAGATGAATCGTTCCGAGTGCCACGCCTTCGCTTTGGCTTTGTCGTTGGCGGCTGTGGAGTACACGCGCCACATGGAGTCACCTGCGTCAGCTTCTCGGTTGACTTGCTCGATTCTTCACTCGTCGAGTTGTTGGCATCGTCAAAGAGACCGTCAATTCCCTCTAAACCGCCCAGACGTGGGCCCAGCGGCTCCAAGTCAATGTCAGTCATGGTCCCCACGTCCACATCACCAAAGAACGCGGCGCGTACGTCCGTCGGCGCCTCGTCCGAGACGTGCATGGTGTTCATACTCGTAGGTCTCGGTCAAATGCCCAGTGCAAACGGCACACCCTGTCATTATTGGTCATTATTACTGTCCCTCCGTTTCTTGATTGGTCAATTTCTTTTGGTTCAAGTCAAACGGGCACAACGTTTCTCAAATATTAGGAATTGCTTTCCTCTGAGTATGGGTACACTGAACCAGCTCAGTCCACCACTTGAAGGAACGAAACGCCACGGGCGATGGGTATGGAGCCCCAGGTGCGATGGTGTTTCGGCTATGAATAGGAGAAATGGTACCCTTTGGTTGTGGTCGCCATTACTACGCTGACACCCACGAGGCATGAAACGACTCTATTGCCATTGCGCAAGTGGACGAGTCGACTCGGCTTTGGTGGTTGAGAACGCAAGTTACGAGTGAGAGACGATGTCGCTGAAGGGGTTGATCGAGGCGGACGATGTGGAGACCGTGGCGGCGATACTCAAGCAGGCGCCAGAGCTGACGTCTGCGACGGACGAGGTACTGGAAGCCCATCGGGAGGACACGATGTTGTTGTAACGTACGCGTTCATTGTTTTGAACAGGATGGCAAGTTCCCACTCCATCATGCTGCTGAAAGTGGAAACTGCGATGCTATGGCGTTGCTGTTGTCGAATGGAGCCAGTATGGAAGCAGTTGATTCGGTACGTGAAAGTGTCTACGCGCTTTCTATCAGCACCCCTCCTAACGTATATGTGATTTACTAGAACGGACGGACATTCATATCGCTGCGGCCTTTGGGCAGTGTGAAGTGATCAAGTTGTTGCTGTCGAATGGAGCCGATGTGAACGCAGTTGATAAGGTGCGCATTTTAGTCATTGGGATTAACTGACTAACATTTTAACGGTGGTGATCTGACAGAACAACCAACATGCTTTGTTGTGTGGGCTTGTCTGTATGTGTGGTGGTGGCACTACTCTCAACGTGCCATGCACCATGACGTTGCTTTCTCGTGGTATTACATGGAATGGAACATACACAAAGCAAGCTACCGAAGCAATTCAGCAGCAGGACAAAAATGAAGTCGCTCGCCATCGTCAACTTGCGATGCTAAGTGCGATTCAACTCTGGGTGGAACAAGTGATGAGGGACTCGAATTGACGGAGCTGCCAGAAGAAGTCTACAACCGAGGGGCTGACAACGTTCGCTCATTCTTCAACTCCATTAGAAACTCGAGCACACTTATCTATCGCAAGAAGTTGTTCGTTGTTGGACCGAGCGTTGGGGGAAAACAAGCTTGATCAAAAGCCTGACAACGCGAACATCGACATTGGAAGCACCGGATCAACGTACGATCGGCATCGACCTTTTTCCATGGAAATTTCACAGAACGACCGACAACGGCCAGCGAAAGATGTATGAAGTGAGCATTTGGGACTTGGCTGGACAAGACGAGTACCATTCGTCGCATAGCCTCTTCTACTCGAAGCGAACGATGTACGTGGTGTGTGTCAATCTGAAAGTGTATGTGGACATGCTCAAACAAGAGGAGTTAATGGATCGACCTGATGTGGTGCATCCTCCGATGGATGCGTTCGTGGACCTCAATATCTATCGATGGATTCGAAATATCTGTGCGCGTCATCCCGAGTCCGAGTTTGTGTTCGTGGGTACTAAGTCGGATTTAGTTGGACACGATGTGGTGACAGCAGAGATCATCATGGCGGATCTGATGGCCCGTCTGAAGAGGAAGGAAGTTCGTGAGCTGAAGGCTATCGATCAGGCTCGTCGGAAGATGAGAGAGAAGTGTCTGGTCACAACCACGTCCAAGGATGAAGTCACGACTGTGTTGCGTCGACAGCTCGCTGAGCTCGATGCTCGACACTCTAGACGACCCAAGTACATTTCAGAGACCTTGGCCTTTGCAAGCAGTGCAAACCTCAATGGCTTGGATGGAGTAAGAAACGTGATCGAGGAAGCCATCAGGTCATGTGGTTCGTGCTTCTTGATGCCAGACACGTTCCTCGCTCTCAACACCCACCTCAAAGAGATTGTACGTGGCGCGGAGGCAAATATCGCAAATGGTGCATGCATCAGACAGACCATTGTCCAATCGACCGGATTGCAGAGCGCTCTCTTGGTCGACTCAAGCTTACAGCTCAACGATCCCACGGAGATAACGACGGCGCTCCATGTGTTGCATGATCTGGGCGACATTCTGTGGTTTGACAGTGGTGCTGGTATCCTGTCCAAAACATCTTCCTCAGTCCGAAGTTTGCGATTGACTTATTCGCCAAGTGGTCAATCACACACTAGTCGATGAAGCGTACGTGGCGTCTGTCAAAGATCGATGGCGTGAGCTGTACTGCAAGGTGCGAGAAGAAGGGTGCGTTCAGCACGAGCAACTGATGCGGTTGGAGCTGTGGCGGGATGTGGATGACGCGAACCACATGCTGGAACTGAAGCTGTTGATGTACGAGCTTCAGCTGGCGTATCCCGCTGGTCTTGAGGGTATGATGGCTGATTCAGATCTGATCGTGCCTCTCTACTGGAAGAAGAATTCCAAGTATCCGATGCTATCCCTTAATTCGAAGCTCGTGGGTAATGTCAGCACAAATTGGCCGCACCATGTGCTATGGGAATACGAGTTCCAAGAGCATTTGCCAGAAGACTTTTTTGAGAAGCTTGGCGTGCGAAGTTACTCACTGTATTACTCGACAGATCGTGAGTTTTCGCGCGATGAATTCAAGAGTACGGTAGCAGACAAGTACGAGACCACCATCCGGAAGAGGCATGTCGCGGCGGAAGACGAATGGGAGTGCGACATCGTCACTCTCTCCATTGTCATCAGTGCGGCAACGGCAGAAGTGTCTTGGCAGCAGCTAAAATGGTACAGCATGAGCGTTGAGAAGCTGCTGGAGTCGTATCCGGGTCTGTGGGTGAAGCGATACGCTGTGTCGACGAGTGGGAGGCGCTTTGCGTTGGACCAATTGGTGATCGAGATGCAACGAACAAAGACTTGTCCATTGGGTGGGTTGTTGCCACCGAGTATGGACTGGTACACGAGCAAAGTGTGGCAGCGGTGCAGTGACGCGGTAACATCTTTCCACACGACTGATGATCGTCCGCCGATGTCTCAGCTTGAAAATCTTGTCGACCGTGAACTATATTGCCGGCACCGTGACCTGTGTTCGGGTCGAGCAAAGAGCTGGCTTCCAGGGAATTGAACGG
This sequence comes from Pythium oligandrum, assembly GCA_020085045.1. Taxonomy (NCBI): domain Eukaryota; phylum Oomycota; class Peronosporomycetes; order Pythiales; family Pythiaceae; genus Pythium; species Pythium oligandrum. The sequence goes on along the minus strand of JAHRIK010000001.1, from coordinate 3,060,596 downwards.
AGTTTGGATGAGACGAAGCGAGCGATCATTCGAGTCCAGACGGCGGCAGGCAATAGGATATTGTATCCGGCTTTGTGGACGCTCGAGTATCAACCGCAGCCGAATCGCGTGACATCAACGTTCACGCTCACGTTTCGCAGCGAGTTGTCGGGTTTGTGCTACCATGAAGACGAGCCGATCGTGATCACCGTCGGGAGTGCGTTTTTTTTTTGAAAGTATGGTGGTTATATCAAGGTGACTGCTGTCGGTGATGTGGTGTAATCCGCGTGATTGAGCGATGTGTTGTCGTTGTTTGCTGGCAGATTGGTCTCTCTATCTTCTCGAGTATGGTTCCGGACAAGTTTGGCAAGCATCTACTTGAGAAGGCGATTAAAGATGTGTGGAGCTATGTTGGTAGGTACAATCGTGTGCTGAGTAACTGATAAACGGATATCTTTCATTTCATAGTCTGTATTGACCAGCTAGACCGCACCGTGAAAGTCCACAGTCTAGTCGAGGGACTCAATCTCTCTGCCAGTGGCGCATCGCGAAAAATGAGCCAGGATCGATCGATGTCCCCAGGCGAAACGCTGGCACTCCTTCGTGACTTGTTCCAAGCCAACTACAGGTCCGACTTTGACGTGCTGAAGATGACCAAGTACTCCGGTCTGGAGTGTGGTGTCGTGATGGAAGCAACGACGACCCAATATGCGATTAGCTGTGGAAACTTTATTTGGGCATCACGTGAGGAGATCGAACAGTGCGGCTCCAAGATGATCGTTGTACACGACTATGTGAAGCCTCGCGTAGCAGAGACCCAGGTTGAGTCTGGTATTGCGGTGGCTGGCAAGAGGGAAGAAGGAGATCTCGAACAAGGAGACACAAGTGCGTCGTTGAAGCCGTCGACCAGATGAGGCTATTGCTCCTGTTATCGCCAGCGCGACGTGGTCAAACGCCATGACAATCCGGATTTTGCATGTGGAAGGTCTTCCAAACGTCCGTCGTCTTGGCGCTCAGAGTCCGTATTGTAAGTGGCGACTGCTTGGTCCAGACCATTGTGAAGTGGCGGCGAATCGGACGCTGCCTCACAAGAAGGGCGATGCGAGTCCGCAATGGGAGACGCAGCCGTTCTGGGTCGACCTACAGGGCAGCAGTGCATCGAGTTTCGATGGCTGTGCATTTTTTTATCATCAAAACACCAGGCTTGCTTCCTGGGACCAGGTATATCGCGACCTCTCCGTGTCGTGGGAGTTTGAATTGTTGACGGGGCTTTGTATGTATAGCACAACCATCGCAGAGGGATCGTACAGGTTTCAAGATGTGGCGAAGAGATCGGCCATCATGGATGGCAAGTGGGAGCATGCGAATACGATCCTCACGTCCAATGGGTCTCCGGCTGGGGTGCTCCACTTCAAGATCCAGTGGGCAACGAGCGAGCAGTAGTGGTCGGTACCACTCAGGAGCTTTCTTCATATGAATATATTACACAGACAAGCAAGGAACTCCTGTAAAGCTGCTAGTCTGTGCATTAGGCGCCATGAACCAACTGACAAGAGCTTCTCGATCACGGATTGTATCCATGTTGATGCTACTAAGTTCGCGCGAACTTAGCAGTGTTTGAATCGGAGAAGCCAGTCGGCCGGTGGGTGACCATGGTGTGCGATGACAGCAATGGCGCGACGGCGCACGTGGAGCACTACGCGTATGCTAATGGAGGAGCGTCGCTAGCGGATGACGCAGCCTTCGACGCCTTCTTCTTCGACTTGGAGGGCTTTCCGACGCTTCCTGTGACCGCAGTGGACGTCAAGCCATCGAGCATTGAGGAAGATGAGGAAACAGACCCGACTGAGACGCTATTGAAGGACATGCTGGCGCTTGAGGACGTCGTTTCGAACCAAGAGGACGTGTGTGAGGACAACGAGTCGGATGTGAGCTCACCGAGCGTGAAGAAAGTGGTGACTGGGGCTGTCAAGACGGAGAAATCGGCGATGAACCAGAAGGAGGAGACGGAGTACCTGCGGAAACACGTCCAGGAGCTCGAAGAGGAGCTGGAACGACTACAGCAACGCACTGGACGAGTGACAGAGACGAGGAAAGTGTCGGTGTGGAAGGGCATCGCGGAACGGCAGCGAGAAGCTAAGCAACGCGCTGAGATCAACAACACCAAGCTGAGGGAGGCGTTGGAGGAGCAACTGAAGACGGTACAGAGCCTCAAGAAGCTCCTACGCAAGCGCCAGCACGCTATGGTAAGGAGCTGTTAGCTCAATTCTGTGGCTTTACTCGCTCTGATTCGTGTCTGCTGTGTTTCGTAGCTGTCTGAGCTGGATCAGCCGTGTGTTGTCTCGATGCCATGTGAGTCCGATCGAGTGTTTGACGCTCTCCACTCGATGATGACAGCAAACTCGATGGAGATGGACGCAATTCTCATAGAGAGCGGGCTTCACATCGATGATACGGACTATCACAACCAGCAAGTGCGTCACCGATCGAATGGTCGACCGTGTCTCGAGATCGTGAGCTCTCGAGAGTTCCCGTTCCCACTCGAAGCGACCACTGATTCTGTGTGGAATCTGGTCAACTCGGTCAATTTCGAGGTACACAATGCAGTTACTGGGTCCGTCCGTGCGTTTGATACGCACTGTCATCTCCATTTCACCGCCAACCGATTGGTACGTCGTTCGAAAGTGGAAGCTGAAGTGTTTGCCGTGAGTCGACGCGAAGATCAGCAAGACCGAGTCGTATTAAAGTGGGAATCGCGCGTGTTTCTGACCGTCTCAACGCTTCGATGTGAACGCGTTTGCTTACGAGAGCGCCGCTTTGTTGTGATCGAACGTGCTGTTTCCGACGCGTCATCGTCTGTGGTCAAGTCGTGCATGCATTGCTGGGCGGATGACGACTCCATCTCCACAGACCGGCGCTTTGAGCTCGTCGTGGATCTTCTTCTCGGAGCCTACCAAGAGAATTTGCAGATGCTCTATCAGATGACCGAGAATCAACTCTTGGGATCTCTTTGATCAAAGATCCAATATTGGTCCCGAAGCCACCTGCTTGTGAGGTGGTGAGCCATTTTGTGAACCCATGTCATAAGTTCGCACAAACAATATTCTCGTTGGACAGATTACGGGCTGTGTCACAACCATGAACGAGAAGCTCGTTGCTGGCTCAAGTCGGTAAGCATTCTTCATCGAAGTGGACTCTGCCGAGTCGGGCGTATGCTCCGATTGTTCCGACGTCATGGACAGTTCACTCGATGGTTTGAATGAGGCGACTGCAGAAGACGTCGGCGGTTTGCTGAATAGGTTACGTGGGTCGGCGACAGAGCATGCGCCACCACGTGAGCCACAGAAACACTTTGAGTCCCTCACTAAAGTAGTCGTTGCCTCGTATCATGACAGTATTCAAACAATGACGCACGTCATCGAGAGTGCTCTCCTCGACAAGTACGGAAACGCTGAAACGATCCAGCTCCACAAGCGTACAGGATAACAACTTCTTGGATTTTATTCTATGTCTTCTTGGTGTTGCGTATCCACTGACTACGTTTCGCTTTTCAGGGTAGCCTGCCGATTGGCGCTTGCATGAGTCGATCTTCGACCATCTGATACAGTTGCTGTAGGTTGACATGGTACGCAGCGATGAGCAGATCCACCATCACTTCATAGCTCAGATCCGAGGAGACAGCGACTTCAGGCCAACTGCGAAGACACGACTTGATCAGAGTAGACGAGGCGAGTCGAGATGGGTCGCGTTCGATGACAAAGTATCCCAAGGTCTCTGGGTTCCGAAGACTGGGCATGTTGCCATCCTCCCCCGTCATGGCCATGCGGAACTCGATGCTCACCACCACTCGGTCCTGGTGGTCGATGCGATTCCCCACAGCGTACAGCTCCACCACCGCGTCCAGTCTTCGCAGGTTCACAGCAATGATCGATCGCATGAGACAATGGGACTCGGATCGCTCCACGGCGCCGTAGACACCAGTGTTCAGCTCAACGTGCGCGGCACTCAAGCCGTCCCAAAAGACTTGGACAACTCGCTCGAACGGAAAAGGAAAGACTCGACAGATGAGCATTTCGAGAAACGTGTCGTGCGTAGAGCCAACTCGGACTTGGGCGCTCTTCAAGTCCTCGCGAGCCTGGTTCAGTCCACAGTTGTGCATCCACTCATCCACGGTCACAGGTCGAGCTGCTAGATTCGCTTGAATGGACTGGAAGACGGACGCAGTGGACGTGATGACCCGCGGTTGCGTGTGGTTTCTCCATTTGGAAGCCTACGAACTGATTGTGAGCGCAATAGCTGGTGTGTGATGCACCTGACGGACGTACCAGCGCGCTGTTCTGTCGCCTCCGCAGCAGTTTCTCCAAACTGCGTGTGATCTTCATCTGGATCTGGAGCTCTTCATGGAGCTTCATGTTCTCCACCATCGAGCGTTGACTGGCGTCGCGCTGTCGCTTGGCGACGGCCTCCCACACGGTCTTCTGCGGTTCTACCGCATTACTGAGTCGGAGCGACTTCAAATGGGCTTCGAGCGTTTGCACTTGCGCTCGTAAAGACGCGACCTCTTGTTTCCGGCGCGTCTCTCGACTTATCGGCCGCGTGTTTGCTGCGATGTCTGGTGCACTGGAACGAGTTCAGAGCCCGCGAGCGGCAGAATGTCTTGTATCGCATCTCCTCTCGGGTCGGCTACTCCGTCCAGCAGCTCCATCAACTCGTCCAGATCGCAGTCGGTCTCACCTAGCGCCATCTCCGCCGGCGTCATCGCACTGACGTTCGTTCTGAGTACTGATTGGGCTCAACACGGCGTCCAAGACAGACACAACGATCGGATTTTGGGGGCAACGCGTTCATAAAGGTGGAACTAGCCTGACATCATGGTCAATCCATTGCGGGTATTGCTGCTCAAGTGGATAACACGCACTTCTATTGCTTCCCACCATCTCAAAGCGCTTTTGAGCTCACGAGTGATGGAGGTCTTCCTCGTCAAATCTTTTATACCGTCCTTAGCGAGCCTTCCACGAGCATGTTCTCGACCTGCTGCCAGATGACGTCGAGGTTGGTGCTCACCGAGTTCATGAGCAGCTCCAAGAGGACCTCGATCGATCGTTGCTGATACAGCTTGGTCTCCGGCTGTGTCATCTCGGGCCAAACGCGTCGACATCCCTTCACCAGCGTATTAGAAGCGACGTCGCTCGAGCTCTCGCTGGGTTGGATCACAATGTACGCGTACTCTCGCAATTGAAAGCCTTCGTCCGATAGCAACGAGCCCGAAACGAAACCGATGGATTCCCACGCGAAGACGACTCGTCCGGGCAGGTCGAAGCGTTGGCCGACGTTGAAGATGTCCAGGATGGCTTCTGTGCGACGCAGTTGCAGCTCAACCGTCGAGCGGACATGGCAGAGCTTGTTGTTCACCATCTCCGTCGTCAGAGAGCAGTCCGCGAACTTGATGAGGTCGGACGCGGAGCACTTCCACATGGCGTCGGCTGTCGCTTGCAGCGAGAACGGGAATTCCCGACAAACGAGAACTTCGAGGCGAATTTCGTCCTCGTCCGAGCGAACTTGCACGTCATCAAAGCTCGGGTCGACGGTGTCGAGTCCACAGTCTTTCAGGAAACGATCAGCGTCGAACGGACGAGTGTACACGCTGGCCAGAAGACGCTGGAAGATGGTTGCTGGGTCCTCCAGGGACGCAAGGCCTCGACGGCGCTTGAAAGAGCCATGGAATGACGACTGTCCGAGCAATCAAGACTTAGAGATGATACCCCCAATGCATTGTGTGATTGCCTCACCGTCAGATGCGGTCGTTTCCGAAGAATCTTCTCTAAGCCGCGCGCTACTTTGAGCTGTCCTTCCAGTTGCCCACGCAATTTCGCGTTCTCCGTCTCGCTCTGCAGCCTCGAGTCGCGCTGTCGCCTCGCAATGCCCTCCCACACGGATTTCCTCTGCGCCATACGCGTTTGGAGTGACGAGGCAGCGTTTTTCTGCGTGATTTCCTCCATCTGCGCTTCCAGTTCGTGGATTTTGTCTCGAAGAAACTCGATTTCTTGCTTCTGCCGCTTCAGGTAGTTCTCGCGAACCGGTTTCTCGGTCACTGACGCAGTGGATTCGCACCTGGTATCGCTAGTTTTTTCTCCCACCAGCAATTCCTGCAGCAACCGCTCGGTCGAGTCGCACAACTCGTCCGTCGCGCGAAACAAATCGTCTTCCTTTGTCACGACATCACTCAGCACGTTTGCCTCCTCTTCGACCAAGAACAGCATGGACGGATCGGCAATCATCTCTTTCATCCAGCCCTCGGTCGTCTGGCAGTCGTCCTTCTCTCCTAACGGCGTAGAACCATCGCAATCACCATCACTTCCGTGCATCTGGAGCCGCTCCATTTTCAACAACACGGTGTCAATGGGAACCAACCGCAACACTTTGATTCGCTTAAAAGCTATATTCAACATGTCATTTCAACCAATAATCACGGGTTATCGTTTATTTGTAGCCAATCGTCGTGCGTTTATCCGACTTGCGTGCTTTTGACTGTGAGTGGGCCAAATGGAGTCAACCATGGACAGCATGGAGACTCCGGACGCCATGTTCTCGCTCGAAGATCCCGGCATCCAGGAACTCCTGAGCGCATTCGACGGTGCCGGCATGTTTCCAGAAGGCTTTCCTGCTGATCTACCGAGTTTCACGTCGATTGGCGCCCTCGGGGCTGCACACGACGCGTTCCAAGACAAGGGAAACGAGTCGTCCGACGGTACGTCGACGCTTTCCGAGCCCTCAGACGCCGGAAAGAAGCCGCCGACGGGGAATTCCACACGCAAGCGCATGAAGCAGGAGTTAGACCATCTGCGGAGTCAAGTGCGCGATCTGGAGCAGCACTTGGAGACGCTCCAGCTCCAGCACAAGGACGAGAAGCCGCCCGTGGAGAGTCAGGAGTCAGCGCTCGTGGACTTACAAGGCTCGTTGTGGAAGCGCGTGGCCAGACATCAGCTGCTGGAGCGGCAAAAGTCGGAGCGGAGGAACGCGGAGCTCCGTCAAATGCTCGACGACCAGCTCAAAGTGGCGCAGTTGTTGGAAAAAGTGCTCAAGAAGCAGCCCAACACAGTGGTAAGTGGGGTTTTCCATGCTTTGAATGAGCTCGATGCTAATAATTGGTTGTATTTGGTAGCCGACGTTAAGTTCGTTTGACAACGAAGCGGAGGACCCAGCTACTCTGACTGGTATCACGTTGCCTTCCGAGGACCCTTTGGTGTTTCCTCACTTGCTGCACAAGGTCCAAGTCGCGCACGATGAGCTGGAGGACATGTGTCAACGCACGGGATTTGCCTCGTCGAGACGTGAGTGCAACAACACGCAGGTACATGCTGACTCGTCCAATCGCCTCTTCCTCGAAGTCCTCAATGCCAAGATTGTCCCATTCCCTGTCGAAGCCACAAGCGCAGTCGCCTGGCAGTGTTTATCGCAAAAGATCCTCAAATTCATCAACGGACTGTACAAGGGCACCAAGACGGCGGATGATACGATCTGTGCCAAGTCCAAGGTCTTCACTCGGGTCGGTCTGGCAGAAGCCACGATGGACATGGCGATCGTCACCAAGCGCTTTGACGAGCCGAACCGCACAGTTCTTGTGTTGCAAGCGGCTGCTGTTGGTATTGGCTCTCGGGATGTCATTGATAACCTCAAGTTCGTGGAGAAAGGCTGGGTCATCATGCGACGGATTCACGTTGCTCGTGAAGGAAATGCAGAAACGGATGACACACCCGACATGACTGACTCGACGTTGATTCAAGTCTGTATGCACCTCACCCCCGTGGCGACGGCTCGTGCAGGAGAATCAACATCAAGTGCGACAAACTCGACTCTGACCGACCTCATGTTGGCTGCGTTCCACGAGAACCTGGGACTTCTCTATCAAACCATCGAAAATTTACTCATGGAAGAAGCCATCTCGACGCGCCACCGTCCCGATTTCCAATTGAAGCCAGGTGACGATCCAGCCTTGTGACACGACAGCATATGAGACACCACTAGGTCAGACACTTGATGCTCGTCCCAACCACTCGGTGAGAACGATTACTCAGTCGACTCGCGTGTAATGGCAATGGCCATCGAGCGCACCGAGTTGCGACGATCCACGCGAATGCGTCGGTTGGTGCGTCGGTTGGTGCGTCAGATCGGTTATATCGTTGTGCACAACTGATTTCGTGTCCCGCACGGAAAATGCCGTCCACACGTCCATATCTCAGCCACGTCATGACCACGTCGCAGCTGACCCGCTTTCTGTAACGGCCCACAAGTTTGAGGTTCCTGCTGTGCAAGCTCCTCCATTCTCCAAAATCATGACCAATGAAGTCGTCTCTGCCATAGCCGCAACCATGTCCCATCTCCAGCAATTCATGTCTTTGGGAGAGATCACTGCTGTCTTGAGCACTTGCCGCTCCTTGCGCAATAACGTCACGTTGGCCGTCTGCATTCTCCAACATAACCAGCACGGCCAGCATTTCTTCCAGAAATGCTCGTATGATTGGTTCGATGTGATTCCCGCGTTCGACGTTGACATCAACGGTGTGTGGCAGCAATGTGGTGGCAAATATCATGAAGGATCTGGTCCACCGTCGTCGTCGTCGTCTTCGTCTCATCCAAGTGAGACAGGCCATCCATCAGCGTTTCCTCCGTATATTGAACGCTCTCCGCGCAGGCATACGTATCGCTTGAGGACTGAAGAAGGTCTCAATGTCTTCCCGAGTCAATGCTCGCAGCTCGTCAATCTCGCTGCTCTGGTCGACAACTGGTTCTTACGATGGTGCTATCGGCCGATGACTATTCTGCAAGAAGTCCATGTTGTCCGACCAGTGGTGATCCCGTTGGCCAGCCTGGAAGACGAGAACGTACCGGGAGTCCTCACGTGTTGTTCGTGGACTCGTGAACAGCTCTTTCATCGACTTCAGTTACACAATCCCGACATGGCTAGCAGAATGTTTGACAGCTTTTCTGCATCTGGTCTTACGCACCTAGCTGTGCACTGGGATAATATTCACGTGTCAAGCTCGGGGATACCAAGTTGTCAATGCTGTGATGCATTAGAGCCGTGCGTACGAGAGTATCGCCAAACTGTGGCGCTGATGTATCGGCGTTGGCTCACTCGAATTCTAGCCGGACGAGCTTATTGGAACTCTGAGAATGGGTTCTCGGACATGGATGTGCAAGATCTGGCGACTTCATTGCGCGAAGAGTTACTGCCTTCCGATGGTTTCTTCACAGAGGAGATGGCAGCAGCATCTGACGAAGAGGTTATGGCACATATATGCTGTCACACTGATATGTCACACGCGTTTGCAGTGAATGGAGACGACAGCTCGCATGATGCAGACGGTGACCAAGGCAGCGATCGGGATGAGTGGCTTGTGACTTTTAATCCGACGATGCGAGAGTTGTGTCGCGACTTCTTCCAGCCATTCAAAGTGGTCTCCGCGAGTCGTCTCATTCATACAAGTCGGGGACCAGTCAGTTGGCTTTCAGAGAGCATCTTTGATTTAACGAATGGCAGTCGGGCAGACTTGGTCACTGGTTTAGCGCCATCAGGCTTCCTCGTTGGGTTCTTCTATATGGTTCGTGGCATTGCTCCCCCAATACAATGCGCTGCCGATATTATGTGAATAATGACTCGTGCGATTTCTTGTTCTCATGTGAAACTCATCAAGATTCTGCTGTTATCTACACTACTGGCAACTCCAGTCGACGAACTCGATACCGAATGTGCCAAGATCACGGAGATACGGACGTTGCGCTCACCCTCAGTCTTGAAGAGTATCATTCGATCGAGGGGTTGCGTGCGTTTACTGATCTTCAAGATATATCCAGAGCTTCGCCAGGCGCAGCACGGCTTTGCCGACGGTGTTGATGTTGGAGTTTTCCACTGGGAGAGATATCTACTTGATCTATCTTTGGTCGATGTTCATTTACCTGAAAGAAGATGAAATTTCGAGTGTGTCGAATTCATTGATCTGTTGCGTGTGGAGATGATGTTCCCGGCAGTGACGCTTGACACGGACTGCCGGAAGCCTCGTCGCACCCTCGTACCCTCAAAGATCGCAACGTGAGGAATCATCGCTTGGTGAAGAACGCGTTAACAACTCGGAATAGCGATAACAAGTTGTGAATCGACATCTTGTCGCTCAAGGAAACCGACGCTTTGTCAATGTGATTGGTCCAAGGCTGGCTGAGTGGTTACACTGCGCAATCCGTACGTGGGCGACTCCTTCGAACAGCGCCAGTTGGGATCTCTGGACACGGATCGGAAAACTACAAAACCCTAGAGCATCACATTGCCAACATCGATCAAGTTTTCGTCGACTCAGGAGTGAATGCCGGTCCGATGGACGGGTGGCGGCAAGTGCGCGTCAAGAACGTGGGAAACGTGCTGTGTTTCGAGGTCACACGTTGCTCCTTCGTGCCTTTCGACGAGGACACCGCAGTTGCGGGAGCTATGAGCGTCGCCTCAGCCACCAACGTTGAAATCCCCGCCGGTTCATTTGGGGCTGTGCCGAATCCCAACCAAGCTTCACCAACGGGATATCTGATCAAAATCCAGACACCTTGTCACAATGCAATGATCAACAAGTGGTCTCTCGGACGGCTAGCTCGCCGAGATGAGCGGGTTGTGATGGTGTGGGTGGCCCAGGGACGGACGGACCGCGCTGTGCTCGATGGGAGGCGGCTAGAGCTGATCGAGCATGGACATTCCTCTTACGAATGTGCTGGGGAATCGACAGTGGTCCGATTGTGTTGGCGGTTTTTCGTGTCCTTGGACGACCCACTCGCTGATCAACAGCGCGAATCGGTGATCCGTCTTTTCCTCGACGTCCTCAGCGGTTCGTTTCGCGAACATCACGACGCGATTGGAGACGACATTGCTTGGCAAACACCAGTGAGTGGGAAAGGTTTTTTTAAGATTTGCTCACGAGATAGGACATTGTAAAGCAATCTTGTCGAGAAAACGAAGTGTTCATGTAGATTCAGTTGTGTTGAGACCTGATATTCGTATATGGTCATGAAATGATCTGCGGAACCACTATGAAATGTTTAACTTGGCATGGAGCTCGAGGTGGCCGCCCTCCGATGAGTGAGGGATCCACGTAACAAGCGAGCCGCCGCCCGTGCCGGGGATGCCCACCAAGCCACGACGCCAACGGTCGAGGTAGAGCGTCTTGTCCTGCAACACCGATAGTGGCTTGCTCCACTCCGCGTTGCCGCCCTTCTTCACCTCGACGCTGCCGATCTTTTGACCTCCAGAGAGCACGTTCACCGTCACGTCCTTGGAGTCGGTGCTTTCGAAGAAGATCTTGACCTGGCCATCGCCAGCAAGTGTCCACGTACCATTGCTGTTGCTAAAGGCCTTGCCTTCCGCATGGAGGCCGAGCGCGACGTCCGCACTGCCGTTGTCAATCTCACCGACCATCGACGTTGGGCCACAGATCGGCTGGACAAACTCCTTGGCGAGGTTAGCCAAGCCAGTTGGATCAATGCTGGACAAGGCGTCAAGACCTAGGTTCGCCACGACGACAATGTACGTCTCGACTGGCACTGGGTTGCCGTTCTGGTAAGCACCGTCGATGACCTTGTCGATCAAGGACTAAAGCATCTTGCGGATCGAGTCACGCTTCTCGAAGGCACCAGCGTCCGCGCCCGAGGCGCAGTCGTTCGTGAGCTTTGGAATGTCCTTCTTGAAGAGGTCGGTCTGCTCAAGCTGAGCACGAAGTTCGTCCTGCGCGACGTCTGGAGTCTTCTTCTTGATTTGGATCACCGCGTCGATAACGTGGCGGAGGATGCTCTGAAGGTTGTAGCCGCACTTGCCATCGACGAAGAGCGTCTTGAGCTTGCTCACGTCGGCCTCGCTGATCTTGGTGATGCCCACTTCGTTTGCGAGGGCAAGGAACACGTCTGGAGCCAGGACGGCTGCACCCTTCGAGGCGATGGCCTCGACGAGACGCTTGACAGCCGAGCGGGCGACGTCGTTCACAGCGGACGGCAGACCAGTGCACGAGACGACCTGGGAAGTGAGCCCAGAGAGAACTTCTTCCGTCTTCAAGAGCTCGACCACAAGCTGTGGCGTCGTCATGCTTGGGTTCTGAGCACGGAGCTCCTGGGTCACGACAGAGACCTCCTCGACAGCGTGGTAGAGACCAAGACCACACTTGACACCCGCCTGCACCTGATCAAAGCCGACCAACTTGGGCGCAATGCCACCCGTGGCCGTCTTGAAGGCAGCCGTAGCGACGGCGTTGACCTTGGTGAGCGCTCCGGACGCACAGTCCTTGCTTTGAGGAAGGCACTCCATACCACATTCGACGGGGTACTCGATCGGACACTGGGCCCAGCAGCCACCGGCCTTGTCACTGTTGTAGCCTGGTGGACACGTCTTGACGCGCAGGGTCTTACGGTAACAAGCCGAGTCCACAGGGCGACCGACCTTGGGGCCGACCCAGTTTGGCGTGGCCGAGGCCGTGGCGAGCGAGGCCAACGCAACCGTAGCGAAGAGCTTGACCATATCTGGACTTGGACTAAGCAAGTTGGAGAATGGCTAGGCTGGGGCACGAGCTGCGCCAAAGTAATCGGCCCTGTCGATTACATGGGGATGTGGAAGATTCGGGGGGAGTGACATCCGGAGGTGAACCCATTAGTAGTCACCGCGGGCCTGTCCATTTGGCATCTCAAATCACCCGACGTGGCGACAGGCGCGCATAAAGGCGACGACCTGGGCTCTTTTCTGAGGATTTGGCTCTTGATCCAACTCGGCCTCAACGTGCAGAGCGACAACAGAGTGCAGTGATCAGTCCAATGAGAAGCCTTTTGTTGCACCTCCTGAAGAAGAGATAGCCGAGCATTCCAGTGATTGCCGAAGCCTTGGTGGTTCTCTCTTTATCGCTCGATTACGACGCTTTGATGGTCGGTTGGGATATGGATAGCGCGTGCTGTGCAAGAACACGTACGTCTGGGCCCCGTGTCGGTCGGAGCCAGACGCGTTCTTGAGCTGTTTGAGAGACGGACGTGGGATGACGAGCTAGGTGTCATACAAGTGTTTGGCTAGGAAGGAGTTTTGTTGGATTGTCTTCGAATCTAATACAACTACAATACAGCAACGCACTGTTGAGAAGCGGCCAAGGGAGATTCATCGAGATCCACCAGGAGAACCTTGAATGAAGGTCACGTTGCCATGAAATCGGTTTGACGACGCAGAATCCATCTATCCGCCGCTTGTGTAAACGTACGTTTCCATCGGCGTAAGCAGCCAAATGTTGAGAGATGTGAATGAAAAGCAAGGTTTTTGTTTCAATATTCTCTGGTGAAGTCACCGGTCTGTAAGAGCCTCGTGAAGCCATTAGATACCTTCAACCAAGCCTTCACCGGTGACCGCAACAGCTTTTGAATGTGTGAGAGATTGGGAATCGCAGCCAAGTTGAGCTTGTCCCGGAGCTCTTCCACACTCATACACCCCGCGACGTCGTGTTTGTTGGTGTGGATGAGGAGCTTGGCATTCGCAAGTGCTTCGTTTTTGAGAACTTCATGTAACGCAGCAGCCGCTTCGTCGATGCGGTCGTGGTCTGATGCATCCATGACGAAGATCAAGGCGACCGTCCTGTCGAGATAAACCCGCAATATGGCTAGGATCCTTCTATCTCCTCCGAAATCTATCGCCGTAAACTCGATATTCTTGTATCTAAACTTCTCGTAATTGGCTCCGATCGTCGGAGAGGTCTCGATCGTCTCATTGCGTACGAGCTTGTACAGAAGAGTCGTCTTGCCGGCTCCATCAAGCCCCACGATCACAATTTTGCATGACCGAGTCCACAGTGTGGCCAGCGCGTCGAGAGCTGAGGTGAGGAGGTTTCCCATGTTGGTAACGTCGACGCAAGATCGATTATGAGGCGTGCGAGGAGTCGCCAGTTCGTAGAAGCTATGCTTGTATCCATGTGCTGGCGTATGTTGATTGGGTAGGAAGAGAGAGGGTGGGTTCATTATTGGTGACATGTAGCAGCCACTTCGGTGCACGACTGATGAAGAAACTTCTGGTTCCATCCATCGGCACAAGCAGCCAAAGGCGAGAAGTCTTCTCTGCGCAAACAGTTGGCTCGTATTCAATTGGGGCGGAACTACAATGTGAGTTACACAAATCCCTTCATCAGTCGTGCACCGAAGTGGCTGCTACATGTCACCAATAATGAACCCACCCTCTCTCTTCCTACCCAATCAACATACGCCAGCACATGGATACAAGCATAGCTTCTACGAACTGGCGACTCCTCGCACGCCTCATAATCGATCTTGCGTCGACGTTACCAACATGGGAAACCTCCTCACCTCAGCTCTCGACGCGCTGGCCACACTGTGGACTCGGTCATGCAAAATTGTGATCGTGGGGCTTGATGGAGCCGGCAAGACGACTCTTCTGTACAAGCTCGTACGCAATGAGACGATCGAGACCTCTCCGACGATCGGAGCCAATTACGAGAAGTTTAGATACAAGAATATCGAGTTTACGGCGATAGATTTCGGAGGAGATAGAAGGATCCTAGCCATATTGCGGGTTTATCTCGACAGGACGGTCGCCTTGATCTTCGTCATGGATGCATCAGACCACGACCGCATCGACGAAGCGGCTGCTGCGTTACATGAAGTTCTCAAAAACGAAGCACTTGCGAATGCCAAGCTCCTCATCCACACCAACAAACACGACGTCGCGGGGTGTATGAGTGTGGAAGAGCTCCGGGACAAGCTCAACTTGGCTGCGATTCCCAATAACTCACACATTCAAAAAGCTGCAGCAGTTACCGGTGAAGGCTTGGTTGAAGGTATCCAATGGCTTCACGAAGCTCTTACAGGCTAGTGAGCACAAAGCATGCAAGTATATAACGAAAACATCCCTTATTCCTCCATATTTGCTCGAGTTTCCTCCATCACCATCCATAGAAGATAATTTGGTTATTTCTGCGATCATTGGTGAAGGCGTGGACGAAGGACTGGCCTGGCTCAGCCAAGCAATCACACGCTTTCGATTTTTCGGTCTCTCGGACCAATGAGACCTTCCGGTTGCGTTAACAATGCGCAATTGAAGATCCACGTGGGCGGTGCCACGTATCCATTGGGATGTGTTTCCCATCCTTGTGAAATTTTCGCCCAATCAAAGACCATGAGCCCTCATCTGGTCTTCACAATCCGTTTCGCGTTCAAGTCACCAAGATGGGAAACTTTCTCAGGTCTGCACTCGACGCCTTGGCCAGCTTCTGGTCTCGACCGAGTAAGATCGTGATCGTGGGGCTCGATGGAGCCGGCAAGACCACTCTGCTCTACCGCATCAAGAACAACGCGACGGTCGACACGACGCCGACCATCGGTTTCAACAAGGAGAGCTTCAAGTACAAGAACATTGAGTTCACGGCGCTGGATTTCGGTGGACAGACCCAGATCCGGCCCATGTGGCGAGTCTATCTCCAGCAAACAGACGCCTTGATCTTCGTCGTGGACGCCTCGGACCGCAATCGCATTGACGAAGCTGCTGATGAGCTCAAGATGGTCTTTGAAAACGACGCGCTCGTGAAAGCAAAGCTTCTGGTCTACGCCAACAAACAAGATCTTGCGGGATGTATGAGTGTGCGAGAGCTCGAGAGCAAGCTCAACTTGGCTGCGGTGACTCGGAATCCCTCGCACATTCAGAAGGCGACGGTCACCACCGGAGAAGGCTTGTTGGAAGGCTTTGAGTGGCTCCACAAGGCCCTCACAGGCAAACTGAGTACAAAGTTGTGAACACCATGTCAAATTACTGTTGAGTCTGTTCGAGTTCTTGCGTTGAAGGCAGAGGAGAGCAACCCAGTTGGGTAACATGTTCGACACTCGGAGGTTGGTCAACCCATTTATTACCAATGATATCATGTGGATTTATATTTTTACCAATCAATGATCGCCAGCGCGATCCAGAACCGACACATGGGTACACTTTTGACAACCTCGCAAGTTTCAACTCCTCTCTCTCTCTCAAGGATTCACAACGCATTCTACTCCTCACCAAGCAACCAACAAGCTGACCATGGGCAATCTCCTTACCTCGTACGTCCAGTCGGCTCTTGACTCGATGAACAACTACTGGAGTCGACCCAGTCGCATCCTTCTCCTAGGTCTTGACGGAGCAGGCAAGACCACACTGTTGTACAAACTCAAGCTGGGTGAAGCCATCACCACCATCCCGACCATCGGCTTCAACGTCGAGACGTTCAAGTACAAGAACATCGAGTTTACGGCCTGGGATATCGGAGGACAGAGCAAACTTCGATCGCTCTGGCGCTTTTACTTCCAGGGTTGTGATGCCATCGTCTACGTCGTGGACTCAACTGATCGCGACCGCATCGACGAAGCCGCTCTTGAGTTGCAGCGTGTCTTCCAACATGAAGAGCTGCGTGATGCCAAGCTGCTTGTGTATGCCAATAAGCAAGATCAACCTGGGTGTGTGAGTGCCCAGGAGCTCCAGCACAAGCTCAACCTTACTGCTGTGACGCGCAATCCCACGCATGTTCAAAAGGCGACTGCGATCACGGGTGAAGGTGTCTACGAAGGCCTGGCGTGGCTCAGCAAGGCGATCACAGGCAAGTAAACCAGAGCTGAGACTATATGTATGAATATCGATGAGTGTTCTATAGGATTCATTTGCTTTGGTCTTTTGTTTCTTAACGGGATACGTGCGGCACAAACATGTCTACGAGTAGCCTAGAGCTTTGGGAACTTGAAGTCGGCTGGCGCCACAACACACTCTGGGCTGTAGTCCGACTTGGTACAGATCTCACAGACCTGGGTAAGGAGCTTACGACGGCAACCGTAGAACGACAAGGCGCAACGGAGGTTGTTCTTGTAGCACGGTGGGTTCTCACGACGGAGAGCCGCGAGCGTTGGCAAGATCTGCATCACACCACCATCAGCCGACTTTGGGTTGGCCTTGATCTTGGCGTTGTACGTCTCAATGATCTTCTGGCCACGGGCACGGTTGGCTTCAGGGTTGGCAGGGTCAGCCCAGAATGGGATGGTTTCCTCGACCGTGAGCTCGTTGTTGTCCGTATTGACCTTGTACTCGATACCACCGGCCTGGCAGAACTCGTTGTAGTCCTTGTATGGCTGGTTGGTGATTGGGTTGGTCATGGAAGTGATACCGACGACATCATCCAAGTTGATCCAGCCGAGAATCTTGAACGAGAACGAGCACTTGATACCGTCCGGCTTGACGCCTGGAGGGCAGACACCACCGGCCTGCTCGGTACGGCACGCTTCGGACTTTTCAGCCCAGACCTTGGTAGGGCAACTGTTAGGGAACGAGAACCAGTACGTGTCTGGGTATGGCGCGAGGTACTCGCTCTCACGAAGCTCGCCACCGATACAGAAACCGAGCTTCTTGGAGCCCGCGATACCGACGTACTCGTTACACATCGTCGGCAAGACACCGTTCGTTGGGGTACACTGACCACCATCCATAGGGAGGTACTGGCAGTACTCGACGACACTGTTGCTCTTACCGAGCTGGTAGACGGCCGTCGCAGCACGTGGCTGGGCGTAGATGGTCTCGTACATGACAATGTACTTGATGTTGTTCTTACGCTGGCAGTTGAGGTCCTTGACGTCCTTGTAGTTGATGCACTCGGCCTGCACGTACTTGAGCGAGCCTTCGACCGACGCCATGTTGACCGTGTCGAGGACGCCGTTGTACTTGGCGTTAAAGTCGGCGCCGAACTCGGACACGTACATCTTGTGCTCCGCATCCCAGATAGGAAGGTTGCCCTGGACACGCGCGCGGATCGAGCGCACAGGCGTGAAGAGCCAGCTAGCGACCTTGCCAGTAACAGCGTCGGTGATCGAGTTGATCGAGGCGTTCTGAGCATTCACCGAGCCGAGGGTGGCGAGGACACCGAGACTCAAAAGGGTGCGCATCATCGTTACTGGATGGGGTACTGGATGAGTTGAGGATGGTACTGGACGATCTGGATTTTGGTCCCTCCTTACTCGCGTCGACCGGGCGAGTTGGTAAATGCGCTAGCTGGAAGAGCGTTGACGAGACTAAAAGCTCTGGACGATCGCACCGTCGTTTGCCGGACACCCCAGAAACGCAAGTTGGACCGATCCGGCTGGAAGATTGGACCGCTTCGCCAGTGAGGAGATCGTGGAATTTGAGAGACACACAACCTTGATTGTGCAGTGGAGCTCTCTGGCTCTTCTTGTCAAGTGGCTGTCGGTCTGCGGGAAGCCAGTGGAACGCATGGTTTCGAGGCACATCCTCCTGACATCAGTCTCTGTTCTCTCTCCCTTCATGAAGAGAGCCTCTCGACTGTGACCGCTGCTGTAGTTGTCTATACGTTGTGGCTTCATTTAGACCACACCCCGAAGGCACGTTTGTGGCGTCCGGCCTGTCTAACGAATCCAGAGACCGGTCGAACGCGTCCAGAGACCTGTCGAATGCATCCAGAGACCAGTCGTTTGCGTCCAGAGCCGGGCCAGTCTATCACAATAAAATACCGTACATTTCTGATACGCGATAACGCTGGTCTCCCTCAAATATTCCATCCCCGTATCGGGATAATCCCAGAGTCCTCGGGTCATCCACCGCATCCTGGACGAAGACATCGTGGATTCCAGCTCGCTTCTAGTATACCAGAGTGAAGACTCGGTGGATATCTTGCTCGTCAATCGAACGGCTCACCACAACCCGGACGAATCATTTCTCTACCTCGGACCGAGATCTCGTCATGTCGCTTGGCATCTGCCCCTGCGGTCCTGACGTGGAAGTTGCTCATGTGGCTGATACAGAAGCACACACACGCTCACTTTGTTGATTCACGCGTTGGGTCAGTTTGCGAATTCTCAGCTGCCCCAAAACCAACTGCTTCCAAGTTGTTTGCTTGCGCCAAGGTTACTGCTCAACGTGATCTCGTCGTCTTCGTACTTAACATCCTAAGTCCGAATCATGACGACATGGATACTTTCGCACTTATCCGCCGTTAAAGATTCGCCGTGGATGTGCCTCGCTGCATGACTGGCGCGCACGGACAGACGCAACGTCAGAGGCCATCCATCCGCTTCTGGGCCTTCTCCTTCTTTCACTGCCTGTGACAGACCTTCCCTCGGCCACGTAACCTCTCTGTTCGCATCAAGCGTCGCTTGAGATCTTCCGCCTGACTCGAAACGACGCACTCCTTGCTCACGTTGCAGCTGCATTGCGCGTCATGGAAGACGATGGAGGTTTGTGGTGTTGGATCCACGTGATCTTCTGGACGTCCTGACTCATTTCGTCTTTGTCGCTGTAGACTACGGGACCTTTATGGGTCGACAGGACAAGCACGCGCCTCTGCTCGGCGCACCGGCCACGAACTCGCGGAAATGGCTCATGGTCGGCATCCTCTCCGTGCTCACGGCCGTGAACCAGGGCATTTGCTACTCGTACGCGCCGATTGCGAGCATTGCCGAGACGCGATGGGAGCAAAAAGTGAGTGTGCTGGCGTTTTTGTCGAAGGAACCACTCAGAACTCACAGTCTATGTGGTCTGTAGCTTCATTCGACGGAGCTCATCACCGTCTACTTCGTCTCGTACATCCCTTGCTCGTTCTTCGGGTCGTGGCTCATGGACAAGAAGGGACTGCGCTACGGTGTCCTGCTTGGTGGGTTTCTCCAGGCGCTCGGCGCCTTTGTGCGCTACTTCGCCACGTTTTCTTCCTCAGTAGCTGTTGAAGCGTACGTCACGCTCTTTGGTCAAGTCCTTGCGTCCATCGCCATGCCCTTCATGGTCAACTCACCGCCTGTGCTCTCCGCCAACTGGTTCCCGCCGTCTCTACGTGCCACGTCGACCAGTATCGCCGTCAACGCCAACGCCATGGGTACAGCGTTCATCTACATCACGGCGCCTTTCGTCGTGCACTCTGCCGACAGCATTCCTGCATGGAACCTCGCTGTCGCGATCGTCGCGATGCTCTCGTTTGTCGTCGCCATCTTTTTCTTTCGGTCGTTCCCATCGCCAACGCATGGAGAAGCCGAGTCGGTCATCTCGGACGTCCAGCTGCACGAGGAATACGACTGGACGCAATGGGCCAACGCGTTCCTGCACCGCGGCTTTTGGCACACTGTCGTGGCTTTCAGCGTCGCCGAGTGCATCGTCAACGCTATGTCGGCACTATTGGGTAAGTTCCTGGCCACTGAAGGCTTCTCCAAGATTGAGATCGGTATCATCGGCGCGGCCTTCATCGTGAGTTCGCTTGTTGGTAGCCAGATCATCAGTCGTCATGTGGACGAGCAACGCAACCATCAGCTCGCTTTGCAGGTCTGTCTTGTCCTCACCGCGGTCTTCCTTGCTGCATTCAAGGCGACTCTCTCCATCGGCGATACCTGGGTCACTCTGGGTAGTCTGATGATCGTCGGTGCATTCCTGGGTCCACTCCAACCGATCGTGTTGGAACTCGGCGTGGAATGCGCATTCCCAACCAGCGAGGCGACCGTCGCGGCGCTCCAGCAGCTCTGTGGCAACTTCTTGTCAGCAATTCTCGTGCCTGGGATGAGTGTCTTGCGTCGAAGCCACACAGATGCGACTGGCCATGTCCCGGCCAAGTACTTCTACGCCACTCCTGAGTGGGTCATGGTCGCGATGCTCCTTCTCACCTTCATCATCTTCTGCTTCTAGTACGTCCAACGCTCTTTGTACGACCTGATGGCCATTTACTGACTCGCTTTGTGTCGCGTGTTTCTCTAGCAATGGTGAGTACAAGCGCTTCAATCACGAAGCCATCTTCTCACCGAAGTCGAGAGCGTCCAGCACCCCTAGCGAGCCAGCTTTACCTGTCGTTGTGAAGCCTCATCAACCTTCCAAGCAAACGAAAAAGACCGAATCACCACAGAACGGGAAACAACAGCGACTATGAGTACACAATACACTGCCATTCCTTACTTAAACTAGCGATGATGTGTCCACGAGACTCAACTCGTACAGCCGAGTGAGGAAGGTGAGTGGCTCGAGCTCGTCCCGCTCGTTTTCCATACCGAAATGCCGCACGAGCTGCGCCATCTCGACCTTACGCAGTGGAATGTTAAGCTGATGCAACACTGTGAGGAACAAGGACGCACGAACCGCGTGGATTGCGTTTTCGCCGCCCATTTCAATCACTCGTCGCTGGACAGTCTGCAAGAATCGATCGAATTGTATCTGGCCACCACCAGCTTTGCTCTGGACGAGCATGCGCTTGACCAACTGCTTCACGTGGATCTGTAGATCCACGGAGAGCGGTGCGAGCCAGCGAGCGAACGTCCGGAGTTCGAGGAAATGCGATGTTGGAGCGCCGAGATACAGGAAGAACTGACCGACCAAGTGCGTTGAGACCTCGATGTTATGGTGTGCTCGAAGAGTGTGCTTGAGCTTGCACGGCGTGAGCGGATCGCCGCTCTTTACAACACGGGGTGAGGCGCACGACGCTCGACGTTGTTGGCGCTTGGCGGGACTGCCGGAAGTGCTGCTACATGTTGGTGACGCGCTGCGTGGACGACGAGAGTGAGGCTCTTCCTGTCCATTGAGATGAGCGTAGGCGGTCGTAGGGGCGATTTGGCCCTGGGAATCAACAAAGCGCTGAGAAATCTCCAAAACGCAGGCTTCAAGATCCCGTAAAGCGGTGACGGGGCGGTGATTTGATCGTGATCGACTAGAACGTCGCGTTCTCTCCTCCAAATCCTCGTTTATCGGTTCTTTGTGGGCTTGGCGTGCCGATTTTGAGCTGAACACGCTGTGAACCAGTTCTTGAAAGCGCAGAAGACTCACAACAGTCTTACTTTTTGCTGTTTTTTCGCGGTCGTGGCCATGTGGAGTCGTTGACTTACCTACCAGGAACGTCATGACACTCTCAAGAGCAGTTGAGCCGTGGCCTGACATCAGTAACGATCTTAGAGCACGATCTTCTTTCTCGTCTGCGTCTTCAAGCTCGTCGAGAAGGAATGCTTGGAGATCCTGCAGCGTGAAGTACCCTTTACCGTCGCGATCAACGCTCTCGAAGAGCTTTTCCAAGTGGAAGGTCGACACTGGTGTCTTTCCCCCGGCACATTTCTCCTGGAAAGCATCGATCACACGCTTTTGCAGGAGTTCACGCGTGTGTTCCTGCTGGCATTCGACCAGAAACACTAAAACACGAGCGTAATCGAGTGCTGGGCGACGTTTATCCTGGCGAGCATTTGCGAACCGTCTCAAGAGAACGCGAACGAGCCAGTCTTCCATGCGCTCAGTGCGTGGAGCGAGTTGCTTCCACGCTTTTCGCCAGTCTTCGACGCCAATCGCACCATCCTTGTCCCAATCATACGCCTCGAGCATCTTCTTCACGTCAACCAGACGTTCTGGTAGGCTTAGAGTGCGTGCCATCGCTGGCCAGTCTACCAATGCCTCGATAAACGCGGATACTCGCAAGAATGGAGCGTTGGGGGCTTCCTGACGCTGACCCAGATGGCGTAGGAAGCGTTGGATAGTTTCAGGACGCGTCACGAGTGCTCGAGCGTCAGCAGGAAGACGTAAGACTCGCAAGTGCGCGAGAATTGTCTGCTCTAGGTCAACGAGACGGACGAAATCGCTCTCTGGTGGTCTGACGAGCTGAAGTAGCGCGAATTCCAAATCGTGATCATCACACAAAAGGCGAAGATATCCACGTAGCTGACCAAAATCTTCCCCTGCCTTCAATAAAGAGGTCTCTGGCTCCTTGGAGTGTTCATCTTTGCTACTTCCTTCTGTGAGAAACGTCCAGAGTCGTTGGAGCGAGACCTTGTGCTCGTGAAGCTCATCCAAGTGCGCAAGAATATAGAGAAGCTCGGTCAGATTCACCACTGGAGTCAGAAGCTCATGCACCTGAGCAAACGACAATCGATAGGAGCCTCCTTGCTGCCGCAACATCTTTGCAAGACGCTCGCGCCGCTCGTCGTCGTCTTGCTGACATTTGGTTTGAATGTTCTTCAAAACGACACCGTCACGAAGATCAGGTGCTCCGAAAACGAGCTTCATCAGCACATCGTAGCGCACTGAACGCTCTTTGGTGCTGGTAGAGGCGCCCAATGGTTGCGATAGGCACTCACTTAGCAGATCAAGATCGTTTGTACTCCAATGCTGGTCAAAGACGCGGTGGAAATGGCGTTGAGAGATGCGAAACGAGTGCTTCGGATCAAGTTTGACCAGAATTTTGCACAGTTGCTTGTGAATCTGTTGCTCCAAGCCTCGTTCCGCATCTCGGCGTGGACACAAAGAGGATCGAAGTGCTTCCCAGAACGTGGGTTCGAGCACGCGAACATGCTTTTGCGCTTTCTGGGACGGTTGAGCATCGAAAATGGCCGCTAAGACCCCTGGATAGTACACAAATGCGTCTTTCGACTCCGCGTCGGCTGGACTAGCGAGGTGCTGGACCAATCGAGTGGTTTCAGGCGTAGTAAGTGGGCATTTGAGCTTGATCGGATGCTGCTGAGCCAGCTCCTGTTGAAGAACCCTCGTCATTTCCGCGATTGAGAGGCAGTTGTTGCCTTCGAGGTCGTATTTCTCGCAGATATGCTCGATTCTTGCTCGAATATGAGCACTTGAGCCCTGGAAACCACGCAGATATTCGCGTAGCTTGTTCAGTGTTGCCTCACCAGCTGCATCCGTCGAAGGCGTTGCCTTGGGCCGATGGGCCTTCTTGGACGGCGATACGACTGGACTTTCATACACAAGGATGTCCAAGAGGACGTGGATCCACTCGCGATAGTCCAGCTGACCCTGTGCGTTGAAGTTCATACCGAGACATAGCTCCATAAGCTGCGCTTCACTGATTTCCAGCTCGTGTTCGTGAGCTAGTAACCATCGCAAGTGCTTGAGACTCACAAACCCACTGGGTTGGGACTGCTGGAGCTCCGTCTCGAGTTGCTTGACGCCTGAGTACTGCAGTCGCTGTGCGATCGTGATGAGTTCACGTTCGTCCTTGGTCACAACATTCTTTGCTGAAGACACAGCGGACGTAGAGCGTTGAGCAGAGGCAGCTGTCGATCCTAGGGGCTGCCCTGGGGTTTTGATGGCGATCTTGAGCGGTGACGGGGGTCGTGTGGCCTCGCGCTCGTCCTCCTCCGAGCTCGATGGCTTCGTATCTCGGGCCAGCGCCTGACTCAGCCGTACGTTTTCGTTCTGGAGCTGTGTGATAACGCGTTGAAGCTGCCCGGTCTTGGCCTGGAGCATGGCAGCACGCACTGGTGACAGCGGTTTTTGGGGAGACTTCGACGGTGAAGAAGGCTGACTGTTGCCCGTGCCCGCACTCAGCCAGATGTCGAGCGACCGCAAGGCTTCTTTAATGTCCAGGAGGATCTCGTTGTTGTTGTTTCCGTCCTGTGTGAACGAGAAGCGATAGAGGAACTCCTCCATAGCGTCAGTGAGCGGGTCATACGTCTCAGCCGATGGCTCGAGTTCATAGAGAACTTGGCATATGTGAGGAAGCGGCACGAAGCGGTGTTTCGCAGCGTCGCCGTAACAAAAGAGATCGCAGAGATCGAGAGGCGATAGTTGTTTGGCTCGTAGGATGCGTTTGAACCAGGCTTCTGGGGATTCCGCGTCGTCATGGCGCGTGGCGGCCTCGAGGTCGGCACGGACGTCGATGAACGACGTGTTCTTGAGGATACCCTTGCTGGGCTTGGTGGGAGACGACGAGAGCGTGGAGCGCATCATAGCCATTTGAAGAAGGGAACTACGCAGCTAGTGATGCACTGACACGCAAACCCAAAGCATTATCGGCGGAGAAAACGGATGGGAGCCTAAGGATAGTCATCTCCATATTTAACCGCGACAACGGATTGAATCGCACCGGCTGATCATGAGGGCAGGTCCACATAGATAGCCATTGATGAGTGGAAAGGTGGAGTTGGACGTGGGGAATGGCTGGGAGCTACGCTTTAGTAGTGGGGGCTGCACTTCAATGTCCATGTCTTGATCCATATATGATGCATACTCCATATATCACGTACAGTTGTCGTACCACACAAGATACGTGCGTTATATATGGAAAACGTATACGAAAAGGGGAAATCCCATTTCGGACCCGTATTTTTGAAATAATTCGGAATCGGACCCGTATGATTGCCCTGGATGGAAACTCATGTGGAGTCCAAATTACTACCGTGTTTTGCAACACAACGGTAACGTAGCGTATAACTATTTCGTATCGTAGGACCTTTGTGTAGCGTGTAGTCTTTGTGTAGCTTATACATGTTTCGTAGCGTTGAATTAAAACGTAGCTCGTAACCAAAGAATAACCCATAACCATAGAACAACCAATAACTGTTTCACTACGTAGAACTGACGTATTGGCTACGAGCGAGTTGCACGCATGCGATTGCGCCGAATGCGCTTGGGTGGATTGGTCGGCTGCTCAGTCGTCTGTTCGCTCTCTTGAGTGTCTGTGATGAGGTCGTTTCCACTCAGAGGACTCTCAAACATGTCATCATCCATCGCAGTGTTGTCATAGTCTGGCACTGGTGGGCTTGAGCTGGCTTCCTCCTGACTGGGTTCCGCTTGGGTAGGGATGCTGGACATGCGTCGCTCAATCGCTTCGACTTTATCCGTGAGAGCCGCGAGCTGGGCGTACATCTTCTCGAGATGCGTGACGAAGAAGGCCTTTGTCCCGTCAGGAGTGTCCAACAGCGCTGGATCGTCCGCAGCAACTTCAAATTCGTCACGCATCCGTGTTTCGTAGCGCTCGTCTGGCTTCAGGTGCTTGGAGATGAAGTGCTGCTTGAAGCGCTGAGTCTGCATGCGCTTCATACACTTGGTACAGTAGACGCCGTCGCCCTTCGCCATGCTCAGCCTCCGTGGTATCGAATGACTGGCACGACAGGATATACAGTATACATAGTATAATCGGTTACTGATATACGTTTTACGTAACGTGTTGCTGGAATGTAACGTATAACGTAGTTGTGATGTTGCACGAATCTAAAGCCTCAGATCCTCATTTTCACTCGAAGCAATGAGCGACGTTGAGGGCGATGAGAGCGCGCTCATCCCGGGCACGACCTTCGGGAGCCGTACTGAATTCAAGCGTGCAGTCGCGGGCATTCTCGCTGTGGTACACAAAATCTGCTCTTCCATGTATAATCTGAGTCGTGTCTAACGCTTCTCTATGATCCTAGACTAGCCGTAGCTGCTACTTTCCTGACAACAACAAAGAGAAAATCACAGCCCGCTGCAAAATCAAAGAGTGCTCATTTTTTGTAAGAGGTCGCCTGGACTCTGCCGGCTGTGTGCGCCTCACCTCAGCCAACCTCGTACACTCGTGTCCGCTACACTCCTATCCCATCCCGCACTCAGTCATCACGCAATCGATTGCGCGTGAGAGTCTACAGTACACCGAGGGAACTCGAGCTGCCGACGTAATATCAAGAGCTAGAGTGGATCATGGCGTTGCAATCAATTACAAGAAGGCGTATGACTCGGTGAAGCATGAAGCGAAAAAGGTGACGCGAATGAGTGAAGAAAGCTACGGCATGATTAAGCCTTGGTTAGACGCTATGGAAGCGTTGAACCCTGGTTCTCAAGTAGCGTACCAAGATGATGAACATGGACGCGTTGACCGTGTATTCTTGGCCCTCGCGTCGTGGTCCGAGAGCTCCAAGCATTGCCTTCCAGTCATTTCGTTAGATGCGTGTCATCTGCGGTCTGCGACATCTGGAACGATGTTCTTGGCGAGTGCCTTGAGTCCCAACCGAGATATAGTCATTTTGGCAGTTGGGATCGGCAAGATTGAGGATGCATCTCATTGGGAGTGGTTTGTGTCTAACTGTAAGGCCGCGAGTCCAGTATGGGAGGAAGCAACCACTGTGGTAATGAGTGATCGTGAGAAAGGTCTAAACTGGGCACTCGAAAGCGTCGCACCCGAGGTTCCTCACAGCTACTGCTCCTTTCACATTAAGAAGAATGTGAAGACCCAGTTCAAGACTGACCTGGGCGGCCGAATCCACACCTTGGCGAAGTGTCTGACAGAGAATTTATACGTTACTTTGATCGAAGAATGCAAGGACATTGATAAAGCGGCTACCGAGTATCTCGAAGGTAACGTATAATGTTTGCATGACGTATCATATTGAATGTCACCAGCATACTGTGTACTATTTTGGTAATGTAGGCATCAGCCGCGACAACTGGATCACTTGCTTCTTCACGAGACCTCGCTACGGACAAGTTACAACCAACATTGCAGAGTCATCCAACAGTTGGCTCATGAACGAACGAGAAGACACATGGTATGGTTGTCTCACTGGCCTGGTCCGTAAAGTTCAAGTCCGCGCTTACGAGAAACGCAATGAGTACCAGAAGCTGAGCGACATTTATGCACCGTGGGTCATCGCTCGTGTGAAGAAGAATACGGATGGTGGAAGGCGGCGTCTTGTCTATCCTGTTAACGATGAGATTGTTGAAGTATTTCGACTTTCAGATCATACCTGCGCCGTGGTTGATATCAGCGTCCGTTGCTGCTCCTGTGGATTTTGGTCCGAACACGGGTATCCGTGCGTACACGGATGTGCCGCACTCCTTTCTCTCCAGAAAGATCCGATGGATTATATCTCGCATCGCTACTCTTTGGAACGATTGAAAAGTGTGTATGAACCGTACGCTATCGTGGTGGACGAAAGAACACTGAAAAATGACCAAGCGAAGCCTCCAATCATCAACTTGAAGAGAGGAAGACCAAGAAAGATCCGTATTCGTAACAGGTCGGAGTTCATCAATGGGGACTCGCCTGTTCACTGCTCCATCTGCCGTGGTGCTGGTCATAATGCTCGGACATGTGAGAGGCGCACCAAAGCTCTGGAGGACAAGATCAAGGCAGCCAAGAAAGCGCGCTTGTTGATAGGCCACAGGTAAGCTACGTTTTATTCATACATTACATTTTAGTTATACGATATGGTTTCGTTGAAGACTACATTTGGTATATTCGTTATGGTAAAGGTTACACGGTATACAAACGTTAGTGCTTACGTTTGGTTTACATTATCACAAAAGTAGGTGGGTTACCAAAAAAACGCCTCCAGTTGCAAGTTGAGGAATTATACGGGTCCGATTCCGAATTATTTCAAAAATACGGGTCCGAAATGGGATTTCCCCATACGAAAACGTTAAAAATGGAGAGCGTATACGAAGCGTTTGATTGATTGAGCTGAACCAGAAAGAAGCGATCAATGCTTTCGACGCGGACACTGACGGCGCTCAAGCGCGTGACGCGCAAGCGCCTGGCGCTGGGCGTATGCGGCATTCTACTCATCTCCATCGTACGCAGCTCGTTTCGGCGGTTCGAAACATGTCCTTTTTGTCTAATGACGTGGCGTTATACCGTAGCTCTTCGGTCTTGCGGGCTTCTTTTTCCTCTTTGTCCTCCTCGCATTGCCCGTTTTCGCCTTTTTTGCGCATGTTTTCCAAGCGCAAAGCGAGCACGGCTTCACGTACGTTCCTTTGGCGTGTCGTTCTGTTCGTTCCAGTCTCTTACCGTCGTTTTCTTGTAGAGATGGAGAAATCAAGCAGCTCTTTACCACCTTTGTGGCCGGTATTGTCCCCGGTTCCTTGCTCGCAGGCCTCTTGGAAGTACTGCTCGTGCCCTTCTGGATCCTTGTGTGCTTTTACGACCAGCGAGAGACGCTCGAGCCTCAGTTACGTCAGTTTATGGAAGAGCAAGACAAGGCGAACGCTCCTCCACACTCTGGTCGCTTCGCCGAGCTCATCCAGTCGCTCGAGATCAAGCAGACGTTCGGCTACTACGTCTTTCTGCTGGCGCTCGCGTACATCATCGCGGGGCTCGTGGAAGAAGGCATCAAGCTCTGGCTGGTCCAGGGCAAGTGCTGTTTCAATTGCTCCAAGGAGCGTCGCTGGTGGTGTGATCCGCGCCATTTGCTTTACCACCACTTGCAGAGTCCGAGCCACGACCGTGTCGTTGTCTTAGCAGTGGTGGCTGGTGCATTGGGCTTCTCCTTTGCCGAAAACGCCGCGTACACGTTCGTTCTACCGACGTTTAAAGACCGTCTTATGACCGCCGTCCTCCGTACAGCCGCGAGCACGCCTCTTCACTGTCTCTGCGGCCTCATCACGGGCGCGCGCCTTGCTCGACTGCTTGGCGCGACGCCTGGCACCGATGCCGTGGAGGTTGCGGCTGCGACATCGTCGTGGCGATCGAAATGGCACGTGTTATGGCCAGCTGTCGCCATGCACGGCACGTTTGACTTCCAGATCTTCCTTCTATCGACGTGGATCTCGGATGAAGCCGCGGAAGCTCATCCATACGCTTACGGCGTGCTCCTTCCTGCGATCACATCCGTCTTAGTGCTTTACGCGACGTGGCGATTGAGCAAGAAGGAGTGGCAGGCACTGATGCAGAGCCAGGATGGTAAAGGCATCTACGGCCAAGTCGTCGCTGACCTCGAAGCTGGTGGCGAGCTCGCAGAGGACCTTGACGGCGAAGATTCAGCGACGAAACAGCCCAGAAGCTCAGGACGAGGCGTGCTACACGTGTAGTAGCGTCTTTGTATCAGGTCAGGTGTTTACGGTGCCTCATGATGAGGGTCTAGCCTTATATATAGCGACGTTTCTCCCATCTGATGGTGCACTTCATGAGACTGACCAATCTATCCTCGTCCTAGCTTCAGGATCGCCTCCGCCATCAGGTGACTACGCCAGAATAGCTGCTGTGGCATCAGATGGCGCCGCCGCCACCTGGTCTGATTGTTCCTAGGGCCGAGACAACTCACAATCCAATTTGCCTCTCCTCTTCAGCTCAAGTTCTCATCGGCAACCATGCAGTTCCAACCACCAACCAAGTCTGACGAGGTTAAGGTCGACGTCAATGGCGGTGAAGGCTCGAGCCAGGGCACCGACCACAACGGCATCATCACGGGCCGCTGGAAGACGGGTATCTTCGGCTTCACGGACACTATCGTTCCTAATGGTAAGCGTTTTCCGCTTCGTCTTGTTCAATTCGAGCCAAATCTGACGTTCCCCTCTTGTCTTCCATAGCTGTCATGTCGTGTTGCTGTCCTGCCGTCTCAGTGGCGCAGATCGCCGCGCGTGTCGGTATGATGCCGTTCTACCACGTGCTTGGCGCGTTCGGTGGACTCTACTTTTTCGCCTTCCTCGCCGCCGTGACGCACTCCAAGTTCCTCGACGTGATCTTCTGGCTCGCTGCGATCATCGCTGCGCTTTGCTGCACTCGCATGCGCTGGCGTCTGCGCACGGTCTTTATGATCCCCGGCTCGCCACTTGAAGACCTCGGTCTCTCGCTCTGCTGTGGCTGCTGCTCCATTGCGCAGATGGCCTCGCACGTCGAGTCGTACGAGCCAGGCACCTTCGCCTTTGCTCCACGCGAGACGCTCCAGGGCTACTCGTTCAGCTAGACACTGAATAGCGCTAGCTCTTTCGCGAAAATACCCTCGCAAGAACTCCAGTTTATGAATATATAACCATTCGGACGAAATCTTTTGCTTCTTCGTGCTACTTGTCTTGGCTTGTGAGTGAGTTCAAGGCGTTTCAGGGAATTCACACCAGAACATGCCACGAACTGGATCGTTTGCAGTAGAGTTTCCTTGCTGTGAGCTGTTTTCAGTCCATCAAGACAAGTCTGTCCCTTTGGATGCATCAATAGTTCATTATATAAGCCATATCCACGTCAGACTGTCATCCTCTTACTCTTCTGCCTTGACTGGAGTCACCGGAGCGACAGGTTCACCGGCTTCAGCCGCATCCAGACGATCACTCGCTTGCAGGAACGTGTCCGTAGGCGTGAAGGCACCGAGGTTCTCGACGCACTGGACGTACCAGTGGAAGAGTTCCTTTGCCAGTGGCGTCTCGAGCTTGGACATCATCGAGTAGTTGAACGCTAGCACGCCAGAGAGGAAAAGCATATTCGCCGACGAAAGTGATGGCAACGCGTTGTACACGTGGAGTGATTCGATGTGCAGCGTCGTGGTCGACTTGTCCTTTTGCAACGCGACTTCCTGAGGGTATGGGTACACACCGACAGGAGCCAACGTCGCGTCACTGAGCACACAGTTGGGCACATTGAGACTCGACTCGTCGTGGCCAGCGTGGAGCGTCTCGTGGACGAACATGGACTGGAACTTAAGCTCGTGGCCATCCAAAACACTAAGGTACTCCTGCTCAGCCAAGCGAGCGACGTCCCAGAACGACGCATTCACGTCCATGCCTTCACTGCTAGTGAAAACCAGCGAGCCCGGGGCGGAATAGAGACCCACAGTATCTTCAGCAAAGGTTGAGGCGTTGAAAACGCCACGCAGATCGCATTCCACATCCGTCTTGAGACGCAAAGGCTCTGTCAACGACGAAAGTCGGCCGTTTGTCTTGGCCATACCGAATGCAAGCATCGTGGCCGCCGTAAGCGCGCCTTGGAGCGACACGCCTTCGGCTTCACACCGTTCCAGCGCCTTCTTCATGTTGTTAGCGTTTCCTGTGGCGAAAAACGCAGCACTGGGGTTGGCATGAGCTGGAGGACGGCCTTCAAAGCTTTGCTGCGTGGCGTTATCGACCGCCATGAGCGGTTTGTACCCCGATTGGTCGAACTGGGCAATAGGAGCCAGGACCCACTTGGCCATGGCCTCGTGGAAGATACCCATGAAGTAGTTGACGCTGTGCATGCACTCGTAGAGCGATGGACGCAAAGGAAGCTCATTCCCGGTGGTCAACAGCGTTTGCTGCGACGCCTTGGCCGCATTGTCGAGCATCGTACTGAGGATGATACTGCCGGACGTCGAATCGGCCATGTAATGATCCGCCAGGAGTACGATGCGGGCGAAGCGCTGAGTCGTCTTGTCAGCCAGCACGAGCACGCGATACGGCATTTCGCGCTCACGTGGCCATGGCGTCGCACAGAGCTTCTCCACTGTCTTGATCCATTCGCTCGCGTCTTCTTCCTCGCGTTCACGCCACTCCACTCGATAGAGTGGCTCCTTGAGCTCGGCGATGTCCACCAGCGGCGCACAGATCATCGCCTTTTGCGGCGTCGCACCAGGCAACAGCGACGCCCGCATCTTCGGATGTTGATTGAATGTCGCGAGCACCGCAGTTGGAAGATGTGTGAGCAGCGTCGGGATATCGCCACGCACCGTGAGCACGTGAGCCATGATGGCACTCGTCTCCGGGGACATGGTGAAGAAGCGCTCATAGCCATAGAGCGGGAACGTTGGCTTGGTTGCGGACATGCTGATCAAAGTCGAGAGAGAGCTATGAGTGATGCGAAGAAGAGGAAGAAGCCGAGTGAGCGAGTGAGTGGAGACTGACACAAAAGAACGGCGTGAAACCACGCGCGACATGCTATAAAAAGGAAGAGAACAACGACAAGAACCATGCTCTTCGCACTCACCGATACTGTATTACGTTCTTAAACATATCAAATCACACTCGTCAGTCTGGAGACCGTAAAACCGTCCTAGACCGAGTCCATGCGGCCATGGAACGAGCTGCCAGTGGACGCCAACGCGCCCATGGACGGGTGAATGTCGTATTCCTTGCAAACACCAAAAAGTCGCTCGAGCGGTACACCAGCGATCTCGTTGCGTAGCTCCGAGTCTTCCGTCACGTCGTTGACGAGGCAGTAGTCGGCGTGATTGCCCATCCAGCTGATGTAGCGCGGGTCGAATTGCGTCAGATCCACACAGAGATACGGGAAATCCGAGTACCACGAGTCATAACTTGGCACGTACGCGTTGAGGTTGCTCACAGCCGAGCTTGGGATGTTGCTCACCTTGGTCTTGAAGCGCTTGGCCTTGGGGTTCTTGCCCGTCACGAGACGCATCCACGCCTTCGAGACCAAACGGAGAACGAGCCAGATGATCGCAATGGTGATGATGCCGATGATCAATAGGTTCACCGTCTTCATCATGCGCTTCTGGTCTGGATACACATAGTCCTTGCGTGGGAACGGGAAGATGACGTTGAGCACCTTACTGAGCGCAAGTCCGAAGATCTTCTTGGCCTGACGGAGTTGGTATTTGTGGTCTTTCATCGCCACTTCCGCCTTTGTATCGTATGGCCAGCCGTTGTACCAGTGTCCCATCATCACAAGCGAGGCCAAGATGATCAGCAACAAGTGATAGCGAGACGCTCGGGCCAGCAAGCCATCGTAGCGTGGAGGGACCTTCCACTTGCGCAACAAGCAGTACTTGTCCACCCAATAGTTCACGAGCAGACTCATCGAAACCACGACAAGACCTGTTGGGAGAATTGGCTTGAAGAACAAAGCGATGCCGACACTCTTGGTGATCTCAGTGTAGCGCTCCGAGAGCTGCCAGTACGTGCCTGAATAGAAGAGATTGAGCTTCTTTTGGGTCTTGGAGTACGGCGCAAAGACCCATTGCATGAAGCGACTGTAGATGCTGATGAGCTGCAACACCGGTGTCGTCGTGAGGTTGGCGATCAGAATGGCTTGGATCTGGAGCAGGTTATACGGAGCAAGCACATCCTTGAAGTCCATAAGCAGGTAAATGACCACGGCCGAGTTGAACAAACGGAAGAGGAGCAACTTGTTGAGGTACGAGAGCTGCTCACGCTCCTTGGTCTGGTGGTGCTCGATGAAGTGCGTGTAGTACAAAATCTTGCAGCCAAAGATGTCGAGCGCCGTGAGCGCGTACGCGAGCAAGAAGAGGTTGCGTCGCCGCTCGTCCGTCTTAATGCCGTGGACGTCCACGTACTCACCACGGAGCGTCTTCATGACGTGGTATGAGATAATCATCAAGCACACAGCGATACCTACGGTCACGAATTGCTGTGCCAAGCGCTTTCCGCGACCCACGCCGACAAACTTCCACTGCACAGACGACGGTTCCACCGGATCATCGACACGGAGGATGTTAGTACCACGGAAACGCACACGCTCCGGCACGTCCGAATACTTGGAGTCGCAGATTGTCGAGCAAATACCAGCAGTTGTCTCTCGAAGACAGCGTCGCTGGGCTTCTTCCGTCTCAAACATGACGAAGACCGTCCAGACCTTGTACCCACGTTCCCGTTCGGCACGAAGCATGGCGTGGATCTGCTGACGCAATTGGAAAAGCTCGTACTGCCAGTACTTGATGTCACGGTAGAATGTAAGACGTTGGAGCATGCGCTTCCAGAGCGCAGCACGAGGTGGCGGAGGGCCGAACTTGGCGATCTTGAGCGCTGTTTCGGTGACCACACGATCTGTCGACTCCATTCGAAGCATCTCTTCCATGTAACGCTTGTGCGCAAGGGCCGAGAGCAGCGCGTGGTTGTCCACCGATACCGTGACGAAGCGGACTTGGCCGAACTGGCTGAAGAAGATCTGCCACTCATCCGGATCCCACGCGTCTGGGTTTGGATCCTTGACCACGACCGAGTAATCCGCCGCCGTCTGCTGCTGCTCGTCGATGTAATCCGTCGCGCGGCGATGGAGGATACCGACGACGATCACGTAGAGCGTGAGCACAAGCAGCACGATGAGGTCGATGTACATCTGCATGCTCGTGACGGGGCAGTCGTGGATTTCGATCTGCTCGCCCTTGCTGTTCACTTCCACGCGCGTGCGCGAACACACAGCCGTGCCCCAGATACGAGGATCAATGGACGCGTTGTTGACGGCCCGTTCACCGAGCTTCCCCGAGTAATCGTCACTGAGGAAG
The DNA here is from genome assembly GCA_020085045.1 of Pythium oligandrum. Classification (NCBI taxonomy): domain Eukaryota; phylum Oomycota; class Peronosporomycetes; order Pythiales; family Pythiaceae; genus Pythium; species Pythium oligandrum. Next base: position 3,025,940 of record JAHRIK010000001.1, on the reverse strand, counting down.
TAGAGCATCGTGGGCAGCGAGACCAGCGAGAGCACGAGGATGATGATGCCCAGCTGCACGAGCATGTAGAAGTAGAGACTGATGCCGATGCCGAAGACCTTTAGGTCGTTGAGCGACGTGCCCCAGAGCGGGTACGGTTCACTGCCGGTCGGGTCTTCGCCCATTTCCACTTGGTGGTACTCGCCCGTCGCCGGGTTCTTCTTGCGTCGCGGGAGGATGACGGTGCTGAGCCATGTCTTGGCCACCTCGAGGCTGGGCTTCTCATACTGATCCAGCGCCTCGACGGGCGCCGGGAGCGTCTGCTGGCGCTCCATCACGTTGAGAACTGCGCGCCTGTGGCCTGTCGCGAGGCGAAATCAGGTGCAGAGCTCTTGGACAAGTGAACCCAATACACTGGCGCAACCTTCGGAAGACCTTCGTCAAAATGAGTGGAAACATGCCGAAACGGACACAAGTCAGGTCGTAAAAAGCGCTTTTTAGACCGGGTCACCCACATCAAGCCACCTTCGTGTACCCAACCTGAGTCTCACGTTGATGGATGGGAGGCAGTGGTGCGTGTCATTTTATGAGCCTGGCTTGGCGTGCTGGCGCTTGAGATGGCGGTGCTCGGCTTCCAGTTGGCGGCGCTGGAACTGTGGGATGGGTTCGCCTTGGGTTGAGATGCGACAATGAGATGGAAAAAAAATCTATCCAACGCTACCTTGAGGGCCTTGACTTCGCTTTCGGTGAGAAGGATCTGGAATTCGAACGGGAACGGCGTGGATTTCGAAGGCGTTGGGAACGTAGAACAGATGCGGATGTGATGGCCAGGCTCACTGCACGGTCGAAGCTCCATTGCGGCCTCGTGCGTCTCGTCTTCGATATCTGACATGACAAAGAACATTCCATGAACGTCAAGAGGACATGTCGACTTGGCTGACCGACGTACAGGCTGGAGATGGCTGCTTTAGAGCGTCGGACGACACGAAAGCCGCTGGTCGTCGCTTTTCCCACCTGTAGATCGGCTTAGGATGCTTTGGGAGTTGGACCGTGACCTGTTTGCTCGCTGTTCCTGGTCGGATTCGAAGTCCTCCGCCATTCATTCGCTTGATCAGGAGACCACCAGCAGTTGGAACGATCTGGCGTCGTTTCCTGGTGCACACACAGTGTTAGGCACTCGAACCCATCGTGCAGACAGTAGTTAAGGCACCTCTTGTCGACACCAATGGGTGAAAGTGGCTTTGACTCGCTCTTGGTTGATTGAGATGTCGTCGCGGATCCATGTAAACACTCCAGGACTACGCCGAGACGAGTGATCTGCTTCTCGACGATTGCGTGGAGTGGTCCTGCGATTGTGGCAAGTGAGAAATCGGAAGACGCGAGCAATAGCACATGCACATGCCTGGTCGTAGCGTGGCTCGGAACTCTTCAATCTGATCGATCCGCGCGAGAATACCCTCACATATCTCCACAACCTGTCACTATGCATCAGTATTGACCGGGATCGACGCTTCTGGCTGCATATAACGCTTCACATACGTCCGATGGTTTCCCGTGCGAACCTCCATCTTCAAACGTCTCTACGATAGCATCCACTGCGGACCACAAAACAAACCAGCCATGAGTCAATACGCGCTAATTTTCAATTTCTCGTGAACATATTCATCATCGCTACCTTCGCGTACGAGTGCTGGAATCCGCGCGACAGTCAAGGCATGCGTCATGTTGGCGTTGCTTCAACCAGCGTTTCCATCTCGAAGGGCCACTGGACTCGAATACTAGACGGTCTTCTATTCAATAACTCTGATGCACTTACCGTTCCTACTTTGATACAAGACCGCATACTAATCCAAACAGAACCCTCTATTCGAATCATCTATAGTACCCGTTACCTACCTGCATTGTTCCGCTTTGACCTCGTTCACATTCTCGAAGCCCACGAGGAAGGAAGGCAATGGAACTGAGTGTGAAAGTGGTCAGCGGCGCGTCCGAGACGCTCGCGGTGCGTGTGGAAAACCACGAGCAGGCGACGGTATTGACGCTTAAGCAGCTCATCGAAGCGCAGAACGCCGCGCGCTTCCCTGTGGCCGCCCAGCGACTGATCTTCCAGGGCCAAATCCTCCAGAATGAGAAGCCCCTGAGCGACTACAGTATCCAGAGCGGCATGGCGCTGCATCTGACGATCACCCCAGGTGTCGTGGCGCAGCAGCAGGCTGCTCCAGCGCCAGTAGCGGCGTCTGCGCCTCCAAACCCCAACAATGGACCGACGTTGCTGCAAGGATACCTCCAGCAGATGCGTTCGGAAGCGGGTTTTGATGTGGCTTTGCAGACGCTGCAGAAGATTTGTGAGAACATTGTAAGCCACCCGACAGAGGACAAGTACCGTAAGTTGCGTGTGGGAAACGCGGCGTTGAAGGCGCGCTTGTTCGATCGGTCGCGGGGCATGGACTGTGTGCGTATCCTCGGTTTCCAGGAAGGCGTCGAAGAGGTACGAGCTCGTTCTCTACATGTTGTTCTTCCTGTCACATGACTGATCCGTCTAATGTACACACAGGGCCACGTCGTGCTTGTGCCCAATGCGGAGCGATGGGAGAACCTAGTGGCATGCAAGCGAGTCATTGACCAGCTTGCCGCCGCTCCACCGGCTTTTGGTGGTTCCACGAACGCGTTCGGTGGCGTCGCTGGTGCTTTTGGTGGTGCTAACCCGCTCTTTGGAGGCGCAGGCAACGCCAACATCGCCGCTCAGGCGCAGGCGATGATGCAGAACCCAGCGTTGATGTCGCAGATGATGCAGAGCAACCCAATGCTGCAGCAAATGGCCCAGGCCAACCCGATGCTCGCGCAGGTGATGCAGAACCCGTCGATGCTCGCGCAGACGATGCAGAGTATGCAGCAGAACCCTGCGATGATGCAGCAGCTGAATCAGATGATGCAAGACCCGAACGCCATGCAGCAGATGCAGCAGATGATGATGGGAGGCGGAGGCGCTGGTGGTTTTCCATCCGTGTCGCCTTTCGGTGCGCCCCCTACGGGTGGCTTCCCTTCCATGTCACCTTTCGGTGCGGCGCCCGCTCCATCAGCCGCCAGCAACCCGTTCGCGCCACCGTCGAACCCATTCGCCTCGCCTTCTGTCCCAACGTCCGCTCCAACGCCAACGCCAACTTCAGCGCCGTCATCCACGCCGGCTCCTCCTGCAGCTGCTGCTCCTTCCGCCTCAGCCGCCGCGAGCTCGGACGACACGTTTGATGAAGACGAGATCGCAGCCGCCATTGCACAGTCTTTGGAAGAACACAAGGAGTAGAATGAACAATACAGTAGATGAAGCGTGCTTGGCATTTTGATCCCTCTCATCCTGTCCCCATCAGTGTCGTGAATCGTCCTCACGTGTGAGTTGGTGGATGGTCTGTATCGTCAACTCATAAGTGACCGGAACTCACTTCGTGAGAGTAGGGAACAGTAGTCCACCAAGTGAATCCACTCAGATCAAATGGATCCAAGCAGCTCAGCTACTATTCACCTCAGCTACTTCTGTTCCATGAAGCCATCGGCTGCTCCCTCGGAGGCTCCAAAGCCAACGCCAGCGCACAGCGGATCGAAGAAGCCAACCCCAGCTCTAAGTACGTCGAAGCCAACGCCAGTTGACTCGGACGATGACACCCCAGCGCCATCCAGCAAGGGCAAGTACGTCTACGTGGGCTCGCAGGTCCGTCAGAACGACATGAACGCGTGGTGCAACAACAACTGTCCTCAGTTCTGTCCAACGGACGTGTGCCAGCTCGCTGACGAGTAAGTTGGTCCTATCTACCACCTAGACTCCTTAGGATTTCGTGTCGTGTATGCACCCGTGTCGTGAAAGCAAAGCAATATAATTCAATCGTCGATCCACTATGAATGCCTACGAAATGTTAGTCATGTGCCATCGAAGAGTGTCCTTTTGTGTCATGTATGCAAGCAAGTCGGAAAAACGTGAACTTCATAGGCAATTGAATACTACAGTAAAACGCAATACGTTCGTGATTCATCAATAAGTAACAGAGCGACAAACAAAACAAAAAAAAGAAGCTGGAATAATGACTAAAGCGTGATCTCAACTTGTAGCGCAAACTGCTGGATCCTGCGTACATTCACGTACGTCGGTTCGCGCATTGTCTTTCCTTTCGCGTTGAGATACGGCTGGTAGCGAAAACTGGTGAATCTGTTCGGTGGTACCACGAAGTACAGTCGTGGGTATGTTGAATTTCCGAGTTTCGAGAGAACATCGTGGAGACCTTTTTGGTTGCAAGGGTGCCTATGCGCACTGGTGACCTGGAACAATGCAGCTGGCTTGATAATCGAGTCTACCGACCGGAAGTTCTTCGACACTGGTCGAAGATACACGTTCTCAGCAGCTCAACGATCTCTTGGTAGTCGATGAATTCGATAGTTTCCATTCGAACTAGCGAAATCTTGTCACCCCTGAGCATATCTTCGATGTCCTGGGCGGCTTCCATGTTTATGTCTAGGTCTCCGACGTCGTCTTCGTTTTCGTTTCCACCTTCCAATCTCCATTCTTGTTGACCGACAACGTTGTCGTCAACGTATGGTTCGCCGTTGTCGATCACCAAGAGGTTCTTGTACACCTCGTTCTGGACGTAGTTTGAGGCGAAGACCAGACGTTCGCTGCCGAAGTTCTGGTTGACAACATAGTGAAGTGGTTGATGCGAGATTTGAGCGTCATTTGCCTCAAACTTTCCGCATGCCTGCACAAGCACGTCGAGGTCAACAGCAGCTATTGCCTTCTCAAGCATGTCCTGCTGATCACGGAAGTTTGCGTATGCCAAGACTTAGCGAGCAATACCGCCCCAACGACGAAAGCAATCAGCCACAGTGACATCAAATACGTCGCGATACACCAGATCACGACACTTCATGAGCTCTGCCAACGACCAAACGGGCATAAAGCAAGTTAGACACTTTGTCTTGCTGAACTCATACCAAACAGATCGGCGCGGAGATGTCAGTAGAATAGTCTTCGCTGGATAATATGTGGGCTCCACAGCGTCCACGATGTAATACGTTGTTGGCTTGCGCAGGATATCTTCGAAATCCGATTGTGATCCTATAAACGCCTTTCCGCTCGTGAAAAGATAGCACCTCTTCCTTGCGCGGGTCTCGTAAACCACCGTTGAGCCACGACGAGCAAGATGGAGCAAGATGAGGTACCCAAAGAATGTTTTGCCAATTCCTGGGTTACCGAGGACCACAATATGTGGTATGCCTGTCGATTCATCATGGATCACCTTCCAGCAATGGTCCAACAACTGCGGATAGCAATGGCGAACGTAGATACTAGAGCCAAGGCTGCTATCGCCGAGAAGGTATGCCCCCTCAGACAACTTGATCACTGCATCAACTTCGATCGCAGTTGTACACGTCGTCAGGGCGTTCCAAAATGCCACCAGTTCAGGAGGATTGACCTTCATGCCTTCTGTGATACGGATTTCCATGCCATCCACGACAACAGCCTTCCGGTCTTGGCGGAAAAGACCTTCGGACCCCAGTTTCACCAAGATGTGGATGTCATCGGATTGAGGTCGGAATCCGGCGCCGAAGTACTGTTCCTCAGACAGCGGCAGCAGCGGCATCATCTCTTTGTACTCCTTGTCGACCACATTACAACGCAAGATCTCTGGGATGTTGGCATCGCCCTTCAGCCACACCCTACCCTTCCGTGCCAAGTACAACGTCAATTCGCTTGGTGGGAACGAGTAGCGTTCCCCGTAAAGCTGATCTCCATAAATGGCCTTCTGCAGCGCGCTCACTTTCGCATCGGGTGCAATCTCTATGGAAAAGATGGACCCTACGCCGTAAACAGCGCAATTCAGCTCCATTGCCTCCGAAGACATCGTCTCGGATCCGACTGTGTGAGAGAGAGATTCGTTAAGAGAAGAGAATTGACATTCGCAACTCAAAGAATTGAACACGTTGGGAGGGTGAGACTCGCAATTCAAAAGACACAGCTCAATTCAAAACCACGCCTGTGGTTTTTATCCAACAAATGAAGCTGATCACAATCATTTCGTCAAATGCAATGTCCATATTTGGGGCGTCGGGAACGGGAAGCGATCATGGCCCTAGCAACGACAGCTGGGGCTGCCCCGTTAAGCAGAGGTGAATGGATTGATGGGATGGGTGGTATCACCGCGACTATACGACGGAGGGCTCGGACCTGCTAGCGCTGTGCAAGCTTCAACGGACAAGGTATGGTCGCCTCAACCTCTCTTGTCTACTGGTGTCGCCAGTCATCGGACACAGCCTCCTCCTCCATCCTAGCGGCCGAGACCTGATGGCGTCGGATCTCCGAGGCCTCCCATGCACGAATTTCATGGTTGGAGAGTTGGTGGACGTAGAGTGGGTCTCACAACACGTCCTCAGATTCGTCAGCGCCATACAACGTACCCGTACCCGGCTGTGAGAGCTTTTCGACTCCTTTGTAACCTTCTTGTGGTATGTTATCCAGATCTTCTGCTGGGGATTGACCCACCAGATCACCTGATCGAGAGCACCAAGTCCAAGGACGTGTGGATTCTCCAAACCACTGTAGATGGCATTCATCTGCTCCGAGAACGTGCCCCGCATGAACGACAAGATCTCGGGATCGTGAGATCCCTCAGCCAAGCCGAATACATGGCCCGCATAGCAACGAAGCGACGGCGTCTCCAATTTGCCCCGCATGCTATGCTCAGCACTGTCCTCCTGCTCTGGGAGGCGGCCGAGCTGTTTGCCCCCAAGCAACTCCGAATCCTGGCTGCTCGAACTCATGGTCCCAGCGTTGAACAAGAACTTGAAGCACGAAGTGAAGCAGCGGTTGCCCAATCTGAGCCCTTTGCACAAGCAAAGCGGATCCAGAGCGAGCGTGGTCGACGGTACGCGCTCTAGCCGTCCACACGGCAAGCTGCATGAGAGTGCTCAACACTCTGGCCTACCGACTTACGCAAGATCTGCGAACGCCCGGGCTCCACGGGCACATCGTGAAAGACTTTGGTGCGACTATTGAAGAGGCAAGTCCAGAACAGCCTGAATAGCCAGACACCAATGGGAACGAACAGGCCGTCCACGTTCTCTTCTTCGATGGTGGATCGCGCGGTAACCCGGGTCCGGGGGGATCCGGCGCGTGTGTGACCAGAGTCGACCCGTTGACAGGGACAGGGACAGTCCTTTGGAGTGCGGCCATGAGTCATGCTCATCCCGCAACGACAAACAACCAAGCTAAGTACCAAGGACTCATCACAGGCCTACGAGCAGCTCATCAAAACAAGTGGTTTCCACTTGAAGTGGTTGGGGACAGCGCCCTCATCCTCAGCAGCTACGCTCCTACCGTCAACCGAAGAATCTCTGTCTGCCTCGGCTGTACGCGATCGCACGACGTCTGGCAGACCTACTAGACGTCCGACGATGGATGCATCACCCACGAGCGTCCAACAAAATGGCTGACTCGTTGGCCAATCACGCCATGGATCATCGACGCGGTTCACAAGTCATGCACCCTACGGCACGTACTGGGCATGTCACCGTAGACGCCCTTCTCAGCAACGATTTACGTCCTTGGTTCGCCGCTTTGAGCGGCAACTGAGTTGATTAGCTGATATATTTTCCTTTCCAAAGCTATTAGGGTACAATAATTGCGCTCAATAGACTTCACCTTCATCATCATCATCGGCGGCCTCGGTCTTCAAACCGGGACGGACTTCGAGCTAGAGACGGAGCTTAGGTAGGGTCGCGTACTTCCCTGAGCTTCTGAGCTGCGTGCAAGCGCGTGCTCGACCAGTTTCGTACGGCTTCGGTCGAAGCGTTCGAGTTCGTTGCTGAGCGACTTTGACTCGCTCTTTGGCGGTGGACACAAGCCCTTCATGCAGGGCAACTTAATGTTCCAGCGCCTGGCGCAGACGGACGCCACCCTCGCCGAGCTTTAAAACACGCAGTTCCCCGTGGATTAGTTATTAGGAAGGAACCACGTCGCGTGACAATACAAGCGATACTGAATTCGACACGGCTGGGCAGCCGCTTGCCGTCGCATGCATTCACGTGCAGATACGCGCCGTCTGCCGTGTGACAGTCCTTCTCTTCCTTCCCACCCATTTCCGTCCGAGTGCCCTCTTTCGTCCTCTGCCCTCTCCTCGAGAACATCACTCTTGTAAGCTGCCGGACCAGTACCACTTGTTTCATCTGCACTCAACAAGGCTCTCTCTTAGCCTTGTTTTCGTACTGGCTCGCTAGCTAAAGGGTTTGCTGCGCGCTCATTGGCGGAAAAGATGCTTCCCGCGCTCAGGACCATCCAATCGCACACGCCTGTGCCATTATTGAGCAATCGCGTGGCCACGAGGAGCTCCTCATGATGGTCAGCGAGCACAAGCCCTCCGACATGGCGTTCCCCATGACCGCGGCGCCCGCCATCTCCACGTCCACGTCCGACGCCATCCTGGACGCGGCGGTGGCTGCTGTCGGCGCCAGCGCGGGCTTTGGCTTTGACGAGCACTTGATCGCCATGCCCAGCGACCTGGCGTCGACCGACGCCACGCCCTTCTTCATCGACACGGCGGCCATTGCGCAGCAGATCGCGGCAGCGGTGAGCGACGAGAAGAAGCTCTCGGATGTGAGTGCTCTTGGCGTGCCTTGGCTTGGCTTGGCGCGGTGGAATGAATGCATTGACGAACGAATGAATGGACGATATGATAGAACATCTTGGACTTGATCCCACCGCCGCAATCGACGGCGACCGAGGCGAATACGAGTGCCGAGACGCCGCTGGAACCACCGCCTGGACTCATGGGCCTGCGTGCCTTGTCGCCGCCCATTTCGCTGTTACCAGAGCTCTCGCAGCCACTCGCCATGCCGCCGCTTTCGTTGGATACGGCGGTCTCGGGGGCGACGACTGTGGCGGCGACGGCCACGACGACAGTACCGACGGTGCCAGCGCCTGCAGCATTACCAGGAGCCGACGATCGACGAAAAAGCCCGGCGTATTCGGCTGCGTCCATGCTCAAGAAGGTTAGTTTTCCTGCGAATGGCCCTCTTGCGACGGAGAAAAGTGCTCACGCGGTTGTTCTTTTGCGTCCTGTCAGCGAAAAAGCGGGGAAGCGTTCACTGAGAACGGCACGAGTGCACCAATCGCCAGCAGCAGCTACATCACGTCCTCTACTTCTACGGCCACGCCGTCCACTGCGACCCCAGCGTCCACGACGCCAACACCCGTTGCCTCCTCTGTGTCCAGCGTTTCTGCTGCCTCAAATCTGCAGGCGCTTGCACGCGAGAAGGTGATGAAGGAGCCGCAGTCCGGAGATTTGTACGAATGTGTGATCACCAAGCGCAATGGAGGTCTCGGTCTCACGCTCGCGTGCGTCGACGACCACGTGCAGATCACGGGCTTGGCACCAGACACTCCTGCTGCGAATTCAGGTATCTGCGTGGGTGATACGCTTGTCGCGGTTTCTGGCTTGCCGGTGCGCGGTCTGCAGTTCTCTACGGTTATTGGTCGCCTCAAGTCGTCGTCTCGCAACTCGGTCGTGCTCAAGCTTCGACGCAATCCATGTACGTTTTTCGATTTACATTTTGCCGATGACGCCGTTCCTCACTCTGTTGTCCCGTTTAGTTCGACACAATGGCAACGGCAATGGGCTTCCTTATCGTAGCGGTACAGCTGCGAGTGCTGGCATTGCCGCTGGCCTCAAGCGACCTGCGCGTCCGCTTACCAAGACTGCCGAGAGTAATAGTGCCAACGTTCTTTCTCACAGCAAAACGATGGCATTAGAGACGCGTTTAGCGGGTTCAAACGGTTCGGCAGTGCCTTCTTCGGTCGCCTCAGCGGGTTTCCAGGTCAAGACGGAGCCAACGCACCACGCGTACTTTCCAACGGATGCATCTATTCTGACAATGCCGTCAGCGTCTGCGGCGGCTTCGTCTGTGTCGACTACGCCTCCAGTGGCGCCTTGGCGAGTGGCTGAGGAAGAGCGTGATCGATACTACGCGGAGACGCGTCGTTTGCGCCAGGAGCTCGCACAAGTGATGGCGTGGCGAAGACGGGATCGCAGCGCACGTGACGTCTTGGAGCAGCAGTTCCAGCAGATCGCGACCAAGTTCGAGCGGGAAATGCAAACTATCTTCCAGATCGGCAGCTCAAGTCCGAATACGACTGCGAATGGTACGACGTCGCCGTCTTCGACTGCTTCGACCAACTCTGAGAAGGCGCACCACGAGGACCTGGTGGCACTCCGTCAGAAGCTCCTGGAAGTAAATCACGCTCTGGCCCGGCAGCAAACCGAGATTTTGGAGCTGAAAGAGCGCGATGCACGTCATGCGAGTCACGAGGCACGGCGTATCAAGACAGAGATTGTCCGAGAGATCCAGACACGTATGCACGAGCTCGTGATGTCCGTGAATCCGGCAGATCCAACCACCACTCCTTCCCGTATCCAGACTTTCGAGCTTCGTGTCGATGGTGTTCGAGAAAGCGTCTTTGAGCTGCTCTTTACGTCGTCAAATTCGTCTAGTAGTTCCAAACGAATGCGAACCTCGACGCAAGACTCGAGTACGACCAAGGACAAGAGCGTGACGCTTGATCTCGACCTCGCGGCCACGACTCAGGTATGTTTGTGCAAGTTGAGATACACATGAGATGTCTTTCTAACGGGCAGTTGCCTTCATCGTAGCTCTTGAGCTGGAATCTGCGCGAGTCGCAACGTGCGCTGGTGGTGCAGCTCACGCAAAGCCTCCATGTCGAGTACCTGACGCAGGACGAAGCGCTCCGACTGCGCGGCACACTCCACGTGACGGAAGAAAAGCCCTAATGACCATCTCCTGATGACCCTACCGAAAACAAACCCCGAGATTCAAACCCCATAAACACCCACTGAGAGCCATAGGGCCGACTCTACCCTACGACAATACAGCAACACATGAGAAATCACTCGTTCAGCGTCTGGGTACACGTTCTGTCCTCTATTATTTCGCATGTTGGGGGGTATGTTCTTCCTATCTTGCAATGTAGTAGTTCTCAGGTATACGCTCTGGTCGTTCTGCTATGGTCCTTCTGTCGAAAACAGCGAGAGTTCGACGCCGTCAACACTGCCGAAGCCACCGAGCATCATCATCATTGGCTTACTAGGTGTCGACACAGGGGTCGATGGCGTCAGCATCTGGTCCTTGTGCGTGTGGAACGGCAACTCGATCACCATCTCATTCACTTGATGCATCACGTCATCCACACTGTAGCCCTTGCTTGAAGCCGCATCGGTCAACAGCGTGTAGGCGCGTACGAACTGCTGGCGAATGTACTTGTCTCGCGTGCCCTTGAGCACGTGCGCAACGTCGTACGAGGTCTCAAATGGATCTTCAATGCTCAAGCGCGAGTGCAACTTCCACTGGTGGTGCGCCTTCTTCTCGCTCTTAAGCAGTTCGCGACCCATTCGCACGCTGACAACCGAGCGAGAAGCGTCGAACTCAAGACCGTAGTACGCAAGGAAGCCGAGGAAGAGCTCACCAACACTGGCAGTGTTGCGGGCGCCGTGACGCTGGAGCAACTCGAGCTTAGCTGCGGCATCTGGGAACGCGTACGGATCGTAGAAGTAAGTCTCCACGACGGCATTCAACGACGCAGACGAGCTGTCATTGCCATCATGTGCCGAAGAGGCTGGAGATCGAGACATCACGCTAGGGAGGTCCGTTTGATCCAGACGCTCGGTGAGACGGCAGTGAGGAGACTTTGGTGGACACTTGGCTTTGGATGGCGTGCATCCACACGAGCGGTCGCCTTCGCCTGCAGTCTGATCATCCTGCCAAGTCGGCGACAACGTCTGCAGCACAGGGAGGATCGGTGGCTCTTGACGCTGGAGAAAGTGGATCAGCATAAGCAGATAGCCATACGACGAAAGGGTGCTCTCAGCAGCGCAGTTCATGCGGCGACGCTTAACAAACTGCTTCAACACAAATGCCAACACACGCACACGCTCGTCGGCGTTGGCATATGCTCGTAGCAAGCTCGTGTTACGCTGGGCAAGCACATTCTCCACGCACAAATCGCATTCGATACCGGTCTCAGCCATCTTGAACATAATAATCGGAATACGCGCGGTCAATCGCGTCGTGTCAATCTCAGTGAATAAATCTGGACGGGCTTCCAGCAGCGCCACAACCTGGGTGAGCACGCGACGCTTGTCTTCGTTGGTCATGTTGCCGACGATCTCTGGACGCAACACAAGACACATGTCCATATCGCTCTCACTGGTGCCAAAGTCATTCGCCGATGAGCCAAAGACATCCAAGTCCACACCATCCACCAAGCCGCCACCATCGAGCTTACGCACGACGTGGGTGCACACAATATCGTAGATAGCTTGTCGCTGGCGGCGGAAAGCTTCCGAGTCTGGGATCAATCCCTTGGCTTCGCGGTAAATCCATTGCGTGAGCTCCTCAGTGATAAACGATGAGCGCAAGATCTCCGCCTCCTCTTTCTCGTTGCGCTGTGGTGGCTCGAATCGGTACTGGTCGCGCCAGTACGCCGCACGATGCTCAGGAGAGCGGAAGTAGAGACCACTTACGGCACAGTACAGATGCTGCTGGTAATACTCGACTTGGTTCCAACATTCGAGAGAAACAAACTCCTTGATCCATGGATTCGCCTGGAGCGAGTTCAAGACGTTGCGAATTGTGCCGTGGAAAGTTTCAATCGGACTTGGAATCGTCTCCGTCATGGGGAAGCGCGCCATTTCTTGCTCGTCGAGCGAGACCAGCGACAACAAATCACTGATGCAGTCTTCGAACAACGCCTGGCCATGCAGGAAGACCGTCTCGATCTGGTCGATCAAGCGCATGAACGCGAGCAGGTTACTGAGAATGCCGCCAGTATCACGCTTGGCACGATTCTGACGAAACTTCTCCGTGATGTTACGAAGGAACTCGATGAAGTGGCTGTAGTCCATCGCGACCTTGAGGCGGTTACTGCGCACAATCGTAGCGTTCGAGTAATAGCCGTGCTGCTGAGGACTGCCACCTTCCTTGTCGTTGTCCTGATCGAAGTCACCACCCAGACCATTGCGATGACGAGGCTTGAGCTCTTCGAATATGCGGAACTCAAACTCACCAGGCGACCGTGGCGCTCGGAACGTGATGCGGGTGTTCCAGTGACGCGCTTGGCGATGGATCTTGGATTCGAAAAGCACTTGCTTGACGAAAATCGGCTTCTCATTGGTCGGCTGACCCACGCGGAAGAGACCAATGAGCAAAACGCGACCTTGACGACACTCTTCCGTGAGCAAACTGACTTGAACCTTGATGGTATCATTCGGCTTGGTGACATCCGGGCTCACGACGGCAGTCGACGAGCCCATGGAGCCCGAGCTAGCGAGCAAGTTGTGGCTACTACCACCACCGTTGCTGTTCTCACGTCGAAGCGTTGGGCCGTCGTAACCATGATAACCACCACGCTGTGGTGGACGGCCCATACCGCCTTCCGAGCCAAACGAGTCACGAGGATAGCGTCCACCCGAGCGCGGACCCATCATATGCATCGGCTCACGCTCTTCACGTCCGTTGTTGCCTTGCAAGAGACTGAGAAGCGTCTCTCCGGAGATATCAAGCGGCTGGTGACCATGATGATGCGGATTCGGAGGCGAGGACATCATCGGCGCGTGGTGCGGACGCGATGGCGGCGAATGCAACGGGAACGCCGTGCGCTGGTGGTACGAAGGACCACCGACTGGAGCAAACGCATTGGAAAACGCTGCATCGCGAGGGTCATGCGGCTCCACACCGCCTCCGTTCAGCATGCCGAGCAAAGGTTCGCCCGACGTCGCCAAGGGCGGTCCTGCTTCGAACGACGGGCCTTGATCCGACGCCGAGCGATACAACGCCGCCATTTGCTGGTTCATCTGGTCTCGAAGACGGTCTGAGTCGAAGCTGCTGCTGCCCCACGGACTGGATGGGACCCGCGGACTCGCGCTGTTGGACGGCGTGCGCGGCGTGCCTCGGCCGATCGCGCCAAAGCCACCACCCCCATTGAACGGACTCAGTGCCGGGGAGCGCGCGGCAGAGGCCTGCGGCGATTGCTGCGGCGGCAAGAGCTCGTGGTTGCTGTTCCCACCGAGATGGAGACTGCTCATGGAGCCCGAGAGGTCAAACGGCGACGCGTTCGACGCGTTCATGCCGAATCCCGCGCCCGTGGGCGACGGAAACGGCGCTTGTTGCAACGATCCGTACGGCGAGAAGGCAGGTGCACGTGGCGAGCGGCGATGCGGCGGCGACGGCTGCGGCTGCGCGCCATAGAACGCAGGTTCATTCGGCGGTGGGAAGGACCCCCAGGCCGCGCCGCCGCTCGCGGAGCCGCCACCGAACGCGAACGGGTCCTCTTCGCGGTGGTGACGCTGCGGTGCAAAGCGCGGGTTCTCCCCACGCATGGTGGGCGAGGACGCCGGTGGCGGCGGTGGCGGTCGACCCCATGGATCACTGTGGAAACTCATGGGCGTGCTGGGCCGAGAGCGCACGTGAAGACGTGAGTGGGGGCTCGAAACAAAGCGGAGATCAGGCGCAAGACGAGCGTACCTTGGAACGCGCGCCAGGAGCTCGGAGCGAGGGAAGACGACGTGTGCAAATCAAGTCGGGCGACACTCGGACCCCTGCGGCGTGACGATACGCGGACCGACGTTCTTTCACGCCTTGCCCCCCTTGCCTCCCAAAGTCAGTACTCTACCTCTCCCGAATACAAGCCCGCGTACAATGAAACGCACGTTGGATTGGCTGAAATAAAGCAGACAATCTCTTTCCACCAATCAGAGCGTACAAGGTGGTACAACTCGCATCTGATTGGTCCACGCTTTTAGCCAGCTGGTGGTTCTATTTCAACCAATCAGAACGTGTGCACTAATCCCCAAGGTACGCAATCCAAAGCGCGAGTCAGTCCACCACGGTCTCACTTGGCGACATCATGGAGGCGACGTGGATTGCGTCGCTCGTGACGTCCACCGCGCTCTTCCTGGCGCTGCGACAGCTCGCCAATGTGTCCTTACTGCCGCTGCTCTTCTTCACGCTGCTCCCGACGCTCTCGGCGCTCGCGTGTCTGCAGGATCGACGCTTTTACGCCACGTTCAAGCGGCTCTTCCAGTGGGCATTGGCCTGCGAAGACCCGGACGACGAGGCCACAATGGCCTCCAAGTCCACGACCGAAGCCCTTGCAGCGGCCAAGAACGAGCTGCTGAAGGAACTTGGCGATCACTGGCCTGTGGGGCGTGGCGGCGGTGGAGGTATCGCCGCGCGCAACGACTTTACGACCTCGTCGGATCTCCTCGTGGGCTCGGCCACGAGCGCTTCCGGTGGCAACAAGACGCTGTATGAGCAAGTGAAGGGCCAGCTGATGGACCATGTCTTCCAGAACCAGCAGGACTCGCCGATTTACTTCATGGACACGTCCTCGGGGTGTTTTCTGCGGGTGAACGAGCAGCACAAGCTCGCGTTTACGACGACACCAGACGCCTCGTGTCTCTTTCATGTGGTCAAGGGCAAGACGCATCACTGGGGCTTCTACTCGACGCTCCATCAGCGCTACATTGGTCAGAACTTCATTGGCAAGATGATCGTGAGCTCGCGTAAACTCAATTCCTGGGAGGCGTTCCGTGTGCTCGAGAAACCAGAGGAGAAGTCCGCGACGGCGACGGGGCCAAAGACGGTGTACCTCGTGTTGTGCTCTGCGCGTTTTGGCAAGGGCATGTGGCTCGCGAAGAACCGTCGTCGCGCTTCCAACCCAAGCGAAGTCGTGTACCTCAGCAAGAACTTCCCGAACGCCTTGGCCCTCGCGTATGCCTCGGACTTGGCAGCGTTTGAGTCGGTTATGGACACCCAGGAGAAACGTCCGTCGCTCACGCCATCGACAACGTCTTCTGCTTCGCTGCACCCAACGGCCTCGGCTTCGTCGCTCACGTCCTTGGGCAGCGCCCCAAGCTTGTCGAGCTTGGCTTCACCAACGAACACATACGGCTCCACGTTCCAGCCACCAGTGCTGGCCGCTGTCGAGCGTCCACGCGTGTTGCTCCCATGGATCGAAGACGCCGGCTACAAGAAGTTCTTCGAGCTCCCAGAGAAGCAGATGACTGAAGTCATCTCCACGACCATCGCTCGCGTGACGGTGCGCGACTTTATCGAGCTCTTTATCGACTTGGACGCACGTCGTCAATGCCACGAGAAGACAAGCCTCGCGCCGATGCCTCGCAGCGCCTCAACGCCAAACTTTGGAAATTCTGTGCCGGTTTCTCCTGTTGCCATGAACCCCGAAAAGCGTCTGAGCGAATGGCATCTCCACCCGCATTTCGGATTCGTTCGCAAGCTCAGCTACCGTCCACCAGCACCAGGCGACAGCACTGAGAACGACACAGTCGACGGCTTTGGTCGCCTTGCCGCAGAAACGTCCTCGTCGGTTGCTTCAGTCGCCATTGACCAATACGACTCGTGCTCGATGAACGAGAAGACCATGCACAAGGCCGTGATGCGCTCCAAGCTCTATACCCTGAGTATCCCATGTGGCAACTGTTTCTCGGTCGAGACCGTCTTCGAGTTCCGAGACATTACTGATCGCGACACGGTACTCTCCAACGGAGTCACGATGCTCTCGATCAAGTGCAAGACAGGCGTCCACTTCACGCGACCAACTCAGTTTGCCTCAGAAATCGAGCGTGGTGTATTGGAAGGTGTCAAGAACACCTGCGACGCGGTGCTCTCTGTTGTGGATGACATCCGTCGTGCCAAGAAGGCTGTACGATTGATGAAATCGTCTCCAAACCTCGACGCATCGAGTTCGATGCTTGGCTCTTCCGAAGCTTCTGGTGTCACCGCTCTGCGTGATGCGATTCCTCCTCACACACTTGCCGTGGAGGTGATCAAGGGCATGCTTGCCTCGATCCGTCGCTTTGATGGCCGCGCCAAGACAAGTCGTTCGTCGCTCGTGATGCAAATGCCATGGCTCAACTCCCTCAGTGCTACGCCTTCTTCCAAAACCGCCTCGAAGTCGACGACACTCGTCAAGGGATTCTTTGAAACACCTGCAGTGGGCTTCACCTCAGTGGTGGACGAAGACCTCGGACCAAACATCGCGCCGTCGTTGGTTTTCCAAGCCCTCTTCTCGGACGAATGCTCGTTCTTCCATACTCCAAGTCAGACTGGCAACATGGAAGTGGACATTGGCGCATGGCGTCTCGCTCGCGCTCCGATCGATGGTGGCGCGCACAGCGTCCAAGTCCGCAAGCAAGTCTTCCAGATGCCTGTGAGTGGTATCCCAGGTATCGAAGTCGCGCGTATCGAGGACTACCAGTACTACGCTTTGGACAAGAGTAATCCTGAGCGCTTGGAATTCGGTATGAAGGTCTTTGCGGCTGATTTGCCACAAGGCGATCGCTTCTCCATCGAAATCCTCGTGCAAATCGAGCAAACCGTTGAGCTCAGCACCAAACTACGTGTTTCCTACGTTGTCGCCGCGCCATCTGCGACGAACAACTCGTCCAAGCCGTCACTGAGTCCACACCTCGCCATAGGCGCGAAACGCGGGCTCCAAGACCTCTGGCAACGTGTGGCGCGCGTGCTCGTTGACGCCACTCACAGCAATAATGCCGTGCACTTTAGTCGCCTCGTTCATGAGCCTCATGTCGATGAAGTGCGTCATCGCCTGCAACTGGAAGGCAAGCTCCCGACGCATGACGAGCTTTCGTCCAAGGTCATCGAGGCCATTGCCGCGCTCTATTAATCGATACAATACACAAATTTTGTACTGATAAGGAGTCCCGCTGCATCGTATGAATCAATTCACTCGTGCTGTATGCTATCGAAATATCTACACGAGCTGATCGCTTCGACAGCCCGCATCACAATCAGCAAACTGCCTCCTATCAGTTTATCACGAACCACATCAACTCTGTTCGTTATCCCGACAACGGAAGTGGATCTGGTCGTATCGTTCGGCTATCTGAGAGGGGTGGTGGGTCAGTTTGTCAGTCTGATGGCTCAATGTGTATGTCATGTTGGATCGATAAACAATAATGGTTAGTGAATATGGACCGAGATATCCGCAAATGTCTGTGTAGTTCGGATGCAAACAGAATGCAGCTCGCAAGGTCGAAGCTCCGAAGATAGCAGTCCTGATCTGATGAGACTGTTATGTATAATGTGCTCCCGTCTTTGTTTGGATAGAAGGCGACAGTCGTCTGAGCGAGCCATCCATGCTAAATTTACTATTTGTCGTAGTCGACCACAGCGTTTTCATCAGATCAGAACTGCTATCTTCGGAGCTTCGATCTTGCGAGCTGCATTCTGTTTGCATCCGAACTGCACAGACATTTGCGAATGTCTCCCAGCACATCGACATCGACATCGAGCTGAACCATGCGACTTGGATTCTCGGTCCTCAGCGCGCTTCTCATGGCAGTTCCCTTCACTGTGCATGATGCAGATGCGGCGACAACGAGTCAGCTCTATGTCCAGACGGTGTACGACTCAGAGCGTTGCGACGGAAAAGTGGCAGAACAATTATCTTGTGGCGGAAGGTGGCAAGTGTACGGAAAACCAGACGTGCTCCTCGATGGGTGGTGGCACCTCGAACGGCTACCGCGTGGGGTGCTGTATGTCTGGCGCGGCGTCAATGAACGCATACACCAAGGCGACATTTGGCACAGGCGTCAACACGGTGACTTGGGTGATTTTCTCAGACACTGTCTGCAAGAACTACGTCGTAGCCAGCGACTCGCAAATGACCACGTCACTTGACACAGCGCGATGCAATCCACAGACCGACGGGACGACGAAAACGTTCACCTACAACGCGACCGCCTTGGCCGTAACAAGCTCGCAATTTGCCAGTAAAGACTGCTCCGGCAACCCAATCAACTCCACGATCCAGCAGAGCGACTTTGGCAAGTGCATCACCCTCGGCTCTATCAGTCTTCAAGCCTATTCGACCATAGATAGTAAGACGTATGGTCTGCCTGCCGATTCCGGTGCGACCGTGACGCTCGGACTCGCCTCGATCGCGGTGAGTCTCGTGGCGAGCTATTTCGCACACTTTTGAATGGTAGGATGGTGAAGAGGACATCCTACATCTACATAGTCGAATCTATTCGATATTCATTGTTTATTACCGATCCGATCATCCCATGCAACTGCCGCACGTATACAACAAAGGTTCTCTTGGCGCAGACTTGGTCTCAGATACTACTGTAGTACTAACTGCGATTGGGTGTGGACGCGTGGTTGCAATATACAGAGACACTGTGGTTGGGCGAGACAGGCAGGGTGAACTGGTACAAGCTGATGCCGAGACAAGTAGAATCATAGGAAATATACTTCAAGTACATAAACGTACACCCGACATGTTTCGTGGTAGAAGATAGGGTCCCGTATCCGTAGAATGTATGAGAGCTGAGATCTGAGTTGTGCAGCGCATCGTGTATGTATCCATGCGATATTGATATCCAACGGATACACAATGTACGATTACGCAACCCATACCCGGTCGTCTTCTCGATATATTCCAGCAGTTCAGACCTCAATTTGCCGACGAGGACTAGCATGCACTTCACAAAGCGAGAGCAGCACAGTGACCAACGACTATCCCTACACTGACGTCGGTGGCAGTGCTACCACATAGCCAATGGAATCATCACCCTGGCCAAGGTCTTCAGTCGTATTAATGGTTGCGTTGGTCGCATCCAGACAACGTACTCGGACGGCTCTCGACTGCAGCCCACGGAGGCCCCGAAATGAATGATCGTAAGACGCTCACGCTTGGTGAGGATGAGTATATCACCGAGCTGGTGTTGTGGCAGGGACCGAAAGAACTACACGCTGTTCACACGAGTTGAAATCAAGACCTCCAGAGGTCAGGAGTTCATGGCAGGGGCGAAGGAAGGCTGTAAAAAGAAGAGAATCGCTGTCGGTAGTGGCCTCGTTGTTGGTAAGTGCTTTCCGTCGCCTTATGTCTGGTCACTGCAGGGTGTTTTACTTTGTCTTATACAGGCGCCTTGGGTCGCGCTGGTGACATGCTGGACAGGTTTGGATTCATTTTCCTCGAAGAGATTGTGAACATTGAAGCAGAAATCGACGGAGATATCACTGCACGACGTATTGAGGACAAAGCCGGCGACGAGGACATGCTGGTGAACGCGTCTGACACAAACCAGCAACACACGCAAATGTACAATTGGACCGAGCGCCTCAGCTACTCGCTCCAAGTGACCAGAGGCCATTTCATGCGAGATGGGTGGTACGCACGCGTGCCCATTCGAGTGCGTGTTGCCTCTAACACAAGCGCTCAAGACGGCGACAACTGGGAACATCACATGCTGAACCAAGAGATGGATCACATGGTGTCTGGGGCGTAAGACACTTGATATTGACGTGTAGTGGACCACACCTTGCTAACCACAGCTCTATCTAGGGAAACAACGATCGAGACGCCCAAGGAGCAGTGTATTAACGTGGTCGTGCCGCCTTCATGTCAAGTCACCCTCCAATACCGCGTCGGCACGTCGGCATCGTCGGAACGCCGAGGCGGCCATTGGATCGTAACCACGGCGAGCGGCACGCGCACGTTCGAGTTCCACGGACACCTTTTCATATCCGAGACCTACCGCAACTTCTCCAGCGCCAAGACACCACTATAAGCTAAGCTACGAGCTCATGCCTCAAACGTCTTCACCATCGAAGTAATAACAGGGAGCAGCCGAGCGAGCGAGAGGGATGATACATACGCATACATACGACCAGACCCACCATCCACCCAGCTACTTTCGTTAGACCTCTTTTCCATGCACATGCATTGGGACCGTCCATTCGTCCCATGCGTCACGTAGAAGCGTCGTCTTCCTATCAGCCTCGTGGCCACTCATGACGTCATGCGACCACTTCAACGTGACCTTTCACATGGCGCGTAACCGACCCGGCGGTTCACCTTTTTCCACCAATCATATCGTATACTAGATCTTTTTCACCAATCAAAATGTTCCGTATCAGCGTAACCGCTCGGTCTCTTTTATCAGGTGCCCACGGTTACTCGGGAAAGTGCACCACATCTGGAAGCGCCGTCGTCGTCGTCGCATGCGTGCGGCGTTTGCGCGCGCGGCGCAGCGTCGCAGCTCCGTTTCGGGCACTAGCCACGCGCGCGGGATGAGTGGCAAGCTCGGGTCACTCTCCAATTTGCCGCCCAGGGCGCAAGAGCTACGCTAACAAGTCGAAGAGCTACGTACGCGGCGGGTCGTCGGCCATGAAGCTCTGTGTTGTCGCAAGCGCGTTGCTGGCGCTTTCTTGGCAGGCAGTGGAGGCGTGTACGGTCATTGCTGTAGGGAAGAACGCGTCGTCGGATGGCTCCATCTTCATGGCGCATACGGATGATGCCGGTGGCGGCGCGGGAGATCTTCGAGTGATCCGTGTGCCAGCGCAAGACCACGGCAAAGACGCCATGCGCGCTGTGTACAACTTCAATGGCGGGTTCCCGCGCTTGGTGGCACATGAGCGTGGCGAGCAGTACGCACCACGGAGCTTCCATGACAAGGTGATGACCCCGATCGGGTATGTTCCGCAAGTGCGCCACACGTACGCGTACTGGGATCAAGACTACGGTATGATGAACGAAGTGCAGTTGAGTATCGGTGAGAGCACATGTGGTGCCAAGACCGTTGGATGGGCGCTGGACGCGGGAAAGCACGGCAAGAACCTCTTTGGTATCGCGGAACTCTCGAAAGTGGCGCTGGAACGATGCGATTCGGCTCGTTGTGCCGTGCAAACCATGGGTGATCTTGCCGTTGAGTACGGCTTCTACAGTGAAGACAGTGGCGATCCAGCGCAGCCTGACTACGGTGACTCGGCAGAAGCTCTTGCGATTGCTGACAAGTACGGAGAGGTCTGGGTCTTCCATGTCCTCACTGGTCCGCACAACACGAGTGCTGTTTGGGCAGCTCAGCGCGTCCAGGACAACCACGTGACGGCGTTGGCGAATGGTTTTACGATCCGTCAGTTGGATTTGAACCAGCCAGACTGGTATCTTGCTTCGAAGAACGTCCACTCGTTTGCCGAGACCATGGGATGGTGGAATTCCAGCTCTGGGCTGCCGTTTGACTTCACTGCTGCCTACGGATTCGCCGACAAGGACGCCGTGGGTCCGCTCTACACTGGCCGTCGCATCTGGCGCATCTTTGACGTGCTCGCTCCGTCGCTCAAGCTCGATGCACGTCTTGGCAGCTTCTCACAGTATGCGACGTATCCGTTCTCGGTGAAACCTGACGAGCTTGTGGAGATTAATGACGTCATGGAGCTTCTTCGTGATCATTACGAAGGCACGCCGTACGATCTGACCAAGGGGATTGCTGCTGGACCATTTGGTGCTCCTGTGCGATGGAGTGGTAATGCTCAGGGAGTCCCTGGTGGCTGGGAACGACCGATCTCAATGTACCGAACGCTCTTCAGCTTTGTTCTCCAGGTCCGTGGGTCGCTTCCTGATGCTGTCGGTGGTGTTGCATGGTATGCTCAAGACGCACCTCATGGGAGCGTGTACGTGCCGTTCTCATGCCAGCAGAAGCGCCTCCCAGAATCATATTTGCTGGGCAAACAGAGCGAATTCCACCCAGAATCCGCCTGGTGGGCGTTCAACTTCGTCAACAATTGGAGTTTACTGCGATTCAGTGCGATCAACCAAGACGTCCGCGCGGAAATTCAGACCCTCCAGCAAGATGCCTTCAGCAAACGCGAGAAATGGGAGCATGAGGCTCTGAGCAAGAAGGATTCTGACGCCGCAGCGGCGTATCTAGAAGAAGAAAGCAACTCGTTTGCGACTCAAGTGGTGAAGCACTGGTGGGCTCTTGCCTGGCGTCTCGTGGCCAAGTACAGCGATGGATATGTGACGACAGGCGAAGCTGCAGACGAGATGAAGTCGCCTGGGTATCCTGCGTGGTGGCTGAAGACGAGCGAATTTGCGGCCTGGCCTGGGGATTCGTTTGCTCCGCGAGACTCGGTCAAGTCGATGCTGGTTGCCGTGGACAGCTCAACTACTACTACGAGTGGAGCCACAATGCTACAGGTACAGGCAGGGCATTCCTTGATCGCCAGTGTGCTGATCACAATTGGATGGATCTTGTGTGGCGCTATCCTCGGTACTGGAGCTCTCCTACTGATCCAGCGTCAACGTCGTCGCGGATATCACGACTTGGTGTAAGTTCACCATCGAAATCAACAATTTTGCTTAACTCTCCAGTAAGCTCACAATAAAACACACAGACTCACTAAGCTGCATGCATTTCAGCAAAATTTCGTTTTGCTTCACTTCGGACAAAAAGGCAAAGACAGAGAATGTGGTCACAAACAGAACGTTCATTGCAATTATCGACTGAATCGACTGAGGACTGAGTGTCCTCGAGATGCGTGTGGTGTGGTTGTGGTGGGTTTGCTGTCGATGGACAATTGCAAACTGAGCTACGGTGAGGCACGGGAACGTTTTGGGCCGCTCGACACCCTGCGGGAACGCTTTGGGTGGCTCGACACCCTTCGTATTCGGTTGGTGGTGGCGTGAATGCCACGAGTGGTTGGACGGGAGCCGGAGAGCGCGCGGTTCGGCGCAGGACTGGCTCGGTTCGACTCGAATGTCGCGGCACCAAGTAGAACTTTAGCGGTAAATTGACAGGGTGTAGTTCAAACAGCTATAGAGCACGTGTAAAACGACTCAATAGACTTCAATGAGAGAGAGAGAATGTCGCGGCACCAGGGTTTCGGTTGTGGCTTGAGTTGGTGAGTGCTTCGAGTGTTTTAGTCACACACGCTGTCCTTGGTTACGCAAACCAACTCTTCAGGGTTGAACCCGAAAAGCACCAGTATGTGGAAACCTTTTTTCAAGGATCGTTGGAGGGCAATTGACGTATAAACTGGCCTGCAAGCAATCTCGCACTGAGTTCCGTTCAGTTAATTACATTACGCAGCACGCCTATGCCCTCATATCACCCGCTCCTTGTTCATGGCTATTGTACGGCACCCGAGCAGCCTTAATCGTCCTTGCATGCACAGTAACAGCACAGTCCAATCGGCCCCAAGAACACGAAGCAACAAGTCAGCAGCATGCAATCATCGCATTTATCAGGGGACGACGCTTGCTTGGGAGTTGACGGGTGTGCTGCGTAATTACCTGCTGGAGGCGCATACCCCACCCCATTCCCGTCCCCATTGTCTGGATAGCCATGCAGATCAGTCACGTCGATCACCACCGGATTCGGGTCGTACAAATGCCGCGCACGCTCCTGTCTCATCTCTTCTTCGTGACGTAGCTGCTGCTGTTGCATAAGATCCAGCAGCATTTGATTACTTCTCTGAAGTTCCGCGATCTCGTCTTTGCCCTTCAATGACTGCAGCTCGATGTGTGTCGTCGGTGCGCGGGACTCAACAAACTCGAGTACACACGGTGGTAGAACCATCGCTTTGGTTGTTCCCTCAGTTTGGTTGAAGATCGTCGGGATCAGGCAAAGTGCATCTGTGGGGTACTTTCGGTTGTTGATGACTGAAATCACCTGCTCCAACTCTGGTCCGCGATTCATCATGATCTCGTACTGCTTCTCCTCAATGTTGTTGATCACAATAGTGTACAGGGGCTTCTGTCCGTGGACGTCAATCGAATCTAGCACACGCTCAATGACGACAAGGTCATCCCAAACCACTTGTGCATTCAGGAGTCGCACGACGAAAAAGAGCTGGTAGGATCCGGGTTCCTTGATGACCGTCGAGATCGCATCTGCTGTCTGTTTGATGATGTTCTCGCTCACAAGCCCCGGTGTGTCCATATACGAGACACCATTGTGCTCGTAGCGCTTGTATCCTTGTGCAAAACCTTCTCCCCAGCTAGCACCTGACGCCAAAGCTTGTCCGCCGACCAGAGAGTTGATGAGAGTACTCTTGCCCGTACCAGGGTTACCGAGGAAGATGCGGTTCATGTGGTCACTTGGGGCCATGTTCGAGGTGTGTCTGGGTTTTCCGGGTTGTCTGACTCAGGCTGGAGAAAATGAAGTGTAGACTGTGACAAAAGTCCCGGGCCATCACCTACTGTTGTTATCTCACAAAAGAGATATTCAACCTCGTTTCGAGACGTCGGGAGGGTGTGGCTGATTTCGACTAAAAAGTCCACAAAAGGACCTCGCGAACTCACTTGCAACAAGATGTATTCAACCAACCTGACGTGAGAATCAGTCTCAACGTATTGTAGTGAGTTAATTGGAAGAGATGTGTCGGGGCCTCGGCGCCCCCCCCCCCCCCAGTGATGGGTACTGTGGATGCAGTAAGTATCCATAACCTGTCTAAATCGATATCTTCAAATTGATGCTCTTCACATTGCTCGACTCGATCCGTATCACCGGCGCTTCAGACTCAACAAACTTGATCACGTGGGCTGGGAGTTCCACAATCTCGCTCGCGGCTTCAGTCAAGGCTGAGATCGTTGGAATCAAACAGAATGCGCTTGCAGGATACTTTTGGCTGTTGATGACTGCGCTCACCTGATCGAACTCTGGTCCACGACTTTTCAAAGTCTCATATTGTTTCACCCCAATGTTATTGAGCACGACTGCGTACGGTGGTTTTTGGCCGTGGATGTCAATGGAGTCAAGAACACGTTCAATTGTTGCGATGTCTTCCGAGACCACTCGACCATTCATGAGCCGTGCCATAAAGAACAGTTTGTACGAGCCGCTTTGCTTCAGTGCCGTTGTGATAGCTTCTGCCGCGTGCTTGATGATGGTCTGGTCCGCAAGTCCCGGAGTATCCATGTATGCAACACCATCGTGCTCAACTCGCTGATACTCTTGTGTCAACCCTCCGCCCCAGCTGATGCCAGACGCAAAGGCTTGCTCACCAACCAGACAGTTGATGAGCGTACTTTTACCGGTGCCTGGGTTGCCAAGAAAGAGGCGATTCTCGCGAATGCTTGGGTGCATGGTGACTTGGGAGGCAAGAAGAAAAAATGTGGAGTAAGCTGAAATGGATGGGCTACGTGTTCTTAGTGCTCATGTCCAGCTAGGCACGACAGACTCAAAGTTCCAACACCCTTCATTGTTGCCCCTCTCTTGACCTATGTACCCATCCGTCACACAGGAACCATTGGGTTCGTGAAATCTCTATTGCACCGGGACTCATCTGTCCTACATCCGGATTTCTCCGACCCCTGTGCCTCCTCGAATTGAATATCTCACAATATTCTGGTGGCAGTCTTTCTCTGCCAAGACAGGCTGTGTTTGTACGTGATTGATAAAACCCGCCATATCGATGTCACTTTTCTAAACTGAACGCGTTAATCGAGCGCTTCTCCTTGTAATTTCTGTCGAAGACCTTTGTTCTATCTGTTGGTAAATGCGCTTTCGGAGCACAGTGATTGAGCGCCTGTCTGCGATCAACGGCTTTCAACGGCTTTCAACTACTTCTGGCCTCAACGCACAGAACCCCCTACTTGTCTTTGCAAGCTCTAAAGTCGTTCATTGCAAATCTTCCAAGTTGCAACGCTAAGCATGATAGCGAACTGGGTCTTCGTCGGTAATCCAGGTACGGGTAAGAGTACTCTTCTCAATTGCCTCGCAGGGCAGAGCGTGTTCCCATCAGGCGTGAGCTATGGTGGTGGACTCACCAAGACCACAAAGACGTTTGCCGATCCGAACAAAAATGTCATTTACACCGACACGCCAGGGCTGGCCAACCGGAAAACTGAACAAGCGGCGGCTCAAGCCATCACTTGCGCTCTACGCACCGGAGGGGGATATTACAAGCTTTGTTTTGTCATCCGCCTCGAGAATGGTCGTGTCTTTAGTGAAGACTTAGCGACTATGGAGCGCGTTCTGGACTCAATTCGAATGCGAGACGTCCCGTTTGGTATCATCGTCAATAACGTGAGTCTTGTTTCGTATAAGCTCCTTTCGGCTCAGCTGACCGAGTTTCAACGGATCGTCACTCTTATCAACAGCGGCAAATACAAGACACCATATCTGCTCGTCATCCCAAGGTTCCACGAGTTGTTCGACACAGACAACCAAGTGATTGATCTCCCGTCTGTTGTACGCCAGAGCATTGAGGGCTTCCCGACAGCACTCATCCCACCGCACGTTGTCACCGATATCGTGGCTTAAGGGTTCAATGCATCAGTTGAACATGTCAATGACAAGATCCTGTACTATGTAACCAACCAAACGGCGCTCGACGGTAAACGACTTGCTCTTGAGAAGAATCGGCCTGGCTTTTGGGCAATTGCCATGAAGGCAATGCTCGTCATTGGTCAGATTGCCATGCATGCTCTCATCTTTGCGTGATCGACTGCCCAACACGGTTAAACATGAACGAAGCGTGTGTTATAACGCCTAGTACATCATACTTCCTACATGATAGCGCATTTTGAATTATCTTTTCTTTGTGCAGGGTGGTACCCATGTGCTGACAGTAGCGGAGGTAGTCGACATTGTTCTGGTGAAACTCGCGCTCTCGTCGAATCTCATCCTCATGTCGCATCTGCATCAACATCAAAACCTCCACCATTCGAGCCTGGTCATTCCGTAACGCTGCGAGCTCGTCCTTGAGCGCTTCTGCCTGCTGCTGGAAACTCTCGAGATTGATTTCGGATACTGCGTCTTTCGAGATAAACACTCAAGGTGCGCGGTGCTCGATAAATTGATGTACCTCATCTGGAAGCTGCATGATCTCGTTATCCTTTTCATCCAGGTCGTCAAACTTGGGGATGAAAAAAATGTATGGCGTCTTGTACTTGCCGCAATTAATCAGCGCCGCCACTTGGTCGAACTCTTCCCCAAGACGCACCATTGTCTTGTATTGGCGAGGGCTAAGATTGTTGATCAGGATGGAAAAAGGGATCGTGTCTCCATTAATCGAATCGAGCACGCGTTCAATCGTCACGAGATCGTCGCTCACAACACGACCAGCTTGGAGGCGCGCCATGAAAAAGAGTTTGTAAGACCCTGGTTCCGACAGCGCTTTGGTGATGGCTTTGGCCGCTTGCTGAAGGATTGTGCGATCCGCAAGCCCCGGTGTGTCCATATAGGCAATGTCGCCAACGATCTTCTTCTGGTAGTCTTGAGTTAGTCCACCACCCCATGTGAGTCCTGACTCGAAGATTTGCTGCCCGATCAAGCAGTTAACGAGCGTGCTCTTGCCTGTGCCTGGGTTGTCTAGGAAAAGGCGGTTTTCTCTCACTTCGCTCATGGCGAGACTTCTTGTGTCCCCGATTGCTGGAAGAAGAAAATGAAGCCACAGCAATGTTGGGTACATTGACTCGAAGTTGTCTCTAATAAGCTGCACATGCACCCAACGGCTTCTTGTTCCGAGAACTATCGAAATCTTCCATTCTTAGGAAGGGTGCGCAAGCTGCCATAGCATCCACCCATTTTCTTCTATGGACCATAGGCGACGTCTTCGAAACGCTGGTGCTCCATGGGTTGGTCGGTCGTTAAACTTGAGCCCGTAATGTACAGGATGTTCGACAGTCTATGGGACCTTCGACGATCCACCATATGCAACTTTGTATAGACTATTCTAAAAATCGAAAGCCGACCGACCATGATCCTACACCAAAAATGAGCAGGAAGAGCCCATTTGAGCGAGAAAAATCAGAAGTGGACTTAATGCGTTCGATCCACTCGATCCACAAACCTCTTGCGAATTTTTTATCTCCCTGGCTTTCCAAACTTGAGACTCAGGGAAGCAGAGCACAAGAGAAGAAGAGCGCCTCCGTTTACTTGTGCAAGCAAAGCAATGAATGCACCGCAAAACTCACTAACCGAAGTGATCCAACATGAAGAAAATGTGCTCAAAGTCACCACCGAGGTGCTGACGATGCTGGATTGTCGAGTGAGCACGCCTACGCAGATGGATGGAGCTTTTCTCGCGAACCTTCAAAATCAGTTGGTCAAATTCACGTGTGGATTGAGGCCGCTGTTGAAACATCACATGCGCCAGCTACACCAAGAACAGATGCACAAGCAAGTACCTGCTCCTGTTGCGGCGCCCCCAGCTACCGATGAAGGCACAAAGATTGTTGCAATCGGTAATCCAGGTGCCGGCAAGAGTTTCTTTCTCAATTGCCTCATGGGTAAAGTACGCTTCGAGTCTGAAATCAGCTATGGTGGAGGACTTACGAAGTCAGCATCCGAAGTTTTGCAGAATGGCGCAATCTACATCGACACCCCTGGTATCGCTGACCAGATGATCGAGAAAGTAGCGGCCCGATCAGTCACCGATACACTGAGAAAAGGTGGTGTGTTCAAGTTGCTTTTTTTCGTGCGGTTGGAAGCAGGACGTGTCATCGCCGATGACCTAGTCACGATTCAGCGCGTGCTCGGTTCTATTCGCGGTGATGTCATGAATCATTTCGCCATCGTGGTCAACAATGTGGCTCAGACAGCGTACAATATCTTGCAGAGCAAGGGGCCAGAGTTCGAGCAAGTCTCGATGCTCATTAATTCCGGCAAGTTTATAACTCAGCACTTTGAGTTCGTCCCAGCGTTCCAGGGTCTAAACGAGAAAGACAACGCCATCATTTCTCTTCCAAGCACTGTTACGGAGTTTATTGCGAACGCCCCGGAGCTTCGTCTTGAACGTGGTCAAATCGGTGAAATCGACACCAACGACTACCGAGCGGGAGCAGACCGACTGCGCGGACAAATGGAGATGCTCAGGCGCGGCAAGGAGGCCCAGAAGCACCAGATTGAAGCTCTGAAGAGCGCGCGAGCTACTCGCATGTACAAAGCAGATGAGGAACGTCGGCAGATCCCTGGTCGCGCTCCGTCTCGTTATTACCAACCGCAGGTCAGGCTACCAGCTATCAAGCGCTCAGCAGTCAGATACCATAAACTCAAAATCGTGCCACTGGTAGCAGTACGTAGAGTAGAACACGGTCATTCTCGGGCTGGTAGTTTTACATGGCAGAATATCAAGGATTGTGTGGACCGTAGCAAGTAAGGCATCAAGTGGGCTCGTATCGTGCTGAAGGAGCATGCGGGACAAGTTGACAATGGAGAGAATAATTGTTGAGTGACAGATCAATAGTTGTGTGACAACGGTCGTTCCTTGTGGACACGATAAGAGCCATGATCACCCCGAAACGTTGGCCCAAATCAGCGCAGAGCAGTAAACTAACATAGCAACACTTCATGACATGGTCGAGTTCCTTATGCATAGTGCCTTCGTAACCCTTACTCAGGATCGGCAGCATCGATACTTACGACTGCAGCTTCTGTAGTGATGGGTGATGTACCCAGTTATTTTTTGCAAGCTATCAGGTCAGAAGTGTTTATCAAGTCGAAGATAGCATAGACTACATTGATACAGAAATCCAGCGTCAACGACGTGATTTCTTGGAGCGCCAATTGTCTGCACAACACCACTGGGCTCATCAGCAGCCCCCGCAGCAATATTACGATCACAGTGCAGTCCAAAACATGTAACCCAGCACTGGATATCTCCAGGGTAATTACAGCCGTCAGGTTCAACCACGAGGTATCTTGCCGGTATTTCCGAGCAGCCTTCAAAACACGACGCTATCACAAGTTCTTCCTCCACCAGCTCAGCATGTGCTTCATCATGAAGGTTACGGTGCTGAATTCCCATTTGCTCATGCACATCCATCAGAGAGATTTCAACAGAGCTGGACGGCAGCGCGACCTCATCACTCACGCCAGCCTCATCAGTTCAGAAAATGATTATTCTGGAGTACAACTCGACCAAAAAGCAGGATCAACTTGAGTCCGTGTCCACTGTTTGAAGATTCGAAGTCCTTGTGTGCTCAGCAAGCAGATGAAGAAACAATGCGCGAAGAGATGAATGAACTATGTTTTCGTTTGGATATTAGACACAATGGAACAGATAAAGAACGAAGGATCCCTACGAGAACTCGCTAAAGACGAACGCTTAGTTCTTCTTTGGCGAGTGCTTCTTTGGTGGGTGCACCTTGCCGACAACCTTCTTCATGACCTTCTTGACGACCTTCTTTGGCTTCTTCACGACAGCGTGCTTCTTGACCACCTTCTTAGGGTGAGCCTTTGGCTTGCTGACGGTAGCGTGCTTGAAGTGGTGCTTGTGGGCCGAGGTGTTAGGCTTGCAGCCCAAGACACCGGTCTTGACGGTACCACAGTGAGCACCGTGCTCGAGACCCTCCTGAGGACCTGGGCAGTTGCCCATGATGTCGGCAACACACGACTGGCCACTGACGCAGAAGATGCCCTCAACACCCTCAACGCTCATTGGGGACTCGCCATCACCACAGTCAGCCGAAGCATCTTCCTCACCGGCGTGCTCAGCATCCCACATCTCCTTGGTCTTAGGCTTGCAACCGTACACGCCGGTCTTGACCTTGTCACAGTAACCACCGTATGGCAAGTTGGCGGCTGGCTCTGGGCAAGCACCCTTGATGTCAGCGACACACGACTGGCCAGTGACACAGAAGACACCTTCAACACCCTCCACGCTCATTGGCGACTGGTTTGGACCAGTGCAGACAGCGTCCTTCTTGGCCTTGTGGGCCTTCTTGACCTTGTGAGCCTTCTTGAGTGGCTTCTTGAAGTGACGCACCGAGGTGTATGGCTTGCAACCGTACACGCCAGTCTTGACCTTGTCACAGTAAGCACCAAGTGGGAGACCGTCCTGTGGGCCTGGGCAGGCACCCAAGATGTTGGCGACACAGGCCTGGCCGCTGACGCAGTAGACACCCTCAACACCCTCGACACTCATTGGCGACTCGTTTGGACCGGAGCAGTCAGCCGAGGCGTTCTCCTGGCCAGCGTGCTCAGCATCCCACATCTCCTTGGTCTTAGGCTTGCAACCGTACACGCCGGTCTTGACCTTGTCACAGTAACCACCGTATGGCAAGTTGGCGGCTGGCTCTGGGCAGGCACCCTTGATGTCAGCGACACACGACTGGCCAGTGACACAGAAGACACCTTCAACGCCCTCCACGCTCATTGGCGACTGGTTTGGACCAGTGCAGACAGCGTCCTTCTTGGCCTTGTGGGCCTTCTTGACGACCTTCTTCACGGCCTTCTTGGCCTTCTTAGCCTTGTGCTTGGCCTGGCCAGCCTCCCACTCCTCCAACGATGAGTAAGGCTTGCAGCCCTGGACACCGGACTTGACAGTGCCACAGTAGGCACCGAACTCAAGACCCTCCTGAGGTTCTGGGCAGTTGCCGTCCTTGATGTCAGCGACACAGGCCTGCTCGTGGACGCAGAAGACACCTTCAACACCCTCCACGCTCATTGGGGATTCGCCATCGCCCGAGCAGTCAGGGGTGGTCGATGGACCGGTCTCACCTTCGACCCAGATCGTGATCTCGGTCTCTTCGGTCTCAGTGGCGGTCGTGGTGGAGTTCGAGGCAGGAGTTGGCGTGACGTCACCATCCTCGCTCTCTTCCTCTTCCTCCTCCTCCTCTTCTTCTTCCTCCTCCTCTTCCTCGTCCTCTTCCTCCTCGTCGTCGTCGCCCTCCTCGGACTCTTCCTCTTCCTCATCCTCTTCGTCGTCATCACCATCGCGCTCTTCCGACTCCTCGTCATCGACCTCAAGCGAGCCCGACTCCACCACAATGGTGTCGTTGGCGGTGATGGCAATCGACGAAGCATCCGTGTGGTGCGAGCCATCGCGGACGTGCAAGCTGATCTTGATGCCCTCTGGCTTGGCGGTGGTGGAGCCAACGGCGAGCGCCACGGCGGCCGCGATCAGGATGAGCTTCTTGCCGAACATCTTTGTGGAGGTCGTTGCTTGTCGAGTGCGAGGCAAATCCCAGAATGAGGATCCAGCAACGGAGCTCTTGCGAGGGGCATGTCCCGCCGTCGTACGCCCCTGGCATGGGTCACTTTCCGCTCTTAATACAAGGCGTATCAGGGGAAAGCTATGGATGGATACATGTGTTGACGCTGCAATAGAGCGCGGCTGATCTTTTCGTGAATCAACCCTACGGTACCCAAATTAGAGACGGTAACCTAACCGAATGATTCTGGGAGAGAGTACTTCGCTACACAGAGGCAGAGTAGCAATGATACACGAACCCAATTTAAAGAGATCGTGGGTACCCACCTGATTTCGTGCATCTCAGGATTTGCTCGAAGGAAATTTGAGTTCGTTTGTAACCGAAATCAGGATTTGTGACACCTTGGGTAGGCCGTGAACCCACCCAGCGCAGGCTTCATGGCGGCTGCGCGTCCTGGTGGAAGCGGGGGATGGATGGCGCTGGCTGAAACGGCGGCATGGGACTGCTTCTTGACTGCCTGTTCGCTGGCTGGTGGATGGGTGTGACTCAGGCTCTCTCATAATCAATCGCATGCAAAAGGAGCCGTTGGAACGTTTCGGTTCCGTGAAGCGATGAACGGGCGTCGCTTACCAAAGATTCGATTTGCGTCGAGTCCTGCGGCAAGTTGACCTTGCGAATACACACACGGCGTAGGTATCATGTAGAGGTTACTGACGCCGTCGGTAGCAAGATGGCATTGATCTGTGTTCTATGTCGAGGTTATCTCGTAGTTACGTGCATCTCGAAGTAATTCCTCTACCAGCCGATGGCTCAATGCGTGACCTGGGCTTGTTGCAATGAAGTAGCCGTGTAACGGCATGCCGAGGAGACCCAGGTCTCCAATGCAATCGAGCATCTTGTGTCGCACCCACTCATCATCTGGAAAACGCAAGCCTTCTTCGTTGAGCACTTCAAACGCCGCACTTGGGTCGTCACGTAATCGCTGAGCTTCTTTGAAGACGATCGCATTCTCCAAAGAGCCGCCGAGGGCTAGTCCATGCGCTCGCATCCATTCAATCTCTTCTTCGAACGTGAACGTTCTCGCCGGTGCAACATGCTGGAGAAACTGCTTCAAGTTGGCGTCAGGGTCGTGGTCGAGGATGAACCGACAGAAACGAGTGCCCAGCCCTTTATGCTCAAAGTTGACCTGCACCGACAAGTTCAACACTGGCGTCTCCTGCTGCGTTCGTCCAGAAACCGATGGCATGGGCAGCAACCATGCTGCTTTGTCTTCGTGGACCACCTGAACCGGCTGCTTAACACGTAGATACTGCAACGGTGCATCGGGGACGTCCGTAACACCGACTTGAGCGATCTTTTGGGCAAAAGGCTCGGCACTGCCATCGAGAATCGGCACTTCCACCACGTTTCCTCCATTGCTCTCCAGGATCTCCACGTTGGCGCTTGTGATTCGTGCAGCCGTGAGCGCAGCCATCAGATGTTCGATCGTGGAGACACTCCAGCTCCCATCTTCCGCTCGGAGCTGCGTGCACAGCTGGCTTTTGCTCGAGTCCACATTGCTCACGTGCGCATGGATCGGTGGTCGCGCGGATTCCTCATCACCACCGTACAGGAACCGGATACCCGCTTCCTGTGCACCAGGCGCCACGCGGACACGCACGTGCTGGCCGGAATGCAATCCAACGCCTGCGAACTCGACGGCCCGTCGCAGTGTGCGCATCCACGAGGGCATGTTGTCAATCGATACCCTGGCGTGCTCACTGCGTTATTAGCAACGTCGGACGTAATCGGATATGTTTAGTAAATGCGCGGTTAGGGCGGATATTTCCACCTGACTTTTCCGAAAAAAGAGGAATCTTGAAGTCCACCCTCGTGAAACTTGATGCGATGTCGAAAAAAGATGGAATCTCGACATTGTCGACGGTCTCGTGATTAACAGGAGTATCTATTATCACAGGCATTGATCAACGCCAAATGTCGCACCCATCCCATCCAAGGAGATATGGTATATCCATTATGACAGGTCTGCGAACTCCTTATTCTTTGTGGCTTTGGCTGGCCACGGCGCAGAGCCGGGCCACAGTTAGCCACGGCCGTCGGAATGAAGGTCCTCATCACATGGGTTTTTACAAAACACGCTACATAGTCGGTACTATGAAGGCAGCCAAGATTCGAGTGTCCCACCGTGTTTGGCATGTGTCGCCTTTGGTCTCACCTGGATTCGGCAGTTCGACACGCTGGTACAGAAACCCGGAGCAGAGGTCAGACACACTGGCGCAGTTGTTGTTGGTTCGCCGGCGCACACGCTTCCCGTCCCACGGCGCATTGGCGCCGTCTGTTGACGCCCGCGTCCGCTTCGTGGGGGTATTCAGTTCGTCCACGCTGGCGATTTGTGGCCGACAGACCGACTCGCACGCGCCGACTCAACCGAACGCCGCCGCCCTCGAGTAAAGTAATAATGGACACGTTCCAGCGACTAGAGCACGTCGTCGACGCCGAGGACGCCCGCATTGGCCATACTTTCCGGTTGCCACGGGATTCGGGACCGACCAAGCCGCACCAAGTACCGTTGGGGTCGTTGGAACAGCACGATTTCCTGGACAAGCGTGGTGGTGGCCGGCCGTTTTTTCGAGGGGATCACAAAATGCTGAGACCGTCGGTGACGCCGAGTGTGGACAGCGAACGCACGACCGACACGTCCATGCGAACTACGGCACCGTATCTGCAGGCTCATTACGAGAGGACAGACTTTGACGAGCTCGAGGAGATTGCGTCGCACGGCTCAAGAGAGCAGTCGTCGACGCGGGAACAGTCTTCGATTCTCGGTGAGTCACCAGACGATGGAGTCATCCGTGTGGCGCGAGCAGCGAAGAAACGCGTGGAAGCGATGGCGAGACGGGAAGCAATGCTGGGTAACTGGCGAGTGCGTCGACGCATCGATGGTAACGCGGAGAGACAGATTCTCGAACACAAGTCCAAGCGCCGAGATGAGTACAGTATCGTGGTCAAGATGAACTTGCTCTGTAGTCTGCGCGAGATCATGAACGTGCTGGCGACCGACAACTCCAAGGACTTCCACCGATCCATGATCGCCTTCTTTGGAGATCAGTACGTGTATGGGCGGAACATGCGGAGCATTGACATGAGTGCCCCACGGCCACTGCCTCGATCGTCGGACGTGTGGAGCGCTCTCTTGCAACGGAATTCCAATGATTCCATGCCTCGCAGTCGCCCTACCAGTCGCTTTTCCATCGAGTCCAGCAACGCCAAGCTCTCGGTCAACTCCGCTCGTCTTCACCTTCGACACACGTTGACCCAGCAATTCGACGAAGTCTTGTTTTTGGATTACTTGGACGAGCAAATCGACATTATGGCGCTGACTCGAGTCGTTTCCCTGATGCTTCAACGCCCTTCAGATGCTGCTAGTGCCCTTGGAGTCCCAGAAGCAATCCACATGCTGGCACCTGACGCGATCGCGGGCTACGTCTTCCGTGAAGATCCCGAGGAGAAGTTCACGCGGATGTTCTTCTACGCCTCGGCCAAGATGGAGAACGGAGAGCGTGTTCCAAGAACGACCAAGCGTCTTCTACGAGGCATCGCCAATACGACGTGTAACCTCGAACGGATCGTGATTCGCCGTCGACTCGGTACACTTCGTAGCTTGCAGGTTCATGAGGAAGATTACGAACCTGCAGAGAGGATCTGCCGATCGTGCAAAACGACATTCGGTCTCTTTCAAAAGGTCCATCGATGTGCTTGCTGCCAGACTCCGTTCTGTCGTCAGTGTTTGTCAACGCAGGATGTGGAAGAAGAAGTCGGAAAGGTCCATTCTCAGCGCATTTGCAAGCGGTGTCTGGGCTACGCACGCTTCCCAGTGTTGCCCAACATGGTTCTCTTGCCTGCGACATCGACCAGGTCGTGGGCCGCGCCACTCAGGTCCACGCGCGGATTCAACGACTTCTCGGACATTCCTGAGCAACTGAGCGACGATGACTCGCCACATCCGCCGCTCTTGGCTTCCATGAGCTTCAGTAGCGACCGAGTGTCTGTGATGCTCGCTGAAGAAGATGAGATCGATTCGTTCCCGCGACGTTCCGGCATGGACGAGACCATGATGCTCACAAGCCAGTCGTCGTTGCTGCTCTCGAACCAAGCCTCGTTCAACACCAAGCGTCGTCATACGCACACCATGTTGTCCACTGACACAAATTCGTCGAGCACCAATACATGGCCCAGCAATGACTCGCCAAAGGAAGCCATCTCGATCCTAAAGCCGCGATCCGCTTCCACACAGCATTCCCCGCCCCTTCTGTAAGTATTCCCAAAGGATATTGATGTTAACGTCGAATGAACGAGCACTAGTCATTGCAAGAGCAACCATTCCCTTGATTGCTTGGAGCGTTCACTGCTTGATCGACTTGTCCATGCGCTGCTGGGTTACCCTGAGGTGCATGATGAGACTTTCACGGTTCTCTCTGTCGAAATGAACAATGTTCCTTGCGGGGTAAATTGTCTACGTATATTTGCATTCTAATCACTGCTCCGAGACGCGGAACTGCTTGAGCATCTCCTCTTCCATCAAGTGGACGTCGCCAGCGATCACGAGGCAGTGCAAAGGCGCACCAAAGTCGACATGGCGCAATTCCTCCATGGTACCGGCGACAATCTTCTGGTCCGACTGGCCAAGACGAGCCATGCCGACGCAGAGCGTATCCTTGGAGTAAGCACCTTCCTGGCGCTTCTCTTCGATCTCAATGAGCTGCTCCACCGCCTGGTTCACGGTCATGAAGCGTGGTGGCAAGTACACGATGCGGCCTCGAGCCATGGCGTCGAAGTCTGGCTCCTTGACCTTGATGTCGAGCAAGGCCAGCGTGTGCATGCCGCCTTTCTTGTTGTACAAAATCTTCTCGTAGAAGCTGTCTGGACGCCACTCTTCCGTGAAGAATGGGATCGACACAGTCTGACCAAACGAGTAGAGCTGGAGACCACACGAAGCGGCCGCACCCATGACCGAGGCGTTGTGGATCACCTGCACCGGGATATCGAGCTCACGGGCGCGAATGATCAAGTCCGTGTGCGTCGTGGCGCTATACAAACAAGGCGAACGGTGAGAATGGAGTCTCGCACAGCTGAAAACGTGATGGGACGTACCACAATGGGTCACCGACCACGAGGAAGGCGACGTCTTCGTCCTTGGCACCGTCCAAGATCTGGTCCGCACCGGTTTCCACGCAGTCGCGGTCCGCGAGGATCACTTCACGGCCGTAAAACTCGCCCTACAACACAGAAAACACTTCGTTATCAGCGGAACCGACGGGATTCACACTGAAAGTCACCAACGTACGAGCTTGTTGTGGTCGATACCGAGCACTGACGTGTAGTTTTCGAGGAAAACGCGCTTGCACTTCTTGACGGCGTTGAGACCGCGCAGCGTAATGTCCTGCTCGTCGCCGAGACCCAAACCCACGACGTAAAGCACCATGATCCACTTGCTCTTCTTGCCTCGAAGCCACCCAAAGTGGCCACTCAAGATGGTGGTCGATTAGTGCCTCCGTGGGGTACTAATATAAGAACAACAGTATAGTGGTGTATACCGCGCTGTATTGAGGTGAGTAGTCTTGTATTCAGATGGAAGAGGGTACATGGGCCTAATGGAGGCGAGGAGCTAAAGCGCCACCAAGCAAGACGAAGCCATGGCGAACGCGACGGACCCACAGGCGCAGAGCGTGCATGGCGTGAATCCGCAGCATCTGATCGAGAAGATCATGCGGAATCGCATCTATTCGTGTGTCTATTGGAAGGAGCAGTGCTTCGGTTTAACCACGGAGACGCTGGTCGACAAGGCCATTGAGCTCGACCACTTTGGCGGGACGTTTGGCGGCAACCAGCAGCCGACGCCGTTCCTCTGCTTGCTGCTCAAGATGCTGCAGCTCCAGCCGGAGACTGAGATCGTCCAGGAGTTTATCCAAAACGGCGAATACAAGTACGTTGCGTAGCACCGAGTGGAAACATCGGACTGACGGTTGTGTCGGCTTGTAGATACGTGACGTTGCTGGGCGCCGTGTATCTCCGTCTGGTTGGCAAGCCTCTTGAAGTCTACCAGCTCTTAGAGCCACTGTACAGCGATTACCGAAAGATCCGCAAGCGTAACGTCATGGGTAAGTCTACTCACTGGCTCGGCCGTCGTCCATGGTGGCATATCGGCTCACCATACTTTGTCTGTAGGCTGGGAGATCTCGCATGTCGACGAGATCGTAGACTCACTGCTGCGGGAAGAGTTCTACATCGACCTCTCCCTCCCGCGACTGATTGATCGCGAGTACTTTGAGAAGAACGGCTCGCTTCCGCCGCGAAGAAGCGTCCTCGAAGACGAACTCGAAGCGTCAGACGACGACGACGATGACGATGACAGCGACGAGGACGAGGATGATGAATAGATGTGGAATTCTGACAAACAACTGTTCTTTACATGTGTGTTATACAG
This sequence comes from Pythium oligandrum, assembly GCA_020085045.1. NCBI lineage: Eukaryota > Oomycota > Peronosporomycetes > Pythiales > Pythiaceae > Pythium > Pythium oligandrum. Next base: position 2,986,719 of record JAHRIK010000001.1, on the reverse strand, counting down.
GCAGCCGCTCTTTTAAAGAAGAACGAGCATCAAACACACTACTTTGCACACGACGAGTACGTTGGCACAGTGGCCAGGTCCATTAAGATAGGTTTTTACTTTTCGTGGCTGTTCACACGGTTGGACGCGAGCGCCTTGAAGTCGCCGCGGTGCGACATCCAGTCCGAGCGGTCACGCAGCGCCAACTCGGGGTTTTTGCGCACTTCGCGGTTCCACTTGACGTCCGGGCTCTTGGTCAAGTGGCGTACACCGACCGAGAAGCACATGACCGCGCCGGCGCCGATACACGCGATCAGCGGGTATGTCTACAAGCACATCTCGGTCAGAACCGATCACCAGAACCCTTTTCGACCAAGCAGACGACGCACCGATGGGTCAGCGAGCCACTTCTTGGAGGTTTTGGTACCGATTTTGGCGGCCATGATGGAGAAGAAGGAGAAGAAGAACGACGGCGGGGCTTGCGAGGTCGGCGGAGGTTTGGAAACTGAGCAAGCAGGGCGAGGAGGATCCCAGACGGTCGCACCTCAGGTGGCGCATCATCGTCGCGCTACTTCAAGAGCGCACTTCAAGGACAAGTGAGACATGATACATTCTTCTATGTTATGCCATCATGTTTAATCAATGATGTGTTGGAAGGTACAATACAAGATTGTGATACTGTATATCCTGTTGTATACGATTGTGGATTGTTCAACGGGAGGAAAAGTTCCATTTTTCTTGGGCGGTGGGCAGTTTTCCTTCCGTTTGACGGGAATTCTGGTGGTGACAACCTCCGAATGGACTTCTTCCGAGCTGTTTTCTCCCTCCAACGCAGCTTGGTCATGTGCTCAAGGTGCGGGCTGTGGACTAGGACACAGAGACACGGCGCCAAGCGAGCAGCTTCGGTCGCATTCTCCGACCGAAACGTTAAACGCCGTGCTCCTCTCGCGCTACTTCAGCACATCCACGAATACTAGACACGATCGCTGACGTCAATGACCACGAACGAGTGCTTCAGTCGCGCTGTGAAGCCATGGACACGCCACCAAAGCTGGCAATTGCCGATGACTCTCGTGCGCATCCATGTCGGTTCATGATCTTCATGATGTGGTTTACCTTATAGCTCTTATATCATATACTCTGTATAAATGGATATTCCATCCAGTTATCGTATATCACAGTAAACCTCTACCATATTGTACATACCGTGGATGCACCCAGAATCCAATCGGCCAGACGAAAGATGGCGACTTCGGACAAGTACGATCGCCAATTGCGTCTATGGGGCGCCGACGGCCAGCGCCGCCTGGGCAGCACGCACATCCTGCTCATCCATGCGAGCGCCACGGGTGCGGAGACGCTCAAGAATCTCGTGCTCCCCGGTGTCAAGCAGTTTACGATCTTGGATGATCATCAGGTCACCCAGGCCGATACCACCAACAATTTCTTCGTGTCGAGCGCGGCGTTGGGCAAATCCCGCGCCGTGACGGTGACGGAGCTGCTCCTGGAGATGAACAGCGACGTCTCGGGCTCGTATCGCCATGCGAACCCGCAGCACGTGCTGGAGAATGAGCCAGAGTACTTGGATCAGTTCCAATTGGTCATTGCGACGCAAGTGGAGGAGCGTGTGACCAAGCGATTGGGAGAACTGTGTGCTAGCAAGAAGATCCCGTTGATTTTGGTCAACTCGTATGGTTTGTTGGGCTACTTCCGTCTTCAGGTGGCGCAGCATACCATTCTCGACGCCAAGCACGACCCACCACTTCATGAACTGCGGCTGTCGCAGCCTTTCCCAGCGTTGCAGGCGTATGCTGCGCAGTTTGATCTCCCGACACTTGAGACAATTGACCATGCGCACGTTCCGTTCGTTGTGATCTTGCTGAAGGCGGTGGAGAGCTGGCGAGCGAGCCACGACGGTGTCCTTCCAAAGACCTTCCCAGAGAAGAACGAGTTCAAGCAGCTCATCCAGTCGATGGCCTGGGGCCCTACGGGACACGAGGTCAACTTTATCGAAGCCGTCGAGAATGCGTACAAGGCGTACTCGCCTCCTATAGTCCCAGGCGAAGTGTCAGAAGTCTTGGACGCAGCGAAGGAGATTGCGTTGACCGCGGAGACACCTGAGTTCTGGTTCTTGGCACGCAGTCTGGCTGATTTCGTGGCGCAGAACGACGGTATGCTCCCAATCACGGGTGTGGTACCAGATATGACGGCGTCGACAGAGACCTACGTCGCCTTGCAGCAGCTTTACGTCACCAAGGCCAAGGAGGATGCGGTCGGTGTCCGTACTATCCTTCAGCAGCACTTGGCCTCCGTTGGCCTCGCTGCTGACAGCATTTCTGAAGAACAGGTCGAAGCGTTCTGTAAGAATTCCTACAACCTCGCGGTAATTAGACGCAATCACGATATCGCATGCTCAAAGCGCTAATCAATTTCTCTGTAGATGTTGGATACTCGAACGATTACGGAAGAGTTCAAGGCAGCAGATCTTGACGCCATTGACTTTGAAGAAGAGAACCAGCAGCAGTCGCCTCTGATTTGGTATTTCCTTCTTCGAGCGGTCAGTGCGTTCGTTCCTGTGTTTGGTCGCTACCCAGGCAGCCAAGAGGCCAAGACGGGGTCCGACACGGAGTGGCTGGTCGCCCGCGCCAAGATCCTTGCTAGTGGTTCGCCTGTGGCTGAGTGGATCTCGCACGATCATGCGCTGGAAATGGTGCGATCGTGCGAAGTGGAGCTCCACAACATTGCAGCCTTGATGGGCGGCGTCGCATCGCAAGAAGCCGTGAAGCTCATCACGCACCAGTTCCTCCCATTGAACCACACGTACATCTTCAACGGCATTTCCGGTCTTGCGGCAACGTACAACGTTTGACCAGGCGCTCGATACGATTGGCAGAAGAAACTCATTAGTACTCTGTCACATGCGTGTCTGAATTAATAAAATTGTGTGTGCGACCCCATGGAATGCAAAATGCACTACGCTACAGAGTAATCTGATCTTCGTCGTCCATTGCCACGTCACCTCCAGTGCCTCGTAGTTGGCGACGCTCAAACGAGCATCGTGGACAGAGACATCGGAAACGATACTCGCGTAGCAGATCCTCTCGATCCCGAACGTCCTGATCCACGTCAATGTAGCAGATGCAGAGCTCTTCGCCTTGCTTGATATCCCGCACCGCGACGACATGAGCGTCACCATTCCTTGTGTACAAGACCGTGCAATTCGGATCGCACGAGTGGTTCATCGTACAAATAATTGGGAAGAGCGCAGTGCCGTCGATTGATGGGAAGCCATGCAGAAGCTCAAGCGATGCATCCGACGACGAAGAACCCGAGGACGACGTGCTATTCCTTCGGTTCAAGTCGTCACTTCCGTTCAATTCCGTGACTTGCATCGCATCTCTGTCTCGGTCGCGGGCCGCCATCTCTTGAGCCACGCGTTTTGCCGCAGCGAAGGACAAGACCGCGTGCACGCGCTCAAAGAGGATGCGATCATCAGCTGACATTGAGGTGGCGTTTTCGTCAATTGCATTGCCACTCTCAGGATCGAGAATCTCGGTCAACGCCTGAAACGGATGATCGATCTCGACATGGATGTTGTTCATTTCAAATAGTCCGAGTTGAGCGGCGAAAAACTCGAAGCTGAGTATGCTGGCGCAATTAGTCCATATCTCGTCGACAGAATGCCCGTGGAGTTGATCTTCTCGATCGAGGGCCACGAGGTTGCTGTCCAAGGCGTCGAGAAGGAGCTGGTGAGTGCTAACAAGCAGGTCTTTCAGATTGACCGAGCTGCCCGAGCTACTCGTGTCGGTCTGGTCCATCTCTTCGTCTGCATCTTGACGCCCTCGCACTCGACGCCGACCACGTAACGGCGACGGTAGCTGATCAGAGCGGTGCTGAGGACTGCTGTGTTGTTGAACCTGTTTCTCGATCATCACGACCTCCCACCACGGCTTCTTGTAGAACATATCCATTGGTTCCCGGGCCTTGACAAGGTCCTGTGTGATCAGATAGCGACTCAGTACACGGGCGATAACCTTGGCGGCGATGAAGAAAATGTCGTTCGTCTGTTGCGTGTGACGAAGAAACTCGTTCATCGAAGAAAATGCATCTTCGCGTGGGCACAGGATCGCGTGGAACTCATGGTACGCCCGCGTTTGACAAAGCCGGGAGCAGTACTGGTCACCACAAACACACTGCACCACCGGTCCCATGAACCCGCATTGCCTTCGATCAACATGCAGACGCTGAAGCACAGCCTCCAAGTCTTCTTCACGCACTTCATGCGGTGGGATAGCGTGCGCGCCGTCGTCTTTTGGCGCGTGTTGATGGAATTCGTTCCACGCCGCGACCATTTCCTTCCACTGCTTTTGATAATCTGCGATTAGCGGCACAAAGCAATACTGACAACTCGGCACCAGACGTTTGCTGAGCTCGTGCTGCATGCCCAAGTAGGGCGCTTCGGTCCAGATCTCCTCGTTCTTGCGCAAATCGCGGTCGGCGTAGATGGCTTTCCCCTTGAGCTTGCCGGCAAAGCCGCAGACGACCGGCGCATCGCTTTTGCTGATGACGAGCTCAAAGTAACGCGCCGTGCGAGGGTCCGTGGGCGCGTACGGCGCCGCGAGACACGAGTGTCGATCTGCCAGATCAGTCACGCCATTCACATACCACACCATCCGTTAGTCTCCAATATGTCGGCCCGTGGTTCGACGCGATGGGTGTCGTCGTCGGTCTATCCGGCTGGCGATCGGACGAAGTAAGTCTAACTGGCGACAGGGAATAACCGCGATAGAAGGAAGCCCGGGCCGGGTTCCAATGCGCGTTCCCTGACGACGACGACGGCGAAGATGCTGACGACGACCTCCACGTTCGTCTAACCAAGACGATAGAACGGTGCTTAGACTTACCTGCGGTATGCGGCTTGCGATGACGACGACTAACCTGCGACAAGCTCATGGGCTTGAGGATCTTGGCCGGCGGTGATCGCTCACTACTCGAGGCGCTGAGGAGCCCGCGCATCTCGTCGGCGTGGGATGAGGCACACCATCGAGGGAACTCGATCTCCCGTCGACTCACCTCGACGTGGTGGCGCGAGTTCTTCGCGTTCGTCGTGGTCGCCATTCCTCCCGGTTTTTCCACGACCTCCGGCGCGCTTCCAACACCTTTTACTCCATTCCAGTATACCTCGTCAAGTATACAGTACCACTGCCCAGTTTGGCGACAACCAACTTTTTTCCGTTGTCCCTCGTGGTCCCCAAGTTGCCGCAACCAACAACCAACGCTTTCCGAAACAAGGGACAAATATCCCGTTTTTGGATTGAACTAACCATTTACAGTACACTGAAGGGAGCCATCTTCGATCGATCGGCTCGGGATGGGCGGACGCAACGAAGAAGCGGCGCGCTTTACGCGTGGCGCTCCTCCTCACAGCGCGCGCATTGGCAGATGAACTGGTACTCGCGGAGGCATTCCTGGCGCTCCTTGATGTCCTGGTCCACGTCGATGTACGAGATGCAGAGCTCGTCGCCTTTCTGTGAGAGACATCAAACCAGGTGAGACACGTGTTCTAGAACGAAGCCGGAAGAAGACAAGCACTTACGTTGATATCCTGGACGGCAAACACTTGCGCTTCGCCGTCGCGCGTGTAGATGACTGTGCAGTTCGGGTCGCAACTGTGGTTCATCGTGCAAATGGTCGAGAAAAGCGCCGTGCCTTCCACGCCGACGAAGTATTCTTCGCAGCCGTCGCAGCACTCGTCGATCTCGGCACACGTCTCGCCCTCAGCGTGGTTGTGGTCGTGGTGGTGGTGATCATGCGCATGATCATGCGAGTGGTCGTGCGCGTGGTCACCGCTGCATTCCTCACCTTCGTGGCGTTCGTGGCTGTGCTGGTACTTCTCGGCGTAGTTCTTGAGTGCAATGCGCACCTTGTTGAGCACCGCCGGGATCTCGCGCTTCTCGTCCTCGCTCGATTCCAAAAGCGCCTCGCCCAGCGTGTGGAACGGATGGTCGATCTCCATACTGATGTTGTTCATCTCAAACATTCCAACGACGTTGCCGAAAAAGTCAAGCGTGAGGACGTCGGCGCACGAGCCCAAGACGGCATCGACCGACAAGCGGTTGAGCTCATCGTTCTTTTCCATTCGCTCCAGGTTATCGCGCAATCCCACCATGAAATGCTCCAGGGTTTGCATCAGCAGTCCCTTGAAACAGTCCTTGTATTCTTCCATGGTCTGCCCAGGTTCAAGGTCATCTTCAGAAGTGACAACCTCCCACCATGGCTCCTGGCAGAACATGGCCACAGGCTGACGCGCGTATCCGAGGTCATGCGTTGAAATGAATCGCAGGAGGATGCGCGCAATGACCTTACCAGCCAGCTGGAAGATTTCGTTCGTCACTACAACCGCGCGCACTCGGACGTTAGCATTTTTGTATTAGAAGCGCATGCAGACAGGCGAACCAAACGTACCCAGCGTGTGATTGATGTAGTGGCCCATTGGCGTCGAGTTGTCGTCCGCTCGCGTGCACATGATCGCGTGTTGCTGCTCATACGCCGCCTTCTTGCACTTTTCAGAGCAGTAAAGCACACCGCAAACGCACTGCACCTTGTTCTTGGCCAGGCGGAAGACGTTGAAGTAGCTCTCTTCGTCGCTCTTCCCGCCTTGCTTCTGCAGCCAGTCAATCGCGCCTTCAAAGTCTTCAAACTTGGCAACATCATTCTCGCCTTCATTGGCCTGTTCCACATGCTCCCACGCTTCCTTGCTGTCAATCAGCGAGACAAAGCAGTGCTCGCAGCAATCCGCAAAGTCCTTGTTGTCCTCATGCTGCATCGCCACAAACGGACGTTCACTCCAGATGGCTTCACCGGCCTTGAAGGCCTTGTCGGCATAGATGGCTTTGCCCTTGTGCTCGCCGGCAAAGCCACAGACAATGGCGTCCGTCTGGAGCTCGTTCTTGAGCAGCTCGTCAAAGTACTGCTGCACGGTCGGTTCGTTGGATTGAGGCATGGTGAATCTGCAAATGCGCGGGCGGGAGGGTGGGTGGCCGGGAACGCGTCGCGAAAGAAACGGATGTGGGCGCGCCGCGTGGTTGGAGCTGCGCGCGCGACGGCTGGCTGGCGGCTAGAAGTGAAGGTGACTGTTTCTGTTTGGATTGTGTACCCGACACAGCAAACAAGAGATCGGCGACTTTCACCCACGGGCTAGCATGGAAGGAACGACTGGGAGTGATGAGCGACGCGAGTCACCGTGGCACCTCTTCCATTGGTCGGTGTGCGTACACAACTTGGCCATTTCGGATCTGCTCCCCCATCCCACTTTTTTCAATGGATCTCCTCACCTGCGCGGCTTTTGGACCAATCAAACACCGAGAATTCGTCACTACTGTCCATCCTCTTTTACTGCATGTCAAACCTCTATTGATGCATGCCGAAACGATCTTGAAGAGACACATGCGTCATAAAGATCCGACGCCATGCGGTGGTGGCGAGTCGTGGCGGTCGCGGCGGGTTGCCGCGGCGTGGAAGCAGTCGTGGGGGATGTCGACTTGGGACGCTGTGCCGTGTGTCAGGGCCTGCAGTATTGCACGGCCATGAATGGGAAATTGCTCTTCGACCCCGTGCGCGGGTACACGAGGTACGTTGGAAATGCGAACAATTGGCGCCTCCTTGAATATTGACGACGGTTTTCGGCGTGTTTAAAAAGAGAGAAAACGACGCAGCTCAAGAAACAGGGTGTGTGTGAGGATCTGGACGCAAAGACGCTCACGTTGTCGCAGTTTGGAGACCAGTATCAGTTTAAAAACACGCCGCGATGCCAGCAGCTCGTGTGGAATTTTCACTGCCTCTCATGGGTCGCCACGACCTTCCAGCGGGTCATCAACGGCGTCAACATCAGCTGTGCGAATGTGCAAGACGCGAGCACGGTGCCGCTTCCACCGTGTCGCTCATTGTGTGTGGAGGTCGCCGATAAATGCGTGTACTCGCATTTCTATCGCCCGTACCTTGAGAACGTGTGTGGGAGGATCCCATGTGTCCGTGAGGATGATGAGCTGGCATCAAATGGTACGATAAAGCAACAACCGTGTATACCGGGTGCCTGGGAGAAGGCACCCAACACCACGTTTTCGCGTTGCTCGATCCGTGCGTATGAGCCCCCTAAGGCTGCAGCAACCGCAGTCTATCACTCACAGCTGGTATTCCTGCTCGCAATGGCCTGCCTGCTGTATCACAACGCTCTGTGATGAAGTCGATAGGAGACAATCCAGTAGAGTTACATTGTCTTGATTGTTATCTCGAGTGTTTATTTTCTGTTCCGCGAGTCATTTAATGAGAACCCCATCCATCCTGCTAAAGAGCACGGTATATAACACGAAGCATGACCGTGACTACGATTGACATCGTCCAATTTAGTCTATATGCAGCGGCTCGCAGCTTGGCTGGCATAGTTGCCGGGGCAGTAACAGAATATTCAACCTTGAGTATTCAATCAGATGGCCGACGCCGTAGTGAGCATTGCGATGGTGACTAGCGAGGATGAATGCGAGCTACCATTATTGATGATGATGATGAAGGTCAGGTATATTGTGTTACATGTAAATGAACAACGAGCTACCATTATTGAACTCACGACCATTGGGTCTCTTCCGCGACAGTCCTCGAGGTCCGTATTGTTTACAAGGGTCAGAAGCTGCACGAAGGACTGACTATTGTCGCGTCCATCTCCCATTCATCAGCAATCGAGCAGTGGAAACAAACGGTTGTTGCGGTCTTGAGGTTTCATGGCCGTCTGCATTCGCACCGTGGAGTCGCCAGTGCAATTCAGACCAGACAATATTCTCTCTCTCTCTCTCTCTCTCTCTCTCTCTCTCTCTCTCTCTGACGTCTATTGAGTTAAACCGAAACTCCATAGCTAAATTCTGCCCTACTAAGTGGGGTCCAGTAGTCTTTGCCAATAGGTGGTTTGCCAACGCGCAAAATCACTTGGCAGGAAGAGCCCACTCGATCAAGCTCCTGTCTGTGATGAGGGTGGTGCACTTGAACACTTGCTCTGTTGTTCATTGCGCTCTGTGCCCCATTCGATTGAAAGTTCGCAGGTGGTAGTGCCAGTGTGCCACGCCTACTGAGTCAGCCAGACAGCGTGCCACCGCGTAGAGGCCCAACAAAATCTTGTTTCGTGGGGGCCGATGCTTGCTAAGCTGTCGGATGATGAGTGCACTGTCTCCGACCACTTCTAGTTGGTCCCACCCATTCTTCTGAGCTGCCACGAGTCCGTTCACCAAGCCGTGATATTTCGCTTGATTATTTGTCGTTTGTGCTCCAGCGTAACTCATGGCCGCGCTCCACACAATCGTCGTTTCTGTTGCTGTAGCATCCGCCTTCACAATCACTGATCCTGATCCACCAGGTCCTGGGTTTCCACGGGTTCCTCCACCAAAGAACAAGACGTAACGCACTTACCTCTCCGAAATGTTTGAGTCCGAAATCCTGACAATCGGGCGCTTGATCCTTCCAAGAAGAGTGTCCGCAAGTCGTCGTGATGCCTGCGGAGCTACCAGAATGTGCTGATTACTCTCGAGTTCTGTTCCCAAGGCTCCAGCGTGCACTTTGATGGCTTGATCCTCCTTTTAGTCTTCACCATCGTCAGCTGCTCCATTTCTCCATTTCCAAATGATGCTCAGAGTGACGAGCACGTGTTGACGCCACGCTTCCAGTGCGACTAGACGCGACTGAAGCACTTCGTGGATCTTGATTGTTGGAAGGCTTAGTGAGTGTGCCCACATGCCAGTCGGGTTCGTCGTTAGGTGAAGGCTGAAGGCGTCCCTACAAAGGTCCCTCTCGCTGATCTCGTCGCGAGTGATACCCTGGAACCAGGCTTCTGACAGCTGAGACCATAGAAGTTTGGCTTTCGGGCAATGCCAGAAAATGTGTGTCAACCTGCCTCCCTCCTTAGACCAGTGGACTGGGGCTGAGAGCAGTTGTAATGCCGCAGGTTCTTGGAGCGAAGGTCGTCCGTCATTCGTTCCAATTGCGCGAGGCGGTATTGAGGCTGCAAGCGAGAGCGCATTGCTGGGACTGTTCGAGCCTGGACTAGGTTGGACGCCAACTGACGCAAGGTTGCAAGTCCGGAGAAGAGTTGAGACGAGCTGGATATTGCGGCGCTAGTGTCAATTTGTGTGGCTTGATGGTGGGCTTGGTACACAGCGAAGTGGATGGCAGTAGCGTATTATATGACAGCATCATAACGTTTTACGGCTGCTAGGTGAGGAAGCGTATCTTCTCGTGGCTTCTATGGACCAGGACGGCCACCCTTTTACCGATTTTTGTAAGTATGCAGAGTCCGCACGTCTTGTGCTATGCTGCTGATAAAGATGGAAGATGCCGGTGTATTCATTCACTCGAGAGGAATTAGGCAGCAACTCATTCCATGAGATATTAACTACCTTCAAATCATTCGATATCAAACATTGCGACCGTCGAACATGTTTGTTGTCAGGGACAATACTCTGGAGTGCGGCCATGAGCCATGCTCATCCCGCAACAACAAACAACCAAGCTGAGTACCAAGGACTCATCACAGGCCTAAGAGCAGCTCATCAAAACAAGTGGTTTCCACTTGAAGTGGTTGGGGACAGCGCCCTCATCCTCCAGCAGCTACGCTCCTACCGTAAACCGAAGAATCTCTGTCTGCCTCGGCTGTACGCGATCGCACGACGTCTGGCAGACCTACTCGACGTCCGACGATGGATGCATCACCCACGAGCGTCCAACAAAATGGCTAACTCGTTGGCCAATCACGCCATGGATCATCGACGCAGTTCACAAGTCATGCATCCAACGGCATGTACTGGGCATGTCACCGTAGACGCCCTTCTCAGCAACGATTTACGTCCTTGGTTCGCCGCTTGGAGCGGCAACTGAGTTGATTAGCTTACATATTCTCCTTTCCAAGCTATTAGGGTACAATAATTGCGCTCAATAGACTTCACTTTCATCATCATGTTTGTTGTCGTTACTCTCCATCTCAAAATGCGTTGTGCGTACACGGAAAAAAAGAATGATTGGTCACAGGAATCCGCGTGAAGCGTGGCACATGCATACGAGTGTTTCGTGCCCAAAAGTTATCAAGATTGAGAACAAAACATCGATTTAGCGAAAGCTGCAACGGTTGACTATAGATTTCCTCCATCTCTTTTCACTCTGCTGGTTGCGAAAATACTCCTCGGCTGAGTTCAATGGGCAGCGGCAGGTGCTGGGGTGCATGAAACATAGCTGGTATGTGATGCATTGGCATAGGCCCACTTGCTGAACGCCAGGACTTGCTCTCCAGTGTCAGCCTGTTAACTGTTCGCTGCAAACAGACGTTCTTGGTCCGTAGCTCTTGCACGAGTTCCTCCAGATACTCCATTTTATCTCGACTGCGCTTGCGAGATCGAGCCGCCGACTCGCGATTCTTGTGTTTTCGTAGCTCTTGCTTCGTCATTTTTGAGAGATCCAGTGCAGTCGCGTTCATTTCAAAATCCCATTCGCTCGCTGAGGACGAACAATCGAACTCCTGCTGACTATGACTGCAGGGTAAAGAAACCTGGGTGTCCATTACGGCCTCCAGGCCCCGTGGAATCTCATTGAAAAGAGAATCGGTCGTCGACGCCTCTTGCGAGTCCGAAAGTTTGGCACTTGCTGGTTTATCGTTCGGAAGAGAACTCTCACACCACATTCCATCGTAGTCGTATGGAGGAATCGGTAGTGAACTGATACTTGGGCGAGTTTTCAATGTAGCCATGCTGATAGTCGACGTGAGCTTCGTGGTGATAGGACAACGCTTTTGCAGCTGGGAGGCTTTGTACAAATGATAAAGAGGACCCAGTCTAGACACCGTAGCATCTCGAACGAAAGTTCTTCAGATGTAGCAATTAGTGCTCTTCAAAAAGAGATACCGTCTTGGTACAGTCAGCATATGGCTTCATGCTTGCTAAGGTGGCTCCTCCACCCTGATACGCGACGTGGGCTGACTGTGGGGCAGACGTGGCATGACTTGTTCAACCTGAGACGCGAGCAAAGTGCCCCCACGCATCACCGCATTGACAAGGTGGCGATACACATGGTAGTGCGTCCACAGGAGGCTTTTTACCTTCAAAGGCTTTGACCTCCCTAGTCAGAACCTTGTGAACCGCGAATGAGACTCCTCTTTCGTCGATTCGAAGACCAGATTGTCACCATCTGTGCTCTCATATCAGCATCCCAAAGGCATCTCAACAAGTCATGCGTGCCTATCACGCTCAGGCGGATTGACAGCTCCGTATACTCTTCCGGAACTCATTGTGTGCCGTGGCGAAACGTAAGACACTTCCTTGAATTCCTTGGAATACCTCGACTCAGTGATCTTCGTTTTCAGTACCTTGGATAAACAATACTTCTCGAGGGATTCTGGTCATTCACGTCTCAACACACTCGAATGATGACCTCTGATATCCGATGCAGCTGTTGCGAACAACGTGGCAGGAGAGAAATAGGGAGATCAGTGATGAGTAGAGTTGTGCTGCTCACTGCTCTTGTGAGCCACCACGGGGCTTCCTTCCTTCAGGTTCCTTTCCTTGTGTGCAACGTGGACATGGGATGATATCTATACAATCTGGTCGATATTTTCAGGACAGGAACCAAATCGCCGGATCCCACACCGGATTTCTTCCGGCGCTCTATCCATCGCAAGGCGCTTCATCCGGTCGTCATGCTATACGGGCTCTCCATGCTGTCCGTCTCGTTGGCGCTACGTCGTATCGAGTGAAAATTCCCGTAAACTCAGCCAGATCAGTCAACCAAAGCAGGATCTTCACGTCTGCTCTATCACGAACTGGTAAATTTCGATCTGTCGCCACGTCTGAAATCGGTAAGCGAGATGAGTTTGGACAGTCCACAGCACAGAATGCGCCGACTTTGCGCGTTGACACGTCGACCAAGTGCAACATTCGCTTCCCTTCTAAACTAAATACCCGTAATCTTGAATTAAACACAATAATTTGTACATATTGTTATTGTACTCTTATCCTAAATACCCGGTATTTGACGTTCTTGACAGTCACTCTCCACTTGGATCTCGTTTGTCGATTGTACTGGAATTGCCAGCGATCTGGTCACGACGTGGACGACTCTGCCCGCGAAACGACGCCAGGACGGATGCTACGTCGAGTGGACGTGTTATGATCTCGCTCCCATTGGATCCACGCGCGATCCTTGCTAGAGACACGTGAGGTCGCATGTTACGTTCACTTCCCAATTGAGCTTGTCAGTCACAGCTACTTGCCACCAATGTTTGCCACGCCTGCTGCCAAGATGCCTATCAACGAAGACGCCAGTACATGGCTTGACACGGACTACGCTCACGCGTACGCCGCGGAAATTGCTGCTCACATGGACGATCCGCTCGCGAGCGATCTGTCGCATTTGCTCAATGGCGATCTTGATCGCATCGACCTGGCTTCGTACGCCGCGTCTGACTCGGGCAACGAAGAGATGGTCGACGAGAGCAAGCTGACCAAGGAAGAGCTCCGCAAGCACAAGAACCGCCAGTCAGCGGCTCGTTCGCGCCAGCGCAGCCGCGAGCGTCTCGAACAACTCGAGGGCCTCGTGCGCGACCTCGAACACAAGAACCGCAGTCTCCAGCAGACTGTGCAGATGCTCGCCTATGAACGTATGGCTGGCCAGCAGCACATGATGGTCATGCCAGAGCCTCTTGCTGCAAATCTGTACCCAGTCAACATGGGTGAGCCAATGGCCATGCCAACCGAGTTTGCTTAGAGTGTGTGATTATTATGGCGGAATGGCGGGTGTGTATGATTTAGTCTGGTAGACGAGTTTAGTGATTCGATTGTTCAAATAAATGCAAAGCGATTTTCTTCTTACGCCAAAGTTATTTGTTTCCTATGCACTTCTGAGGACTCGGAACCGACCAATCGAACTTGGGAATCGGAGGATGCAGGAGATGACCGCTCCTTTGTCTCCTCCAGAACACCGTTTGATGATATTCCTAGTTTAAAAGGGTTTATTGGCGTCCCCGGTGCTTGGAATATCACTCTAGGAGCAATTCATAACATCTTAAGCCTGTTTCGAATTAGTGAATCAAGAGATACGCCTCCAAATATGATATAAAGCCACAATATATTCCAGTTATAGTATGATACAAGCTTTCTGGTGGTGCTGGGACCGCATTGCTTAGTGGTAGTACGGCAAGGTCGCAGGAGTGGACTTCTGCTGTTGCTGCATCGTGAGCATCCGCAACTCGCTTTCAAGGCGTCTGTTCTTATCACTTAGCTCCTTGACCATCCGCTCAAGCTGCTCCATGCGCTGGCGAGAACGTTGGCGGGACCGCGCCGCAGACAAGCGGTTCTTGTGCTTGCGCAGCTCCTCCTTGGAGAGATTCGAGGCTTCTTCCTCCTGGTCTTCTTCGTCCAGCAGGTCGAATTCACTTGGGGATTGGTCTCGGTGGTAGTCAAACGAGCCGCGGAGATTCGAGCTACGTGGGGAATCGTAATCGCCGTGCGAGGCGACGTCGATCTTGTCCGTGTTGTACAGGGGACGGGTGCGACTGGAGCGCGATTGGTATGGCTGGTAACGCGAGGAGAAGCCCTCGAAACCAAAGCCGTGGCTTCGCTCGCGGGTCGTACGCGTGGGAAAGCCATCGAGCGAGAATGGACGCGTGCGAATGGCGCTGTCATCGAACAGGGACGTGGCTTGCATGGTGGGAGGTGTCTTCACAAACTAATAGACTTGCGGTGGGGAAGGCGAATTGCTGAGTGAAGTGATCGAGTCGAGGCCTTTGTCGTGGGATGATCTCACCCAACGTGTCGACTTCAACTCGCGAATTATAGGAGAGATCCACTGGATTGTTGACAACTGGATTGCTACGTACATCAGTCACTTATTAGGGCCGCAAGTACCACTCTGACCCGTTTCTGGTGTTAGATGACAACGTGGCATGACTTGGTGAGGTGTTCACTGACGTGGGCGACTTATAAGGCGACAACGAATTATGATACAGCGGTGGCTGCCACGTAGCAGGACCTTTACGGTACCCTTTGATGTGTCCTCAAGAACGCTAGGATGGTGCACTCCATGTTGGGGGATTAGCATTGTCATCCCTGATACCACGGTAGAAAGACGATAATTTGCCGTAATTTGGGCTGATTTGTCAAATTACGCCGTATATTTCGATTTGCTGACTCGACAAAAGATTACGAGGCAGAAGAGCTACTCAACTCAAGTGATACGTCGAGCTGGGTAGAACCCACAACATGGGTTGATGCCAACACGACAGGACAACTTGACGTGGCTGCTGTGTAGATCAAAGTTGTGAGTTGATCACGCAGGGCAACACAAAGCGCGGGTATACAATCCAGCGGAAGGCGGAAGGACTGATTTACTTCGAAGTGCACAAAGCACGAGCGAACAATCTAGTGCATATCACTCAAGGGTACAAAGTATATTACAAGGGGGTATGATATGACTGGGTTTACATCAAATGGGTCATCAGCGTGGATGGGTTTGTAGCTGGCATCTGCGGCATGGGGTAGCCGGCAGGTGAGGCGACTGTGGCCTGGAGACTCAGGCCGTTGTAGGCCATGCGTTCATAAGCGAGCATCTGCACGGTCTCCTGGAGATCGCGGTTCTTGACTTCGAGGTCTCGGACGAGTCCCTCGAGCTGCTCCAAGCGCTCGCGGTTGCGCTGGCGGGAACGAGCCGCTGATTGGCGGTTCTTGTGCTTGCGGAGCTCCTCCTTGGTCATTTGAGGCTCATCGACGTCGTCTTCGTTTGACTCGGACTGGATACCCAAGTCAAGGTCGAGGTTGAGCTCTGGGGCAAACGCCTTGAGGTCGTCGAACTCGAGCCAAGTCGAATCTTCATGCTCCATTGGCAAGGCAGTGGCCAAGGAAAGCGCTGGGAAGGTGTTGTCAGCCATGGTGTTGGATAGTGAGAGACAAACTCGGAATGCTTTGGAAAGTAGTAGTGGGCGGAAGGCGCGCAATTGTGGAATGCCTCGAGTTCCCAGGTTCGATCTTTTCGTCGCCTCGTCCACCAAGAGACACGAATCCCCTCCTCATGATCTGGCAGTCAATGAGTTCCGGCCTCCTTTACTGTATTCTATCCACTCGAAAGAGGCATCATCTGGCGATTGCGAACAGCCACGGCGGCAAAAGCACAGAAACCTGGCCACCAGCTGACGAGTCTGCTGGATTTCCTGACCGACATTCTTCGGCTGGCAAACGTAAGTTTTGTTTTATAAGTACATATAGTGATGTTTACTAGTATATTATCGATTTAAAGATGAATATTTGATTCATTTGCCGGATTGTTTGGGAACGAGAAAAGCCGACTTTCCACTCTTCAACGTGGCAAAAAGACAGAAACGTTGCGTAGGTTTCAGTTTGCGTATACGCAATTTGAGTTCGTGACGGACAGAGAGACTGGATTCCTCATGCCCTGAAGCTCCTAATGGTCTCACACAACATCCGTTGAGCCGTTTATGAACTCTGAAATGCACGAGATAACCCCAAGTGTGTCGTATGTCGGAATCGCCGGGATCTCGACTCATTGTGACGTAACGAAGGACCGGATTCCTTCATTCCACGTGACGTGGATCAATGTGGCGGTGCATGCGCGTCGTGTGAGTACGGCAAATATACTTGAGCTCTCTAGGCGGTGTTATATGGCCACGTCACGGGTCTCGTAGCGTAGGAATCCAGCGGCTTATCAAACGACATAGAACGCACGAGACTCATCCGGCAAACCATCATTGTCACATTGCATAAACACTACTGCCACGCAACTAATGCACAACACGCATGAGCATCGTGTCCTCACTCCTAGTGGTAGAATGGGTGCTGGCTCTGCTGACTGAGACTGAGGGCACGCACTTCCTGCTCGAGTCGGCGGTTCTTGGCGCTGAGTTCGCGCACCAAGTGCTCGAGCATGTCCATGCGTTCGCGTGAGCGCTTTCGAGAGCGAGCAGCCGACTGTCGGTTCTTGTGCTTGCGGAGTTCCGACTTGGACAGCTTGGATACATCCACGTCATCGTCGTTGTTGTGTTCAGAATCCGTATCGGTCCCTGCAGACACCGACGGGGTCGGTGGCTCAAGCGATCGGTGGCGCAGATCCTCTGCTGTTCGCAGAGAACGTGGCGCCTCGTACCCATCGTAGCGCATGAAGCGCGTCTCTGGAAACGGGATATACTCGGGGTTCGTGTACGGCATGCTGGTGGTCTCGAGTAGACTCTGGTAGCCGTAGTATGTCTGCATCGATGGCTCGTGAACTGGCGACTCGACGCTCGCTTGCATCGTCCGTGGGAATTTGGCGAATACGTCCTCGTCACTGGCCACGCGCAGTGGCTCCATGACGACGCTCGTCTTGATCCAGCGTGTAGAACTTGATTCTCGCAACTGCTGACTGGTTCGTTAGCCACGGGAAACTAGGTGGCCGAGCCTCAGACGCCTGGACACATCACGTGTATGCGGGAAGACGGGCCACTTGTTTGAGGAGCTCAGCCCACCAAGGTACCACACCTCTCGAAGATGATTGCGAGCAGAATCCATCGAGGGCCTCTACGTCGTGGTGATCTCATCACTCAGAGAAGTACCCACACGAGTCCACCCACAAGTAGCTTCAACGTGGCACATGACAAGTATCCGGTGAAGCTCGCCTGACATTTTTCGAACCCCAGTGATTTCTTTCGCACGCACAGCTAGCTGATGACAGTCATTCTTGACATGGCCTCGAGTGCTGTACGTACACTTGCCGCCTTGACAACGTTGCGTAGTAAATAATGGCTTGTGTTATGCTCGTGCGCTCTTCAACTTGAGTCAACAATAATATTGTCGAACTTAGCAGCTCCCAATAAAACTGTGAGATGAGCCCTGCGACGCTTCGTCAGTCGTTGTGTCACGCCTTCGTCTCCGTTCTTCCGCTCCCTCTCCTCACGAACGGACGCCAACTGACTGCTTCGCCCCCACTCGTACGAGTCATTCGTAGCACAAGACAAGAGCGCGCGTCAAGGCCATGACGAGGAAGAAGCTCGGCGTGCTCAGTGTCGCGCTCATCACCTACTTCAATGTGAGTGGCGGACCATGGGGCTCGGAGCCAATCATCGCAGCTTGTGGGCCGTTCGTTGGCATCCTCGCAGCCATGATCTTCCCTTTTGTATGGTGTCTTCCCCTCGCGCTGTCGTTTGCGGAGCTCTTCAGTGCCTTCCCGACGGACTCGAGCTTTTGTATATGGGTCGGCAAGGCGTTCAATCGGCAAATGGGCTTTTACGTCGGCTACTGGTCATGGGTGGGCGGCGTCATCGATAACGCGATCTATCCGTGTCTTATGGTTGACTCCATCTACGCGGTGCTCATGGGACCAAGCGCCGAGTTGCAATCAGTCATTGTTCCCTGGTGGATGTATATTGTCCGACTTACCGCTGCAACCCTCTTCATGCTCCCCACAATCCACAGCATCGACGCTGTCGGTCGTTTCCTTCTTGTTCTTGGCGCTGCGATGATTTTCCCATTCTTCATCCTGGTCTTCTACGCGGTCCCGCAAATCGACCCACGCAACTGGCTTGTCGTGCGTCCAGAGCCTCAGTGGAGTCAACTCTTCAGTGTTCTCTACTGGAGCTACAGTGGTTTCGATGCTGCGGGCGCCTACGCGAGTGAGATCGATCAACCTCGACGAACATATCCTCGTGCTATGATGCTCACCGTCATGTTGGTCGCATTGACGTACTCAATTCCATTCTTCGCTGCGTCAGGAGTTGATAAGCCGCACTACGAGACGTGGGCTGACGGTTATTATCCCATTATCGCAGAGAAAATCTCTGGTCCGCTGCTTCGCTCGTGGTTTCTCGTCTGCGCGATTCTCGGGAACATGGGCGTTTACATTGCCAAGCTGACCAAGAATGGGTTTCTGCTTGCCGGAATGGCTGATCTTGGGCTCGCGCCGACCTATTTCATCGAGTACGAGCCTTTGTCTTCCTTTAAAGTGGAAATGATTCACTGACTGTTGGAACTTGCAGACGATCAGCAGCGACCGGTGTCCCTCAGCGTGCGATTCTCCTGTCGTACGGGATCATCTCCTTCATGGCGCTCTTCGACTTCAACGTGATCCTGGGTGTCGATAACTTCCTCTCGGCACTTGCTTGTGTCACTGAGCTGTGTGCCGTGGTACGACTTCGCTTCAAACTGCCCGACCTCGAACGTCCCTACAAGGTAAACCTGTCAGACCGTGGACTCATGGCCGTGATGGTACTACCATTGTGCATCGGGACTTTCGTCATGCTCAACGAGTTCACCAAGTCGCGGCTGAGCATGATACTCAATCTTTGCGCTGTCGGTGCCGGCGTAATCTACCACCGCATCCTGCGTCGCCGTCGAGAAAAGAAGTATCTCTTCTCGCCTCGAGCAAGCAAGATCTTCACTGAAGGCTTCGCGCTTCCACTCGATACGCCCGTGCACCTGACGTCGGGCACACCGAAACAGCCCCTCTTGGATGACTCAGACGCAGCAACACCTCGCACTGCGTACACGTAGATCAGCAGTGGCAGTACAACAGATAATAGAGATGGTAACAAAACTAGCACAAACTGAAAACAAAATCATTTACCATGTACAATGAACATTTGGTCTGACCTCCATGTGTGCCGACTGCTTCGTCTTGCTTTGGTCTATTGCACGTTTGGTTTGCATGATGGAACCTCAATCGCTCATAACAGGTACCATAAACAGCTCGATTTCAATCTCGCGCTCTTGTCCTTCACGCATTTCAGAGTACTCGAGTATTTTACTGCGCAGCTCCAGAGTCGGCAGGCACTGGAGCGGAAGTGACGAGGAGACCACCAAACAGATCGTCCGATACGGCCGTCGTGGTGGTAGTAGTCTCGGTGGTCGCAGACACTTCCGTGGCCTCAACGATCTCAGAAACTGTTGTCACCACCTCGGTCTCGACAGTCACTCCGTCAACAACGGTCGTGGACTCCTCAATGTCGGTCGACGAATTAACAGCGAGGCCCTCGACCATTGACTGGTAAGAAGTTTCCACAGGAGACGAATCACCGCCCAACGCAAGACCGTCGAACATCGACTGCGAAGCTTCGACCGACGATGATTCTCCACCGAGAGCAAGACCGTCGAACATCGACTGCGAGACCTCCATCGAAGACGAAGTGACCGAAGACGACTCTCCACCCACAGCAAGACCGGCAAACATCGACAAGCTATCAGCGGAGGCAGATTGTTCGACAGACTCTTCTTCCGCACTGGCATATCCTTCAGATTCGGACTCAACTGGCACATCTGCTGGCTCGACGGCCTCGGTCACTTCAGTTTCTGCTGAGACTTCAGATACGCTAAGACCAGCGAACATTGATGTCTCGACTGGGGCTTCCTGAGAAGTGATCGATGGACGCGGGGAGTTGGAGCTCATCTGAAGACCACCGAACATGTTTCCTGATGACTTCCGACGAGGGGAGTTAGGACCCGAACCGACCGAACCTGAGCGAAGAGAAGCCACCGCCTTCGGTGAGGCAACCTTCGTGGCAGCGCTCTCAGTTGAGGAAGAAAACTGGAGACCACCAAAGATATCAGCTGACGATGCTTCTGGTTGTGGTGCTTCACTAACTGGTTCTGAAGCACCAACCTGCAAGCCGGCGAACATGTTTGTTTGTTCCGATGCTTCGGTCTTAACGCCGAGTCCGCTGAACAAGCTCGGAGTTGTGGAGTTCGTACGAGCTGGGACGGTGCTGGCGTTCGAGAGCAATGACTTGAGCTCGTCCTCCTCCTCACGCAATTGGGCCATCTCCTCGTCCAACGAAGCTGCGGTCTCATAGTCTTCGTTCTCCGTTGCACGTTCAATATCAGCCTCGAGCATGGTAATACGCGCCTGCAAAAGACGGAGCTCATCCTCGATCTCTTCAGCACTATGGCCATTGTCGTTGTGTGCCTCAACCTGAACAGATGTCTGTGCAACGGTTTCGATAGCCTTGACAGGTTCCTCTTCAACATCCTCGTCCTCATCTTCAACATCGCCAGCGGACCCGATCGTCGGATCGCGCGCCGAGAGTGCGAGCACAGACTGTTGGCGGCGCTTAAGAGTCTCGATCTTCTCATCAAGCTTGGCAGCGAGTTCATAGTCTTCATTTTCAGTAGCCTTTTCAATAAGCACCTCAAGCTCCGCCAGTTTGGCGGCGATGCCATCACTAGCATCTGCATCACCATTCACAGCATCACCATCGGCATCGCCATCAGCGGCGGTCGATTGCAATCCAACATCCGTCAGACGGCCCATCGTTTCCTCATCCAAACTCTCGTTGTCGCTCTCATCATCTTCGACTTCCTCCTCTTCCTGCGCTGGGTCGGACACGTCATACTTCTTTTCAAGAATGTCTACTTGGACCATGCAAGCATCGAATTCGGCTTGCACAAGCAACAAGGCAGATGCCCGGAAGTCAATACCGTCCGCCGCCGCGAGACCTTCGCTCTTGAGCTTTTCAATCTGACGAATGGATTTACGCAAGAACTTGGCTTCCTTCCACAGTTCCTGAAGAGAGTTGAGCTCCAGTTGCTTCTCGACCTTCTTTTGCTCCTCCTTCTTCTCCTCAAACTCAGTCTCGCGCTTACTGATGCGCTCCTTTAGGTCCTGCAGTTCCATCTCAACAACTTCAACCATCTCTTCAGCAGTAGCTTGGTCCTTCTCAAGAGCCTTGATGTCCTTCGAGATACGAGCAGCTTCCTTGAAGTTGCGTTGCGAGGCCGCCATCTTCTTCTCTTGCTCCAGGCGAGGGATCAAAGACTCGGCCGAAGCAATAGCATTACGATGGATTGCGAGTGATTTCTCCAGCTCATCATGCTGCTTCGTGAGCATAACAAAGCTTTGCTCAGCAATCGCAGCAGCATCAGCAAGGGCACTCAACTCAGCGGCTTGCTGCTTCTTGCGAACGATGGTCTGATCCCGACGTGACTCCTGAGCCTCGAGGACATTCGCCAATAGCACGGCAGCACGCATTTCCTTCTTCACAGCAGTCACACGCTTCCCGAATCCAGCAATACGGGCCTCATAGTCTTGGATCTTTTCAGTGAACAACTTCTTCTCCTCCTTCAGGCTCTCAGCATCATCTTCAACTTCGCGCTTGGTCTTGTAGATTCCTTCCTCACGCTCGGCAATACGCTTCAGCTGACGCGAGTATCGGTTGCGAACCACGTCGATATCACGCTCCGCCTTCTGGATCGACTCCTCGATTTCAGCCTTCTTGTCCAGCTTGAGCTTGAGTTGACGCTCAAGTTCCCGGATTTCTTCCTCCACACCAGACTTTTCGGTCAGCAACTCATCACGCAAGGTCACCTCAGCACGACACTGGTCTTCAATCGTAGTTTCAATCTCCGTCTTCTCCTCCATCAAGTGATTCATGTTGACAGACACGTGGTGCATCTCGGTTTCAATTCGTTCGGCTTCAAACTGCAACTGGGCAGTCTCGTCCACTTCGTAGTTCTGGAATTCTTCCCGCAAAGCAGATCGCTCCGACTCTTGATCTTCGCGGAACTTTTCGAGCTCCTTCAAAGTGCCACGAGTGCTGCGGAGCTGGTTCGCAAAAGCCTTCTCCTTAGCCTTCAGGAAAGCTGACAATTCACTGTCTACCTTTCGCACGTCACTCTCCGTCAGTGTGATGCAATGCTTGATACTGTTGATCGTTGCGTTCAGCGCGTCGGCCTTCTCGAAGTCTTCCACTTCACAAGCTTGCTGCTGTTGACTCTCGATATCGCGAAGATCAATCTCGTATTGGGTCAACTGCTTTGCGAGCTGGATCTTGTGTTCAAGAATTCGGTTCTCTTCCTCGTTTTGCTTCAAATTGTTGTTTCGGAAGTTGACCGCACTAGCATGGAAATCACGAAGAGTACCAAGAAGACGCTCCTCAGGTGTAAGTGGCCCAGCAGGCTTCTCTGGCTGAGGTGGCTCCTTGACAGCTGGGGCTGGTGTCTCTCGAGATGATGTAGGGAGAACGACCGAAGTGGAGGCGTCATCGTTGTCATTGGCCGCACGACCGCGTACGTTGAGACCAGACAAAATGCCACCATCACTTGGACTAGGATCTTCCTTGACCGACGCACGTGGAGAAGATGATGTGGACGTAGCAGTAGAATCGTGAACAGTGAGACCCGTGAGAATACCGCTGGTACTGGACGCGGTTGAAGAAGTGGTGCTGTGAACAGTGAGTCCACCCAAAATGGATCCACCCGCCTTCGAGCCTGACTTTCCGACAGTTGGCAACAAGTGCGCTAGGTCGGTTGGGTTCGTTGCCATGCGTGGCGGTTTGGCAGCTTCAGCCTCCTCTGCCTGCTGATGTTGCTGCATGAGCTCTTCTTCATTAAGATCTCCACGCTGCAGAGCCGCAATGGATTCATCCGAAAGCTGACGGCCGAAACCTGGTCGAAAGCTCTTCGTCTTCTTCTTCTTGACCACTTTCGATACACCCGCAGGACGCGTAATGCTTGTTCGCTGAGGCGCTTCGACACCTGCAGACGAATTGGCGACGTCCATGTAATTGTAGGTGCCGCTGCTACGAGAAGCCGTTGAGGTATTCGACTTCTTACGCTCAATCACCGGACGCGTGATCTCTTCATCGGCTGAAAACGATGGCGCCGTGCTCGATCCGCCCGCCAAGTCGAGTCCACTACAGCCCCAAAACCACACATTTGATGAAACGATTCATTGCATACGCCATAAGCAAGCAAACATACCTGAACAAACCTCCAGTGGTAGGTGCAGCTGGCAAATCTGGCATTCCCTGGTGTGGTGGCGCAGTACCTCCATATCCGCCGTACGTTGGTGCAGCTGGGGAAGGATTGCTGTACCCACTTGGTCCACTACCGCTCGCCTTGATGGACATACCGCCAAACATGTCCAGTCCACCGCTAGGCGCCGCAGGAGCACTGTTGCCATACGACGGCGCAGCTCCTCCATACGGTTGCGACGGACGATACGCCGCTGGTGGCGCAGCAGCAGCTCCGCCGCTCTGATGTGGCGGATAGCTAGACGTGGACGATGCTCCTGGCGCACCAGTAGGCGGGGCGGCGTACGTCGAGCCAGGTCCTTTCGCGACTGGCGGCGGGAGGTTGAAGAAACCACCGCCCATAGGCGCTTCCTGGCTTCCACCGGACCCAGCGGCCGCGCTGCCCCCTGGATGGCTACCGCGATGACCAGGAGGACCGGACTTTGAGCCGTCCTCCTTGTTCTTGAAGAAGCGTCCGAACATGGCGAGTTGTTGTCGTCAGCACGCGCAACCGACACGAATCGAAGCAGCAGACGCGAGAGCACACGCAGAGACACGCGGAGGAGCGATCAGAAGCGTGCAAGCGGCGTCGGCGAGGCGCAAAGACGGCGATGAGGTGGCGCCGACGCGTGCAGTTCTCCCTTTGGGGAAAGATGGGGAGGGGAAACGCAGAGTGATGGTCCGTTCAGACCACACTCGGACTTTAGTGAGAGCAGTAATTACGAGGAAGACGGCCTGTTTTTACGAAGAACCTAAGATAAGGTAAGAAATAGGACCGCAGTATCCTAAAGTAGGGAATGACTGAAAACGCGCTTGAGCAAACACTGCACCATCTCGAATTCTCTTCGCTGGCAGGTGAAGGAGGCGGATGGCGGGTACACTGGACAATATCAACGTGGTGGGCGATACCTCTCATCTATGCGACGGCGTGTGAAATGGCTCGTAGGTTGGCATACATGACGTGAACGCGGCGGTTGATGTTCGGTCATGTTCCAACGTCGACGAATCTTCCTTCCATTCCTTGGCTTTACTGCAATTTGAAGCGACATTGTCACCAACTTCATGCTGCTGTCCACTCTCCACCACGTCATTATACTCAGGCAATAAGGTTCAACTTGCCGTCCCGATAGAAAGCTTCTAGAACCCCACGTCGGTCGGAAATATAACCTAGCGTGTCAAAACCTCGTGCCATACACCTCCTCATCAACCTGTTGTAATTTACCACCATCGACTCCACTTGCCACGTTAGCTAACCGCATCCCCCACCAAGTTGCGGTTCCCACGCGTAGAGACCATCACTCTGTCTCCGCCTTTGTGGTGGTGGAGCGTGCGAGTGCGATCCGCATTTTCGAACTCGGCGCCCCACGTTCACACTCGACTCAAGATGAACCCGACGCTCGCCGTGGCGATGAAGAAGGCCTCGCAGAACGGCCTGCGTCTCGGCGGCAAGCGCTTCTTTGCCTCGGGCAAGGAGATCCGCTTCGGCGTGGAAGGCCGCGCCGCCATGCTCAAGGGCGCGGACCAGCTCGCCAACGCCGTGCAGGTGACCATGGGCCCAAAGGGCCGTAACGTCGTCATTGACCAGTCGTTTGGTGCGCCAAAGATCACCAAGGATGGTGTCACGGTCGCCAAGAACATCGACTTCAAGGACAAGTTTGAGAACATGGGCGCCCAGCTCTTGCGTCAGGTGGCCAACAACACCAACGACGCCGCCGGTGATGGTACCACGTCGGCGACGGTCTTGACCCGTGCCATCTTCAGCGAGGGCTGCAAGTCGGTCGCTGCCGGTATGAACCCTACGGACTTGCGCCGTGGTATTCAGATGGCCGTCGACCACGTTGTCGACCAGCTTGCCAAGTTGTCGCAGGACATTGATGACAAGCAGAAGGTGGCCCAGGTCGCCACCATCTCGGCCAACAGCGAGAAGGAGATCGGTGACTTGATCAGTGACGCCATGGAGCGTGTTGGCAAGGAGGGTGTGATCACCGTCCAGGACGGCAAGACGCTCTACAACGAGTTGGAAGTCGTCGAGGGTATGAAGTTCGACCGTGGTTACATCTCGCCATACTTCGTGACCGACAACAAGACCCAGTCGTGCGAGATGGAGAACCCATACATCTTGCTCGTTGAGAAGAAGGTGTCGTCGTTGCAGTCGATCATCCCAGTCTTGGAGACGGTCGTCAAGCACCAGCGCCCATTGTTGATCATCGCTGAGGACGTTGAGAGCGAGGCGCTTGCTGCCCTCGTGATTAACAAGATCCGTGGTGGTGTCAAGGTCTGCGCCGTCAAGGCCCCAGGCTTCGGTGACAACCGTAAGGCTTCGCTCCAGGATATGGCCGTGCTCACTGGCGCCCAGGTCGTGTCGGAAGACCTCGGCCACCGTCTTGAGACGACCACGCCTGAGATGCTCGGTACCGCTAAGCGTGTGAGCGTCACCAAGGACGACACCTTGATCTTGGACGGTGCCGGTCTTGCTGAGGTCGTTGAGGACCGTTGCAACTTGCTTCGTGACTCGATTAACTCGACCACGTCCGAGTACGAGAAGGAGAAGCTCCAGGAGCGTCTTGCCAAGCTCAGCGGCGGTGTTGCCGTTATTAAGGTTGGTGGTGCCAGCGAAGTCGAGGTCGGTGAGAAGAAGGACCGTGTCGTCGACGCCTTGAACGCCACTCGTGCCGCCGTGGCCGAGGGTATCGTCCCAGGTGGTGGCACTGCTCTCCTCTGGGCTTCGCGCAGCTTGCCAAGCCTCTACGACAACTGCGTGAACCTTGACCAGAAGGTTGGTGTGCAGATCATTGAGCGTGCTTGCCGTGCGCCAGTGACCCAGATCGCCAAGAACGCTGGTGAGGAGGGTGCCGTCATTGTTGGCAAGCTCCTTGAGAGCGACTCGCCATACTTCGGTTTCAACGCCCAGACCAGCCAGTACGTCGACATGGTCCAGGAGGGTATCATCGACCCTACCAAGGTCGTGCGTACCGGTCTCGTTGACGCCTCGAGCGTTGCCTCGCTCATGATGACGGCTGAGGCCTTGATCGCGGACTTGCCAGAGGAAGCCGGCGCCGCGCCTGCTATGGGCATGGGTGGCATGGGTGGTATGGGCGGCATGGGTGGCATGATGTAAGTCAACCACTCCCGCTCATTTGAACCAAGCTTCGTGTCTCTTTTGGACGAGAGGACTGCGTCGGGTGACGATGAAGTCGGCCGTACGCCTCGCTTGTCCAGCCGAAACGTCGATATTTTGACAGAGTAATAGATCATTATTGTAGCCACTGGTCACCCCCACGCATTGCACACTTGTAACTCGCCTTGCTGTTGCTATTCGTCAGCGTTCTAGAACAAAGTCCTCACGAGCGTCTTCCACCATTACTATACATCTATACGCGTATCCATTGTGACCGTATCCGGTATGTATACCTCTATACGGTCTCGTCACTCGTGATCCCCTCGTGACAGTGACGTGTCATCTCTGCCTCGTCTGCCCCTGGTTTTCTGGGTCGGAGCTCCTCACCAACTTCATGCGGCTACGATCGAGTGGCTGCCTTCTCCTCGTTCTCTCTCTCGTGCGCTGATTACGCACCTCCCTCAGCCGACTGCTTCATCCGCCGACCATCGGATTGCGGGTCTCCCCAGTCTCTAGAACGCCGAGCAGCCCTCATGACGTCCTCCACACTGCGTCGTCGCCTGGGCAAAGGCACCGACAGCGACGCTGACGACAAGAGCAAGCCACGCTCGCTGCAACGCACGGACAGTTGGCACGCCAAGGCCGCGGACCATGTGCTCTCGCGCCGTCGCTACTTCCTCTTGGCCGGTGTGCTCTTGGGCATCGCCGGCTTTGCGCTGCTCAACTCGGTGAACAAGGAGATGCCGGACATGACGGACATGATCCAGTTGCCTGCGGAATCGGTACGTGCACCATGAACATGACTCACATAGTCTTCCTCGAATCGAATCCATGCCTTGCCGTGTATGTTCAGATGAAGATGATCCGTGACAAGTTCAAGCTCGAATGGAACAAGCGCGTGAACGACGACTTCCTCGCATCGATTGACTACCGTCCGTTGCTATCTGGATCCCCCGATCGCCCTGGCCTCGAGCTCAAGGCGGAAAACGTCACGGGGGTGTCTCCCGTGGTGATGATTCCTGGCTTCACGTCCACTGGTCTCGAGATCTGGCAAGGCGGCGAGTGTAGCAAGGCCTACTTCCGCCAGCGCATGTGGGGTACGGCGCGTATGGTCCAGCAGTTTGTGCTCAACCAGGTACGTCAAGGCTCGTTTGTTTGACTAGAAGCAGCTCTAACGTATCGTTTTGCTGTAGAAATGCTGGTTGGAACACATGATGCTCAACCGCACGACTGGTCTGGACCCGGATGGCGTCAAGCTTCGTCCAGCGAGTGGCTTGGAAGCCGCCGACTACGTCATTGGTGGCTACTGGGTGTGGGGCAAGATCATTGAGAACCTCGCAGACATTGGCTACGACAGCAACAGCATGTACATGGCTCCGTACGACTGGCGTTTGACTCCGTCATTGATGGAAGTGCGTGACAAGTACTTTACCAAGCTCAAGTACATGATTGAGATGGCCAAGGCAACCAACGACGGACGCAAGGTCGTGGTCATCTCGCACTCGTACGCGACGCAGGTCATCTACTTCTTTATGCAGTGGGTGGAAAGTGAGAAGGGCGGCAAGGGCGGCAAGGACTGGGTGGACCAGCACATTGACTCGTTCGTCAGTGTCGCCGGCTCGATCTTGGGTACCGTCAAGTCGGTCAGTGCGCTCATGTCGGGCGAGATGAAGGACACTGCCGAGCTCGGTGGCTTGTCCCGTTTCCTCGAGTACTTCTTTGGTCCGCCAGCGCGTGCTTCCCTTGCGCGCTCGTGGCCTAGTGTGTTCACGATGCTCCCGATTGGCGGTGAAGCCATTTGGGGCAACCAAGAATCGGCGCCAGATGACTTTGCTTCGCGTTTTGCGTCGCCTCAGGAGAACGCGGACGGCGACCAGATTGTCTTTAATTCCTCGCTAATCCCGCAGCATATTGAGCAGCATGGCAGCAATGGCGTCGTGCTCCAGTTTGTCAACGGAACGCACGCAAACCTCACGTCGACCAGCATCCGCAAGCTCTTGGGTTCAATGGACGCTGGCCTCGCACAATATGGCGCGTTGTTTGCTGAGGACAGGCCAGCCGATCCAGCGACGTTCGACCACGACCACCCTCGCTATTGGACGAATCCACTGGCGACGGCGCTGCCGAACGCCCCAAACATGAAGATTTTCTGCTTTTATGGCGTCGGCAAGCCGGTGGAACGCGGCTACGTCTACCGTGCGAACGACCCAGAAGACGACGTGCTCAATGATGAGGGCAAGTCAACCGTGCCGTTTGTTTTGAATACGGACTATGATGACCTCCCGTGGGTCAAGGCCGGCATCCGCTACACGGATGGTGATGGAACCGTGCCGTTGATTTCCCTCGGGTACATGTGTGCGCGCGGATGGCGCAGCAAGACGTACAACCCGAGTGGCATGGAGATCCGTACACGCGAGTACAAGCACGACCCAGTGTCGCTCATCTACGACCCACGCGGTGGTCCCGCGACGTCGGACCACGTCGATATCATGGGCAACCACGAGATGATCAAGGACATTTTGCGCGTCGCCGCCAGGGACTACGACAATGTTCACGAACGCATTAATTCTAACATCGAAGAGCTCTCGGCCCGTGTTAACCTCGACCTCGCCTAAGCAATTAGTGGGGTACAGTACACGTAACGCTGTGAAAACACTATACAGAAATAGATTGCTCGAGTTGCTTGAAGAGTACCCCACAAAGCAACCCACGTACCCGGTGGACGTGACGATCTTAGCGGAGTGGATACTTTTAATGACGGGCGGCAATCACGAATCCCTGGATTCCTCTTCCTATATCTCACACGCTGGCAGCTGGGTGAGAAAGCGCAGACAAGCCCAAGTGAGCCTTATACTTTAGAAGTAGCGAACAATAATTGTTCGCACTTGGGCTTGTCTGTGCTTTCCCGAGGGCTCATACGGGCTTGTCTGTGTGCGGTGTCACAAAAGAGTCGGTAGAAAAAAGTCGAAGCACGGGCATCAAAAGTACATTTGAATAGACTTGTACTTGGTTTACACTGCATATTTGTAAGAAGAGGACAACAAGTGCAAGTACACTTTTTTGTCATCCATTCGAGTGGACCGAATTCCTGGGATAAGTGGACTT
Organism: Pythium oligandrum; assembly: GCA_020085045.1. Lineage (NCBI taxonomy): Eukaryota > Oomycota > Peronosporomycetes > Pythiales > Pythiaceae > Pythium > Pythium oligandrum. The sequence goes on along the minus strand of JAHRIK010000001.1, from coordinate 2,956,732 downwards.
AAATCAGTACATCAGCCATGGTCAAGTAGATCGGCCATGGTCTTTGGGGACTCTAGTACATCGATACCCTGCATTTAGCGATAGTAGTTTGTCCACATCTTGGGACTTGACGACCCTGCACATATAGTATACTGTTGTAACAGATTGAGAAGAGGCACGTAGTGTCTGGCGTAAACTACAGGTTGAAGCGAGCTTTGAGCTGTGGGATCCCACGTTGTTGCGCCGCACGGACAACAAACAAGTGGGATCTGCTGCAATTTTGCGAGAGATGATGGGCTCAGCACGGCCTTGTTCGGTGATGGCGAGACCGTCGGCGACTTGATTTCTCACGTGGGTTTTCTTCGTCCTCGGAATCCTGGGACGCTTCTCATGCGAACGCGAACGCTATGCTCACTTTCAAACTTGCCTCGAGCCACTCACTGACAAGACATTCGACCAACATGGCCACTGCGTACTTGGAGCACCCATGCTTGAAGATCGAAGTCCCGCAGGACAACCTGCTCGGCAGCTCGTCGATGATGGACCTGCTGGTCGATGGCTTCCCTCCAGCCAACACCTTCTCACCTTCGACCACGCCCGGATCCGCGCGCCGCAAGCGTATCTCGGATGACGAGCCAGTGGATGGTCGTCCACTCAGCAAGGAAGAGATGCGCAAGAAGAAGAACCGCGAGTCGGCCGCTCGTGCACGTGAGAAGGCTACGGAGCGCATGCGCGAGCTCGAGTCGCGCGTCGCCAGTCTTCAGCAAGAGAACGCCTATCTCAGCGGCCTTGTGGTCATGATGACGCAGCCAGCGACACCTTCGACCGCCTCGACTCCAATGGAGTACTCGCCTGCATTCCCATCCGATTTCCCAGTACTCGAGGCTCCGCTGCCAACGTACTGGTAAACCCGGGCGAACTGCTGCATGTCATTCGCGTTTGAACGTATTTAAGGAAAGCTCCTCTTAGAGAACATGACTAGCGAGAACGCCACGTCGAATATACACGCTTTCTTCTTTCCAATTACCTGTACGTCTTCTCGAATCTAGTCAGTCACTTCATTACTTTTTTCATCTCTCCAGTACAGTACTCCTCAGAATCTGGTGGTCTTCTTCGCCTTCAAGTCCTCCTAGCCGGCAAGGACTTTTGCATGAATTAGTCGGTGATTATTCAACATGGTTTTGATCCCTTCCTTCCTTTTGCTGACGTGTAACAGGTCACTCGAGATCATCGACGGCTCTGCAGCTGTCAACAGCCTTCGTTCGCGTCTTCATGTCGTTCTTGAACATGGGAAGTCTCCGCTAAGGACACTCGTCTCGTCTGATTCATATCATTCGCTTTCTATATCGTATTCCGAAGAGTCCAACAACCCAACTCATCCCAGAGGCGTGGCACAGCAGTATGTTGTCGATTGTCCTGATTGTCTCAAACTTCATGCAGCTAAGACAGAGATGCCACCCATCTAGAGACCACATCAGTTTTGAGATGCATCCAAGAGAGAACCATAATGCAAAGAGAGCATATCACACGCACGCGCAGCTCCCACATGTCTAACCAGCAGGTGAAGCAGTACACAAACATGCGGCACTGTTGTGGTCGTCTAGGTGTATGTGTGGCCGCTTTCCAGTAGGTACGAGTCCAGACTCCTTCTTGACATATCAACATCGCGCTGTGAAGGCAGAATGAAGCCATGTTGCTCGTCGACCTGCTGGCGTTACTGTCTGCACATGTCCTCGCTCAATCCAGTACCTTCTGCTGGCGCCACCTCAAAGGCCGAGCCCCTACAGCTGGACCACCGAGTCAAGCTCTCTCTTCAGTGCCGTCACGCTCTCCAACACGGCCATTTGTCTCTGTTGGGCATCCATCTCTGCCATTGTCGTATGGTTACATGCTGATTTCCAGCAGCTCATTGGCTCATGACTGCTTGCCGAGCCACGTTACTTGGAGGTGGCACGCCTAGAAATCCAGGCACGCCATTATCCCACTCTGGGCATGTGGCGAGTATGATGAAGCGTCTATGTTCAGTCACGAACTGCTGCGCAATATCTCGGGGGCTTTCCTCACAATATCCTAGCACAGGTCAGACGCCACTGGATTCCTCGGATTCCGACAGTTGCTGCCAGCACTTGACAGGATCGCGACCTCGCCAGTCACCGCAGACGATGCGATCAAAGGATGAATCTGAAGAGCTCATTCCACAACTTGCCTTCTCAGGCACAAACGCGAGCCACACACAATCATGAGCATGTTGAACGACGCTTCCCTTGCCTTCTTGGCCCTCGACAACGACGACGACTTTGCCAACTGGACGGCGACCTTGCTGCCTCCACCAGCTTCGCCTACTGCCAGTGACTCGCAGTCGGAAGTATCAGAGGAAGCCGACGAGTTTCTCCACGAGCCAACTACCACGGCGCTCAAGCAGCAGCCAACTGTGAGTCCTTCTGCTGCTTCACTCAAGCGCAAGCGTTCGGACGATGAAGATGATGAGAAGAACTTGAGCAAGGCTGAGCTCCGAAAGCTCAAGAACCGTCGCTCGGCCGCCAAGTCGCGCGAGAAGACCATGGAGCGCTTCCGTCAGCTCGAACAGCGAGTCAGCGAGCTGCGCAACCACAACGCGTACCTGAGTGATCTTGTTGTCATACTCTCGCAGCCTATGGCTCCTACGTCGTTGCCGCCTCGATCGGCCATGTACTCGTCCGCGCAGCTTCTTCACCAGCAACTGAGCGTGCCAATGACACGGTACTGGTAGATCAACATAGTCAAGTAGTGAGTGTACAGTAATATGATGAATGGCTATTTACTATAAGCAACCACGGCACCTTCTCAAGTTTGATCATCACAATGCAGATAGCGTCATAGTAGACAAGCAGCAAGCCAAATGGATGAAAACTCTAGAGTAAACTATTGGGATTGCGGGGATTTATCTCCGTCCGTAGCGTCCTCCCCCTCCGCCACCACGACGGAAGCGCCCACCACCACCACCTCCACTTCGTGCTTGGTGCGGTGGTCCATGGTGCTGCTGTGGCGGCTGGTGATGAAGTTGCTGTGGTGGTCCAGCTTGCTGATACACAGGAGGAGGTGCGCCATATCCTGGCTGCTGGTGGTAAGAAGGAGGTGGGGCATGCGCGTACACAGCGTGCTGCGGTGGCTGCTGTTGTGGAGGCGGGTGATGATGGAGATGGTGCTGCTGGGGAATCGGTTGCTGTGCCTGGTAGCCAAACGGCGCATTTGACGGCGGTGGATAGTCATACCCGTTAGGCGGTGGGGCATTCGAGTACTGTGGAGGACCTACAGGCTCACCACCGTATCGACCCGGAGGAGGGCCACCGTAGCTACCGCCACCATGAGATGGACCACCATAATATTCCTGTTCTCCATGACCGCCTCGCCCACCATGCTTCGGGCTGGGACGACGATATGGTGGCTGCGCATCGAAACGTGGATCAGCCTGCTGGCCCCGAGTTTGCACAGGCGGCGGGCCACCGTATCGTGATTGGTGCTGCCAATCTGGAGGTTCACTATGCACAGGGTGTCGATGGTCTTGATGTCTGTTGCTGAAATCAGGACGATGAAAATCTGGTCGATCACGGCCGCTGTGGTCATATCCTGGTCCTGACGGTCCATGACGTGGCTGTTGCGGACGCCCACGATCCTGATAAGACGAGTTGTTGTGCCTAGATGGGGGATGATCATAGCTGCTATGAGGACGTGCAGATGCGTGAGGGTGAGCAGCTGGGAAATAGCTATCATCACGTCGTGGCGGGCCTCGCCCACCTCCACGAGGAGGTGAAGAAGATCGCGGTGGTGGACCAGGTCGTCGACCATATGAGGTTCCACCACGTCCTCCTCTACCGCCCTTACCTCGATCTCGACTGTCACTTCGCGGTCGAGATGAGATGTTGCTGGTTTTCTCGCTGACTGGCGCCGCTGACTTTGTTGGAGTCTGTTTCTTCGGCGTCGCAGTTGGTGCCGGCTTGGCGTTTTCCTCACGCCACAGCCGTTCTGCCTCAAGGATAAGATTCAAGATCGCGCGCTACAAGCAAAATCGGATGGTAAGTTCTCCTCACCAGGCCATCTAGCAGAATAAGATATACCTGAAGACCGATAACGTCAGGATCCATCGATACAGTCATCTCTGGAATCTTCATGTTCTCGAGCGAAATCTGCTGGGCACGCAATGCACCAACGCGATCCATTTCACAAATCTCAATGAACTGTTGCTGGGACATTTGGCAGCGATGAACAAATTCACGGCGTTGTTCGAGGTGCTTCGTCTTAAGATCGATCAAATCGCGAGGTTCGATGACGTTTCTCTCAACATCGGCATGACGGGCAAACAGCTCACTTCCTTCCTTCATCTGCATGCCGACCAAGTCCTGCCAGCGGAAGAGCATGTCTCGATCACGTTGGCGTTGATTGTCATGAAGATCTCGAACACCTTGAAAGACAGCACTATCGCCGAGAACGTCAGACAAACGCTCCAACAGCTGATTGTCGACCTCTCGCCGACTTCCATCCGCGTCAAAGAGTAAATGAGGGCACTCAGGAGTCACTGGAAGTGTCGTCGGGACATGCGTGAAGTACTGAGATTCGCCATCAATAGGTACTGTGCCATGTCGGTTGCGCTTGGCATCAGTGGAAGAACTTTGGGTCTCTGCTGCTCGCTTCTTTGGGCCAGCATCGCCGTTCACCGAAGCAGATGCGTATGCACTACCTTTCGTGTCAACAAAGGCGAGATTCGGATCCACAGCTGGCACAGGCTTCTCGACGACAGGAGTTGGTGCCACATTAGCAACTGGCGCTGCTGCTGCACTCACCACAGCTGCGTCAGGAGTCGGAGCCGATGCAGCAGCCACATTATTGATTGCTGCTGCCTTTGGTGGCGCTGGTGTGGCCTCGACGGGCACTGCTGGTCGATCCGGGAAGATCTGGGCCTGAAGAGCTGGCATCGTCATGTTTGGGTCCATGTGCTCAACCACAAAGGCGTGGAATTGCTGCCACAACGGACTGTGCTCATGGTCCTTTCACGTATTCACCACTGTCAGTTCAACATGGCCAAAGCAACTCGACATTCAATGAAACCTCTCACCGGCACCGTGCGGAGCGCTCGCACAAACACTTTACGAGCGTTAGAGAACTTCTGACGGTCGATACAGAACGTAGCATACTGCAACCACAATACAACGTGCGTACTCGCCACTGGGCAGCTCACCGCGCTCTCAAAGACCTTGGTTGCCTGCTTGAATTGGCGTAATTCGACTTCCAACGCTGCATACGCGCCCCAGAGCTCGACAATCGCCGCGACACCACGCTCTTTCTCGTCGTCGGTTGCCTTCTCAACAACTTGGACCCATTGCGCGAGGATCTCGTCGACATTCTTGCGAGCTTCGGGCACTTTCTCATACTACAACCACCACCGAAGAAGGTCAGAAAACCATCAATAAGGTAAAAACCATAGCACTTCTTGAAGCAAACTATGGCTTGATCGAAAGGACTTACATTGCTGGACAAGATCAACTCCTTGGCGTGCGCGATAACATCCGTAGGGACCCACGACGCGACCGATTCCGCCTGGCTCGCCGTCATGTTGCCGTGCGCCGTTTTCCGTTTGGACTGGTGGCCGCGCTAGGGGGCAACGACCGTAAAACCTTGGTGGAAAAACCTCGGAACGAAGAGTGATGGTGTGTGGTGCTGCTGACAACAGCCTGTACGAATTGATATTCTCAAAAGGAAACTTTCCCATATATGGTACGTAGCAGCTTGTATTTACCTCTACAAACACATATCGATAAGAGAGCAACCCAGAAACGACGTCGCATAGTTTTATGCTGCCGAGGGATATGTCGGCTGTGCAGACAGACATATCTGTCGACGTGATCGTATTGTCGGTTTGGCTTGGAAAGATGATGCGCCAATGCTCAACACAGCACAAGACAGTCGTAGTCATCATCTGGAGTGGCCATGGAAGGGAACAAGGGTCATTATTGGGTGATGTTATACCCCATAGAAAGTATACTCCGAACATATTCATAACTCAACAAATACAACTTTATTATATGACTTGACCAGTGCGTGGTTTAGTAGTCAGCATCGACAGGCTCAGCCTGAACGCGTCCGGGAACAAAGTCCGATCCGTTTCGGCGCTGGATGACGCTGAAGTCAATGTCCGTGTTGCTCTCGCCACCGTACTCATCGTCACTGGTGGCTGGCTCAGGGTATTCTTCATCACAGTCGTCAGCACCATTCCCAGGTTCTGGGAGATCGTCGTCACAGTCTGCATCGTTTCCGGGTTCTGGGAGATCGTCGTCACAGTCGGCGTCCCCGCCAACCTCGCCGTTGCTTGGCTCGGGGTATTCTTCGTCACAGTCATCGTCATTACCAGGCTCTGGGAGGTCATCATCACAGTCCGCGTCGTTTCCAGGCTCTGGGAGATTATCGTCACAGTCTTCATCGCCAGGAGCGGCAGCGTACTCGTCGTAATCCAACGAGCGGCCCTCTGGCTTCAAGGCTGCACAGTTGATGTACACCTGCCATTGGATCTCGTGCAGCGCCAACCAGACAAACTTGAGCTGCTTCTTGTTCAGGCACTTGGACTTGTCGTATGGCACCTTGGCGGGAGCCGTTGGGAAGCTAGCAGCGCAGTTTTCATGGTAAGCGACGCGAGTGCTGTCACACCACACTTCACATGGTCCAGCGTGGGATGGCGTGAAGCCCTCGGAGTTGGTGTGCGACCACTCAACATAGGCTGGGAGCGGCTGTTGGTTCTTCACAATTGACAAACCACACTCTGGAATCGATGGCGCCTTGGCCTTGATCAACTGAGCCACAGACGAGTATCCACTCGTCTTGATAGCCGCGGCGAAAGCCTTGGCGTTATCAGCAGGCTTGCCCGTGAACGACATGCCATTAGGCGCCTTCAATCCCGACTTGGAACCATCAATGCGTCCGACGTACGCCGACGTATCGACACCCTGCGACCATTTCAAGTCGGCCTTTGGCTTGGACATGTACCCGTGACCAGAGACCAAAGCAGGCGCGGCGAGCATAGCGACAGCGAAAAGAGGCTGGAGAGCGACCATTGTGAACGAAGACGGAGGATCTCTAAATGAGACCTGTACGTGCTGGTGGTGTGGTCGTACTAAACATCCAGCGGATGCCCCTTTCCTCTTACGCGATGCCCACCGACACGCACTGACACGGTCCACAGGTGCCGTAGAACCATTTGGTGCGTCGATCAGCTCATGTCGAACAGACACCTTTCCCAGTCGATCGGGCCACCCAGCACAAAAGACTCGCCGTCTGCTTCTGAGGCAATGGGCAAAGGCGTCGTCATCAGGAATCACAACGGAGCATCTGGTGGTCTGCTCGGATTCCAGCTGGTGCTTGCTTGCTGACAGGTGCGCCGTCATTGGCGAAAACCAGGAAACCCCGACTAATCGACGATGAATTGAACCCAATTCAATGGGAGCGATTGGAATGAATTGAACAAGATGAATTGAGCTAGCATGGTGATCTTCAAGCAGACCTGGAGCACGGAAGAATGCGGTCGAATATGGACTAGAGAAAGTGGGCGTCGACTCTCCGCCAGGTCAAAGCGCAAGCTTAGCAAGCGATCAAGGACCAGATTGGACCGATTGTCTCTTCTTGATCATGAGCATGTCGACTGTTTCTAGAGTAACGACGCAAGAATTGAAAGAGGAGTATGGGAAATGTACACTTGCATTCAGCCATTAGATTAGACGAACATATAAAGGAACGGGATCGCTACGAAAACGGTCTACAGGTCGCCGCCATCGCACACTACTAGTGCTGGAAGGCATCTAAGAAAACACTGGCACTAGTACGGGCGAGGCGAGACTGACTTGCGCACAAAACTTCCACGTTTACGATACCAAAAGCCGAGGCGCGACCACGAGTCCCAGCTTCTCAAATAATAGGAGCTTGAGCTTAGTAGTTCTCTGGAACGACCTTGCCGGGCGTGAAGGCGCCCGCCGTGCCAGGGAAGGACGAGAAGTCGAAGTCGTTGCCATACTCGTTGTCAGCTGGCTCTGGGTACTCCTCATCACAGTCGTCATCGTTGCCTGGCTCTGGGAGGTCGTCGTCGCAGTCATCGGCGTCGTTTCCTGGCTCTGGGAGGTCGTCGTTGCAGTCATCGTCGTACTCGTTGCCAGCACCTGGAGCAGTTGGGGTGGATGGGGTAGGCTTGACAACAGGCGTTGGCGTTGGCGTTGGCTTGCCGCCGTTGTTGTTGTTGTTGCCACCGTTGTTGCCGCCATTGGTTGGCTTCGTGGTTGGAGCAGGGGTGTAGTCCGAGTCGCCACCAACCTCGTTGTCACCAGGCTCTGGGTACTCTTCATCGCAGTCATCATCACCAGGCTCAGGGAGGTCGTCGTCACAGTCGTCGTCGTACTCGTTGCCCGACGATGGAGCAGGAGCTGGGGTGGCGGCTGGCTTGGTGGCCGCTGGGGTCGACGAAGCAGGCGTCGCTGGCTTCACCGAAGGCGTGGCGCCGTTACCTGGAGCAGGCGAAGGAGCCGAGCCCGAGTTGCCCGAGCCACCCTCAAGAGCGGCACAGCTGATGTACACCTGCCAGTCGGCGCCGTGAAGAGCCATCCAGTAGGTGGCCAACTTGCTCTTGCCGACACACTTGGCCTTCTCGTAAGGGAGCTTGGCTGGAGCCGATGGGTAGTTCTTCGAGCAGTTGTCATCGTGGAAGACCATCTCGTCGTCACACCAGACTTCACAAGGACCTTCGTGCGATGGCGTGAAACCTTCGCTGGCACCGTGCGTCCACTCCACAGCGTCTGGCAATGGCTGCTTGTCAGCGAGCTTGGTCTTACCACAGCCAACGTTTGGCGCCTGCGAGAGGATGAATTCACGCAAGCTCTTGTACTGGCTGGCTTCGATGGCCTGCGTGTAGTACTTGGTGTTGGACGTTGGGTCCGTGCTGTAGACCGAGTCCTTGGTTGGGAACGAGCCGGTCAATGGCAGCGTGTATGGAAGCGCCTTGTAGCCGTTGATGGTCGTGGCGAACTCGGTTGGGTCACCGTTGCCGACAAAGGTCACCTTTGGGAGACCCATGTAGCCGTGGCCGTGGACGAGAGGAGCCGAGACGGCAGCCGCCGCAATCATGTACTTGGTCGAGACCATGATGTTTCTGTGAGATGCTCGATTGGATGTGCACAAGGCAAGGCAGATTTGCGAATGAGACTGCCGGTTGCCGCCAAAGCTTTCCGCCAACGTGCGCACCCTCTTGGCATGGAATCGTGTGGAGTTGTACCAACCGGCTGGGTCTCTGCGCCGAACCCAGCTGTTCTCGCCAAGAGATCAGCCGCTTGACCGGCGGATCTCGTGGCCATCCGGCCGCGCGTAAGAGGAGATCGGCAGAGCCGTGAACGATCAGGACGCCCAGTGGCTTCTTCCAGGCGGTGTGGTGCTCGCCACAAAACCTCTTGGAATGCATAGAATAGTACTGTAGTGTCTGATTTAGATATTTTACAGTCACTATGAACCTGTAGGAATAGATAATTGGGTGGAATGAGTATTATTAGAAGAGGGAAGAGATGCGAGACGGCAAACCAGCTGGTTTGAAAGAGGCCAGTCCGATCACGCGAAGAGGCCTTGTGTTATGTAGTGCATCGGGCAACCAGGCTTGCCTTCGACTGATTGCCCTCTGGTCGTGGCGAATGACAATTCCCTCTGACGTGACTGTCTCGTTGCGCCATACCAACCGAAAGCGACGCCTACTATGAGCTGTAGCATACAGTAGCTGCTGACTCGACTTGGCAGCTACGAGAGTCCTCGTGTACATGCTAGCCTTTAGTACCAGAGAAGGCAGAATGAGGCCATGTTCCAAGCCAGAGCCAGACGCTATGCTGCAAATTTCGAGCTTTTTCCCACGACAACAGGTGGTCGACGGCATACTATCTCGAACTGTCTGTAGAGGAGGCACTTCCACGAGCATGGGGGCTCTTGCACAGAGCAGACCGCCGTGAGGAGATTCCACCGATCCGCAACACGACGAGCATCCGACGGGCTTTGCGAGGGCGTGACCCTGCACAACACGAGTGCTGGCGGTCTTCTTTCTTACGGTGTGGCTCTCCGCAACAGGTGGTGAACGCAAGACGAATCAAGATGCTTGATCGAGTCATGAAATTAGCATGGCTACAGCCTGACTAGGCAGTGGCACAGTCACCTAGGCGTGGATTAGCCTCTAGCCTTGAGATGCCTTGGGACCAGCTGGTACCGATGTCGACTGAGCCCACAGACCATGTGGTTCCTCCCCACACAGCGACGGTCTCACTTGCAGCTGGTTTCGAGGCACCCACTTCCTCGCCTGGATGGCTTGATAAATGAGCGACCACTCGCAAGCGTGAGGGAGGGCGGACGCGGACAGGCGCCGTTGATTCGTCCGATGGCTGCCGCCGTTCTCAGCTGTGAGAGCGAGCGAGCGAGAGTGATCACAACACATTTCGCCATCCCGCACTCAGTTCCTTCGTCATGTTCTCCGCCAAGCAGGTCACCACGGCTGTCTTTGCCATCGCGGCGCTCGCCCATACGGTGCACGGCCACGGTCAGATGACCAAGCCAGCGCCGCGTGAGGTCACGGCGCGTTACACGGCCGAGTGCTACTTCGGTCTCCGTGGCGCTGGTAACGACGAGCTCCAGTGGGCGCCAGTGGAGAACCTCATCCAGCGCAAGCAGGCGGACCAGCCTTCGACCGCCACGTTCGACATCATGAACGGTTGCCGTGGTATGATCTACGAAGAAGGCCAGCCCGTGACCAACGTGACCCCAGGTCAGGAGGTGACCGTCGAGTACTACATCCAGGCGCCTCACCCAGGTTACATGGAGCTCGGTATCGTGCGTCCATCGAGCGACGCGAACGGCCTCATCACCTACACACGTGACGAGACCATCGGCGTGCTCAAGCGCGTGGACAACTTTGCTGAGAACAGCAACACGGCGCCAATCAAGGTGACCATCCCAGCCGACATCAAGGGCTGTGGCAAGGCCGGTGACTGTGCGCTCCAGTTCTACTGGCACTCGGACATCGCCAAGCAGACATACCCAACGTGCGCTGACATCGTCGTCACCGGCAGTGGCAGCGGCGGCAACAGCGGCACGGCCCCATCCCCTGCTCCATCGAAGAACAACAACAGCACGTCGCCATCGACCGCTCCATCGTCGGCGCCATCGACGGCTCCAACATCCGTCCCAAGCACTGCACCAACCACCGCGCCAAGCGCGACGCCAGCTCCTACCAAGAAGACGTGCACGCGTCGTTCGCGCGCCCGCCGCAACTAAGCGACGTTGACGTTTTTGATTTAATGTATTCCGGCCACAGTCGTGTATCGTGTAGAGAATGACTACGTAGAACCGCGTTCCTCTTTAACCTGTGTCCAGTTTAATGTATCGCAAGGATGGAATTGCAATCTCAATCACTGTTCACTCATGTATGTATTCACAGATTGCTGTACTGTATTGCTGTACTGTACCATGTCCAATGTGCATGCACCATCACCACCGCGTCAATTGTCTCTACGCTGCTGCATGAACCTGTCCGACGACCGCACCGCCCACAGCAGTGTTTGCAAAGTTGACATTGTTCACTTGGACCGGCGCGACAGTTGGTGTGTTGACAACACTTGGCTCCTTCATCTCCAGGTCGTCACAATCTTCCTCCCCATCCGCCATATCGAGATCGTCGCAGTCTTCCTCACCAGCCGCCATGTCGAGATCATCACAGTCCTCTTCGCCTCCTCCTGCAGCAGCGCCGCTCAAAGGCGCGCAGCCTGTGTACACCTGCCACGTCGCCGTGTGCATGGCCACCCAGATGGACGTGAGCATCTTCTTGCCGGCACACAGTTCCTTCTTGTACGGTAGCTTGGCGGGCGCTGTGGGGTAGTTTTTGGCGCAGTTGTCGTCGTAGAACACGACTTGGTTGTCACACCAGACTTCACATGGGCCGTGATGGGATAGACTGAAGCCTTCCGTGTTGCTGGCAGCCCATTCAACGTTGTCAGGAAGTGGCTGGGCTGGACCAGTGGGATCTGTAAAGCCACACTCGGCCGTCGCGCCGGACTCGAGCTTCTGGTGCTTCATCACGAGCTCCTTGAGCGATTTGAAGTGACTGCCTTTGAACGAAACCGAGAATGCCTTGGCGTTTCCTTCGCCGTCTCGGTCAAAGAACATGTTTGGCGGCGGCGACGGGAACACTTCGGTCGCGGCGATTGTTGCGCCAAAGTTATTCCCAATGCTCGGGTTTGAAAACTTTGGCTTGGGTAATGACATTTGGCTGTGTGCTTCTACAGTCGATGGCGCGCTGTACATCGCCAGGAGCACGCATAGTGTCGCTGTGGACGTCGCACCAGTTCGCATTTTCACTAACGTAGTTCACTCGATAGGTCGTTGTCGCCGACAATCGACCGATGCGCGTGCAGTGGGCACAAGTGGAAAATGACCCCAGGCATCCATAGACCATAACAGCTCACTGCAGTGGCGAGCGGCTCCATATAGCCGCCGTATCCATGCAGTAGCTCTTCAATGCGACGAGGTCTGAGGTGGAGCCACCTGGCCACTTTCCGTTTTCGAGGTTGCGGTCGTCACATTGTGCAAGCTAAAATGGCTTCAGATTCACTCTAGTTTCCTCAAAGACGATGCGATTTACATTTAATCCCCACAAATTGAACACAATTGCATCGTATTTGGTAGAAATGCCACGTGGCGGTAGATTTGAACCCAGGTGGAGTGCCAAGAAATCGATGGAGGCAAATGGATTCCTCTCACGTTACAGCGTGTGTATGACAGAGATGAGAGCTGCCCCTCTCCTCTACATCACTGACTCAGTTTTGCTGGCGCGCTGCGAGTTGACTGGGTGATCTCTCCACGTCCACCCACTTTACAGGTTGCACAACTACCAACCAAGCATACCTCCTGATGGTCTCAGCCGTTGATCCGACTCCTCAAGTGGCCAGTTGATGTACTGACTAGCATACAAGCCGTGTTGGAGATGCAACATCGATCCCAACACTCGGTTCTGCGGTATTAGCATTCGCAACTTGTCCGAGATCTTCGGACGGGCCTTCCTATGAATAGGATGAGGAATAAAGGAGCAACATACAGCAACTCGACTGGAACAACCTCTTTAAACGCCCAGTTGGTTTCGGCGGCTCGCGAGTGATTGCATCAAGCACTGGGACAAAGCGCAGGTGGAACTCCATGGCCGATACTCGGGGAATAACCTCGTCGCCTTCCACGAGTATCAGGCTCGCACTAGTTGGACGCGAGTCGTGCTCGTCTGTCTACTCACCCCACTCCCAGCCATCCTCGAGTACACTGAAGTTATCATGCCGATCATTTCAAGTACGAACGATTGCTGCGGTCGCTTACTGCACGTTGTCCACACTCACTTCTCACACCTTTGGGGCTGTAGATGTCTACGTCTCGGTCTTGTCGCTCGTGTGGAATCGCCAGTACTACCACTTTCTTGACGGAATCACACCTGAAATCTTGCTACTCGAATCGCCAACTCCTCACTGTAGACATTCCTCGAGTCCCTCTCACATTTGCTGATAGCGGTTCTCGTCTGGCGGCATCTTGGGTCCTCTACATTCCTTCAGATTCGAATGGCTACACAAAAAGGTGTAATAAATCCGCATGATTGAGATTCCAGAACATCGATAACAGGTCAGCGTGTTGAGGATTACCTCTCTGAGTGCTGGCATGCTTAGAAACTGTCCCTCATCGCACTGAAACCTTAGCTGTTATTACCTCAGGCAGACCCGTATATATTCCTATGAATAGTATGGAGGAACTCGCTCAACATCAACATCACAGGAGCAAGCCGTACCACGACACAGGTATGAGGTCGTTGACGTCGTACGCCCACGTGCTCTTCTGCCAGTCGTTCTTGACGGTGATATACCCCACGTACAACCACATCTTCGTCACTCTCTCTTCCTCTGCGCAAACGGCCATCATTTTAGTGCTTCCCATTTTCGAAATTAGCTGCAAACTGTGGATCAAAACTTCTCCCTTGGAGACTCCACGGATACGAAACCCGGTGGTGGTGATTTCGCACCGTTGCGGAAACTCAAACTGTGGTGGATTGGACTCTTTGCGAGCTTCATCCATCATGCCATGCAGATCTCAGCTCAGGGTGATGACGAGCCAACGTCATCAGGCCAACGCTGGCCTTTCCCTAGCACAGCACCCCCCGCCACCAAAGCAGTGGTGGGCAGCCTAGCGCTAGCCACAGCCATAGCCATAGCACACAGAGAGTGTGTTTTCCCTAAGAGAGCAAAGCACACTACGGCATAATCTTCGGAAGCTCTGCCAGCTTCCCCAGTGGTTGTTCCAAAAGCCTGGATTCACTACAAAACCACGACCGCTTTCTAGGTATGCAGACTCGAAAAAATTATCAACGCGTGCCTATGGCTATTTATGTTTACTCTTGGATGGCAGAGGCCTCTCACACACCTTCGCCCTAAATGATTTGGATGGGTTTCAGCAGTAGAACCGCCAATTATAGCAAACAAAGTGACGAAGCATTGATGGTGAGCGTGCGGTTCTTCATTGCGTGCCTTTCGCATCTCTCTCGCCTCTGGGATCAGTTCCAAGTCGAGCTGCATGGTCGATTCACCATAGACAAGATCGAGCATATGCGCAACTACGTCCTCCACTCAAGCCGATTCCGGTCGCTGCTCTTTGGAGTGCTCACACCCGTACCAGCACTGGCTGCGATGATCCTCATCGACTGCATCCCTCTCGCCGCACCAGATGAAGGCACCAACCGCAACTACACGTTCTGGATCCGCTTGTTCATCGCAGCGAGAATGATACTTTGTGGTCTGTTCAATCACTTTCGGTGCTGTGTACCGAACCTCAAGATGACAGACTGAGAGGTGGGCTATGTGACAATCGGTGCGACGATCTGCGGCGTAGCCTCCGGATACTCCGCTTCGCTCTATATTGGCTTCCCTGTGCCGTTTACTCCCCTCGTGGGCTCTGTGGCTGCGCTGCCAGCCATGGTGGTCTTGCTTGTTCGCCTCTGGCAACCCATTCTACGCGGTAACGTCATCCTCCAGCACATTCTACGTCATCAAGTATGGGTGCTCGTCGGACAATTCTCCCTAATATTTGTCTACCCGCTCTACTTGTTCGCCTTCGTGTCCATGAATTCGATGGGCCAGCACGTGTTCATCCTTACGCTCCCCGTCATCAAGATCATACTCAAGAACTACTTCAGTCGGATGCTGCACGAGCTTCACGACTGCAAACCCGCATTCATCGTATTCAATGTCGACCTGTTCAATGCTTTGTCCGTGGCCAATTCTCTGCAGACATCACAATCGCTAGTGAACACGCTGGTAGTGATGCTAGTGGATATTGGTCAGATGGCCGTGTCGATGTCTGACGTCCGCACGGTGATGCGCGAGATCCGCCAGCTTGCTCCGCCCAACCGAGTTGACGGCTCGCTGTTAGATCTGTGTATGGAAATGGCCAGCTCACCGGAGGTACGCAGCGAGCTGGTTAATCGCAGGACGAGTGCACAAACGTCCATCGCAGCAATCCACCCGATAAATCAGCCGCTAGGTAATGATACTGTGGCGTCAGCTCCTACACCACCCTCGCCTTGCTGGGACGATATCAGCCAGCTCCCACTCTCACAACGCCCACATCTGGTTTCCTGTATCTCTAAGGTGCTGTATATGGCTGAGTTCATCCTTCTCATCGAATTCGTTGAAGTGACCATCCCGTTGCTCTACGGTACGTGATGCCCAACTCTTGATGGCATAACGGCAAGACTGATAGTCATGTGGTGCTTCTGTTGCTTCTCACAGGAATATACCTCGGAGCAATGTCCTATTTGCCTAACCAAGCGTACTACCCTCGCCTGGCTTCATTGACTGCGGATGAGCTGTCTCGTTCAATCGTCATCGTCATGCACAACGCGGCTCTCGAGTTCGTGTCATTCGTGGTGGCTTGCTGGCATCTCCAGCGTCTGCTCCGGGTATCGGGCTTGCGTCTCGTGGGCTTTGCCCTCGAGTCGCAGCGCTCGTTGATCCAGTCGAGCTTCCTGATCTGGGCTTTGCACGTCACTCAGCAGGCTCTCATTCACGCCGGTGCGTCCCCCTCCCTAGCTCGTTGCTGTTGTCTCCCGCTTATCAATATGATATCTTATTGAATGTCTCTAGGCGTGGATTTTACGTTGCGGTTCACGTGGCTGCGTCAGAAGATCTCGCAGAATCTGTAGAGTTGATATACAGAATGGTGGAGTAGCGATACAAACAATGAGATGGCTTGGTTTTAGGCGCTTAACATGGAGATGCATCCCTAGAGACGCTGTCGCAATGGCTTCTCATCCAGCTGACCCAATCGCTATCGGCGACACATGGTCGTCTTCTTGTGGTATCCGACTAAAAAATATCAACTCAATGTGAACCCATTGGTGTTGATTATTCCTTCAACCTCGAATGACTGCACAAGAATGTGTAATAATCCGCATGGTTGAAATTCGAGAACATCGATTACAGGACCACGTGTTGGCTTGTTGCGCAATCTACGGGACTCCCGATCCCGTTCTTGATGTTTCTGGGAACTCCGACCGTGACCTTACCGGTCGCTGTGGTCATATACTGGACACACAAACAGCACATGCGTAATACTCCACATGCCATGAGGTCGTTGATGTCGTACTTCCACGTGCTCTTCTGCCAGTCATTCATGACGGTGATATATCCCATGTACAACCATGTCTTCGTCACTCTCTCGTCCACTGCACAAACGGCCTTCATCTTGGTGCTTCCCATTGTCAAGATCGCCTGCAAACTGTGGATCAACTTCTCCCTTGGAGATGCCGAGGAAACGAAACCTGAGACCATCATCTTCAACGTCGAAGTCTTCCACGCCCTTTTCGTCTCGTAGTGCATGCAGAGCTCTACCTCCATGCACACGATTCCCGTCATGGTGCTGGTTGACCTCGCAATGATCTGGCTGTCCTTCTTAGATGTTCGAAGTATCTCGAGAGAGTTGAAGCGATGCATCGCTGGGTGTCGGAACTGCAGCAACGTAATTGACGTGGCATCTACCTTTGTACAAGCCGATCCAACGAAGTTCGCATCGCGACGAATGTCCTCAAGAGTAGTCCTGGCGAAAGGACCAACTGTTTCACTGAGTCAAGTGGCCCCCGAGGCATCGAGTCAGCCGACACGAGTGGCCGCAGAGGTCGACCGTATCGACTTCACCGCCAAAACACTTAAACTGATGTACCTCACCGAATTCATCGTCCTCGTCGAGTACACCGAAGTCATCATGCCACTCATCTCCAGTATATCGCGCACTCGTCACACATTTTCAGCGTAAATTGCTCACGAATCGCTCTCTTGTCACCGTAGATGTCTACGTCTCGGTCTTGTCACAGTCGTGGAATCGACAATATTACCAGTTCCTGGCGGGAATCACGCCTGACAATCTCACGGCTCGACCCACCAACTCATCATTGTATACGCTCGGCGAGTTCGCATCCCTTCTTCTTATAGCAGCTCTCGTCTGGCGGCACCTCCGCTTCTCGCTCCTGCATCAACTGGCGTTCGTACTGGAAGCACGGGTCGCACGCATCCAAACCCGACTCATCCTCTGGGTACTCTACGTCGTTCAGAACGCCACAGTGCACTGCGGTAAGTGACATTCCGTCTGACTAGCAGGGCTCGGTGAGAAAAACCAACCGTGCACATACCTAACAGGTGCCGATTACTCCTTCAAATTCGAATGGTTGCACCAAAATCGTGACGTGTGATTCATCTGTGGGAAGCAATAGACAACATTCCACAGACAAATTAAACGACGAGTGACTCTTTGTGTATCTTGATCACGTGTGATTCCACTATGAGTAGTAGGCTGGGAGCTCCTTGGCTGTGTGTAGTTTCATGTCCTTCAGCTCCAAAAAGGCAAACTCCTTCACCACGCGATCCTGGGATGCCTTGATCACGAGGGTCAACCCAACCACATGGCTCACCAAGCGACTGAGAAACGGTGGTAAGAATCGCCATAGAATCACGTACTTGACCATTCCTACACGAACGATGGATATGCTGGAGACGCGGATGAGGTTCTTGTTGAGCAGCACGCCTGCGTCAACCACTGGAACGTCTTCCGGTCCGACGACAACACAGCCACCGGTATCACTTGTGGCTAGATCACCCAGAGCATCAACCGAAAACAGTCGAAGTACACTGTTCCTGCTGCAGACCATGACATGTTTCGCTCGATGACGCTGGATGATGAGGATGACGACCATACCAATGATGACAATCACCAGCGCAACCAATGACGATATGTAATAATTCCGAGTGGTAGCCGAGTAATACGAACACGTCGTGGACGTCTTGAGTCCACATTGATGGGGAAGCATCACGGATTGCCGAGGGAACACGTAAGCTTCGAGTGCAAATACAACCAACCAATTCACCACACTCACGATTGTCAAGACGTATGACGGAGCCACCAGTAGCGGGTTGAACGCTGCCTGGATCGTCGTGCCACTCATGATGCCAATCACCGAAGCAAACATCGCTGGTCCGCAAAGCTTCAGTGGGGTCGTATCGAAACTTGTGACTTTGTTGAGATGCAAATGTGTCGTCAGGATCTGCACATGGTAATTGCCATAACAGGCAAACCCCAGGATGATGGGTCCGACAAACGACTTGGCCATCTCGACAGGAAGCACGCATACACTGCTCTTGGGTAGATAGAGAAACTGGAGCAAAGCCAACGACATGGTGATTGCCCACAACACCAGCGAGTTGGTGAGAAGTAGCGACCCTGATGTCCATGTCATGTTCACTAGGCCTTGTCCTTGCCATCGCATCCCGACGTACGTGTCGAAGTTGAACGTTCCCTTGCATAGATACGCCGGCGCTATGTCCCAAGGTGCACTTGATTGTATGATACCGCCATTGTACTCGTCGATGCCGATCACAGTCGAGAGCAGCCCCGTCCCTTGTGTGCTACCACGTAGTGTCACGACGTTGCCCGGATTGTAGTAGAGCTCACCACGTGGCGTCTGACCAAGATACTTGACTTGGCCATGCTTGATCTTGACAATATATGACGTCGTGTCCTTTTCCACCTCGTTCTCGCATATCCAATCTGGGTCGTATCTACGTTTAGAACAGATCGCGACACTGTCAATTTCATCAGCTTCTTCCTGTGCAACACGATACCGCGTCCGGCGTACACTGCACACTACGGCCCATGTTGACTTCGACTCAACGCCGGCCAAACTGTACTGCACTACGGGAAAGTTGTAGCCTGTCAGTTGGTTCACGTACTCCACCGTAAGCTCATCTGATCGTTTCGCTAGCTCAGGGGTCTCGAACTGCGGGATCGTATTGAATGTGCTTGCGAGAAGATGTAGCACTTGCTCCGTGTTCGGTCGCACCTTGTCCGCGCACTCCCAATCACGAACACCACATGTATCGTACTGAAGATCCGCCAGCGACTCAGTCCCATACAAGTCCGTCGTGTTAGCTGCCGCGATCGCCTTCATCGTCGTCTTGCCCTGCATGAACGTGTTGACCGAGATATCGAAGATGTCACGAGACCACGACTGCTCCACGATACCAAGATTGATGGGAAGATTGGCTATCGAGTGAAGACCGTAGGCGCAGACAGCCAAGAGTGTCGCGAAGACGACATAGATGGCCGTGCAGATCATACCATTGCGTCTCACACCCAACCGTGCAAGACTCGCGATCGCATTGTGAGTATTCAATCTTTCTTGTTGAGAGCTACCATCCTCCGAGCGCTCTTGGGGGGTGACGACCGATATCCCGAGAGGCACAGGGACGACGGAAGCAGACCGATGGTGAGTGCACTTGCCCATGAGTGTCGTCAAAGAAACCGAGCCGAGTGTGCGCCGTGAGTTGTCGATAGCACCACCGTCAACATGCCCGGGGTGGCATGCGGTCTGCGTGGACGATGGATAGATTCTCCTCATTATGCCACGATCGTAAATCAAACGGCTGACATCTCCTGGTATTTGACCACCTCACTTCCAATGCGCACGATCTTCAAGACGAAAATAGCAAGCTGAGGCAACCAAAGCCACACGATTCGTTCGTTTTGTCCCACTACAAGAAGGAAAATAGAGTGGGTGAGACTTGTGCTCACAGCATCATGAGTAGTAAGCGGGCAATTGCTTGACTGTGTGCAGCTTCATATCCTTCAACTCGAAAAACACCAACTCCTTCACCACGCGATCCTGCGACGACTTGATCACGAGTGTCAATCCAACCACATGACTCACCAAGCGACTCAAAAACGGGGGCAAAAGTCGCCAGAGAAACACGTACTTGACCATTCCCACACGGACGATGGACGTACTGGAGACGCGAATGAGATTCTTGTTGAGAAGCACGCCCGCATCAACCACCGGGATTCCTTGCGAGCCAATGACAACGCACCCTCCAGCACCACTTGTCGCCAAGTCATCTAATGAACTGACTGAAAATAACCGCAGGACGCTGTTCATGTTGGAAACCACGACTTTAGTTGATTGCCGACGACGGATCATAAAGACGACCACAATCCCCACCATCACGATTCCAGTCGCGATGACCACGTATGCTTCGAGCGCAAACACCACGAACCAATTCACCACACTCACGATCGTCAACACGTAAGAAGGCGCTACCAGAAGCGGATTGAAAACCGACTGAATCGCTGTGCCACTCATAATGCCAATCACCGAAGCAAACATCACCGGGCCACACAACTTGAGAGGTGTCGAATTAAACCCGGAGACTTTGCTTAATTGCAAATGCGTCGTGAGAACTTGCACATGGTAGTTGCCATAGCAGGCAAAGCCCAAGATGACAGGCCCGACAAGTGACTTGGCCACCTCAACAGGAAGCACACACACGCTGCTCCTGGGTAGATAGAGAAACTGGAGCAAGGACAACGACATGGTGATCGCCCACAACACCAGCGAGTTGGTGAGAAGTAGCGACCCTGACGTCCACGTCATGTTCACCAGGCCTTGTCCTTGCCATCGCATCCCGACGTACGTGTCGAAGTTAAACATACCCTTGCATAGATACGCTGCTGCAATATCCCAAGGCGCACTAGACTGAAGCACACCACCATTGTACTCGTCGATGCCGATCACAGTCGACAGGAAACCTGTGCCTTGGGCACTGCCTCGTAGCGTAGCGACGTTGCCCGGATTGTAGTAGAGCTCACCACGTGGCGTCTGACCAAGATACTTGACTTGACCATGCTTGATCTTGACAATATATGACGTTACATTCTTCTCGGCTCCATTTTCACATATCCAATCCGGATCGTATCGACGCTTGGAGCAGATCGCAATGCTGTCAATTTCATCAGCTTCTTCCTGTGCAACACGGTATCGTGTCCGGCGAAAAATACACGTCACAGCCCACGTTGGATCCGTCTCGACACCCGCTAAACTGTACTGGACCACAGGAAAGTTG
The DNA here is from genome assembly GCA_020085045.1 of Pythium oligandrum. Lineage (NCBI taxonomy): Eukaryota > Oomycota > Peronosporomycetes > Pythiales > Pythiaceae > Pythium > Pythium oligandrum. The sequence continues at coordinate 2,935,253 of JAHRIK010000001.1, read as the reverse complement.
TAGCCCGTAAGCTGGTTGACATACTGCACCGTGAGCTCACTTGACCGCTTTGCCAGCTCTGGGAGCTCAAACTGCGGGATCGTGTGGAATGCATCAGCCAAGAGATACAACACCTGCTCGGTGTTGGGTCGCACTTTGTCGGCACATGTCCAATCTCGCTTGCCACACGTATCGTACTGAAGATCCGCTAGTGAGCGCGTACCGTGGGAGTCAGTTGAATTAGCTGCTGCAATCGCCTGCATCGTCGTCTTGCCTTGCATGAAGGTGTTGACCGAGATATCGAAAGTCTCCCGGAACCACGTCAGCTCAACAACACCAAGCTTGATCGGACGGTTCGCAATAGATTGAAGGCCATACGCGCTTATTGCCAAAAGCGTCGCGAAGATGACGTAGATAACCGTGCAGATCATGCCATTATTACTGACGGCCGTCCGTGCAAGACCCGCCACTGCATTGCGTGTGTAGGATCCCACCGAATGATTCGAGCTCCCTCTATCGGACGCATCCATTGTAGCGGAGCGCGGGGGCGACTTGATCTTGGTAACCTTGGTGACCTTGGATACCTCAAGGGGCACGTTAGCGGGCGTCGCAGGTCGAGAGTGAGCGCGCTTGCCCAATAGTTTTGCTAAGAGTCCCGATCCGAACATGTGTTGCGACGTGTCGACGCCATCATCGTCGATATGGCCAGGGAGCCCGGCGGATGCCGGGGATGACGGGGTGATTTTCCACATTCACTTGTAATACGCCGACTGCTAACTGAGTGGAGGACGCTCCCAACACCACGACCAAGACGCACACACGACGAAAATAGCGAGTTTGTCGGTTGCGAGCTCGGTTCGGATGAGCAGATGCCACTCGAGTTTCACTGTCCTGGGCATGCTTCTTCCATTAGCATCGTCTCCAAGCGGACATACAATCCGCCCAGGTTCTGATGGTACTTGACAAGGATCATATCAGTTAACAGACCGATGTGCTCTTCTGCGCTGTCGACAAGCGCCGTCGGGTCCGGTTGGAGCCGCCCGTAGACCTGCGCGACCGAGTACTCCGTGCCAGCCAACGGTTCCACAATGCTCCAGCCGTCTTCAATCAACTGGATAGCACGATTCTTCAAGACCCCTCCTTCGGCGACCGACCAGACAGCCCACACGAGCACCATGCGCTCTGCCTCGAGATATCGCCGCATTGCAAACCACGTTGTACCACGTACCTCCGTGTTGCGCACAGAGAGAGTTATCATAAACTTGGCTTTGATCAGGTCGTCGGTGCACTCGATGGTTTCGTAGACACCATGGTCCAGTTCGATACGAAAGGATTGCATGGAGCGCCACGCCACGTCCCTGGCGATCGCGTAGGGAAACGGCAAGACACGAGAGTCGAGGAATGTCAGGTACCAGTCCATCCCACTGCCATGGCCCGTGAACTGTGCGTCTTGGAACGTTGCCTTGTTGGCCGCGAGACCGGATTCCTCGAGGCGTCGGTCGGTTTCAAGATATCGGGCATCAAACAGCTCAACCAACGCAGCGTAGATGTTCGCTTCGTGACGCGGATCGAGTCGAATGCGCTTTATCATTGGATTCGAGCGAGGCGTGGTGGTCTCTTCGTCCTAGAACCCACACAACGAGTCAGTTCCCATCGTATCAATTCACAATCCCAAGGTAGCAAGAAGCAGATGACGCACCGGCATGAGAGAGCGCTTGCGAAGAAGCCTCTCGAGCGCCCTGGCAACCTTGAGTTGCCCTTCCAGCATTTCCCGGAGCCGCATGTTCTCCGCCAGTGATTGCTGACGCGCATCCGACTGACGCTGCGCCATGCGCTTCCAGAACGCGTCCACTGACGTCTGGACGTCCTGTTTCACGACGGAACGCAGCGGATCCACCGTCTCTGCGTCTTCCACCTCACTCACAGCGTCCGGAGACGTCGTACGGTTCGTGTTTCCACCCATTTTCGCGTCTTTCAGCTGCGATAACTCGTTTTCGAGTTCGAGAACACGCCCACGGAGGTACACCAACTCGTCTCGCTGTCGTCTTCGAGGTTCTTTACGACGATGGCCATCATGACTCGTCTCCCTGTCTTCTTCTACAGCTTTAGAAGGGGTTTGTGAAATGCTTCCGTCCGAAGATCTGGTGGGAAACTCGCTTGTTTGGACACTTTTCTCATCCACCAAGTCGATGAGCCAGTGGTCGTCGGTGCTCAAGGGAGGCAGCAACGTGTCCAACGTCTCTCCATCGAGCCAGGAGGGCGCGGAAGCGTCCACCGACGCAAATACGGCGTCATGCGATGCACCCAGGTTCTCCATCCTCTCAATTGCCTCACCTGAGGGTCACTAGCTTTTATCAACCAATCGGAACCCGTTTCACCTTTTTCTAGCCAATCATATGCGTCGATGGAGGTGAATGTTGCTTGAAGCCTGATGCTTCAAGGCACCTTCATGCGACCTACGGGTCAAGTCAGTCCACCGACCACCATGGATGAAGAGCTCTTGGCGCTCCTCGCGGCGGAGGAGGCCGCACGCGCCACTACGGGACTATGGGCGGACTCGGTCGACCCACTTGATGAAGCGCTGCTTGAGCTGCAAGATGCGCCTCTTCTGGGCGAATCTAACGCGGGATTGCCCTGGGAAATCGGTGCGGAAGGGGCAGATTCGGTCATTTCGAAACCAGTAGATGACCTCCAGACGTCTTCCGAGAGCACCAGCGACGTGGGATCGACTGTGGGCGATAGCAGTAATGCCAATTCACCTGTTAGGACAACGTACCAGCGCCGAAAGGCTGAGCGTTTGTACTTGCGACAGAAAGTGAGTGAGTTGGAGAAGGAGCTCCATGCCCTGAAGCAACGCGGTTCCTCGGAGCGTGAGGATGACAATGCAAGCGAACCAGCGAATGGAAGCGACGTTACAGTGGCCGTGGCGACGTTCTGGCAGCGCATGGCCAAGCGACAGCAGGAGCAGCGACAACGCTCGATCGCAGAGAACCTCCGACTCAAGGACCTCTTGGAAGGACAGATCAAGCTTGCCAAGGAACTGGAGCTGATGCTCTCCAAGCGCAGCGAGTCTGCGGTGCGTGCTGTGTCTCTGTCTTTGCATGCACGTGGTAAAGAGGGACTAACTTGGTGTACCTTAACAACAGGACAAAGACACGGACGAGCTACTTTGCCCTGCGAGGAAACGCGCTCGACTCGACGTTGTCGCCACACCGTTTGCAGAGCTCATGGAGAGCTTTGACGAGCGGTATACTCAGCTCGAACTTGCGTGGAAGGCTTCTGGTCTCGATGCGAAGAAGACGACGTTCCAGACGGTCCAAGTGCGTCCGATCTCGACTTCGCCGGACGATGCGGACTGGTATCTTGTGTTTCTGGATTCTCGAGTGCTACCATTCGACCCCGCTCTGACGCGTGAAGTGGCTTGGCGCTCGCTGAACACGCCACGGATCGAGCTGGAAAAGGGCTTTTTCGAAACAGTCGAGTTTACAGCGGACGTTGTGAAGGCTCGAGGTGTCATGGCGGTGCATTTGCGTCACGCAGAGTCTACAATCACTTCACAACTTGCCATGCGTCGGTATCTGGACGATGATACAGGTCGCTCAGTGTTTGTGTGGAGTGTTTCGTCGCGGATAGAAGGCGGAGTATTGAAGCAGCGTGTTGTGACAGTCGTGGAAGACGGATGGACTCTCATTGAGCCTGTCCCAGAGACCTCGTACTCGATCGTACAAGCCTGTGGACACATCCGATCCGATGTCCCTGCAGAAACTGACCGCAAATGGCGCGAGAGCGTCGGCCTACTCACTGATGTCTCTCTAGCTATGTACCACCAGAACCTTAGTGGGATGTTTGAGCGCATGGAAGGCATGCTCATGCAGGAGTCTCAAACGTGCCACTGAGCTCTCCTGGCGCATGGCCAGAGAGATATCAATGAGCACTAGAGCGCATTTTGTCTCTACGTACCGTGCAGTCACTCGAGCTTTATGGAATCATAGGTACCAAACAGGTAAGTGCATACCACTTAAAGGGACGAATGAGCGTGGTCTAATCTGAACTGTGGTAGTACACTGCGGCGTTCGGACAATGCAGACTCGGTCTGTATTCGTGAATACATATCTCCACCGCGCGAGCGAGAGGATCAACAAGCTCAGGAGAATAATGGATATCATGACACGACGACGAATCGAGGAGTGGGTCTAGCGACGAGGTGGTTGGCGAGGTGTGATTCATCCAGGACGGCGAGATAGCCCTCAAAGTGTGGACATCCAAGACAACTCAGAGACGTACTGCAGCCTCGCCAAGTGTGGACAGGTACGTTAACGCGCTTCAACCCATAAGTTGCTTCCTCCTTACGTCACTTTGATACTTCCTACTTGTAGGAGCGTGGCTCAAGGGGAGAAATTTGCTATGTAACTCTCAATTATTGATGGTTCAGATCCTACGACAGCTGCTGCACAACGTGTTTCGACAGCGACATGCTTGTGTATGACCGTTGCTGGTTGTCCGTGCTTGATGTGGTGATTACGAAGGTGAAAGCCATTTGATTTGGCGTTACCGGTACTCGTGTGGATAGAAACACCAGCTCTCGACACGAGTGGACGATCTTTGTGTTTGGGGATCGATAACCCGATGTGTCAGACTGTCAGGCGAGAAGGTTGCAGCTGACGAGAACAAGAGAAATAACGTCATCGTGAACGTTGTTCAAGATGGAGTGGAGCTCACGGCTTGGATCCCTTGCGGATAGCCTCAGCGGTCTGCTTCAAGCCGTCCATCGTCTGCTCCATACCCTCCCAAAGATCAATGCTGGCCTTGTCCTTGACAAGTCGCTGGATCGCCAGGATGTGACGCACACGTGACTCGCAATCCTTCACGCGACGAAGCAACTTGTCTCGCTTGAAGAGCTGCTTGAACGCGCTCTTTTGCTGGAATCGCTCGATCCCCTCGACGGTCATTTGGATGTTGTGGAGACATGTGTCGACCTGACTGGAGCTCTGGAGCAGGCCATTTTCTAGCATGTATTCAAGCTCGACGAGTCGATCGTGGAGAGCGAGTACACTGGCTTCGAGGACCTCGTCCTTATGTTTGATGGTCTTGAAGGCAGAGCAGACTTGGTAGGCGACTTGTAGAACTGAAAAGACCTCCATGGTGATTGGGTGGTGTGTATGAGTGTGCGCTGGTATGATATGATGGGGTGGGAATAGTGTTGTTTGCTGTTGGTGGTGGTTGTTGTAATCCTTCTAGGTGCTTGAAAGCGAGGAGATTGGATAATGAGAAGATCGCCCATGTGTGTGTGTGGCCGGGTTGTTCGAGGAGGCCCTCCACCCGTTATGCCCTTCACTACACCAGTACCCTCATACCTGACGTGTCGCACGATTGTAACGTCAAGTGGTACCCAGAGTGTGTGCGAGTTGTAGTCAGGTACTCACTGCCCCTCATCTCCATCCTCGAGTTCAGAACACGTGGATACGTAAATGCCGAATTGGTGACGACACTGTCACATACATGTATACATCCCTCGTCGTAGTTGTTGACACAAGGATTTGATACGAGCTGAACGGCACTACAGTTCTGCATGGCGTCGAGCTGTAGTTAAGTTACGGTCGGGTCCCGCACGTATCGTCTGGTGTTGAACAGTAGAACCCAATAGGAAACCGATCCAGTCAGAGGTGCTATTCGATCGCAGCATCCAGTATCACACATGCCACCCAACCGTCCTACATCCACACACAAGGTCAGCTCTCGAGATCCGATAAAGCGTTTCATATCCCATAGGAGCGGAAGCTGTCGGCGAGTGTCACAGCTTTCTTCATGTTTGGGCTTCTCGTTTTCTTTGTTGGTTCCGGAATTCACCGCACCAACCCGGTCGCCAGGCAAGTTGATATCGCAAACAAGTGACTGCCCTCCACTCGCATCTGGTGTGATGAAGGGCTCATTTGCCGCGGCCCTCCACCGATAAGATTGAAAGGCCCTTCATCATTTAAACTGGTCATGTGGCGACTTTCAGTGAAGCTCTCTGGAACGGCAAATGATGGTGGAGGGCCGCGGCAAATGAGCCCTTCATCACACCAGATGCGAGTGGAGGGCAGTCACTTGTTTGCGATATCAACTTGCCTGGCGACCGGGTTGGTGCGGTGAATTCCGGAACCAACAAAGAAAACGAGAAGCCCAAACATGAAGAAAGCTGTGACACTCGCCGACAGCTTCCGCTCCTATGGGATATGAAACGCTTTATCGGATCTCGAGAGCTGACCTTGTGTGTGGATGTAGGACGGTTGGGTGGCATGTGTGATACTGGATGCTGCGATCGAATAGCACCTCTGACTGGATCGGTTTCCTATTGGGTTCTACTGTTCAACACCAGACGATACGTGCGGGACCCGACCGTAACTTAACTACAGCTCGACGCCATGCAGAACTGTAGTGCCGTTCAGCTCGTATCAAATCCTTGTGTCAACAACTACGACGAGGGATGTATACATGTATGTGACAGTGTCGTCACCAATTCGGCATTTACGTATCCACGTGTTCTGAACTCGAGGATGGAGATGAGGGGCAGTGAGTACCTGACTACAACTCGCACACACTCTGGGTACCACTTGACGTTACAATCGTGCGACACGTCAGGTATGAGGGTACTGGTGTAGTGAAGGGCATAACGGGTGGAGGGCCTCCTCGAACAACCCGGCCACACACACACATGGGCGATCTTCTCATTATCCAATCTCCTCGCTTTCAAGCACCTAGAAGGATTACAACAACCACCACCAACAGCAAACAACACTATTCCCACCCCATCATATCATACCAGCGCACACTCATACACACCACCCAATCACCATGGAGGTCTTTTCAGTTCTACAAGTCGCCTACCAAGTCTGCTCTGCCTTCAAGACCATCAAACATAAGGACGAGGTCCTCGAAGCCAGTGTACTCGCTCTCCACGATCGACTCGTCGAGCTTGAATACATGCTAGAAAATGGCCTGCTCCAGAGCTCCAGTCAGGTCGACACATGTCTCCACAACATCCAAATGACCGTCGAGGGGATCGAGCGATTCCAGCAAAAGAGCGCGTTCAAGCAGCTCTTCAAGCGAGACAAGTTGCTTCGTCGCGTGAAGGATTGCGAGTCACGTGTGCGTCACATCCTGGCGATCCAGCGACTTGTCAAGGACAAGGCCAGCATTGATCTTTGGGAGGGTATGGAGCAGACGATGGACGGCTTGAAGCAGACCGCTGAGGCTATCCGCAAGGGATCCAAGCCGTGAGCTCCACTCCATCTTGAACAACGTTCACGATGACGTTATTTCTCTTGTTCTCGTCAGCTGCAACCTTCTCGCCTGACAGTCTGACACATCGGGTTATCGATCCCCAAACACAAAGATCGTCCACTCGTGTCGAGAGCTGGTGTTTCTATCCACACGAGTACCGGTAACGCCAAATCAAATGGCTTTCACCTTCGTGATCACCACATCAAGCACGGACAACCAGCAACGGTCATACACAAGCATGTCGCTGTCGAAACACGTTGTGCAGCAGCTGTCGTAGGATCTGAACCATCAATAATTGAGAGTTACATAGCAAATTTCTCCCCTTGAGCCACGCTCCTACAAGTAGGAAGTATCAAAGTGACGTAAGGAGGAAGCAACTTATGGGTTGAAGCGCGTTAACGTACCTGTCCACACTTGGCGAGGCTGCAGTACGTCTCTGAGTTGTCTTGGATGTCCACACTTTGAGGGCTATCTCGCCGTCCTGGATGAATCACACCTCGCCAACCACCTCGTCGCTAGACCCACTCCTCGATTCGTCGTCGTGTCATGATATCCATTATTCTCCTGAGCTTGTTGATCCTCTCGTTCTTGCACTATCAGATAACACTTTGCTTTTGTGGTAGAGGAATGTACTGCATGAAATACTGTACACTACCGCAGTTCATGTTAGATCACAAATCTCCATCTCTCTAAGCTGGATATTTGTTAAGTAAATAAGCACGGACCTTATACTACAATATTTTCGCATTATTGCTCACTGATATCTTCTAGGTAATGAACCAGCAGAGCATCAGTGCACGTTCGAGACTCCTATGATACTACACGATAGTAGGCTGCCTTGACGCCCTACATGTATACATACGTATACGCAGGCTCAACAGTCTCACAACAGTCCGAGAAATCGTTTCATATCCCATCGGTGCGCAAAGCTGTTGGTGAGCCCTATTTATTATTCTCGCTGTGACATCTTTTTTTTCATGGATTACGGGATCCATCGCACCGAACCGGCCATCTGACATGTCAACGTCTTCCGGCAGGGTAAACAAGTAATAGCCCTCCACTCGCGTTTGGTGGGATGAAGGGCTTCCAATCGTTCCTTCTGATTCACCAAACAGCTCCAAGGGCCCTTCACCAATTGCTTTTATCGCACAGGGACTTTTGGAGAAGTGACCGACCAGACTCAACACCCACCTGTGATTGTATAATGGGAGGGTATCATGTACGATGATAACCGACCGCACTTGACCGCACACGGGTCTGGAAGCTTAATCCGTTCGCAATTGGTGCTGGGCAACCCGGACTGGCAGAACGAATGACCACTCGAGCTCTGAAACGCATCACTGAAACATGCCACCATCACGATCAGGAAGTCTGTCACAGAAGCCACGAGCAAAAGCCCTTCACATATTATGGGTCAACCAACAATTGAAATGGGCCCTCCACTCACAACTGTTTTATGTAGGGCATAATGTGCCCTCCATATATTTTAGCCCTTCATTCACAAAACACAAGATACAACGACACTAACAAGTTGTGTGCGACCTTCAGCTCGTAAAACTAACATTACACCTGTCCCTACACGATTTATTCTTCAACCTGTCGTCGGCTCAACACGACATCTTCCAAGCAGCATCATGACTGTGGTCACACTTACGGCGGTGGTCACTATCTCAGGGCTCGTTCTGAAGATCAAGTCTCTTCGGCACAAAATCAGCAACACTGACACTGAAGTAGACTCAATGTTGGACGGCGTTGTCGATATTCTCGCACAACTACAGAAGATGGAAGAACATGGTACGCGCTTGCGTTCCAACGAGCTGGACGAAAATATCCGTAGAGTCTATGAGCTACGCAACCAACTCGAGCGCTACATGACACGCAATGTAGTTGCGAAGGCCTTCCGACAGTCAAAGACACGTATGTATCTGAGCGATCTCGAGACCACGCTAGAATCACTGGCGACGCTTCACGAAGGCTTGTGCCAGCACAAGACGGAAGAGAACTTGCGTCGATTGAACGTGCTGGCCCAGTCGCTCTGTGAGGCTATGGAGGAGATGGCAGTCGACCACGATTTTGAGCTGAGCGTCTCGAGTCCGTCGGTCGCTCCTTCCCATTCATTCAAAGCAACACCGCGTGCTCCGAAGGTCAAGTCAATCATGATGAGCACCTTCTCACGATTCAATGCCGCTGCCTTTGCGTCCGTTTCACAGCGTGAGCACGCCGATCTGAACTTAAACGTAAGCACCAATCAAGGAGGCGACAGCGACCAGCAAATCACGATGCAGTATGTCGAGATGCTCGAGTCCGGAGGTGACAACGAGAAGAGCGAGGCCCTCTGGAGTCTGAACCAGATCTCCAAGCACACGAGTTGCACGATGAATGCTTCTCGAGTCGCAGCTGCATTAGTAGCTGCCATGAAGCACTCCAGTACTCTCCATCGCCTCCTCGCCACACGCGTTTTGAGAAATCTTGCCAAGATCGCATTGGTTGATGAGGATGTCCTCTGCGCACAAGCCATCCCAGCACTCCTTGACTCGCTCGATGCACACAATGACCGTGTAATACTCGAAGCTACCTCGACACTCCTGGTACTGGCTCAGTCGTGTACACTGCAGACAGAAATCGTCGCTGCTGGCGGTTTGGAGAAGCTTGTGACAATCGCCAAGCAGCCACGATGGGGGCGCGTTACGGCTACTGTTCTTGCGGCGCTGTGCGCTCTGGTACGCCGTAGTCCCACCAACCTTGAAGCATTTAAGGCCCTTCAGGGTATTGAAGTGATTGTTCACATCGTCTGCATGGGCACGGAAGAGGAGACGGTCGCCGCGTGTTGCGCTCTTCGCCGACTAATGGCGTCGTTCCCAGGACTGAGATCAGCTATTGAGTCTGCTGACGGGATCGAAAGTCTGACCAAAAGAAGGGAACAAGGCACTGCGAACGAACAAGAGGCAGCCAGGAAGACGTTACAGGCGTTGCTGACGTAGTGCTATGAATTCTCTGAGTATTTATATCCAGAGTTTACAGAGGAACCAGAATCCACCAGAATTCTCTAAGAAATGAAAAATCCTCCACGCAACATGCCAGTGTACAGCGACTGACATGGCGTTGCTACTTTGGCAGTGGGAGGCTTCTTGACGAATTCAACGAAGTGGATCGCGTCTAACACCCCCAACACTTCCCATATTCTCTATGATATAGTATCATGATATATAAAATAAATTGATTTATACAGTATTTTAGACGCATGTTGCTCTGGCGGCAATAACTAAACACCCACGAGGATAATAAATAACAGGTTTTCAGTCCGTCATCTACCTTTAAGAACGCTGTTATGGATGACCGTCAGGTGTGAGGTCAGAGAACACACACACACGAGCCTTTAGATATGTCGTAGGGCGTCTAGAACCAGGATCAGAAAAGTGTGCCGCCACTAAGCTGCTGAAACATCTCATCGATTAGGCAGCATCGGTGGACTGCTCTGTGAATGTCTTGAAACATTTAGCTTGCTGATGAGATTATGCGGCCCCAACAGGGATGCTCTTGTATAGGTAGCTTTAGTTTTACGAATCATAATTTCTGATCGGTAACAAGATTGTGCTAATCCATTAACTAGGGCCGACAGCAAGAAGAGCTATGAAAGCCTTCCCTGCCAACGGTGAAGACCCAAACGAAAACCAGAGTTTGGACAGGGAAGACACACTTGAATTGAGCGTCAGTTCTTACGAGTGACGACCAGAGCACAGACGCTTCCTCGATCCAGACATCCTGACTCAAGCGGACACAGATGAGATTGATGGTTCCCCGTCACCATTGACGAAAAGCCTGTCACGAGCTCCGAAAAAGCCACGTAACGATTCAGAAAGATTGAAGGCGAGCAGCATGTATATGAATTGCATTAACGGATAGTGTGTTCAGTTCAGTAACAGTCTTCGCTTACGGTGACTCAACTGTACAAATATCCAGAGTTCCCTGGGCACGGCATTGTGTGGAAATGTAAAACATAAGTGGAGATATCCGCCTTGCTAACCTAATTTTCAATAACGAATGTCAATGTACTGTGCTGATCTATGTTAAATTAGTAGTATAACAACATTCGGGCAATACCTCCAGCAACCTCCACACAGCTGCCACAGTCATGCTGATGAACATGAAGACGGCGGGGAACACACCTTATGAACGTCTTGATGTCGGTGTATTCGACGCATGAGGCTGTCCATCGAATACTCAAGCGCCTGCGCTGTCGATGCTCCAACGCGTGGCGCCGGAGGAGTCCAAGATGAGGCGAAACGAGCGACTGACTGACGTCGCCCCTACACATGGAAATACGAGATCGACCGAAATGCGGGTGGAGTGACACGTAGTTGCTCGTGTTGGCTCGTGTATATGACCACCGCAACTGGTAAGGTCACTGTCAGAGTCCCCTCAAACACCAAGAACGACACAGGAAGCCCCGTAGCCTGCTCAACGAGCCACCCAACCAAGGCGATGGCCCCCTTCTTTCTCGTGACATCCAGACGTAGGTGGTTCACGCAATCGTATTATTGCGAAGCCACTCAAACTTGAACGAGTAGTCTGCCCCTATAAGGTACAGTGATGTTATAGTGGCAAGATTTACCTGCCAGAAATGCTGACAAGGGACTCACCACAGTGTACCGTAGCGTTTTGGACAATGTAGAGCACCCAGAACACAAGTTTGGTCTGCAATCGCACTTGGCGAGTCTCGAGGACAGACGCAAGTTGATGCAAAAGCGAAAACCGGAGGCGCCACCAAAGCAGAATTGAAATGAGAAGGAGCGAGAGGAATTCAGCGAGCATGTACAGTGACGTGTTGGTGAGTCGAGCGGGGAGAATCGATGGTGTGACGCCTTGCAGAAACTGATAGTGCGCGTGATTCGACGAGCGCGACAACACGGAGACGTATACGCCTGTTATCACAAGCTCACGTGAATAAAAATGGATCGTGAATGGTCGAGTCATTGACGAAGAAGCAGGCGGCCGTACCACAGATGAGCGGAACGATGACTTCAGTGTACTCGATGAGGACGATGAATTCGGTGAGGTACATCAATTGCAATACCTTGTTGATGAAGACGCGTTCATGGGTCACTATGATTTGACCTTCAGTGGGTGCCATCGGTACAATTTGATTGAATGCGACGGTCGGACCTTGACTGGTTGGAATGGGGTTGGACGGCAGTATCGGGCTCAAAGGCAGTGTTGATACGGCGGTAGGCTCATGTGTCTCGTCGGTTTGAAGTTGCTCCATTGCTACCTCCATGATAGCTCGATTGCCACCTTCAAATGTCTTGCCCGGGTGGTTTACCTTATTTATCTCCGTCAAGATCTTCAACACTTCCCTCATTGAAGTCACATCATGCCAAGATCGATCAGGATGAGAACGAGAACTGTGCGCTTAGACGAAGCGCTATGCATGCAATACGAGACGAAGAGTGCGTGGAAGACTTCGACGTTGAAGATGATAGACTCGGATTTCTTGTCGTCGATGTCTTGAAGCGATCGGTTGATCCAGATCTTACAGCCAATTTTGACGATTGGCAACAACAGAACGAGTGCTGTTTGTGTGGCGGGCGGTGATCTGACGAAGTCGTGGTTGTACAGCGGGTATATCACGGTCATGGCGACTTGACAGAAGAGAAGATACAAGTAAGGCATCATCTGTCGTAAAGCTTGTGGTGTGTCGCGGATTTGCTCTCGTTGGGACCAGAATACGGCCACGATAACCGTCCCACAGACTGCTGGCGTGTCCAAAATCATCATGAATGGCACTGGATACCCCACGGTCTTGGCTAGCAACCAGCTAACCAGTGTTGCTGTTCCGCCGGTGATGATTCCAACTACGACGAGGAAGCGAGTTGAGAGATGTAGCCATGGGACGTGTGTCTGGCACTGATGCATCAAGCACGACGCGCAGATCCCGGAGACGATGCTGACACGAATCCACACTCCGATGACGTTCGGCCCCTGTTCAAGAGGTGTGAGAGGGATGCAATCGAGCAGAATGACGATGAGCATGGCTGGCACTGGTGTAAGGATGCAGACGCACAAGACTCGCGCCCAACTTTTCATCGCGTGATATGCGTGAAAAGCGCGAAGGTTTTTCTCAGAATATTGACCGTGAAGTTCGACTTGAGTCACTTTACATGGCTTTATACAGCGCTTGGCAAGTCCCCATCGGCGAAGGCAACTGTTGCGTAGCTCTTTCATGGCGCGTGTCGGGGTAAGAGCGTTGTCTTAGTTTGGACGCGCAATGATTTCCGACTTACAAAGCGCCTCTGTCTATTCATAGGAGTTGACCTCGATATTCTCAGGAGGTGCGAATACGTTTCCCTTGTGTGTGGTGCACTTGGGGCGTTTTCAGGCGAACTAACCATTTCTGCCGTCTACTCATACTTTTCCACGTCCTTACACGATTACTCGTTCAAATTTGAATGGCTGCGCAGAGACAACAATCAATTGAGCTCGTAGCGGGAAGTCGATGATATTCTGGCTCAAGAGATGACTCTTTCGGATTGACCATTTAACTATTCGTAGGGTCCGGCATGAATACTATCTACTGACCGGCACTGAAGGAGAAGCTCTAGAAGCCTTGGAGAGACAACCCTCGCTATTTGATTGTATTCCTACGAAGCCACTTGAATTGAAGCGAATAATCGGCACCTACGAGGTACGTCGATCTGAATGCTGAGGGGTCAGGAATACGGATATGACAAGCAAATCTACTCACCGCAGTGTACAACAGCGTTCTGGACGATGTAGAGGACCCAGAGGACGAGTTTGGTCTGCACACGGACTTGTCGAGCCTCGAGTACAAACGCCAACTGGTGTAAAAGCGAATAGCCGAGTTTCCACCAAATGAGTATTGATATCAGGAGCAAGGTGAGCAATTCTGCCAGCATATACAACGACGTGTTGGCGAGTCGTATCGTCAGGTTCGCTGCTGTGATGTCTTCCAGAAACTGATAGAAATCGCGATTAGATGAATGTAACAAGGCTGAGACGTAGACACCTGACAGTATTGAAGGGTGAGCGGTGAGCAGAGGATGCGGCAAGTGGTGATCGTACTGCAAATGAGTGGCATGATGAACTCAGTGTACTCGACGAGCACGATGAACTCGGTGAGGTACATCAACTGGAGGGCCTTGACAGCGATGGAGCTACGAGACGTTGCACGATCTGTTGTCAAGGCAATCGAAGAATCGGTGCATGCTGTGGGCACAACTTGACTCAAACATGTTGCGGATCCCAGCGTGACAGATTGCAAAGCCGCTGGTCCAACTCTTTTGTTGAATAGCTGGTGCTGGGTTGGCTTGATCGAGGCGTATCTCTGTGGATCACTGCGTACCAGACTCATTGTCACGTCCATCAGATTATGCACATAACCAATATCAGTCCCCTGCGGCCCCAGTGCATCGATCATATGCTGCAAGGAGTTCATGGTACTCCAGACGCCTAGCGTCGAGATCAAGATCAGCGCAAGGTCGAGTAAAACCATCACGAGTATCGTGCGTAGGGACGTAGAGCTTTGCATGCAGTACGACACGAAGAGCGCGTGGAAAACCTCGACGTTGAAGATGATCGATTCTGGTTTGGAGTCTTCTGCGTCACGAAGCGAGTGGTTGATCCAGAGCTTGCAAGCGATTTTGATGATGGGGAGAAGAAGTACAAACGCGGTTTGTTCCATTGACGAAAGACCCATGAAGATATGATTGTACAGCGGGTATATCATGGTCATGGCGACTTGGCAGAAGAGCACGTAGAAGTACGGCAGCATCTTCCCAAACGCGCCAGGGGTGTTGCGGATTTGCTCTTTCTGGGACCAGAGTATTGCCACGACGACGGTGATGATTACTGACGGAGTGCCAACAATCATCATGAATGGGATCGGGAGTCCGATCACCAGAGCGATAAGCCAGCAAACGACAGCCGTCAGCACTCCAGCGACGATTCCGACGAAGACGAGGAAGCGCGGCGAGAGTTGCAGCCATGAGACGTGCGATTGGCATTGATACGTCAAACACAATGTTCCAATCCCAGAAGTGAAGGCGATATGCAGCCACAAACCGATGTCGTTTGGTCCTTGGCTGGGCGGCGTCATGGGGATGCGATCAAGTAAGATGACGACGAGGATGGCTGGCAGTGGGGTGAATAGGCAGATGCACACCACTCGCATCCAGCTGGTTCGACTATGATACTCGTGGAAGGTGATGAGATTCTCACCCGAGTATCGCCCATGATATTCGACTTGGGTCCGATCCCAGAGATCGATGCATCGTGATGCAAGCCATCGAAGGCGAATGCAGCTCGCGCACAGCAGTGCCATGCCAAGCCTGATGCGTCACTTTACGGCTCAGGTCTAGCGCTCTCCTCTCGACTTTCTATTCATAGGAGACCGAATCGCATCCTCGATCGAAGTGGCGTCGCATTTGGTGATAGTGGCACAAGGCGATGGTGCTTGGCCTGGGGGGGTTCATCAATCGCGTGTGTGCCACCCAAGCGGACATCAGTGGTTTGGAGTGCACGTATTGGCCACCACAATCGCTCTCTGCACTACTGCGTCAGTAGTAGGTTGGTTCACTGCACCTAGGGACTGGCGTCCTGATGGCTGTCGAAAGAGTTTCAGCAATATGTCAGTCTAGACCAAGAATAGCGACCAGCTCGTGCCCTGTTCATCCAACGGCCGGCCGGGTCTTTGACGATGCCGTCGAGACCAACGTTCGGGTGGTCGGCACGTATTGCGCCTCTCGCCTTTGATGGCCCGCCGTCTGACATTGCGAATCAAGCCACAAGCGACGTCAAACTCGAACTCAAGGCACCGCTTTTCTGTGTCGTATGGTGCGGCGTAGTGCTCGTGTGCTTCATCAATGCTGTCTTTGCGAAAACCATTGCGCTCATATACTACATTGGGCTGGAGATTCGTGGTGGGTACTTCTTGGAATGGATGGGCTTGCTCCCGTTGAACCAAATTCCGATCGTCATGGCGCTATACGTGATAATAGCACTCTACTTCTGGAAGCTCTTCTTCCAGTTGCTAGTGATGTCGCTGCTCCGACGTTGTCTCACGCTCTCGTCGCGCTCAAGGCCACACCAAACATCAAACAAGCTGCCTCGATCCACTGCAAAGCATTTTCGATGTGTGAAGGGGTCATGGCGTCGGATTTTCGCGCCTAGGGGTCGACCAGAGCTTACGGAGAGTGGATTTGAAGAGCTGTACATCACATCGAATTGGCGGAAGTGGTGGCGCAGTCGTATCAAGCCTACAAGAGTAGTACTCTCATCTCGAACACGTGGACAAACGCGTTTTACGTCGGCACGATGGTCACCAACTGCTGGCTTTCGCCAATTATCCACCTCAGTGCTCGCAACTTCCCCGCGTTCCGACGCTTCCTCTATATCTGTGCTGATATCCTTCTCGGGTGTCTCTTGACGGTGTTTGTACATATGGTTATCTTCATCTCGGTCATTTTTGTGATCCTCGTCGATAGCCGCAACCAAACCGGTGGCAACACGGAATACGCGTTCGATGTGCCGTACGACGACGTGTTTATCATGGATGTGATCAAGGGCGTTCAGCAAACACTGGTGCTCTCGTGGCTCGACGTTTTCACCAAGCTTCTGCCGTTTGTGAGCATGGCCGGGAGTTTAAACCACCACATGCGTCTAGTATATCGCCAAAAAGCGGAGAATACGGCGTTCCACGTGATTATAAAGCACCGTTCATCGTCAAAATGTCGTCATGGCCCGATGTTCATACCGGTAGTGGCTGCCGTACCGAATCGACTCTACGCCAGGCTTTTCAAAGGGTTGCACTGGGTGTTCGTCGCCATCTTCGCTTGGGGAGTCTTCATCTTGGCAGTGCATCTTCATGCTCAACATGTGAGCTCCCATGCGCCTGCTGTCTCCAAAATCGGATGCAAATCGAGCTCTCAGCCGTGGTTTGCCAGCCAATTCGCATGCACGGTTCTCGAGATCAACTGTTATCGTCAGGGAATCACCGGATTAGCTCAAGAGATCGACGAAATCCTCCGACGTGTGAACCCGAACGGCTTGAGCTCTTTGACCATTGCGCATTGCCCGCGTCTGCATATTCCGTCTCGAATTCATCAGCTGACTCAGTTGATGTAACTCGAAATCACGAATGCGACGCTGGTTGAGTGGTGCATGAATGCAGTTATTAGCCAGGCAACGAGCCCAAGTCTGCACATGCTTGCTTTGATTCGTGCCAATATGACGGCGCTACCAGATGCCATCCAGAGTACCGATTTCCCTTGCTGGCTGCGCAATTTGACCATTAGTTCGTCCAACCTGACGACTTTGCCCTCCGATATTGCTGTCGAGTGGCAGTATCTCTTCAATCTGTTCATTGAGCGCACTCAGATCGAGATGATCGCACCGACATTGGCCATGAGCGGCGCTATGCGCATGTCGCTCATGGGGAATCAGACCCACGAAATACCTGACGACTTGCTCACTCACAGCCGCTTCAGCGTGCTCTCTGTGGCCATCAATCTGATTACAAAGTGGCCAGCGACTATCGGGAGTTTGGACGACCTTACGATGCTGCTAATGGACTACACAGAGATCACCGAGTTGCCATCTTGGCTCTTGGAGGAAGGCCAGCATCGAGGAAAGGCGGGCACTACCGTCACAGTGTCAGCTGGTGGGAGCGCGTACTGTCGAGCCAAAAAGGCGTCATCGTCTTTTATTGTGGTGGACGAGTCAAATCCGGGTCTGAAGATCGTGTGTCGAGAGAAGCGCGAGGAAGAATTCGAGGCGTATCCGCTCTCATACAACATCCGCACCGTCCGATATGATGGCAACGGCCCGTGGTCAGTCCGGATGTTAACTAGCGCACTGGACGGCATTCCCTTGTTCAGGAAAGTGTGACATCTTGTGAACTTCTCATAGATCTGCCGTTTTTAGTCAATCTGTTCTCCTGACCGCGACAGAAATAGCAGGTGTACGGACAATTTGACAACTTCCAGTCCGTCGACACAGATATGACCTCAAGACTTGTACGAGTGGAGTGGCTAGCTCGCATCTCGCCAACAGAGATCGTGGCTGCCGATGGACCGTCCTCGAATTCCGTTAGTCAAGCGGTCTCCAGCGTCCACTTCCAACCCACACCGTCGATGTTTCGCGTCGTGTGGTGCGGCATTGTCCTCGTGTGCTTTATCAACGCCATCTTCGCGACGACGATTGCTGCGGTTTACTACATCGGTTTGGTGGTTCGTGACGGATACATGTTCGAATGGATGGGTCTCCTACCGTTGAATGTGATCCCGATCGTCTTGACGCTCTACGTTCTGGCGGCACTATACTTTTGGAAAGTGTTCTTCCACGTGATTATACTGTCAATCCGGCAGCGATCTCTCACGCTTCTCCCTACGACGCCACGTCCGCTGCTTCGTCGGAACTCGTCGTGGTGGGCCAAGTCTTCGTTCAGTGTAAGGCGATTGCTCAAGAGGTCGTGGAAAGTCTTTTTCGCAATAATTTCCCGGCACGAGCTCTCCGAACGCGCGTTTGAACGGCTTTACCTTGTCCGAGAGGTGGTAGATGTGGCCACACAGACGTATCAAGCATATAAATGCAGCACACTTATCTCGATCGCGTGGGTGAACCAGTTCTATGTCGGCACCTTGATTGTCAATTGCTGGATCACCCCCTTTATCCACTTCGCGACCCCCACTCGAGCAGATCTCCGGCGGTTTCTCTATCTCTCAACAGACATTATTCTCGCGTTTTCTAATGTCGACGTCGCATGGGGCAATCACGTGTATTCGGCTTTCCTTGCACCAGTGGGGGAGCGAGAGCGACCATCCCGGGTGTGGTGTGGTGGGTTTCAAGCCTTTCGACAAACTTAGCGACTGACTATTCTAGCTACGGTGCGCTGAGGCGCGCGGTGACCCAGGGGCGAGGGTCCGGGCGACTTGGTTGGCCACGACGGCTGGCCCGAGCGACTTGGTTGGACGTGAACCTCGGCTTGGGCTGTGAGCGAGACTGGTTGGGCGCGAGTGAGCTTCGGTCGGCAGCTTGACGAGTTGGTTGTTGGATTGCATCCACTGTGGGACATAAAACTCGCGCCTCGATACGTTGACTGCTCCTTTGACTGCGAAAACCACATCTTTGGCCATCCCCGCCAACAGATGCCCATGTGTGGCGACGACGTTTGTGCCAATGTTCATCTTCATTTCCCTCATCCTGGTGACGCTTATGGACGGTCAGGAGCGAACAGAAGGTGACACAGACTACGCATTCGACGTGCCTTATGACGATGTGTTCATCATGAACGTGATCAAGGGTGTTCAACAGACACTCGTACTCACTTGGCTCGACGATTTCACCAAGGTATTGCCGTTTCTGAGCATGGCTGGGAGCCTTGACCACCTCATACGTCACGTCCAACGTCACAGTGAAGTCGCGATGTCACGGGTGACGATAAAGCGCCGCTCGTCCTCACTGACACAAGCAATCTCTCGAATCAGCTCAGTCATAACTGTTCAAGCGATCCGAAGGCAACGATCACGTATCCTCCATCCGCTCTTGCAGTTGCGCTGGGTCTTTATCCTCTTCTTTATGTGGGGTGTCGCCATATTATCGGTCCACTTGCGCGCACACCACGTAAGTTTCCAAGCTTCCATGAGCACTAGAGTTGGATGCAAATCCAGCTCGCAGCCGTGGTTTGCCACGCAATTCACGTGTACGATTCTCGAGATCAACTGTTACCGCCAAGGTATCAGTGACTCAGCTCATGAGATTAATATTGCACTCCGTCGCGTGAACCCGGATGGTCTGAACTCGCTCATTATCTCGCATTGCCCGGCTTTGAGCATTCCCCCTCGGATCCAAGAACTTCCATACCTCGACGCACTCGAAATCAACAATGCATCTCTTTTAAAGTGGGGAGAAGACGCTAAAGTGACCCATTCGACGATGCCAGCACTCCAGATGCTCGCTTTCGTTCGCGTCAACATGACGGCGCTTCCAGATGCCATCCTTACCTCTGATCTATCGCATCGTCTGCGCGATCTGACCATTAGTGAGTCCAACTTGACGACTCTACCACCAGATCTGGCCATCAAATGGCGCCGGCTCTTCGATTTGTTCATTGAACGGACTCGGGTCGAAGTGATCGCACCCACTCTCGCCATCAGCAGTCCCATGCGACTATCACTGATGGGCAATCAGATCCACGAACTACCAGACGACTTGTTTGTCCATAGCCAGTTCAGTGTGTTGTCGGTGGCTAAGAACCCGATCACCAAGTGGCCTGAAACGATCGGAAACCTCGATTATCTCACCATGCTTCTATTAGACTACACGGAGATCGAAGAGCTGCCGTCGTGGCTTTTGGACGAGGGCCAACACCGTGGAAAGACGGGAAAGATCATCACGGTGTCAGCTGGCGGAAGTGCGTATTGTCGAGCCAAGTCAGCACTACCATCCTTTTCCGCCGTGGACGAGTCAAACACAGGGTTGAGAGTCGAGTGTCGGGTGAAGCCTGAGGAAGAGTACGAAGCGTACCCTCTCTCATACAATACACGCCACCGACCGGTATAATCGCAAAGTAATTGTCTTTTGAAAGGTACGCGTCTCTCTGTTTGATGTTTTATCTATCGGGTGATCGGCTAATCTGCTTCTGGGCTGTTGGCGCTGCAATCACGATCGGCATCTACCGGTGAACGTCGTCATGAAGGGCGTCGCTAGTGGAGAATGTCGAGCGATGAAATTCGCTGAAGTGTACGGCGCGTGATGTCCTGTATCACTGATTGTCCGCGCTTCGGTGCTGCTCCACCGCGCTCTAACCTCTCATCCAAGCGATGCTGAAGCGTTCGGAGTGATTCCTCTGTGCGCTGATACCACTGCTCCATTCGGCTATTGTTCTCGAGCCGCTGAAGATCCATGAGGAACCGCAAATGGCTCTCGTACACGTGTACGCGCTGACGCATCCGGGATTCCTGGATCAACCTGGTGAATCGTCCCCACGTCATGTATTCTTCAAGGCATTTCAACCCATCGTGAGCGACGCTGGCGAACTTGACGACCAAGTTCGATTGGTCAAGCGTGCCGTGGTCATATCGGAGTCGAAAGTGAGCGAGGGTATCTCGTAGTAGGTGATGCAGCACGCGGAAGACTTTGTCTCGTATGCAGATAGCTTCGTATGTCGCTGAGAACGTCTGTACTACATGCGTCGCTCGGTGTATGGCCTGTGTTGGGTTCGCAGGACTCGACTGGCTGGGTTGGTACACTTTGGATGGCTGGGTGCTCATTGTGGGAGCTGGTTGGGGTGTGAGGTCTTGTCGTCAAAATGGATAATGAGGGGCCGAGAAGTGCCAGCAATGTATCCCATCGCTCCTGATTACGCTCATAACTCAGCCGATACGTTCAGACAAACGTGGGATAGTGTTGGGCCATGGATTGATGAAGGGCACTCTTGTGTGCCAACAACCTTGGCCCAAAGCCCTTCACCAACAGAGCCCTCCACTCACTTTGTGTGACAAAAGCTCAAATGATCCTTAAGGTTTTATTATTTAACCTCAATGATACCATGACTTTTGTCAAAAGTGAGAAAATCAAAATTTGAGAGTATAGTTTTTTCACAGTGGTCGGTTCGTAAGACTGAATGAGAGCGGATACGCTTCGAATTCCTCCTCACGCTTCTCGCGACACACGACTTTGAGGCCAGGGAGCGACTCGTCTATCAACTTGAATGTCGACGGCGACGCCAGCTGCTTGATTCGACAGTACGGACTGCCACCAGCGGATACCGTGATAATAATCCCAGTCCCCACACGACGTTGACCTTCTTCCAGTAGCCACAACGGTAGCTCAGATATCTCAGTGTAGTCCATGAGTAGCATAGTTAGGTCATCAAGTCGACCAATGGTCTTTGGCCACTTGGTGATTGGATTTTTAGCGATGGAGAGCATGTTGAACCGACTTTGCTCGAATAAATCGTCTGGTATATCGTGGATTCGGTTCCCCATGAGCGACAGACGCATCATTTGACTGTTACGAAGCGCAGGGAGGATATTATCGACATGCGTTCGCTCAAGAAAGAGATTAAAGAGCCGGTGCCACTTGACCGAGAGATCTGGGGGCAACATCGTGAGATTCGAGGCGCAAATGGTCATATCGCGGAAACGATACGGTAGATCAGCGCTCAGAATTGCCTCTGGTAGTTCAGTCATGTTTACCCGGACAAGAGCGACCATTTGCAGGTTTGGCATCGTCGAATGGCTCACCACCACGTCATTTCCCCACTCCAGCAGCGTAGCGTTCGCGATCTCGAGCGCACTAAGCACAGGAAAACTCTGAATTCGGGCCGGAATGTGCAAATGGGGACAATGCGAGATGATAAGCGAGCTCAGACCACTAGGATTGAATTGCTGAAGTACTGCGTCAATCTCGCCAGCAGAACCAGTTAATCCGCGGTGATAGCAGTTGATCTCAAGGATTTTACATGAGAATCGACGGACAAGCCATGGACGCGAGGCCGATTTACAACCGTGTTTCACCCATGCTGGTGCGTTTCCACTCGTATATTGTGCGTGAAGGTGCACAGCGAGAATAAGAACGCCCCAAATGAAGAAGAAAAAGTAGATCCAGCGCACTGAGAGAATTGAGCGGACGGTGGGGTAGCGTCGCACGCTGCAGCAGAATGATACCCACTTGGATCGCACATGGGGAGCTTGTAGAGTCAATCTATTACTATTGGTCGAACTATCATGAGATGTTCGTTTGACCACTGCAATAGCCGCCACTTGGTTGGTCTTGAGATCTTGGCAGTGCTGGCGATGAACCAATTTCATGAGGTGGTTTAGACATGTCGCCATACTGAGAAACGGGAGCATTTTGGTGAAAACGTCGAGCCAAGTGACGGTCAGAGTTTGTTGGACGCCGTGAATAATGTCCATGATAAACACGTCGCCATACGGCACATCGAATGCGTACTCTGTGTCACCTCCCGTTTGACCGCCATCGAATAGTACCACAAAGATGACCGAGATGAAGATGAACATGGGTACGAATACGGTGGAAACACAGTCGAGCACGACATCGCTGCAGAGATACAGGAAGCGCTGCAAGGCCAGGTTCCCATCAGTACTCACGTGGATAATGGGCGATAACCAGCAGTTGACAACGAGCGTGCCGACACTGAGCGTGTTAATCCACACGTACGAGATGAGAGTGCTGCACTTGTATGCTTGATACGTCTGTGTCACGATTTCCATTATCTCTCGGCCAAGGTAGAACACTTCAAAGCCGCGCTCCGTGACTTCAAACGTGCCTCCCGGCGCGTGCAAACTGAGCCACCACAACCGAAGACGGTGCCACACGCGCGGGATCCATCGCGATGGCTTCTGATGACGGGCTATCCGCTCGGACAGCGTTTCGTACGGGACAAACGTCAGGCGACGGCGACGAAGCGAGTGATACAGCAATCGGAAAAAGATCTCCCAGAAGTAAAGTGCTGTGAACGCATAAAGCCCGAGGACGATCGTGATCTCGTTCAATGGCAGCAATCCGATCCATTCGAGTAGATAGCCCTCTCGGATCGTCAGGCTAAAGTAGTAGACGGCAGTGATGGTCGTCACAAAGACAGCGTTCAGGAAGCAAACTAGAGCGACCCCACACCACACAAATCGATAGAGTGGGGGTGCCAGTTCGAGCTTGACGTCATTTGTGCCCTGGTCCGCGTTGGGTACCGGTCTCTCGGGCTGTGAAGGCGGCTCTGCGGGTCGATGAGGCAGTACCTGGGCCGACCATGCGCGTCGGAGCGACGATTTCAGGACCAGAGTCGACTGAGTCGACGGACCATCCTTCATTTTAACACGAGTGTTCGTATAACAAGCATGTGACGCTTGCCAGAAGGTATTCTCTGGCGACCAAGCCAAATATACGCTTGTGCGTGACTGAATGCCCAAAAATACAAAAGCTAAAGCCCTTCACTTGCCAATTTAGTCAACCTCAATCCAAAAATAGATGAATTTACTCGTAGAATTACGAAGCTAGACAGGTCGATGACGAATGTTGTACGAGAGCGGGTACGCCTCAAACTCTTCCTCCTGCTTCTCACGGCACACGATTTTTAGTCCAGTCACAGACTCGTCGATCAGCGCAGATGTCTCTGTCTTCTTGGCTTGACAGTATGCACTTCCACCGGCTGAGACCGTAATGACATTTCCAGATTGCCCTCGACGCTTGCCCTCTTCCAGTAACCACGACGGGAGTTCCTTGATCTCCGTGTGGTCCATCAGTAGCATCGTGAGCTCATCTAAATGTCCTATAGTTGAAGGCCACTTGGTGACCGGATTCTTCGCGGCAGAGAGCACACTGAACTGACTGTGGGCGAACAACTGGTCGGGAATCTCGTGGATCTGATTGCCCATCAGTGAGAGCCGCATTGTGCCGTCAACGTCCAGAGCAGGTGCGACTAGTGTAACTTGCGTTCGCTCGATGAACAAATTGAAGAGACTACTCCATTTGCGCGCGAGGTCATCAGGTAACATTGTTAGATTGGACGCGCTGATGGTCAAATCACGCAGCCGACGTGGAAAGTCGGGACTTACGATGGCTTCTGGAAGTGCCGACATGTTGACGCCGACGAGTGCAAGCATTTGCAAACTCGGCATTGTATCTTCACTTACCACTGCGTCCAGACCCCACTCCACCAACGGCGCGTTTGTGATCTCCAGCCCTGTCAACTCAGGCAAGTCTGTAATTCGAGACGGGATGTGAAGAGAAGAGCAGTGCGAAATGATGAGGGAGCTCAAACCATTTGGATTGACTTGTTGCAGCACCTCGTCGATTTCGTGAGCTAACCCACTCATCCCATGTCGACAGCAGTTGATCTCAAGGATGGTACAGGAAAACTGACTGGCTAACCACGGCCGCGAACTGGACTTGCATCCAACCTTCGATGAAGCTGGTGCGTTACGACTCACTCTTTGCGCTTGCAGATGCATCGCAAGAATGACAACTCCCCAAATGAAGAAGAGGATAAATACCCAATGCAAACGCACCATCCAGCGAATCAAGCGGCGCCCACGTGCTCGACTCACAGTCGGAACCAAAGTCGTAGTGGATATATCGTCACTGTTCGCCACGTGCACTCGTCGACTTCGAATTGGCACGCGGTTTTCCCGACGCTTGATAACGACCAAGCTATTCACGCGGGGGATCGTACGATTCTCTTGTCGAAAGACCAGCCGCATGATGTGTTTCAAACACCCGGCCATGCTCAGGAAAGGCAAGAGCTTGGTGAAGACGTCGAGCCAAGTGAGCACGAGTGTTTGCTGAACGCCCTTGATCACGTCCATGATGAATACGTCGTCGTACGGGACGTCAAAAGCGTACTCTGTATCCCCTCCAGTTTGCTCCTGACCATCCATCAGGGCGACGAAGATAACTGATATGAAGATAAACATTGGGACGAACACAGTCGAGACGCAGTCGAGAACGACATCGCTGCATAGATAGAGAAAGCGCTGGAAGGCTGGGTAGCTGTGCGTCGTCACGTGAATCACTGGCGAAAGCCAGCAATTGACAACTAGCGTGCCAACGTAGAAGATGTTGACCCACTCGTTCGAGATGAGAGTGCTGCTCATGTAGGTTTGATAAGTCTGGGTGATCATTTCAGTCACTTCCCGCAAGAGATACAACGCCTCGAACTTGGTTTCCGTGAGCTCTAGGGGGCTACCTGGCGCGAAGAGCTCAAGCCACGACTCCTTGACATGATGCACGAACTTTGGAGTCCATCGAGACGGTTGAGGAGTAGCTTGTGCTTTTTCCAATCGCGATCTGGTTGTTGGAAATATGAGACGTTGCTGTCGGATCGAGAGGAAGATCAAATGGAAGAGCATCTTCCAGAAGTACAATGTCGTGAGCACGTAGAGAGCCAGGACGATCGGGATCTCGCTCGTTGGCAGGAGACCCATCCATTCGAGCATATATCCATTTCGAACCGCCAGCCCGACATAATACACAGCCGCAATTGTCGTTGCAAAGATGGCGTTGATAAAACACACAAGTACAACGCTAATCCACACGATCCGATAGAGTGCTGGCGTAAGTTCGAGTTTGACTTCGCTTGTCGAGTGGGTTGTTGTCGTCGAAAGGGTGCCATCGGGCTCGACCACCACGGGTCGGAGGGTAGATGACCACGCTCGCTTGACAGATGCGCTTGAATCGGTGTCCTGCATAGGTGTCTATACGAGTGTGGCGTCCGCGCGCTCTGCGTCGTCAGTTTTCTCTACAATGCTGCTTGAACTTCGAAGGCTATACTTGGCACAAACCTAGAAAGCGATCTCCACTCTGGGACACTTCGGCATCAGATCGAATAAATCCATGGTCGTGAATAAATATAACCCATGAGATTAACAGTAGGAATAAATACACAACGCAAGACCCAAAGACATTTGGCTGGTGTCGTCTCGATTCTGCTCAACTTCTTACCGTTCAACTCCGGTGGTCGACGATGCCCTTCACTCCCACACCAACCAGGTTTATCAACAAGACAAAGCTCAGAACAAGTACATCCAACAGATTACTGAGTACAGTGACTACAAAGCTATAAGGGCTAGCACATGTTCAAGCAGCGTAGGGCCTTTACTGCAGCCTCGTGCTCCTTCTCCGATCCGAGCTCCTTCCGCTCCTTCAGACTCGCAACACCACCCAAAGACTTGATTTCTCGTCGCACGCGAGGAAAAGATGCCATCAGACAACGAAGCGCGCAACACGCGGAAACGACTTCCTCTTCAGATCCTGTGCGGACAATGTGTACAAGCACATCGACACCTTGGTGAGTCTTGAAAGTTGTGAGGCTGGCTGGACGATCCCGAATCAGAGTGCACAATGTAGCGAGGACAGTGACTGTCACGCGCTCCCATTGCGGCTGCTTCGCGATAGCAACAAGCTTCTCCAAGCCACCAACAGCAACGATTTCCATCTCCATGGCGCATGACCGAGCCAGAATGGAGAGGGTCGAGGCGGCTTCGAACACGACACGATCGTTGCATTCTTCGAGCAACGCAAGAAGCATCGAGATGCCTTGCCCACACAGGGGAGTCTTGTCCACACTGGCAGTCCTCGCAAGATTGCCTAGTACACGTGTGGCGAGTACCTTGAGCAACGTGTTGGAGCGCTTGATGGCAGTCAGGAGCGCCGCTGTCGCTCGAGAAGAATCAATAGCGTACAGGCCGTGCTTGGAAATCTGGTTCATCGTCCAGAGCGCTTCGATCTGGTCGTGCTCAGCACCCGACTCTAGCCTTTCCAGACAGTGCACTGCGTTGTTGCCGTCTTCGTCTCCTTCTTCGTTAACAGTAGATGCAATCGAACACAGGTCAGCGTACTCCGCCTGGCGGCTCGTGTTGCCCTTCTTCGAAACGTTTACGGAAGCAAAGGCACCGGTATTGGATCGTGGAATGCTGCACAGCGTGATCGATTGCGTCTTGGGAACTGACACAGTGGCCTCGATCGAAGCGATCGGTGCGACCGCAGAAGCAGAGACAATCAGCGTCCTGTCGTCTGTGTCCTCCATCGCCTCACAGAACGTTTGGGCCCACACGTTAAGATGCCGCAAGTTCTCTTCAGTCTTGGACTCACTCAGGGCTTCGTGGAGGGTCACCAGGGAGTCTAGCGCGGTATCTAAATCGCTCAGACACTTGCGCGTCTTGGATTGCCGGAATGCCTTCCCCACCACAGATCGGGTCATGTACTTCTTCAACTGGTCGCGGAACTCGTGGACCTTCTTGACGTTATCATCGAGCTGGTGTGATCGCATGCGTGTTCCTTCCTGCTCCATCTTTTGCAGCTGTGCGAGAATGTCGACTACGCCGTCCAGCATGGCAATGACTTCACTGTCGGTGTCCTTGATGTCCCGACGAAGTGACAAAATCTTATGGACGAGAGCCGCGAGTGTTACCGCAGTCGTAATAGTAACCACTGCCATTATGATGTTGTTGCTTGATTATTAGCGTGTGGTATTTTGAACAATGAGGTATGCCGATCACTCGTCTTGATGCTTGCGATAGACGAGGAACTAGAGTGTTGTGTACAGGGAGTACCAGATATTTTGTGAGTGGAGGACAAGCCCTTCATCAACAAGATGCCCTTCACCATCGTAATCCTGGGTGAGTGGAGGGCTTTTGTCGGAGTCGGAGCAGATTGTTTCTCGGAAGTGCGTGAAGGGTTCGCATGTCACAAATATGAGGGCCGGCCCAAAGCAGATCTAACTCACTGCGAGTGGTGCGCTTTGGTAAAAGATACCTACATAGATTTTACCTAACTCTGTGCAATGCTCTGTATCCTTTGAAGAAGATGAAGGGCTCGCGAACAACACTCATCGTACCCGTACAACATTCGTCCAGCGAGGGCACATGCATGATGGAGGGCCTTAAACACGGAGGGCGCTAAATGAAGAGACAATGAAGGGCTCACGGCCAGCACCCCGATATCGTAATATCTTTCCAGGAGTTGCGAACTATGAATAGAGCTTCAATGCGCAATGCGTGCAAGTGAACAGGTTATTTTGCTTAAGACGTATCATCCAACATAAACAGACCTCCGACATGGTCCGAACTACGTACAGCTTCTAATGACGATGCGCGAATGACAAGCTGCCATCATTTGCTGCATTTGCTGTCACTGTCTGTTATGTTACTTCACCATATGGTATCTCGGGACATTCCAGCAATATCAGATTGTTCGTGGACACCTCTATTGCGCTCAATCGGCGATTGCGACAGACTATCGCCATCAACTCGAATCCTTGACGTTTGCTGTCACTCGAGGGCTTGTGTTTGTCATGTAATTCAGTCCCCCATAGACGACCAGACCGGCCATCGACGACAGGCGATAATCGGATGACCAAAGAGTTGGACAGTGTACCCCCGGACGAATGACATGGGAAAGTTGGTCCAATATAGAGTCTATCTCGCGTTCGGAAAAAGGGCGAGTTGGGTCGGCCGTGTGTACACATCCATTCTAGAGTGAGCAGCTCGCTGATGACTGAGCTCTCGTAGCGATTCGACCTCTTCTACGCACACTACACATAGATACGGTGTCAATCCTCACTATCTAAATCAACCCAAACGAGCCTGAAGAGCATCCTTCCTGAGTGGCTGTCGATTCGAAAGAAAGGAAGTAGAAAGAACAGACGACGCTAAGGCACTGTCGAGTTTGTCCCCCACTGCGCCTTGGGTAGGACGCGGCAATCAACTAGAGCTGAGCGGTCAGCTGGCTTGGGCTCGCCAGTCATAAATTCTCCGGAAGCATGAACAAGGTCTACTTTCGCCAGCGCGGGGATTCCATCTCGATCGGTGTTTGGACGGCAAGAGAGCATGAGCTCTTCCTCGAGGGCGTGGCTCTTTACCCCCGTGGCCCTTGGCGTGCGATCTCTGACCATGTCGGCACACGTTCTATTAAGCAAGTCCAGACACACGCCCAAAAGTACCAGCAGAAGCTGTTGCGGCATCAGCGCGGACTACGCAAGAACAAAATCCAACCCACACGAATGGAGCACCGCGTTGATGCAAAGACGGTCGGACAGTTTACAAAAGGCTCTATCATGCGTAAGGGCCAAAGTGACTATTGGGTACTAACCACCAGGAAGATCATAAAGCACATCGAGCCTGTGCCGTTCCACCAACCCCTGGAGTCCCTGTATTGGAACACGCAAGAGTTGGATGTGCTTATGGAAACTCTCGACGTCGCTTTTTGAGAAGATGCTACGCGGTAGTTAGGTGTGTCGTCATAGGTCGGCTCTAGTCGTTTAAGTGGTGTCGAAATGAGTGTTGCCATCAAAATATGAATATTTTCGCTTGATCTTTGATGAATGATCCAAGTAGAGCAGTGTGTGCGGCACAGAAAGCGAGGCCATCGTCTAGTGACATGTCATGGTCGATTGAGCATCTAGGCTCCGGTTTGGCCGATCATTAGGCGAGCTGAGTCAGGTCGGAGCTGACCCCAGGTCAGCTATAAGTCTCCTCAAACACTTCACCTTTCTCTCGCGTGCACGCGTGCGACACAGAGCGAAAATACGTTTGTAATGCGCGTTTCGATTGCTCAGCAAGGTAAACAACTGTGAAAGGCGCGCTTAAGATTGAGAGTGATTGGCATGACTGTGTTGGGTGACAAGCTAGGACTTATCTAGGCTCGTTCATTATCGAAGGTGGATTTGCGTGAGACACCGGTATAACCCATTGAAGTCGTCATCGGATGGTTGATTCACTGAGTACCTCAACCACCTAGCCACTGAGGTTCGCTGTGTCGGCCCCTAGATGATACGTGTCTTGTTGATGACGAGCTGCCATCATTGCCTTCTCTTGCTGTTAGTTTTCGCGTCACTCCACGACTTGATGACTCGCGGCGTTCCACTGCAACACACTCGAAAACCCCCCCAATAATCCCAGTTTGTGGTCGGCTGCTGTATCGCAATCAGTTAAAATCGTTGACGTCTGTTGCCATTGCAGTGTACGACTCTCTGATTCGGTCACAAAAAGACGACCAGCTGTCAACGAAAGGCGCAGTGTTGATACCTCCAGTCTGCCAAAGCACACAGCGCTTGGACTGTGCAGCTCGAAAGGATGACAGAGGAAGCCAGATGAGTACACTTGCGCACGCAAAACGGACGGGCTGTGTGTCCGAATCCGTTTGGAGTGAGCACTCCGGCGATGACTGCGATCCAACCGTATCACGACAAATCTATCCATTTAACGGATAAATACGTTATATTTCCTAAATATGCTATCGGATTCATAACATTTGCAATATCTTAACGGTATTATTAAGTTCAATGGGAAAGACATGCGAAAACAGATGACTCTAAGCAATGCTTTGTGTGGATGCTTAGTGAGTATCCACCACAACTGCGTCCACCTCAGTCGATTGCGCTCTGTGAAGTTGACAGCGCGTCGTTAGAGCATGACCTCCCTTGGTAGGACGCAGCAATGAGCAAGTTCCTCTCGATTCAACAGTCGCAAATTTGCCGTGAACCATGACTAGAATTTCCTATCGACAGCGTTCAGGCTCGAGCGTCAGTGGTGTTTGGACCGCGACGGAGCACGAGCTCTTCCTAGAGGGAATGGCTTTGTACCCACGCGGACCTTGGCGCGCCATCGCGGACCATATCGGTACCCGCTCACTCAAGCAAGTCCAGACCCATGCTCAAAAGTACCAGCAGAAGCTGCTGCGCTATCAACGTGGACTACGCAAGAACAAGATCCAGCCGCGCTTGGAACACCGCGTCGATGGGACAACCATTGGACTCTTTACCTCGGGTGCTATCATGCGCAAGGACTCGTCGTCGGGCGGTGAGCAAACCTCCATCCTTCCGCAAGTATTGAAACGCATCGAGCCTGTACCGTTCAATCAACCTCCAGAGTCGATGGACTGGAATATTAATGAGGTGCAGTTGCTTATGGAAACGCTGGATGTCGCGCTTTATTGAAAACTTTGCTACGTGATGCAAGAGGATCGATGATGTGTGAACTGATTCCCATTTCGTAACTCGCGTTGGACCATTCTCAGCGTTTGTGAGTGTGATAGCGTATTTATGATAGTGTGATTGCGTTGTTGGGTGTCGAATCGATTGTCGCCAGCAAGAAAGATAATTATAATGCTGGCGAGAGTTATGAATTTGTTCCTTTCATCTGTTTTCCGTTGTGAGATCATAAATTGCGTCTACCTGAGAGAGCTGAGGTAAACCCCTGAATGATTTTGCTCACTTAAAAAAGTGATCGGTCACAGCAAGATCGTCTGCTTGCCCTGTGTCGCACGCAGACGATCTATGTTTGTAGACACACCTCGACAAGTACCATCCAGGACCTTACTTCCGTTTGGAGCCACGAAAAGACTTGACATCACCGTTCATGCATAGCTATCTATCAGTATTTTACTGACAGCGACTGTTGCGATCAGGGATAAGGAGTGTGCTGCGCTACCTGAGGAGTTGATGAAAAACGTGATCTTGCACGCACTGCGTGATCGTAGTTTTAGTACATGTACAGTGTATATACGATGACGATGTCGAAGGCAAAGTTCTATCGAGCACAATTGACTGCACCCAAATAGTTTTGGAAATGAGACAGCGCGATGATCATCGGACAAAAGCGAGAACAGGCCACCCAAAAAGAGCACCCTCCGGTCAACATACGCTCGATGCCTCACGGAGACACGGAAGCTACAGGTGGAACAATGGTGTCATCACCCACGGGCATTTAACAAGATGGCAGACCAAGCAGCTAACATCGCGATGGACTCGCGTACTTCTCGACAATGCAACGTGACGTCCGAACCCTCTCGCGGACAGATCGATGCGAACTATCTCCTCAATGATGTGCAATACTGGGTCAGAGAGACAGGATGCACTCAATCCCTCTCATGGTTGGACTCTCGTGATCGAGCTGTCGAAGCGATCGATTTCATCCACACCATAGTCGGCTGAACCCCGACAAAACTCCTAGACAAAGCGCGTATTGACGTAGTGTAGCTAGGGGAGAGGATATCGTCGTTTACATGTAACACAATATATCTGACCTTCATCATCATCACCATAGTCTTGGAAATGAAAAAAAAGGTATATAGGTTAATCAGCTTGGTCGCCGCTCGAGAGGCGAATTGGACGTAAATCTTTGCTGAGAAGGGCATGGACGTTGGTATCTCAGTTTGTGCCGTATGATGTACAATAGGATATGTGAGCTGGGTCGATGATCCCTGGCGCGGATGGCTAGGCTAGCGAGCCAGCCGTTTTGTAGCACGCTTGGTTGATCCATCCATTATTAATATCCTATGTCAAGCAAATCTGCCAGACGCCGCGCATTCACGTGCATATACACGCCACTTTGGCTGCTGAACGCGTACCTTGTGCCATCTTGTGTCCGTTCCTGACGGACTGCTGCCTCTCTTTTGATTTGGACATCACGACAACTTAAACCACAAGCTGGATTCGTTGAAAAAGTGCATCTAGGCCTATCAAACGAGATATTGTCGTAAAGTACTCGTTCGGAGCGATGGAGTTGCGAAGAAGAATTACCTTGGCATTCAGCACCCTGGTCGTTTGCTCGAAGGAGGCAATAGTCTCCGCGAAGATGGCGTTGCATAATGCCACCGTATGACGCGTGTAAGGCTGAACGAGATATTCGAATTTGCTTGACGGTTGCAATTTACAACCGTCACTCCACGCCGAGTCCGCTCTGCGCTCACCAGGACCTGTCGAATACACTTGTCTGCGAGCTATGGGATCCATGCATGCGCTAGTATTCGAGGGGCATGTGTCGGTTTGATGACGAGCTGCCATCATTCGCTGCTCTCGCTGTTAGTTTTTTCTCCATCCCCTCGGCATGATGATTGCGTCCTTCCACGGCAGCACACTCAGAATGGTCGTATATGTTAGGCTGCTGTATCGCAATCAGTTGAAATCATTGATTCTTGCTGCAGTTGCAGCATACAGACGTCTGATTCGCTAACCACGAGACAACCAGAGGACACAACTTTAATTGCTTATGTTATTGCCTAGCGACCATCGCTGTACCGGTTGGTATAGGGCTCTCCCAAAGATGTGTGGACCACACACATTCGCGCCGCCCCTTGCCATTGATGGGGAAAATGCAAAAACATTCACAAGAAAAGGATACTGGTTGATAGCGGGATATGGGAAGGTGGAGATAGGATATTGTGGTGTAAATGTAAGCTGCTTTTGAGTCCGCCCGCACAGTTTGCGCAATGATCGTAGCCTCACCAGCTAAACGCTTGTAGGAGGCGTTTGTACCAAGGCTGGGCAGCCGATGAACAATGGCTTTCCTTTGCGATGTGTAAGTATCAAAGTCGAGCTGCTACATCAACGAAGGAAGACGTTCAACCTCTGAGAATTGTAGGAATTTAGCTATGGAGCATCGGTTTAATTCAATAGACGTCATAGTGAGAGAGAGACAGACAGACAAAGGATCAACTATCTGCTCGATGACACTTTCGACTCCAGATGTTTGCTCAATCCGATTTGGGTTCTGGGAGATGGTGCCGACAAGGCCGATATGGAGATATTCAATGCAATATATTGTGAGCCGAAGGAGTTGCCACTTTGGAAGAACGGCACTACCTACATCACCTACCGTCTCTTCACGATGTACCCCCAAACATGAAAAACGGAGATATCAATCGACGCTCGACTTCATCGGTCAGCCAACATATCGCATAGGCTCAAACCGAGGACAAGTATCTCAGGCTGTCGTTCTTGCCCAACATATCCAAAGTTATCCTGTCGCACCGATGCCTATGTCTTGACATCTCGTGGATCAACCGTCAAAACAACTAGGACGGGAAATCCACTTCGTCTCGCGTACGCTATGACGATCCACAAGCTCCAAGGACTGACCAGTTCACGTCTAATGGTCAGTCCAAAGGCGATCCCAACTCTTGTATTTGTTAGCGTGGGCCTATCGCGCGTTCGGCACCGCAACGACATCGTTCTCACGAGATCCCTCGAAGCCACAGTATACGACATTGCAACAAAAACTCGACATCAGTGTAGCTCATAGCACACATACATAATCAAATAGTAATATGAAGCTTGGTAGCATAACCGAAGAGAAATACGAAGCATACTGCCTGCTAACTTGTACGAGCATATCAATAATTTCTCGACAATCGTGATCGTGGTGACCAATATGAGACAGACAAAGAAGATATGCACGATGTAGCGTGGTCAACATTATATTCATTCAATTTGACCGGGGTACATGTGGAAAACACAAAATATGAGCCAAACTTTAGGACAAAAAGCGCTCTCCGAGAAGCTCAGCGTGCCAAAAATTCACCCTTTATAACGACATCGAAATTGATATAGGACCACTGTCTCGAACACAATAATAGAAAGCACCAATGGAGTGTGCCTGAATGTTACTAAAGGCAGTGAAAAAAGTGCCCTCCCCTTATGGCCCGTCGCAGATCCCTGTGTTTTGCTCTTTGGTACTCTCAAAGAGAAGGTTGAAAATGTGAAAGAAAATGGAAATAGGAAAGGTAGATAGACTAAAAGTCTCAAAACACAAGTATTGCTTCGGTGTCTGGGGGGGGGGGGGCACCACACGTGTCACCACCGAACACACGAACCTTGCCGTCCCACTTCCGATATCTTTTTGCTGACTTCCTCAGTGAGTTTGGCTAAACCCTAATCTTTTTTAGGCTATAAGGGGCTTCGCTCAGCTAGGCACACTCACGTCTACCTTACGGATATACAAGATCTACAATAAACTTTGCGGCCAAAGATGGGATGTGAGCTAGTCCATTTGGGAAGGAACGAACAGTCCCTCGTGCTTTACGAAGAGTTTGGAACTGATGCGTTGATCGCATCGAGACTGCTCGTTGATCGTTCGTGGTGGCTGTGCTCTGGTGTCGCAAGGATCGTTGACACGACAGAGGTTTCATGGTATAAGGTTGAGTCTAGTGTTGAACGCAGTCTGTTATGGCGCCCTTTATTGAAGCAATGGTCCCGCAAGGAATACAAGCGTTTGGAACATTGTCGGTTTGATTTAGACATTACTCAGATCGGGCTCTTAAAACGGAAAGAGAACATGAATTGCGTATCGCGCCGTTCCGGCACGAGGATGGCTGGGTTACCCAGCTGGCATCGTTTCCAGAAGCAGTTGAGTCGATACTTTCGAGTTTGGCGAGCTGAGACAGCAGTTCGTGTAGCCGTGCGTACATGCCATCATTGTAAGCAAATCCTTTCAATGATTTACTTCGGTGTGGTCGTTCATCAGCGTTCATGAGATGGGTTTGTAGGGTTTGACTAATGATGAAATGTAGTTATTGCTATGATGGGTTTTCAAGGGTTTAAAGATGTGTTGCAGATTAGCTTTACCCTAAGCTCCCCTAAGTAGGTTATAGACGACTGTTGGCCCTTACCCACACAACCTGTGGCGTTTTAGAGATTGTTGGATCGCTTGCGACTGCTATATTGACGGAAGGAGAGGCTGTCACGTTCGGCTGTGATTTTGAACGGCTCGTATTGTTTAAAGGTCTCAATTTACTCTAAGAGTGCGAGGTTGATGCGATAGTGGTGTCAAGGAACGGTCAGTTGAACACCAAGACTACAATGCTCTTGTGTGTGATTTCTGCGCTTACACCTGACGGTCATCCATGGCAGCGTTCTTTTAGATGATTGACGAAAACCCTGCTATTTATTATACTCATGGGTGTTTAGTTACTGTGGCCAAAGCAAAATGTGTCTAAAAGTACTGTATAAAACGATATATTTTATATAATATATAAAATAT